>CAWUFW010011244.1:0-628997 GCA_963921515.1 Calotriton arnoldi | reverse complement strand
GCAATATTATATTGCCTGACAAGGGGAGACTGGAAAGGGCTTGGAATCCTTCAGGCAACTGTGGAAGGTGTGGATTCAGCTGCCAGCATGATTGGGACATCACTTGGTGTTTGGGAGGCCCCGTCATTGTATGGGCTCCCACAGAGGATTTCAACACCCAGAAGGCAGTTGCCCGGGAGGAGTAATGTGATGTGTCCAGCAGTCCTTAAGGCGGAGGAGGGGCAAGAAGTCACCTGACGGGAAGTGGTCACAGCAGACATCTATTTTAACTGACCCCCCAAGGAAGAGAATAGCCAGAGAAACGGGCACTGATGAAGCTATTAAAAGCAGAAACGCGTCTGCCGAGCGTTTCTTTGGACTTTGCACACGGAGCGTGAAAGAAATCAATAAAGCCCTTTTACTCTACTCCGGAGCTGTGTCGCACTCTGTTCGTACCTGAAGAGAGCCTGGTTGTTATATATATATATATATATATATATATATATATATATATATATATACATATATATATACATATATATATATATATACATATATATATATATACATATATATATACATATATATATATATATATATATATTATCTACTGGCGGTCGCCAGTAGATAGTTATAGTTACAACCTATTATCCATAGGAAATCCGTGACATTCTATTTGAAATAACTCTCTTGCCGGTTGACGTATCTTCGCGAAATTTTCAAACTTCGTGGGGCGCTCCGGTCCGCTCCTACCCTGAAAGTCTCGGGGTGATACGTCAAGCGGGGGCCGAGAAAAAGGGGGTCCCAAAACGCGTTTTCCCCATGCATTTTCCCATAGGAAACTTTAGACACGGCTACAGCCCGAACTGCTGAACGGAATTACACCAAATTTGGCAAAGAGGTAGTTCTTGGTTCAGAAAGAACCCTTTTTGTTAAATGGTGTAAATCCGTTCAGTAGTTGCTGAGAAAATCAAAAAGTAAAAGTACATATATATCTATGGGCACGGAGGATTCGCGCACCCTCCCGATCACGAGCTGCATGTTAATTGGCTGTCAGCTGGCTGTCAACATTCCGATTCAGGAAATGTTGGCAGCCATTTTATCCCTCGGTAGAACCGAGGGACAGAAACAAGTGCGCAAAGCGCACAAAGGGGAGGGTAGAAACACCCTGACCCCCTAGGTTTGCTCAGGGGTCCCACAAGGACCCCCTGGGCAAAAACATTTTTTTTTTTTAAAAATCGGCAGGATGCGCTCAGGGAGCGCGAACCCTGCCGAACAAATCGAGCGCGGTCTCCGCGCTCGATGTTAATTGGCCCCGGGTGGCCCAAGTCCCGGGGGCATGCTGAGGGGGTTAATTTTATGTGTGGGGGCCTCTAAGGGCCCCCAAGCCCCGAGGACCACCACCCCCGGGGCTTTATGTACAATGGTGCGGGAGGGCTCTGAGCCCTCCCGCAGCCCGGGGACCACCACCTCCCCGGGGCTTCTTTTTTAATTAAAAACCTGTGTGGGGGCTCCAGCCCCCACACGCCCGAGACCACCACCTCCCCGGGGCACTAAGAAAATTACAATGGGGGTCCGTTTTGGACCCCAGAGCCCGGGGACCACCACCTCCCCGGGGCTGTGCACTGAATGGGAGGGGGCCGCGCGGCCCCCTCCTGGAGCCCTTGATGGCCCTGGGGACCACCACCCCCAGGGCCGGCTCCTGCAGTGTCCCGGGTGCCTACCCCGGGACACTGCTGTTGCAATGACAGGACGGGAGCCTCGCGGCTCCCGTCCTGTCATTGCAAACTTGCTTTGGATATTGGAAGAGAGAGCAGGAAACCTGCTCTCTCTTCCAATATCCAAAGCCGATGCTTTCCACATGGGGAGCTGCATCTTAGCAGCTCCCCATGTGTAAGCAATGCCGGCTCCCGTAGGACACGGGGAGCCGGCGGGACTGTGGGGGGATTGGGGACCCCCACAGTCCCCAACGAGAGGGCCAGCCCGGGGGATGGGGTCCCCGGGGCAAGTAGTGGCCCGGGAGGGGGCCACGCGGCCCCCTCCCCCAAAAAAAAAATTTAAAAAAAAACGATCGGGCCCGCAGGCCCCGCCCCTTCCTTCACCACTCTGCAAACGCGCCCCTGGCGCGTTTGCAGAGAGGAACGAATTCCCCTTGAATACTGGGGGTCCCTGGGGGCCAACTAGCCCACCAGGAACCTCCAGTATGCGCCAGGGGCTGCCTTGCAGAGAGGTGTACAGAGGCCACGCCCTTTTTACACCTCTCTGCAACGCAGCTCATATGGTGCTTTTGGAGGTATATGGTGGGCTAGTTGGACTCCGGGGACCCTCAGGATTCAAGGGGACTTAATCCCCCAACTTAAAACCCGCCACGAGGCGCGTTTGCACAGTGGTGAAGGGAGGGCGGGGCTTGAGGTGACATGTGTGCAAACAGGCCCCGTGGCGCGTTTTAAGATGGGGAATTAAATCCCCTTCAATCCTGAGGGTCCCTGAGGGCCAACTAGCCCAACAGGTACATCCAGAAAGCGCCACAGAGCTGCGTTGCAGAGAGGTGTAAAAGGGGTGTGGCCTCTCTACACGTCTCTGCAACGCAGCCCCTAGCGCATATTGGAGGTTCCTGGTGGTCTAGTTGGCCCCTAGGGACCCTCAGGATTCAAGGGAACTTAATCCCCCAACTTAAAACGCGCCACGGGGCGCGTTTGCAAAGATGTCACCTCAGGCCCCGCCCCTCCCTTCACCATTGTGCAAATATTCCTCTAAAATCAGCCGAAATAGGAATTCCGATTTACTCACCTGTTATAAGGAGAGACCTCAGTGCTGTATCTTTCAGCCCAGTACTGGTCCTGAAAAGTAATTTTAACCGTACTTACCGGTAACTTGAATTTCCTTCATAGGCTAACATTGACTGGTTTCACTTGGAAATTCTTCTAAGTGTGGAGTTTTGGAACTTTAAAATATTCCTCTAAAATCAGCCGAAATACGAATTCCGATTTACTCACCTGTTATCAGGAGAGACCTCAGTGCTGCATCTTTCAGCCCAGTACTGATCCTCAAAAGTAATTTTAACCGTACTTACCGGTAATTTGAATTTCCTTCATAGGCTAACATTGACTGGTTTCACTTGGAAATTCTTCTAAGTGTGGAGTTTTGGAACTTTAAAATATTCCTCTAAAATCAGCCGAAATACGAATTCCGATTTACTCACCTGTTATCAGGAGAGACCTCAGTGCTGCATCTTTCAGCCCAGTACTGATCCTGAAAAGTAATTTTAACCGTACTTACCGGTAACTTGAATTTCCTTCATAGGCTAACATTGACTGGTTTCACTTGGAAATTCTTCTAAGTGTTGATTTTTGAAACATACAAATATTCCTCTAAAATCAGCCGAAATCCGAATTCTGATTTACTCACCTGTTATCAGGAGAGACCTCAGTGCTGCATCTTTCAGCCCAGTACTGGTCCTGAAAAGTAATTTTAACCGTACTTACCAGTAACTTGAATTTCCTTCCATAGGCTAACATTGACTGGTTTCACTTGGAAATTCTTCTAAGTGTGGAGTTTTGGAACTTTAAAATATTCCTCTAAAATCAGCCGAAATACGAATTCTGATTTACTCACCTGTTATCAGGAGAGACCTCAGTGCTGCATGTTTCAGCCCAGTACTGATCCTCAAAAGTAATTTTAACCGTACTTACCGGTAACTTGAATTTCCTTCATAGGCTAACATTGACTGGTTTTCAGCAAAAAGTTTCAAAGTGTTGATTTTCACAAACTACAAATATTCCTTAAAAATCGCCTGTATGACTTAAACGCATTCTTTCAACTGTTTACAGGAGATGCACCAGTGCTGGATCCAGGATCCAACACTGAGTAATAAAAAGTAACGATAACAGTTTTTACCTGCTAAGTGAATTTCCTTCCATAGGATAACATTGGTGATTCTATGAGAAAAAGTTTCAAAGTGTCAACTTTTAAAATACAATAATATTCCTTAAAAATCACGACTGTAACCAAAACGCTTTTACTCAACTGTTTACAGGAGATGTACCAGGACTGAATCTAGGATCCAGTCCTGTGGTTACAAAAGTAATCCATAAAGTAACTAATTGCATTTAACTAGAAATTCACATTGAGCTGAATGTTGCATTGTGTTTGAAAATGTGTTGCCCATTGCAACAACTGTAACTACTGTACTTAAAAGTCTATTGCCTATCTGCAAAGTATTTAAACTAAAGTAATTCATTCTGAGAAAGTATTTTTTGTAATGTAATGTATAATGTAATTACAATGTAATTTGACAAATAAAATATGTAAAAAAAAATTGTTTCTAAAAATGTAGTAAATCAGTATGAAAAAAATTAATATAACAATTAATACATTTAAAAATTGTCATTTACAAAACCTTTGAAATTCACTGAAAAAACCGTAGGTTTCAGGCACGTTATAGTTAGAAATTAGCATTTAAAAAACCTTTGAAATTCACTGAAAAAACCATAGGTTTCAGACACGTTATAGTTACAAATTAGCATTTAAAAAACCTTTGAAATTCACTGAAAAAACCATAGGTTTCAGACACGTTATAGTTACAAATTAGCATTTAAAAAACCTTTGAAATTCACTGAAAAAACCATAGGTTTTAGGGACAGTTATAGTTACTTGGACATTGCACTCGTACAAAACCCGTGAAATTCCCCCGTTATAGTTAGTTCAGCTAACTATAACTCGCGCCCCGCAATGCACTGCTGATGACGTCACATATTACATCACTCATGACATGGTCAGTGACATCACTGATGACATCACTGATGACATCTCAAATGACATCACTGATGACATCATCCACGTGATAATCTGATGCACCTCCTCACACCCTAATATAATCTTTGATACACCCACTCTAAATTACAGACTGCCATTCGCAAAACCATAGACACTCCAACACCAATAACTACATACCCACTCACTGATTCTTAGGTCTACACACACACATCCACTCACTCACCCGTACAGTCACTCATACTTACGGTCACTCAGAACAGGACTATCATATGCACTCTTACTCCTATATAGACACTCAAACAACGCCACTCATCCATAGAGATACTCACACACCTAGTCAGTCATGCAAATAATTAAACACACTGCCATTTACTCACCTATACAGTTATACACACACCAGCTCACTTACTCATACAAATAGTAGCACATTGTTACGCTCTTATACAATCACTGATACAAGCACACAATCATCCATACAGCCACTATCACAATCACTCACTCTTGCTTATAGCTATTTATATACTCCAACACACATATATACTGCCTTTCACATATGTAGTTACTCACACATGTACCACTGGGACATACATTCACTCACTAACACACTCTTACACACACTTACCCACCCATACAGTCTATCACAGATGCACTCTTGAAACCATCCACCCAGTGAATCACCCACTCACACATCTATGCACAGAGTTGCACACACCCCTCCCACACAAACACTCAGGCACCCATACAGATACTCAGACAAGCATTCAATAACTCATATAGAAAATCATTTAGCTATTCACAAACACATGCAGCCACTTACACAGCAACAGACAGACGGATACAGACATACACCCAGTTTAGTCACTAACCCATGCATTCAGTAAGATACGTTAAATCACTCACTTATAGAGTCAGTCACGCACCTACTAAATCATCCATACAGACACTTAGACACCCACTCATTCTTCAATACGTCTTTTCCTATATATTTTAAAAATATTTAAACTTTACAGAAACACACAGTCACTGGATGATGTCATCAGTGATGTCATTTGAGATGTCATCAGTGATGTCATCAGTGATGTCACTGACCATGTCATGAGTGATGTAATATGTGACGTCATCAGCAGTGCATTGCGGGGCGCGAGTTATAGTTAGCTGAACTAACTATAACGGGGGAATTTCACGGGTTTTGTACGAGTGCAATGTCCAAGTAACTATAACTGTCCCTAAAATCTATGGTTTTTTCAGTGAATTTCAAAGGTTTTTTAAATGCTAATTTGTAACTATAACGTGTCTGAAACCTATGGTTTTTTCAGTGAATATATATATATATATATATATATATATATATATATATATATATATATATATATATATATATATATTTATATATATATATTACCTTCTGGCAGTTGCCAGTAGGTAGTTATTGTTAGGATCTTGTTTCAATTCAAAAAGCGTTTTTCTTTTGCCAATATCTTTGGCGCTGTTTGACGAATCTTCGCAACATTTTAAGAACTAATGGGGTGCTCCAGTCAGCTCCTGTCTTGAAAGTTTCGGGATGATTCATCATGCGGGGGCTGAGAAAAATGGGGTTAACAATTTTATACTTTTTCTTTTTTTTCAAAGAGAAGTGAAAATAAGCAACTTGAAGAAACGTTTTGCAAGACACTCATTGGAGTTCTTGTAGCTTGTTTCATCTGATACAGTTAAATGTCATCCCCCATAGCCCCTTTTGAATGTAGTAGATGGATACTGTAATGCTCAATTATTTCCTTAGATCTATTTCTATCCACTTTTTCAAGCTGTCTACTGGAAGGCAGCATTTCTTCCTCCATGCAACTTCCATGTTAGACAACATCTACATCTTTATAGTACACATTATTGTCTTTAAGATATATTGTATCTTTCTTCACCTTATTCACATCCACTGGTTCCTGGCAGATTCTTTTGTTTTTCTTGGGAATACCATTCACTAGAATAGCAAGCAGTTCTTCCAAATCTTTCTCTATACCCACAGTTTCAATATTGTGTGTGACATCTAAAGGATAATACACAACTAGACCTTTAAGGCCTTTCTGAAGCTCAGTGGATGATACCTTTAATGTTATAATTTGCTTCTCTCAGAAAGAAATGTAAGTGATCACATAGATATCCTGCAAAACCAAAGTAGTGTTCCTAAATTTCACAACATACGCACATGATGACTGTGCCAGTACTCGCTCATCCCAATATTTGCAGGGGTGAAGTAAATAGACAGCAGCACTGCAAATACATGGGTGGGGTCCTACTGTATCAATTTATTCATGGCAAAAAATATAAATACTACTGTAATCCCATTTATGCACAGGAGCATGTCTACACCTTTCTTGTACCTCTTCACCTATATCTTCCTCTACATTTCTAGTAATAATCTCTTCTTTTGCAATGGTATTACTGTCTTTTACTTGATAACATCAGCCAGTTGTTTCAACTACATTCACTAATTCATTCTCTTGTAAATAGCTTTCTTCATTAAAGTAAGGGTCTGTAATAGACGTACACTTTCATTCTTCTTTGAAAGGTTTGCAAAAGTTACTTTTATTAAAAAGCCTTTTTGGGTTTTTCTTTCTTCATAGACAACACTGTTTTATCCAGAGTTTTAATTCTGTTTAGTATCAAAATAAATAGTTTGCACATTAGAGGAAACACTTTATCAACCACACACTTAATATATTATTTTTGTTTGAGTGTTCCTCTTCTTGTCTTAGTGACCCTAATTTTTCATACCAAATTCTGTATTACGCGATTTCAATACATTCTTATTCGCATATCTTTAAATTGTTTCCACCTCTTTGCCAAATTACTTTTTTATAATTTTTTTAACTTTTAATCTGACTCGCTCCTGCTCTGTTACAAATTTGGAGAGGTAATGTAAATAGACATCAGCAGTGTCAGTGTATGCATGAGTTAATATAGTGGTTAATCAAAAGTTTACATTTCAGTGTGTTTCTGTATTTGTAATGTAAGTTATGTTTTTTTGTTAATTGTTTGGTTTAAATTGTATTCTAATATGTTAATAAAATATACTTGTAAAGTAATAATTATATTTATTATTAATTTAAGTTAAATGTCACAAACACACCCATACAGGTACTCATACATGTACTCACACACCTATATACAGTCATTCACATAGGTACTGACACAGGCACACACTGTCACACACCCACTCGAAATCCAGCAGAGTCAAACATGTGGCATTTTGCACAGTGAGTAACCATCTCACTCAAATCTTCACAGGCTGCTGGTATTATGATGACTTCAGGTGATGAATGTTTTCCCAATAGTGCTCTAGAGATGGAATATTCTGCTTCACCTAGTATCTCCTGCATCATTCAGTTGTACACCCTTTCATGAATTGTTTTAAAGTGGTTTTTTTGCAACTTGTTCCATGTGAATACTTCTTGGCGCTGCTGCTGGATAATTGTATGCATTAGAAATAAAGGGGCGACCCGGTGTCCCTCAGAACCTGGGTATTAGTAGTATATAGAACAATTGGTTCTGTTGGGTAGTACAATTGCTGTGCACACTGTATTTACTACAGAGGAAAAGGTATCTCTCAATTCCTTATTTATAACACACGAAAAAACAATTTGGAAAAGAAGAACACACCAAAAGGAGAAATTCGTAAGTAAAATTGATTTACTCTTATATTTAAAAAAATTACTGAATAATACTGGCTGTCACAAATACACATGAATTGCAACAAGACAACAAGTGACTTATGGTGAAAAAGTGACATATAGTGAATGGTGAAATAAACAGTACACTATATACATGACATACGCAAGTGACATAAAATAAAGGAATATTTTGAATTCTTGTCCTGTCTCCTAATTTTTCACATGTAATACAAGACCCATTAACAAATCAATTTATGGTCAAGAGAACAGTGTGGACATATGTAATGATAAATGTCGACGTTTCGACCCTGGAAACAGCGCAGATTGGTGTGCGTCAGAGCGGGTCTTCCTCAGGACTATGGAAGGAGGGGTGGACAGCCTATAAAATTAATTTAAGAGGAAGTAGTCAGGTGTGTTCTAATAATTATGAATTATTGCAAGCATGTATTAGACAGAGTACCCACTGAAGGGTTGGAATGTTACAGCAGCACTACAAATCCCAGAGTGCACGGCTTGAAATGAACTCACTTGTGAGATCCCACTGGAGGGATATAAATTTGCTGTGATTTGTTTTTGTCCCGCTATGCCTTACAATGCCTGTGATCAAGAGCCAGGAGGCTCGAAACGCATTAGGCGATAGTAATTGCTGAACATCATGGTCCAGTCCTTGCTCCTGCAAACAAATAAAACTTTTTTCAAGTGATCCGCAGTGGAGTGCGTTTTCATTTTTGGACGAATTTTGGAGATGTGTTAACGGTTGTCCCGCCGTGAAAGCTGCACCACTATTGGAAAGTCAACGTGGAGCCGCAGGGGCATAGAACTGTTCGTTGCCTCATTGCGGTCACAGCGGATTTTAAAATAGACTGGGCTTTGATGTCAGAAGCCCACTGGAGGGTTTAAAATTAATTATGAAAATAAGCAAGCGGAACATACCCACTGAAGGGTTGGAATGTTACAGCAACACTACAAATCCGAGAGTGCACGGCTTGAAATGAACTCACTTGTGAGATCCCACTGGAGGGATATAAATTTGCCGTCATTTGTTTTTGTCCCGCTATGCCTTACAATGCCTGTGATCAAGAGTCAGGAGGCTCGAAACGCGTTAGGCGATAGTAATCTCTGAACATCATGGTCCAGTCCTTGCTCCTGCAAACGAATAAAACTTTTTACAAGTGATCCGCAGTGGAGTGCGCTTTCGTTTTTGGACGAATTTTGGAGATATATATAGGTATGTATACATAAATATGTATATATATAAATTACTTACTGGCGGTCGCCAGCAGGTAGTTATAGTTAGGACCTAGTTTCCATAGGAAAATCTTTTTGATTTGCCAATATCTTTGGCGCCGTTTGACGAATCTTAGCAAAATTTTCAAAACTAATGGGGCGCTCCGGTCAGTTCCTATCTTGAAAGTTTTGGGGTGATTCGTCCAGCGGGGGCCGACAAAAAAGGGGGTCCCAAAACACGTTTTCTCCATGTTCATTTCCATAGGGAACTTTTGTCGCAGCTACAGCCCAAACTGCTGAACGGAATTACAGAGGTAGCTCTTGGTCCAGAGTGCACTCTTTGCTTTAAATGGTGTAAATCCGTTCAGTAGTTCCTGAGAAATTCAAAAATAAAAAAATATCGATATCTGGTGGCAGCGGTGGATCCGCGGACCCTCCTGAGCACGAGCTTGATTCTGATTGGCTGCCAACACTTCAAACTAAGAAGTGTTGGCAGCTAACTTGTGACTTGGTAGAACTGAGTCACAAGAAAAAAGGTGAAAAAAAGGGGGCAGAGTAGAACCACCCTGACCCCCTAGGCCTGGTCAGGGGGTCCCACAGGGACCCCCAAGGCCAAAAAAAGCATTTTTTTTTTTTTTAAATGGGCAGGATTCGCGAGTCCCTCTGGAAAGAAAAACGAAGCGTGGGCTCCCGCGCTTTGTTTTAATGAGCCCCCGGGTGGGCCAGGTCCCGAGGGCAATGTGCATAATATATGCGGGGGACGTGTGGGCCCCCGCAACCCCAGGGACCGCCACCTCCCCAGGGCTTTATTAATAATGTGCGGGGGTGCGCGGCCCCCCCGCAGCCCCGGGGACCGCCACCTCCCAGGGCTTCATTTTTAAATAAAAAAAGCATGGGGGGCTCTTGCCCCCACCATGCAGCCCTGGGGACCACCACCTCCTCAGGCGATAATTACTAAATGCATGGGGCACGTGGCCCCCCCGCAGCCCCGGGGACCTCCACCTCCCCGGAGCTTGCTTGAAAATGATAGTGTGGTGAGGGCTTGAGCCCCCCCACACTGCCCTGTGGATCACCACCTCCCCGTGGCACTAATTATTTAAATACCACCTCCCCGGGGCTTTAAATAAGATGGCTCCCTCCTGGAGCCCTAGATGGCCCTGGGGACCGCCACCCCCCAGGGCGGGCTCCAGTAATGTCCCGGGGTGCCTACCCACTAATTATTTAAATACCACCTCCCCGGGGCTTTAAATAAGATGGCTCCCTCCTGGAGCCCGAGATGGCCCTGCTCCCGCCCTGTCATTGCAAACACTGCTTCGATTCGTGGAAGCGACAGCAGGAAACCTGCTCTCACTTCCACAAAGCAAAGCAGATTGCTTTTGGACAAGGGGAGCTGCATGTCAGCATCTCCCCTTGTCCAAAAGCAATGCCGCTCCCGCAGTAGGCAGAGAGCCGGCTCGGACAGTGGGGGCATTCGGGCTCCCCCAATGGTCCCCAACATGAGGCCAGGCCCTGGGGGATGGGGTCCCTGGGGGCCAGGAGTGGTCCAAGGAAGGGGGGCCACCCGGCCCCCCTCCCGTATAAATAATAAAAAAATAAAAAATAAACAAGGCCATGCCCCGGGGGATGGGGTCCCTCGGGCCAAAATCAGCCTTGGGAGGTGGGGCCGCTCGGCCCCCTTCCCGTTTAATTTTTTTTTTTTTAAATGGGTCAGGCCCTGGGGGATGAGGTCCACAAAATATTAAGAGAAGGGGGGCCACACCCCCCCCCTTCTAACAAAAAAGAAAAGAAAAGCTGGCATCTCGCAGAGGTCCCGCCCCCTCCATGCACCACTCTGCAAATGAGTTAGGTGGTGTGTGTATAACTGTATAATGAGTAAATCACAGTGTGATTGATTCTTTGGGTGACTGACTAGGGGTGTGAGTAACTCTATGGGTGAGTGGCGCTGTGTGAGTATTTGTAGAGGTGTATATATCAGTGGCTGTATTGATGAGTGGCTGCGTGTATGAGTGACAGTATGGGTGAGTGGATGTGTGTGTAGACCTATAAATCAGTGAGTGGGTATGCACTAACTGGTATTGGTGTGTCTATGGTTTCGAGAATGGTAGTCTGTATTTTAGAGTAGGAGTATGAAAGGTTATATTAGGGTGTGAGGAGGTGCATCAGAGATTAAGTGGATGATGTCATCAGTGATGTCATCGGTGATGTCATTTGAGATGTCATCAGTGATGTCATCAGTGATGTCATCAGTGATGTCACTGACCATGTCATGAGTGATGTAATATGTGACATCATCAGCAGTGCATTGCGGGGGCGCGAGTTATAGTTAGCTCAACTAACTATGACATACGAATTTCTCTGGTTTTGTACAAGAGAAATGTCCAACTAACTATAACATCCCTGAAACCTGTGGTTTTTTCAGTGAATTTCCAAGGTTTTTTAAATGCTAATTTCTAACTATGACGTCCCTGAAACCTATGGTTTTTTCATTGAATTTATATATTTTATATTACCCCAGAAAGGTGGCGTTCCTCTGGACCAAGATGAGACCCCTCCCCTTATTTAAAATATAAATGAGCCCCCGGGACTTTGCCCACCCAGGGGCTCATGTTTAAACAAAGACAAACCCACAAGAAAATACAAAAGGGGATGATGGACGGAACGTTTGAGCCAATCAAACACTCACCCCCAGTCAACTGATCTGGGTTTAATCCATCATCATTCTTTAGCTCACTCCACCACCCCAGTTCAGACATGGCCATATGCAAATCAGTCTGACCCTGTGCCTCATGGGAACAGTCCAGCCCGAACTGCCAAGCCATGTCTTCCCTGGACCGGAAACAAGCATCCTAGGACCGGTTTCTGGCATTCCAGCCGTCATCAGCCAGGCTTGCTTGAATCCAGTGGCAAAGTGAGCAAGGGACCCACGTCTGGGCATACCCCGCCAACTTAGGGCGAACAAAGCGATACAAAAGGGGATGATGGACGGAACGCTTGAGCCAATCAAACACTCACCCCAGTCAACTGATCTGGGTTTAATCCATCATCATTCTTTAGCTCACTCCACCACCCCAGTTCAGACATGGCCATATGCAAATCAGTCTGACCCTGTGCCTCATGGGAACAGTCCAGCCCGAACTGCCAAGCCATGTCTTCCCTGGACCGGAAACAAGCATCCTAGGACCGGTTTCTGGCATTCCAGCCGTCATCAGCCAGGCTTGCTTGAATCCAGTGGCAAAGTGAGCAAGGGACCCACGTCTGGGCATACCCCCGCCAACTTAGGGCGAACAAAGCGATACAAAAGGGGATGATGGACGGAACGTTTGAGCCAATCAAACACTCACCCCCAGTCAACTGATCTGGGTTTAATCCATCATCATTCTTTAGCTCACTCCACCACCCCAGTTCAGACATGGCCATATGCAAATCAGTCTGACCCTGTGCCTCATGGGAACAGTCCAGCCCGAACTGCCAAGCCATGTCTTCCCTGGACCGGAAACAAGCATCCTAGGACCGGTTTCTGGCATTCCAGCCGTCATCAGCCAGGCTTGCTTGAATCCAGTGGCAAAGTGAGCAAGGGACCCACGTCTGGGCATACCCCCGCCAACTTAGGGCGAACAAAGCGATACAAAAGGGGATGATGGACGGAACGTTTGAGCCAATCAAACACTCACCCCCAGTCAACTGATCTGGGTTTAATCCATCATCATTCTTTAGCTCACTCCACCACCCCAGTTCAGACATGGCCATATGCAAATCAGTCTGACCCTGTGCCTCATGGGAACAGTCCAGCCCGAACTGCCAAGCCATGTCTTCCCTGGACCGGAAACAAGCATCCTAGGACCGGTTTCTGGCATTCCAGCCGTCATCAGCCAGGCTTGCTTGAATCCAGTGGCAAAGTGAGCAAGGGACCCACGTCTGGGCATACCCCCGCCAACTTAGGGCGAACAAAGCGATACAAAAGGGATGATGGACGGAACGCTTGAGCCAATCAAACACTCACCCCCAGTCAACTGATCTGGGTTTAATCCATCATCATTCTTTAGCTCACTCCACCACCCCAGTTCAGACATGGCCATATGCAAATCAGTCTGACCCTGTGCCTCATGGGAACAGTCCAGCCCGAACTGCCAAGCCATGTCTTCCCTGGACCGGAAACAAGCATCCTAGGACCGGTTTCTGGCATTCCAGCCATCATCAGCCAGGCTTGCTTGAATCCAGTGGCAAAGTGAGCAAGGGACCCACGTCTGGGCATACCCCCGCCAACTTAGGGCGAACAAAGCGATACAAAAGGGGATGATGGACGGAACGCTTGAGCCAATCAAACACTCACCCCCAGTCAACTGATCTGGGTTTAATCCATCATCATTCTTTAGCTCACTCCACCACCCCAGTTCAGACATGGCCATATGCAAATCAGTCTGACCCTGTGCCTCATGGGAACAGTCCAGCCCGAACTGCCAAGCCATGTCTTCCCTGGACCGGAAACAAGCATCCTAGGACCGGTTTCTGGCATTCCAGCCGTCATCAGCCAGGCTTGCTTGAATCCAGTGGCAAAGTGAGCAAGGGACCCACGTCTGGGCATACCCCCGCCAACTTAGGGCTGAACAAAGCGATACAAAAGGGGATGATGGACGGAACGCTTGAGCCAATCAAACACTCACCCCAGTCAACTGATCTGGGTTTAATCCATCATCATTCTTTAGCTCACTCCACCACCCCAGTTCAGACATGGCCATATGCAAATCAGTCTGACCCTGTGCCTCATGGGAACAGTCCAGCCCGAACTGCCAAGCCATGTCTTCCTGGACCGGAAACAAGCATCCTAGGACCGGTTTCTGGCATTCCAGCCGTCATCAGCCAGGCTTGCTTGAATCCAGTGGCAAAGTGAGCAAGGGACCCACGTCTGAGCATACCCGCCAACTTAGGGCGAACAAGCGATACAAAGGGGATGATGGACGGAACGTTTGAGCCAATCAAACACTCACCCCAGTCAACTGATCTGGGTTTAATCCATCATCATTCTTTAGCTCACTCCACCACCCCAGTTCAGACATGGCCATATGCAAATCAGTCTGACCCTGTGCCTCATGGGAACAGTCCAGCCCGAACTGCCAAGCCATGTCTTCCTGGACCGGAAACAAGCATCCTAGGACCGGTTTCTGGCATTTCAGCCGTCATCAGCCAGGCTTGCTTGAATCCAGTGGCAAAGTGAGCAAGGGACCCACGTCTGGGCATACCCTCGCCAACTTAGGGCGACTCAAGCTGATACAAAGGGGATGATGGACGGAACGTTGGAGCCAATCAAACACTCACTCCCAGTCAACTGATCTGGGTTTAATCCATCATCATTCTTTAGCTCACTCCACCACCCCAGTTCAGACATGGCCATATGCAAATCAGTCTGACCCTGTGCCTCATGGGAACAGTCCAGCCCGAACTGCCAAGCCATGTCTTCCTGGACCGGAAACAAGCATCCTAGGACCGGTTTCTGGCATTCCAGCCGTCATCAGCCAGGCTTGCTTGAATCCAGTGGCAAAGTGAGCAAGGGACCCACGTCTGGGCATACCCCCGCCAGAAACCGGTCTAGGATGCTTGTTTCCGGTCCAGGGAAGACATGGCTTGGCAGTTCGGGCTGGACTGTTCCCATGAGGCACAGGGTCAGACTGATTTGCATATGGCCATGTCTGAACTGGGGTGGTGGAGTGAGCTAAAGAATGATGATGGATTAAACCCAGATCAGTTGACTGGGGGTGAGTGTTTGATTGGCTCAAACGCTCCGTCCATCATCCCCTTTGTATCGCTTGGTCGCCCTAAGTTGGCGGGGTATGCCCAGACGTGGGTCCCTTGCTCACTTTGCCACTGGATTCAAGCAAGCCTGGCTGATGACGGCTGAAATGCCAGAAACCGGTCTAGGATGCTTGTTTCCGGTCCAGGGAAGACATGGCTTGGCAGTTCGGGCTGGACTGTTCCCATGAGGCACAGGGTCAGACTGATTTGCATATGGCCATGTCTGAACTGGGGTGGTGGAGTGAGCTAAAGAATGATGATGGATTAAACCCAGATCAGTTGACTGGGGTGAGTGTTTGATTGGCTCAAACGTTCCGTCCATCATCCCCTTTGTATCGCTTGGTCGCCCTAAGTTGGCGGGGTATGCCCAGACGTGGGTCCCTTGCTCACTTTGCCACTGGATTCAAGCAAGCCTGGCTGATGACGGCTGAAATGCCAGAAACCGGTCTAGGATGCTTGTTTCCGGTCCAGGGAAGACATGGCTTGGCAGTTCGGGCTGGACTGTTCCCATGAGGCACAGGGTCAGACTGATTTGCATATGGCCATGTCTGAACTGGGGTGGTGGAGTGAGCTAAAGAATGATGATGGATTAAACCCAGATCAGTTGACTGGGGGTGAGTGTTTGATTGGCTCAAACGCTCCGTCCATCATCCCCTTTGTATCGCTTTGGTCGCCCTAAGTTGGCGGGGGTATGCCCAGACGTGGGTCCCTTGCTCACTTTGCCACTGGATTCAAGCAAGCCTGGCTGATGACGGCTGAAATGCCAGAAACCGGTCTAGGATGCTTGTTTCCGGTCCAGGGAAGACATGGCTTGGCAGTTCGGGCTGGACTGTTCCCATGAGGCACAGGGTCAGACTGATTTGCATATGGCCATGTCTGAACTGGGGTGGTGGAGTGAGCTAAAGAATGATGATGGATTAAACCCAGATCAGTTGACTGGGGTGAGTGTTTGATTGGCTCAAACGCTCCGTCCATCATCCCCTTTGTATCACAAGAAAATACTGTCACAAAGCCTTTTACCCTTAGATCATGGAATATTGTTGTGTGAAAAGTAAATTAGCTAATGCTAATTGGTGTAATTACATTGCACAGGCATTTTGTATTGTGCTTTCAAGAAACCTGCCACACTGGAGATTACCCCATTAATGGGTATATCGCTAAAAATAGCCCGGCTATACCATCAATACATGGACATGCTAAGGGTGGTCTGTCTGTCCTGGTCTCAACTACGGCCTTGGTGACTGTTAAAAAGACTTTTATTAACTCACCCTTTTTTCAATAGTTTTTACTCAGGGCTAATCTGAGATATTCTATTGTTTTAATTATTTTTCATAATAATGTGTTTATTATCAAATGCTGTGATGTAGTAGGGTCACTTGAGAAATAATTGAATAAGTTTGCAAAAGATATTGTTAGAGATTGGGTACTTATCTGGGTAGGTGATTTTAATATTGATCTTTGTACAAACTCACTTACCGACATCTGGGGACATGAAGACACTAAGGGTAACAATTTGAGGACCTTTCCCCAAAACACTTATGGGGACAGTTTAAATCTGATGCTATATAAATAAAACTTGGGCATTTTGAACCAGAGTGTGAGTACCGCCTTGCCTAAAATTTGTGGAAATAGTGGGTTTTCATGTATTGATCATATCTTAATGTCATTTAATAGGGAGAGTCTATCCAGCACATTAACTGTTGATACTTCTCCTTATAGCGATAATTTCCCACTTATACTTACAATTGATATGCCAACCCAGCAACAGGATGTGTATCAGATCCCTTTTCCAGTCGCAATAGCAAAAAGAATGGCATTAGCTTGAAATCGTCAGGAGCCAATGTATCAATATTTTTAGAAAAGCTGTTAAAAAGTAATTTAAATGATTTTAATGTTTGTACTGAACTTGAACCTCCACCCAATAAAGTGGTTTCAGCTTTCAGTAGAATTGACATAGCAGGCGACCTAAAGAAGGCAAATTCCAGTAAACAAGTGAATTTTACTCGGTGGTTTGATCAACGCTGTACTCAGGCTAATTATAAATTAAGAAAGGCTTTGCAAAAACGTCCAAGAAATATAGAGGAAATCAGGTTTTTAAGGGCAGATTATAAGCAGGCTATAGGATGATGTAAAATTGAGCTGAGGGAGCAAGCTTGGGCAGGCTTAGAACAGGCAGCATATACCAAAGATAGTAATCTTTGTTTTAGAAAATTATACATTCCCCCTTTTATCAAACTGAGCGGACCCCAAAGTAGAAGTCCTTGTTGCTCCACTCACTTGGGTAGAACATTTTGAAGGAATTTTTTCCTGTAATGATCATCCGGTAACATTCCAGAGTGACATAACAGGTTTGACCCTAACCCCTTTAGAAAATATTACTGTGGACGAGGTGATTGTAGCTATAGGAATATCTACTGCCTTGAAAGCCCCGGGCCCCGATGGGGTCCCAGTTGATTTGTTTTAGGTCATCACTGAACCAAGGGCACCAGTTCTCACAAACGTTTTTAATGCAATAGGTAGTGGGTTTATTCCTCAAACTTGGAGCAATTCCATTATCGTTCCTTTTTTTAAAAAAGGAGACAGGGGGGATCCGAGGTGTTACCACCCTATATCCCTCCTGGACTCCTCAGCTGAAATTTTATGGAGGGTTATTTTAGATAGATTGGATGACTGGATGGTAAAGAACCGTGTCTTAACAGATGCTCAATATGACTTCAGGAGCTGCATAGGAACCACGGAGCAATGTATAAATCTCCATCTCATAGATTGTAAATATACACTAGTACAACAGGTACTTATCTATCTCTGTTTTGCAGAACTTCTAGTGCCTTTGATTTAGTGAATCACACAATTTTATGGAAAACCTTGATTGATATGGGTGCCTCAAAGGGTATAGTTGCTCACTTATCACAAATGTATCCATCAATGACCTCACGTGTAAGATTCAGGCTGGGGGGAGAGTGCACCACTAGGTTTAGTGTTAAAAGAGGGATAAGACAGGGATGTGGGATGGCCTCTACCATTCTTCTCTTTATGTAAATGAGATTGATAAGGAGATCCAAGCACTAGACGCAGACGCACCAAGAATTGGATCCCGTCCCATCCCGGTGCTCCTATATGCCGACAATGCGGTGCTAATGTCTAGAACCTCAAACGGTCTTCAAAAACTGATCGATGGTTTTGTCGCATTTATAGAGAAAAAAGACTTAAAACTGAACCTATCCAAAACCTATACTAAGGTGTGCAGAAGCGGTAGAGCCAAAAAGAAATAACACTTTGTTGGGGGTCAGAAACTAGAAGTCAAAATAGTTTCCTACATAGGTGTACTCTTTTCAAGTTCTGGTTCCTGGAACTCTCATTTAGAATTAGCTAAATTAAAATTTGCCAGATCTATCGAGGCCTTGTTTAGGTTTGCAAGAAAAGTCAGTAACAAGCCCATCTGTGAAATCCTCCAACTCTACAGGAGCAAATGTATCCCAATAGCTATATATGGAGCAATCCTTTGGGAGGTGAGTGGGCATACTATGCTGCAAACCCAGGAAAATTATCTTTTGGCCAGGCGCCTTGCTATACCACACACCATACATTCCATAATTACTCATAGAGAATTAGGAATACCCTTTATGGAGGACACAATTGACTTGAGTGTGGTAATTGGATGGTATAATATTTGGAGTAAACCAGGCACAAAACGTTCAAGAGAAATCATTAATGACTGCCTTGCCCTTCAGTATTACAATGAAATTTCCTGGCTGGCTCATGTTGACAGGTTAATACAGGAAATTGATGCGGACCTTGAAATTAAGCACCCAGTAAATATTTTACAGTTTGGTAAGAAAGAAATTAAAGCTATCATCATGAACAAATGAGTAGTCAAGGGAGAAACTAAGGAAAGGCAGAAAGTCTCAGTATCCAAATACCTCGAAGGGCCTATGCAATCCGGGTTGCAGGGATATCTTTTGATGGTTTCAGATGCCCAAAAAAGATTTTACTTTACTAGGCTTCGTCTAGGCATTGGTCACCGTTTTGTAGCTATTCCGAAAAGAGATGTGTGGTCCAATAGACTTCGTAGATGCCTGTGTGACAGAGTCTCAGCCAAATCATCAGTGCACTTTATACTATTTTGTAGATTTTATAGTACACTTAAGAAACATTTTCTGCATCCAGTTTCACATTCTAAGAATTTTATAACACACGAGGAAGCCTATAAGGTTCTATGCAGTTTTGAGTCTTTCCCTATTTGCCTTGCTGCTTCTCTATTTATTAGGGGTGCTATAATAGAAAGGAAAACACTCTCCTTGTATGATCAACTGGTATATGAATACAATTAGTTTACTAGTATATACGTTTTTATCTTCTCTTATCTGTAATGCGAACACTTTGTTTTTATCATACGTTTTATCGTTGTATTTTACTTATGCTAGACGAAATTTTGATAAATGTATTTAATTATGTATGCTTTTGTGATTCTTAAAACAAAATTGAATAAAGCTGATTTGACTTGACATCACTGATGACATCATCCAGAGAAACACTGACACACCCACTTAAACCCCATAAAACATGTCATACACCCACTCCCACACAATCACTAACAAACTCATTCACAGAACCCATACAAACACTCACATCTCGTCAGTCATCCATGCAGCCAGTAATACATCAACTTACCCATAGAGCCATTAAGGGGACCACTAACTCACATATACAGACACTCATGCACCTACTCATTTACTAATACAGCCAGCCATTGATCCAGTCATAAAGATATACACACGTACACACCGACTAATTCACCCATGCAGCTACTGTCACAGTACATGAGTTAACCATATACCTACTCACACACCTACTCACTCACCCATACAGTCATTCACACAGCCACTAAGTCACCCATACAATTACTCACACAGCCACTCAGTTACTTATACATATACTAATATATATACTCACTAACCTATACAGTGAAAGAGAGTACCACATACTCTCCCATACAACCTCTCTCACACTCACTTACTCCCTGACTCAACCACTCAAACACCCATTCACTCACATATACAGCCACTCATACACCCACTCACTCACCCATACACCCACTTAAACACCCATTGATGCACAGACAGCCACTCATGTAACCTGTCACTCACCCATACAGACACTTATGTATCTGCTCAAACACCCATTCAGCCACTCATGCACCCTCTCATTCACCATTTACAACCACTGATACACCAACTCAGTCAACTATACAGATACTCACACAGCCACTCACTTACTTACCCACTCACTCACCTATACAAAAACTCACAAACCCACTATCTCCTGTATACAGTGTTTTATACACCTAGTTACTCTTCTAGACACCACTGACACATCCATTCGCTTACCCATGCAGGCACTTCCACAGCGAGTTACCTTAGTATATACGTTTAACACTTTTCTAAAACACTCACAATCACTGGATGATGTCACCAGTGATGTCATCTCAGATGTCATCAGTGATGCCATCAGGGATGTCACTGAACATGTCATGAGTGATGTAATATGTGAGGTCATAAGCAGTGCATTGCGGGCATGAGTTATAGTTAGCTTAGGAAACTATAACTGCTGAATTTCTTTGGTTTTGTATGAGTGAAATATCAGCCTAACTATAACGTCCCTGTAACCTTTGGTTTTTTCAGTATATATATATATATATATATATATATATATTCACTGAAAAAACCATAGGTTTCAGGGACGTTATAGTTACAAATTAGCATTTAAAAAACCTTTGAAATTCACTGAAAAAACCATAGGTTTTAGGGACAGTTATAGTTAGTTGGACATTGCACTCGTACAAAACCCGTGAAATTCCCCGTTATAGTTAGTCCAGCTAACTATAACTCGCGCCCGCAATGCACTGCTGATGACTTCACATATTACATCACTCATGACATGGTCAGTGACATCACTGATGACATCACTGATGACATCTCAAATGACATCACTGATGACATCATCCAGTGACTGTGTGTTTCTGTAAAGTTTAAATATTTTTAATATATATAGGAAAAGACGTATTGAAGAATGAGTGGGTGTGTAAGTGTCTGTATGGATGATTTAGTAGGTGCGTGACTGACTCTATAAGTGAGTGATTTAACGTATCTTACTGAATGCATGGGTTAGTGACTAAACTGGGTGAATGTCTGTATCCGTCTGTCTGTTGCTGTGTAAGTGGCTGCATGTGTTTGTGAATAGCTACATGAGTGTCTATATGAGTTATTGAATGCTTGTCTGAGTATCTGTATGGGTGCCTGAGTGTTTGAGTGGGAGGGGTGTGTGCAACTCTGTTCATAGATGTGTGAGTGGGTGATTCACTGGGTGGATGGTTTCAAGAGTGCAACTGTGATAGACTGTATGGGTGGGTAAGTGTGTGTAAGAGTGTGTTAGTGAGTGAATGTATGTCCCAGTGGTACATGTGTGAGTAACTACATATGTGAAAGGCAGTATATATGTGTGTTGGAGTATATAAATAGCTATAAGCGAGAGTGAGTGATTGTGATAGTGGCTGTATGGATGAGTGTGTGCTTGTATCAGTGATTGTATAAGAGCGTAAGAATGTGCTACTATTTGTATGAGTAAGTGAGCTGGTGTGTGTATAACTGTATAGGTGAGTAAATGGTAGTGTGTTTAATTATTTGCATGACTGACTAGGTGTGTGAGTACCTCTATGGATGAGTGGCGGTGTTTGAGTGTCTATATAGGAGTATGAGTGCATATGATAGTCCTGTACTGAGTGACCGTAAGTATGAGTGACTGTACGGGTGAGTGAGTGGATGTGTGCGTAGACCTAAGAATCAGTGAGTGGGTATGTAGTTATTGGTGTTGGAGTGTCTATGGTTTTGCGAATGGCAGTCTGTAATTTAGAGTGGGTGTATCAAAGGTTATATTAGAGTGTGAGGAGGTGCATCAGATTATCACCTGGATGATGTCATCAGTGATGTCATTTGAGATGTCATCAGTGATGTCACTGACCATGTCATGAGTGATGTAATATGTGACGTCATCAGCAGTGCATTGCGGGGGCGCGAGTTATAGTTAGCTGGACTAACTATAACGGGGGAATTTCACGGGTTTTGTACGAGTGCAATGTCCAACTAACTATAACTGTCCCTAAAACCTATGGTTTTTTCAGTGAATTTCAAAGGTTTTTTAAATGCTAATTTGTAACTATAACGTCCCTGAAACCTATGGTTTTTTCAGTGAATTTCAAAGGTTTTTTAAATGCTAATTTGTAACTATAACATGTCTGAAACCTACAGTTTTTTCAGTGAATTTCAAAGGTTTTGTAAATGATTATTTTTAAATGTATTAATTGTTATATAAATTTTTTTCATACTGATTTCCAAATTTTTTAGAAACAATTTTTTTACATATTTTATTTTTTAAATTACATTGTAATTACATTATACATTACATTACAAAAAATACTTTCTCAGAATGAATTACTTTAGTTTAATTACTTTGCACATAGGCAATAGACTTTTAAGTACAGTAGTTACAGTTGTTGCAATGGGCAACACATTTTCAAACACAATGCAACATTCAGCTCAATGTGAATTTCTAGTTAAATGCAATTAGTTACTTTATGGATTACTTTTCTAACCACATTACTGGATCCTAGATTCAGTCCTGGGACATCTCCTGTAAACAGTTGAGTAAAAGCGTTTTGGTTACAGTCGTGATTTTTAAGGAATATTATTGTACTTTAAAAGTTCACACTTAGAAACTTTTTCTCATAGAATCACCAATGTTATCCTATGGAAGGAAATTCACTTAGAAGTTAAAAACTGTTATCGTTACTTTTTCTTACTCAGTGTTGGATCCTGGAGCCAGCACTGGTGCATCTCCTGTAAACAGTTGAAAGAATGCGTTTAAGTCATACAGGCGATTTTTTAGGAATATTTGTAGTTTGTGAAAATCGACACTTTGAAACTTTTCTGCTGAAAACCAGACAATGGATTCCTATGGAAGGAAATTCAAGTTACTGGTAAGTACGGTTAAAATTACTTTTGAGGATCAGTACTGGGCTGAAAGATGCAGCACTGAGGTCTCTCCTGATAACAGGTGAGTAAATCGGAATTCGTATTTCGGCTGATTTTAGAGGACTATTTTAAAGTTCCAAAACTCCACACTTAGAAGAATTTCCAAGTGAAACCAGTCAATGTTAGCCTATGGAAGGAAATTCAAGTTACTGGTAAGTACGGTTAAAATTACTTTTCAGGACCAGTACTGGGCTGAAAGATGCAGCACTGAGGTCTCTCCTGATAACAGGTGAGTAAATCAGAATTCGGATTTCGGCTGATTTTAGAGGAATATTTGTATGTTTCAAAAATCAACACTTAGAAACTTTTTCAGCAAAAAGCAGGCAATGATATCCTATGGAAGGAAATTCAAGTTACTGGTAAGTACGGTTAAAATTACTTTTGAGGATCAGTACTGGGCTGAAAGATGCAGCACTGAGGTCTCTCCTGATAACAGGTGAGTAAATCGGAATTCGTATTTCGGCTGATTTTAGAGGAATATTTTAAAGTTCCAAAACTCCACACTTAGAAGAATTTCCAAGTGAAACCAGTCAATGTTAGCCTATGAAGGAAATTCAAGTTACCGGTAAGTACAGGTAAAATTACTTTTCAGGACCAGTACTGGGCTGAAAGATGCAGCACTGAGGTCTCTCCTGATAACAGGTGAGTAAATCAGAATTTGGATTTCGGCTGATTTTAGAGGAATATTTGTATGTTTCAAAAATCAACACTTAGAAACTTTTTCAGCAAAAAGCAGGCAATGATATCCTATGGAAGGAAATTCAAGTTACTGGTAAGTACGGTTAAAATTACTTTTGAGGATCAGTACTGGGCTGAAAGATGCAGCACTGAGGTCTCTCCTGATAACAGGTGAGTAAATCGGAATTCGTATTTCGGCTGATTTTAGAGGAATATTTTAAAGTTCCAAAACTCCACACTTAGAAGAATTTCCAAGTGAAACCAGTCAATGTTAGCCTATGGAAGGAAATTCAAGTTACTGGTAAGTACGGTTAAAATTACTTTTCAGGACCAGTACTGGGCTGAAAGATGCAGCACTGAGGTCTCTCCTGATAACAGGTGAGTAAATCGGAATTCGTATTTCGGCTGATTTTAGAGGAATATTTTAAAGTTCCAAAACTCCACACTTAGAAGAATTTCCAAGTGAAACCAGTCAATGTTAGCCTATGAAGGAAATTCAAGTTACCGGTAAGTACGGTTAAAATTACTTTTGAGGATCAGTACTGGGCTGAAAGATGCAGCACTGAGGTCTCTCCTGATAACAGGTGAGTAAATCGGAATTCGTATTTCGGCGCATTTTAGAGGAATATTTGCACAATGGTGAAGGGAGGGGCGGGGCCTGAGGTGACATCTGTGCAAACGCGCCCAGTGGCGCGTTTTAAGTTGGGGGATTAAGTCCCCTTGAATCATGAGGGTCCCTACGGGCCAACTAGCCCACCAGGAACCTCCAGTATGCGCCAGGGGCTGCGTTGCAGAGACATGTACAGAGGCCACACCCCTTTTACACCTCTCTGCAACGCAGCTCTGTGGCGCTTTCTGGACGTACCTGTTGGGCTAGTTGGCCCCAGGGACCCTCAGGATTGAAGAGGATTTAATTCCCCATCTTAAAACGCGCCACGGGGCCTGTTTGCACACATGTCACCTGAAGCCCCGCCCCTCCCTTCACCACTGTGCAAACGCGCCCGTGGCGCGTTTTAAGTCGGGGCTTAACTCCCCTTGAATCCAGAGGGTCCCTGGAGTCCAACTAGCCCACCATGTTCCTCCAAAAGCGCCACAGAGCTGCGTTGCAGAGAGGTGTAAAAGGGGCGTGGCCTCTGTACACCTCTCTGCAAGGCAGCCCCTGGCGCATACTGGAGGTTCCTGGTGGGCTAGTTGGCCCGTAGGGACCCTCATGATTCAAGGGGACTTAATCCCCCAACTTAAAACGCGCCACTGGGCGCGTTTGCACAGATGTCACCTCAGGCCCCGCCCCCTCCCTTCACCATTGTGCAAATATTTCGTTTTTTTTTGTTTGTTTTTTTCCCCCCCGTGTGGCCCCCCTTCCTTTTTCCTATTTTTAGGCCCTGGGGACCCCATCCCCCAGGGCCTTACCCCTTTTTTAAAAATAAAATTTAAAAAAAAACGGGAAGGGGGCCGCGTGGCCCCCTTCCCTGGGCCTGTATTGGCCCGGGGACCCCATCCCCGGGGCATGGCCTCTTTTTGTTTTTATTTGGAGGGGGCTGCGTGGCCCCCTCCTCAGGCCATTTAAGGCCCCGGGGACCCCATCCCCGGGGCCGGCCTTGCACTTTTTTTTTTTTTCTTTTTTTTACTTTGGGGAGGGGGCTGCATGGCCCCCTCCGTGGCCACTTATGGCCCCGGGGACCCCATCCCCCGGGCCTGGCCTCTCGTTGGGGACTGTGGGGGTCCCCAAACCCCCACAGTCCCGCCGGCTCCCCGTGTCCTACGGGAGCCGGCATTGCTTACACATGGGGAGCTGCTAAGATGCTGCTCCCCATGTGGAAAGCAATCAGCTTTGGATATTGGAAGAGAGAGCAGGTTTCCTGCTCTCTCTTCCAATATCCAAAGCAAGTTTGCAATGACAGGACGGAGCCGCGAGGCTCCCGTCCTGTCATTGCAAACAGCAGTGTCCCGGGGGTAGGCACCCCGGGACACTGCAGGAGCCGGCCCTGGGGGTGGCGGTCCCCAGGGCCACCACAGGCTCCAGGAGGGGGCCGCGTGGCCCCCTCCCCACATCGAGAAAGCCCCGGGGAGGTGGTGGTCCCCGGGGCTTGGGGGTCCAAAACGGACCCCCATTTTCATTTTTCTTAGTGCCCCGGGGAGGTGGTGGTCTCGGGCGTGTGGGGGCTGGAGCCCCCCACACAGGTTTTTCAAATATAAAAAGAAGCCCCGGGGAGGTGGTGGTCCTCGGGGCTGCGGGAGGGCTCAGAGCCCTCCCGCACCATTATCCATAAAGCCCCGGGGGTGGTGGTCCCCGGGCTTGGGGGCCCTTAGAGGCCCCCACACATAAAATTAACCCCCCCAGCATGCCCCCGGGACTTGGCCCACCCGGGGGCCAATTAACATCGAAGCGCGGGAGACCGCGCTCGATTTTTTTCGGCAGGGTTCGCGCTCCCTGAGCGCATCCTGCCGATTTTTTTTTTAATTTTTTTTTTTGCCCAGGGGGTCCTTGTGGGACCCCCTGAGCAGACCTAGGGGTCAGGGTGTTTCTACCCTGCCCCTTTGTGCGCTTTGCGCACTTGTTTCTGTCCCTCGGTTCTACCGAGGGACAAAATGGCTGCCAACACTTCCTGATTTGGAGTGTTGACAGCCAATTAACATAAAGCTCGTGCTCGGGAGGATCCGCGGCCCTAGATATACCTATCTTTTTACTTTTGATTTTCTCAGCAACTACTGAACGGATTTACACCATTTAACAAAAGGGTTCTTTCTGAACCAAGAACTACCTCTTTGTCAAATTTGGTGTAATTCCGTTCAGCAGTTCGGGCTGTAGCCGTGTCTAAAGTTTCCTATGGAAAATTGCATGGGGAAAACGCGTTTTGGGACCCCCTTTTTCTCGGCCCCCGCTTGACGAATCCCCCGAGACTTTCAGGGTAGGAGCGGACCGGAGCGGGCCACAAAGTTTGAAAATTTTGCGAAGATACGTCAACCGGCAAGAGAGTTATTTCAAATAGAATGTCGCGGATTTCCTATGGATAATAGGTTGTAACTATAACTATCTACTGGCGACCGCCAGTAGATAATATATATATATATATATATATATATATATATATATATATACTCTCTCACCTTTTAGTAAGTTTACCATTTCTTGCTCATATCAAAATCTGACTGCAAAGTTATGAAAAAATGTAAGTCTCAATTATTCAAAAGTGTGAGTTAACTTTGTGAATAGGTCCAATGGTTATGAATACCCACCAGGCCCTTCAATCTGGTGGAGACTTGTGATGTAAGTTACACGTTTGGAGTAAAGATGCACTGGGATTTTGCAAATAGCCAAAAACTAGTAAACTTACTCAGAAAAGTAAATTGCTCAAAATACAAGTTACCTTTAGGATAGACTGATTACTGAAAATGATTTCAATAAAATTCATAAATAAATATATGTTTAAGTGTTTGCTGGTCCTTGTTGGATTATTAAGTGATTCATATCAGGAGCTGGCTTCGCTAATGTAGTTTGCTGTATCATAATTACACAGAATTAAAGCAAAATTATCAGATATTATGCAGAATGATGCAAGAATTGTAACACAGCATTTAGAGCTATTTTGTTACTGCAAAATACACCCCGCTTCCTTCTGCATCCAGCTTGCTAAGTTCATTTTTCCTGTGCTCCTGCTGTAGCAATTTTTTTCCAAAGTACTCATAAATACATGAATGGACTTAATTATGTAAATTTTGCCAAAAGGAGAACACATAGATCATTATTCTCTTATCATTCTTAATATTATTATTATTATCAAGCAGAAAGAAGGATTCTTCACTATATGCACTGTTTAGATTCTCAGTAATGTTTATGTCTTGGAATCTTCTAGAAGCACTAGGAGTTTTGGTTTAAGACTTTCTGGTGCATGCTCCTAATCATTTTAAATAAGGAATGCTAGAAGTTGTCCCGTAGTGTACTCAGGAAACTGTGAGACTAATTTTTTTAAATAGCTTCTGTTGCTTCCTGTGAACTAGTGCTTGCTGATCAGAGGTCTAGTAAACATGTCTTACTTCTGTAATAAAGAGATCACCCTCAAGCACACACTAACAAACAATCTTGATAATAAAATTCAAAGATGTATCAGTTGTCTTCTTCTTTATTCAACCTTTTATTTTGGAACTCTCTTGTTCAATTGTTGAAATCGTTCAGCCTCATAAGCCAACACGTGTTTCGTCGCTTACAGGGAAATATCCTGCGATGTCCTCAGGGCTAAAAAAAGGTACAAAAGTTGAAACCCACAATAATGAGGTACTGTGTACCTGTGTCACATTGTTTAACCAAAAGTGGGGACCTTTCTTTAATCATCCTTCTATTTCGACAGCCATATTGGTGTCCAGGTAGAACCAGATTTTCCAAGACATCAAAACTAGATTTGAAAGGAGGGGGTTTGATAAAAGTATGCTAGTAGTGGCCACAAATAAAATTACCAGGATCAGTAGACAAGACACACTCAAGCACAAAAATAAGAAAAAGAACAAACAGACAAGGTCCGCCTTTTTACAGATTACATTGCAATATCCAATGTACTGGTAAGGAGTCTAAAAAAACACTGGCATATACTTAATGCAGACAAGACACTTGAAGATTTCACATCAGCAAGGCCCAACATCACTCTCAGTAAAGGTAGATGCCTCATAAACCTTCTAATTCACAGTTACCCGACACTGACTACAAAAGAAAACTGGCTTATGTCTCAAACTCTGGGATTTTACAAATGTGGCCATTGCGCAATGTGCAAATGAGCCAATGACAAGATAAAACATTTTGATGGCCCCTCAAAAAAGACCTACACAATAGGGTTCAATATAAACTGCTACACCAGATTTGTAGTGTATGCAATAGAATGCAAATGCAAACAGAGATATTTCTGGAGCACCATCAGATCACTGAAAGACAGGATCAGTGAACACATGAGTGCTGTCAAACAAGGAGATATAAGATATCCCATAGCCACACACATAATGGAATTTGTCTCACAAGATAAACACAGGGCCTTTTGCTTTTATGGCATCGATCACAAACCAAGAGACCCCAGAGTGGGCAACAGAGAGCTGACCCCAAGGAGAAAAGAAGCAATGTGGATTCTGAGATTGAGGAGTGTAGAAATTGGATTACACACAGACCACAAACTGCAATACATTCTGGGGGATTAAGAGATGTAGTAAAGATAATAACTGTCATTTGACTACCCGTTATGCTACAGGAAGAAAGGATAAATGCTGTACTAAATCATTATGCATGTAAATATGAGGCTGTTCACACAGATGTGATTGATGTGAGATATCGGTACAATTTCTTATGATTAGCCCAATATGAATTATGATTGCCCCTAGTTCCTAGGCCATGCAACTACTGTCATCATGAAACTGCTGTCGACAATGTGTCATAGACATACTTTCGAGGATTCTCTGTATTATTACATTAGCGTTTTTTTATACGCAGTGATATCATTAATAATATAAGCAAACATCAGAGACTAATGCTGGGACAATGTTGTTAGAACAATTTACAGCCGCTAAAGAAATCATAGATGTATAGTATGTATTACTCTCTGTGGTCCAGCAAAGCAGATTGAATAG
The DNA here is from genome assembly GCA_963921515.1 of Calotriton arnoldi. Classification (NCBI taxonomy): domain Eukaryota; kingdom Metazoa; phylum Chordata; class Amphibia; order Caudata; family Salamandridae; genus Calotriton; species Calotriton arnoldi. The sequence continues at coordinate 599,194 of CAWUFW010011244.1, read as the reverse complement.
CATTGTGATATTTAGCAGATTGAAAAGCATTGTGATGTTTAGAAAGTTCTGGAAAAGTATCAGCTCATGCGAACAATGACTATCTCTAAAAAGTTCTAGAAACATACCAAATTATGCATACAATGGTTGTGTATCTCTCAGGGATTTCCCTTGGGCTGCATTTTAATACACACTGGTCAATAGGGGTTAAATACAGGAGTCAAGGGAGAGCTCAAAATATGAGTAAAACCATGAATAATACTTAGTGACCCACGATACAAGGTGACGAGTTTGAGACTTTTTCACCATTAAATTAGAAATCACAATGTGAGGGGTTCAGATGAGCCATTGAAAAATGGACTGTGGTCTCTTAACAATTTGCTACACGGAGGGCGGTAATTATACACATTTGTAAATAAGTGACATATAAAAACCGAAGAATAGATTTGATGAGGATTAGCCCTAATATGCACTGTCTTCAGGTTTTTTCTCTTGTGTATTTATAAAACGGGTCTCCTAACAAATTGGGGAAACAGCGTATTCGCTTTAAGTCATTTTGTAATGGACACACCGTATAGATAAGCATTGGAAGACTAAAATAAATTGATTTTGTGGAACTTTTTTACTATGTAGAAATTCGGGTACACTTTACATTGATTTGCCCCACAAAAGGGTTTGGAGGTATACACTCCAAAATGGCGGCCACACTGGATACCGAAAGAGGAAATGGTGAGGAATAGTCCTATTTCACTGACTTTGGTCTTTGCATACTTAACTCACCGAAGTTTTACCGCGCTCTGGACACAGCGTACTCGCTGCAAGTCTTTCCAAGACTGACACACTGTACCGGTAAGCATTATGTTGCTTTTAATCTCCTTGCTTAGCATTTGGAAATACTTATACTGGCCACCTGTGTGGAATATTATCAGCTATAACTAATCAGCTATTAATTTCGTATTTCCAAGAATTGGGTACATGCTTATATGATAAACCTTACATAAAGAGCAAGTTAATGATGGACCGACAAAACAAATAATTTTTAACTGACCTATACCGAGTCAATGAAAAGGAATAGTACATGCCTATGATGGTAGTAGAGCGGGATGAAATTACAACCAATCTCAAGGTATGTTTGGTCCTAACAATGGGCAACCAGCGATTTTGATGATGAATATTGATTAGAGGGGGACACACTATTTTGATGCTTTGTCCTGTTATTGTTCTCCTATTCCAATAGGAACATTGGAAGAGAATGTAGGTAATGTATGAAAAAACTTTACAATCTGTCACTTTGGTATTATCTTAAACAGAGCGGGCATTATGGCCCACACATCTCCTAACCCCCCACCCTTACCCCCAATTACCTTTACCGACACCTATAAAGGCAAAGCAAGAAGAGATTCCTTCTAATAAGAATGTCATCACTTGGTGTCTGCTGGATAGATTACACACTATAATTCATTTCTTAAATATACAGTAAATTCAGCATTTTCTTTGAATCACGAGTTATGAATCACAGAACTAAACACTGGCACTCTGATTGTAGGTAGGTCACATGTTTCATGCATGGGTTTTGACTACCTGGATGCCAATATGGCTGTCAAAATAGAATGGTAGTTATAGAAAAGTCACCAGTTTTGGTTAAATAATGTGACACAGGTGCAGAGTACCTCATTTTAGTGGTTTTCTACTTGTGTACCTTTTTTTAGCCCTGAGGAAGACGTGGGATATTTCTCTGTAAGAGACGAAACATGTTTTGGCTTATGAGGCTCAATGAGTTCAACAATCAAACAAGAGAATTCCAAAATAAAAAATCAAATAAAGAAGACAACTGTTACATCTAAATTTTATTATCATTATTGTTTGCATGTGCTTGAGGGTGATCTGTGTATTAATATGTTGTCTTTCACTACATTCTAAGGAGTGGGGTGGTTCTCCATACCCCATTAGCACTGCATTCCTTCACTTTGTATGAATAAACAAATATATTGTGTATGTCTTTGAGGCGCCAACTCCCTGCGACTCACCACCCGACTTCGTGGGATCATGTCTTTCTTCTGTCTCTGTTACATATGGGTGGGGTTTTTGCTCTATTAGAACAGCATTGTAGATCACCCATAAAAATCAGTAGATTAGTATTTTTAACATTATGGCTGCTTGTGCTCTCCTGCCTGTATGTATATCCCATATGCGATAATAGTTGTTCCCTTTCTGAGAGGTGATGTAAGTGGCTCTTTCTGCAATTATATCTATAAATATTAGAGGTATATATTTATTACTTTATGCGAACAATTATATGTTTTTTAATCTTAACATTTTAACATGCATTATCACTTTTAATTTTTTCATCTGTTGAATATAGAATGTTTGTTTTAATTTAAGGTATGAAAAAAAGATTATTTAATTGTGAACATGTTTGGGAGTGTGTTTTATAGTTAAAGTTTAAAGGTTTATAGTTGTTTTACATTGAATAACTTTTAAACATTTCTTGGTAGAATATGTCATTTGAAAAGTTGGCCTTTTCGTTCAGCAGGACTCGTTTTAAATCTCCTAATGGAAGCTAAACTTTGAAAATATAAATAAAAAGAGATATTCTAGTGGTTTATTTTAAGGTAAAATGAAAGCTGTTTTAAGGTAGTTTTAAGTTAGTGCATTTATAGCACTTACTTTTTTATGTGAATGGAATGTTTTCTGAAGGGCAGGTCCTGTATTTTCTGTCTGGAATCTGACATAGAGTTGCTTACCTCTAGATGTAAAATTTTTGCTTGCTGCAAAGTGTAGGTAATGATTATGCTTTTTTACAGTTTGATTTTAATTACTTAACATTTTGTATTGGGTACCTTTTTTATGGTAAAGCTTATTGATTAGTTGTGTTTAGTTTTTTTTTCTCGCAGTTCCTTATGTTGTGAATGGTAATTAAGGTTTATATTTAACTGTTTTATATATATATATTCCCCCGTTATAGTTAGTTCAGCTAACTATAACTCGCGCCCCCGCAATGCACTGCTGATGACGTCACATATTACATCACTCATGACATGGTCAGTGACATCACTGATGACATCACTGATGACATCTCAAATGACATCACTGATGACATCATCCAGTGACTGTGTGTTTCTGTAAAGTTTAAATATGTTTAATATATATAGGGAAAGGCGTATTGAAGAATGAGTGGGTGCATAAGTGTCTGAATGGATGATTTAGTAGGTGCGTGACTAACTCTATAAGTGAGTGATTAAACGCATCTTACTGAATGCATGGGTTAGTGACTAAACTGGGTGAATGTCTGTATCCGTCTGTCTGTTGCTGTATAAGTGGCTGCATGGGTTTGTGAATAGCTACATGAGTGTCTATATGAGTTATTGATTGGTTGTCTGAGTATATGTATGGGTTCCTGAGTGTTTGTGTGGGTGGGGTGTGTGCGACTCTGTTCATAGATGTGTGAGTGGGTGATTCACTGGGTGGATGGTTTCAAGAGTGCATCTGTGATAGACTGTATGGGTGGGTAAGTGTGTGTAAGAGTGTGTTAGTGAGTGAATGTATGTCCCAGTGGTACATGTGTGAGTAACTACATATGTGAAAGGCAGTATATATGTGTGTTGGAGTATATAAATAGCTATAAGCGAGAGTGTGTGATTGTGTTAGTGACTGTATGGATGAGTGTGTGCTTGTATCAGTGATTGTATAAGAGCATAAGAATGTGCTAGTATTTGTATGAGTAAGTGAGCTGGTGTGTGTATAACTGTATAGGTGAGTAAATGGCAGTGTGTTTAATTATTTGCATGACTGACTAGGTGTGTGAGTACCTCTATGGATGAGTGGCGGTGTGTGAGTGTCTATATAGGAGTATGAGTGCATATGATAGTCCTGTACTGAGTGACCGTAAGTATGAGTGACTGTACGGGTGAGTGAGTGGATGTGTGTGTAGACCTAAGAATCAGTGAGTGGGTATGTAGATAATGGTGTTGGAGTGTCTATGGTTTTGCGAATGGCAGTCTGTAATTTAGAGTGGGTGTATCAAAGGTTATATTAGGGTGTGAGGAGGTGCATCAGATTATCATGTGGATGATGTCATCAGTGATGTCATTTGAGATGTCATCAGTGATGTCATCAGTGATGTCACTGACCATGTCATGAGTGATGTAATATGTGACATCATCAGCAGTGCATTGCGGGGCGCGAGTTATAGTTAGCTGAACTAACTATAACGGGGGAATTTCACGGGTTTTCTACGAGTGCAATGTCCAACTAACTATAACTGTCCCTAAAACCTATGGTTTTTTCAGTGAATTTGTAAGGTTTTTAAATGCTAATTTCTAACTTTAACGTGCCTGAAACCTATGGTTTTTTCAGTGAATTTCAAAGGTTTTTTAAATGCTAATTCCTAACTATAACATGTCTGAAACCTACGTTTTTTTTCAGTGAATTTCAAAGGTTTTGTAAATGACAATTTTTAAATGTATTAATTGTTATATTTATTTGTTTGATACTGATTTACTACATTTTTTAAACTATTTATTTTTAGATATTTTATTTTTTAAATTACATTGTAATTACATTATACATTACATTACAAAATATACTTTCTCAGAAAGAATTACTTTAGTTTAAATACTTTGCAAATAGGCAATAGACTTTTAAGTACAGTAGTTACAGTTGTTGCAATGGGCAACACAATTTCAAACACAATGCAACATTGAGCTCAATGTGAATTTCTAGTAAAATGCAATTAGTTACTTTATGGATTACTTTTCTAACCACAGGACTGGATCCTAGATTCAGTCCTGGGACATCTCCTGTAAACAGTTGAGTAAAAGCATTTTGGTTACATTAGTGATTTTTAAGGCATATTATTGTATTTTAAAAGTTGACAGAAACTTTTTCACATAGAATCACCAATGTTATCCTATGGGAGGAAATTCACTTACCAGGTAAGTAGTGTTATCGTTACTTTTTCTTACTCAGTGGTGGATCCTGGATCCAGCACTGGTGCATCTCCTGTAAACAGTTGAAAGAATGCGTTTAAGTTATACAGGCGATTTTTAAAGAATATTTGTAGTTTGTGAAAATTGACACTTTGAAACTTTTCTGCTGAAAACCAGACAATGGATTCCTATGGAAGGTAATACAAGTTACTGGTAAGTACGGTTAGAATTACTTTTCAGGGTCAGTGCTGGCCTAAAAGATGCAGCACTGGGTTCTCTCCTGATAACAGGTGAATAAATCGGAATTCGTAGTTTGGCTGATTTTAGAGAAATATTATAAAGTTCCAAAACTCCACACTTTGAAGAATTTCCAAGTGAAACCAGTCAATGTTAGCCTATGGAAGGAAATTCAAGTTACTGGTAAGTACGGTTAGAATTACTTTTCAGGATCAGTACTGGGCTCAAAGATGCAGCACTGAGGTCTCTCCTGATAACAGGTGAGTAAATCAGAATTCGTAGTTCTGCTGATTTTAGAGGAATATTTGTATGTTTCAAAAATCGACACTTAGAAACTTTTTCAGCAAAAAGCAGGCAATGATATCCTATGGAAGGAAATTCAAGTTACTAGTAAGTACGGTTAAAATTACTTTTCAGGATCAGTACTGGGCTCAAAGATGCAGCACTGAGGTCTCTCCTGATAACAGGTGAGTAAATCGGAATTCGTAGTTCGGCTGATTTTAGAGGAATATTTGCACAATGGTGAAGGAAGGGGTGGGGCCTGAGGTGACATGTCTGCAAACACGCCCTGTGGCGCGTTTTAAGTTGGAGAATTAATTCCTCCTCAATCCCGAGGGTCCCTAGGGGCCAACTAGCCCACCAGATACCTCCAGTATGCGCCAGAGAGCTGCGTTGCAGAGAGGTGTTCAGAGGCCACGCCCCTTTTTGCACCTCTCTGCAATGCAGCTCTGTGGCACTATCTGGACGTACCTGGTGGGCTAGTTGGCCCCCAGAGACCCTCAGGATTGAAGGGGATTTAATTCCCCATCTTAAAACGCGCCACAGGGCCTGTTTGCACACATGTCACCTGAAGCCCCGCCCCCTCCCTTCACCACTGTGCAAACGCGCCCCGTGGCGCATTTTAAGTTGGGGGATTAAGTCCCCTTGAATCCTGAGGGTCCCTGGGGTCCAACTATCCCACCAGGTACCTCCAGTAAGCGCAACAGAGCTGCGTTGCAGAGAGGTGTAAAAAGGGGCGTGGCCTGGACCACCTCTCTGCAACCCAGCACTGTGGCGCATACTGGAGGTTCCTGGTGGGCTAGTTGACCCCAGGGACCCCAGTATTCAAGGGAATTTGTTCCCCTTTGCAAACGCGCCAGGGGTGCGTTTGCAGAGTGCTGCCAAGGAGGGCGTGGCCTCCGGCGCGATGCCGGATTTTTTTTTTTTTTTTTAAAAAGGGGCTGTGTTACCCCCCTTCTTTTTAATTATTTTGGGCCCTGGGGACCCCATCCCCCAGGGCTTGACCCCCTTTTATTTTATTTTTTAAAAGCAACGGGAAGGGGACCGCGTGGGCCCCCCTCCTGTGGCCAATTTTGGCCCGAGGACCCCATCCCCCGGGTCATTGCCACATTTTTGTTTTTTTAATTTTCATGGAGGAGGGCTGCATTGCCCCCCTCCTCGGGCCTCCTTAGGCCCCGGGGACCCCATCCCCGGGGCCGGCCTTTGTATTTTTTTTATTACATTTTGGGGAGGGGGGCCGTGCGGCCCCCTCCCGGGCCACTAATGGCCCCGGGGACCCCATCCCCGGGGCCTGGCCTCTGGTTGGGGACTGTGGGGGTCCCCAATCCCCCACAGTCCCGCCGGCTCCCCGTGTCCTACGGGAGCCGGCATTGCTTTCCACAAGGGGAGCTGCTGACATGCAGCTCCCCTTATGGAAAAGCAATCTGCTTTGCTTCATTGAAGCGAGAGCAGGTTTCCCAGGTTTCCCTGCTCTCGCTTCAATGAAGCAAATCAAGTTTGCAATGACAGGGCGGGAGCCGCGAGGCTCCCGCCCTGCCATTGCAAACAGCAGTGTCCCGGGGGTAGGCACCCCGGGACACTGCAGGAGCCGGCCCTGGGGGGTGGCGGTCCCCAGGGCCACCACAGGCTCCAGGAGGGGGGCCACACGGCCCCCCTCCCCACTTCTACATAGCCCCAGGGAGATGGTGGTCCCCAGGGCTTTGGGGGTCTGAAACGGACCCCCACATGTATTTTCTTAATGCCCCAGGGAGGTGGCAGTCCCCGGGGCGTGTGGGGGGGAAGGAGCCCCCCCACACAGGTAATTCTTTATTAAAAAAAGAAGCCCTGGGAGGTGGCGGTCCCCGGGGCTGCGAGAGGGCAGAGAGCCCTCCCGCACCATTTTTCTTTAAAGCCCCGGGGGGTGGCGGTCCCCGGGGCTTGGGGGGCCTTAGAGGCCCCCCACATAAAATAAAAACCAACCCCTGTATGCCCCCGGGACTTGGTCCACCCGGGGGCAAAATAGCATCGAAGCGCAAGAGACCGCGCTTCGATTTTTTTTTTATCGGCAGGATCCGCGCACCCAGCGCGTTTTTTGCCGATTTAAAAAAAAAAATTGGCGTTTTGCGCAATTGTTTTTACTGTTTTCTTGTGACTCGGTTCTACCGAGTCACAAGATGGCTGCCAACACTTCCTGGTTTGGAGTGTTGACAGCCAATTAGCATACAGCTGGTCATCGGGAGGGTGCGCGAATCCGACGTGGCCATAGATATATATGGGATTTTCCTTTTGATTTTCTCAGGAACTACTGAACGGATTTACACCATTTAACAAAAAGGGTTCTTTCTGAACCAAGAACTACCTCTTTGCCAAATTTGGTGTAATTCCGTTCAGCAGTTCGGGCTGTAGCCGTGGCTAAAGTTTCCTGAGGGAAAATGAATGGGGAAAACACGTTTTGGGACCCCTTTTTTCTCGGCCCCCGCTTGACGAATCACCCCGAGACTTTCAGGGTAGGAGCGGACCGGAGCGGCCCATAAAGTTTGAAAATTTCGCGAAGATTTGTCAACCGACGCCAGAGTTATTTCAAATAGAATGTTGCGGATTTCCTATGGAAAATAGGTCCTAACTATAACTATCTACTGGCGACCGCCAGTAGATAATATATATATATATATATATATATATATATATATATATATATATGTCTACATATATAAATATATATATATACGTTAAAAGATTATTTTAAAAATGTATATAGCAATATATAAAATTAAAGCAGTCAATATATTGTACTTGTATTTAAATGTATTGATATTATTTTATTTTTATGTTTTTAAATGGTTTAATCTGATGCCTTATTCATTTTAGTTATGTTGTGAGCAGATATAGTTTTATGAATGATTTATAATATTTCCTTTTGTGTATATGCTGAATAAATTGTTTTTAAATTATTTAAATTGGGAAACATCCATTACTTTGTAGGCAGTATCACACATAACATTTACCACTGTACACTTTCCACGCAAACGTCTTCACCACACGAGTTGACACCACAAATGTGCCTTAACCACGGATGCCAGTCCCCCGTCACTTACGCAAGGCAGTATGGTGTCCCCTGGTCAGTGAATCAGCAGAGGGCCATGTGTAGAGTTAAGGCCCCAGGGTCAGCCCGCAACTGATCTGTTACTTGTTTTAGCCCGCAACTGCTCTGTTTCTTGTTTTGCAGTGGCGGTAGGCAGGCAGTGATGTTTCTGAGATACGGCCGCTTGGGCTGCCGAGAATATCCTTCTGCGGATCTTGTGACCCCCTTAGGGGTCGCAGCAGTCACCGTCACAGGAATTGGGCAGGGCAAGCAGTCCCCTGAGGCCAACCCACTGCGTTGCAGGTGCTGGCAGTTGGACGCCGGTGATTACACAGCATCAAGCGTCTGCAGCCATTCAGACAAGGCCGGAACAGGAAGGGAGGGGTCAGAGCAGGGCCTTCCCCACGCCTCACCATTGACAGTCGCTCTGCGTTTCAGTTCTTTCTATTTGGGGTTCTTTGATGCTGCACTGCAGGTAAAGTTTTGATGATAAATACTTGTTTTTCACATAGGGACTATTTGCCAACCACGAGTGAAATGTCAAAATTAAATTGAAAACAAATGTTTCACCGCATTATGTAGACCTGCATGTAGGAAGATAAAAGATTAAAAAACATCAACAGAAAACAAACAGCAAAATATCCACAATTTCATTGTAAATGTGTCCATAACAATGGTGTGCATGGTTACAGTATGCGTGGTAAAGGCACGTTTCCTGTGGCCTTATGAATGTGCGTTATAAAGACAACTGTGAAAAAGGGCTGCGTGGTAGAGGCTCATGCGTGGTAGTTCTCGCGTTGTAACAGCATGCTCGTGGTGATTGCATGCTTGGTTCCATCATACAACCATTTAAATTGTGTATTTTTAATTCTTGTGCTAATGATATGTGTGTATTTCTTATTTACATGTAGGTTGACAATATTTTGGTAAATTATAGTTTTTGATGTTATTGCCATCATTTCATTTTGTGGTGATTAATACTGTGTCAAACAACCAAAAGAAAGTATATCATATTCTTAGCCATTATAGAACAAATATTGATATATTTATGAGAATGGAACCATCAGTGATTTTCCTTAATCAGAATAAATGTATCCATTGATTATACATAGTGGAACTAAATCCCCCAAAAATGGCTCAGTATTTCTATCTCAAAACATGCGAAGTGAGTGAACAAGCACATGGGCAATAAAAAGACTGGAGGGCCCAAAAGACTAGAATTACCAAAAATGTCCACCATCTTGGGCTAGTGCACAGACAAAACAACTGCTCACAATTCAGGCACCCTTCTATTTGTTAGAACAAAGCCCTCAACGTTAAGGCTTACCTTAAAGAGGTTGCTGCAAGTAATAATACAAAAACAACATAGTGATGAATGGAATACTCGAATGAATCTCAACCACTGGCAATCACTTTAGGGTGCATCCCAATACATTATTTTTTGCCTAAAATGCTGCCTCAGTTTTGACCCAGCTATATGCAAATCAGTCTTGACCCTGCTCCTTATGGGAACAGTCCAGCCCGAACTGCCAGGCAAGGCCCTCCCTGAACAAGAACACAAGCAACCTAGGACTAGTTTTGCCCTAGTTAGGGCTCTTCAGCCAGGTATAGCTTAGTTCCAGTGGCACAGTGAGCCCGGAAACCCAAGTCTGGGCATATCCTGAGTATACTTTAGCAAGTAAAAATACAAAGTTTGGCTACATCCAAAACGTATGGTAATCAGCTCCATCACACTGTAGTCAACATGAGAAGCCCTGATTAGCTTGTAACATGCAGAGAGAGTCTTTGGGCCATATTATCAAGAACGGCGATAACATTATCGCCGCTTTAGCGGCAGGAAACTGCCGCTAAAGCAACGATAAGGGGCTTGATAATATGCCCTATAGAATTCCAATAGAAGCCCAGGTTTGATGTCCTTCACACCAGAACCTGGGCTTCTATTGGAATTCTATAGGGCATATTATCAAGCCCCTTATCGCCGCTTTAGCGGCAGTTTCCTGCCGCTAAAGCGGCAATAATGTTATCGCCGTTCTTGATAATATGGCCCTTTGTTTCTTGTCATGAACAAAGTGCATGAAGTCAACGTAACCATAAATCTTTCTTTTCTGTGGATCGCTGTTCATTTTACAAAACAAATCATAAGAATAAAAGAATTCTAACATTTTGCAGCAGGTTTGAGTCCCAAGAGTGATGCAAACTAACGCAAAATGTTTTTTTATTATTTACTTTCCAGCACAAAACTTGTTTTGCACTGGAAAGTTGCAGAAAACTAAAGAAAAGCAGTGCAAAGTGCTGCTTTGCATTACTAAACATCAAGGGCGCATTATATAGGGGTACATAAGAGTTTCCATGCAAAGCCCTATATAACAAAAGTTTGCAATATGGTTTTGTGTAAAAAATGAAAGGAGAAAGATTTTCATTTCTCTGTTCTTTACTGACTTTGCAGTTTTAAAAGTTGCCTAGGTAGAGTATTTTGTACTGGACAGCAGATCTTCCAGTACATCACCTATGCTAGACTCTTGCATACACCCTTGCACTATGGTGCAAAGGTGTGTGTGTGGTACTCAGCAGCAACATTCTGTACTGGTGCTAGGGAGAGGGGAGGAGAGTGCCATATTCCTGCAGATATGGCACTCCCCTGCTCCCTCCCTGTCATGCAATGCAGCACAACATTTTTGATTTGTTTTCATAGTATAAACTGCATCTGCAATGATGCTCCTTGACTTGCATATCATCTTCACTGCTGGCTTTGGCGGCGGGGATAAGGATGTCATAACGCAACCATAAGAAGTTATTACAGTTGAGCATCAACATCATTTTCTTAGAAATGACTAAAGCGACAAGAAGTGACTAGAGATGCCACAACTCAACTGCAACAGGGAAATTAGATAGATAATATTAATAATAATAATAATAATAATAATAGGAATAATAATAATAAAAATAGGGATAAGAACAATAATACCTGTTTTATGTAGCACTTCACACTGCACTTCTGTCATTTCTAAGCACCGTAAATAACAGCTCACAGGAACCCCAGATCCTGTTCCCACAGATGTACAGGAAGTCTGGACAGGTGTGAGTGGCAACCGTCCACCGTAGCGCACAAATAGTAGCTGGGCATGGAATGCATAGCCAGCTAACAGGTGTGTTAGCTTTGTCATGGAATTTGTGAAGACAGCACTATGGCAACTCCTAGCTACACCGGCCAATGCTTTCTTTGTCTTTATTCTATTCAATCAACATCACCTGGTGGGGGTGTGCTTAAATTAACCAAATGCCCTCCCGCCTTTGCACAAAGTGGTGGGGGGTAAAAAATATAACAGAATATGACTCAAATCATGTTAATATTTTGCAAACATCTGTACAGACAGTAAAAACACACATTGCCCTTGGTCAAGGTGTTTGGAGAAAAACACTTGCCTCTGGTAAGGTGGGGGTCTTAAGGCCCCTAATTCATAACCTACCATTCTGAAAAGCAGTAGGCATTTACCAATATAGCCAACATTGGGCAAGGTGAGAGTTTAGGACTCTAATGCCCACCACTCAAGGTGAGAAAGCAACAACTGCCCCATGAGACACATCTGGCTAAGGATATTGTTTCTCAAATAAATTGCAATTTTGTAAAAAACACACATTTTCTATGTTGAAATTGCAGTTCAGTTGAGAATGGCCACTATGCAAGACATCTACATCATCTCTCTATATATTTGTGTACATTTAGGAATATTAGAAATGTGTACTTACTCTTCACTATTGGATTAGGCTAAGGGCTTGTAGAAAAACATTAATTCCTGCCCTTGATAAAGCTGGGGGCTTAATACCTCTAATGGCCCCCAATGTTGCACTAGGTTGGGCATATGAGGGTAAAATAACCCTCACCTTTTCCAAAGTAGGAAGAGATAAAATATACCACTACTTGCATACTTGGGTAAGATGGAGTCAAAGACATTTATGGGGGAGAAGGGTATTAAACACGTCAGCAACGTATAAGACAAAGACATCCCTCTGCCCTTGGGCAACACAAGTGGGCTTACATAACAAATGTCTACTTTTAGTTAAGAAAGTGATGTAGAAAACATATACTGCTTAGGTTTTGAGCAAGTGATGGTTAAAATAGGGCACCCGAGTTCTTGGTTAAGGTGGGATGTTTAGAAAATGGTACCAATCTGCACTTTAAAAAAAGTAAAGGCAAAGAAACAGCTGCCTGGCCACTTCTCTGCAGCAATGATCATGTTTCCATGGTTAATGTCAGCTGACTTGTTACTTTATTGCCCTTGCTATTTTGGACTCCAACATGGCCGTAGGCAGTTGAAGATTACTCCAGAGCACTTTTCTCAATTGCCAAATGTACACCAGCATTGCCTTTTTCACCCTTAAAACAATGAGGATAAAAGAGGCCTGGGACAGTTGAGAACTCTGCACCCTCTTTGCACTAACCATTACAAGATCCGTACTTTGAAAAAAAAACAATTAAAGTCTCTGTTGAAACTAAAGATACATTTGACAAAACAGTTGATAGAAGGTTGATTTTAGCTAAGACCAAAACCTAAAAAGGTATGAAATTAACAAGCTATGTTAATACCATATCTCCAATGTATGATGTCATCACTCAAGCTTAATGCTCACTCCATCATATATTAGAACATGTTTTTGCACATGCAATTCTACATTGCATAATGTACAATATGCATAATATACAATATCACATAGTAAATCTCTAATAAAAATACACTTGTGCACAAATCTCTCCATCTCCCATTTATACCTCCAAAATTAATGGAATTTGTAGGAGATAAAGTTATATATTAATATATTACTTTCTGATATAGGCTCCTTGTTAACCGTGGCAGGAATCCCCATTATGCTCATTATATTACATCTTCACATAATTACAATCTCTCAGGTAACGCAAAGCTCAGAAGCTATTATTCGGCATTTTCATGTTATTCTTTGTTGTCACATTACCTGAAACAATTTTTGCCTTTGTAGTGTTTGAGTCTGTCACTACTACTGTATACAATTACTCAAATCAGTTGCCAACTTACATTTTACAGTTCCAGCAATTTAATAGGACCTAAAATGCTCATCTCTTCCTCTTCCCATTGTTCTACTGATCCTAACATGGAGAATAAGAGAGGGACTCTCACTGTTTTCCAAGGTAAACTTGACCTGAGTTCTTCACATGCACAATGTAAAATGGGACATGTGTGTGACGAATTCATGTGTGACCACCAGACGTTTATTACATGAGCTATGTTCCTCACTAGATTCTGTATGAGTCAGCAAATGCCCCCCAGAAAGTAACAAATGCCTTGTTTAGAGTTTGTCAGTTGTAGGATATGACCATCTTTTGTGTGATGACCCCTAGATTTCTGCCCTTTCTGCGTTGCTGGCTTTAGAACTATGTGCAATTTACTCTGCCAACCATCAGTAAAGTGCCTGCATCCCTGTTTATAGATGTTTGAAGTGGCTTCTTCCTAAGTGTCACATCTAACTTGCCTATAAGTACATAATATATGGGATAGAAAATGCACCCAGGGCCTGTAAGTTAAATGCCACTTGTGGACTAGAACACCTATTGTGTTATCAAATACAGTGGTAAGGAAAACATGACTTCAGGTCTACCCTGTGTAGCCTTACTACTGAAGAGTAATGTGACGTGTCAAAATAACTCTTTTGAAAGAAAACCTTCCTTTTAAATATTAATAAGTCACTCCTCTGTAGGCTTTGCAGCCCACAGGGCAGGATTCATGGTATTTACAAGTAGGACATGTAGAAATTTAAAGTTAACATGTCCTCAAAATGACTAGCACCCAACAACTATTTTTGCTGTAAGATGGCTCTGGGTGGTCCATAGGAAACATTGGTAGTAAGATAAATCATTAATTTTGCTATCTTTGGATTGGGATCATCGACACATTCAATAGTACAACTCATTACTTATTAAATACCCAACTTAGGGGCCAATTACAATGCCGTGGTAAACAGCTCCAACCCTCGGTCGGAGCCATTCCTACAGCATCGTAATTAGCTGTTCGGATTCATTTCCGACCAACCCATTTGGATGGAGTCTGTCGGAAAAGAATCCGAACTGGATTTCCGAATGGGTTCCGATGGGCTCAGAGAGTCTGTCTGCCATTCGGAAAGCCTACAGTAATCCCAAGGGCGGCTCTATCCGCCCGAGGGATTACAATGTCGGAACCAACAGCCTTTCTGTACTGGCCTTTCTTGAAACAGAAAGGCTGTTGGAAGTCGACTTTGGTGGCCCCAGCACAGGCTCCATGGGTGCACAGCCTCTGGTTGGAGGCCGAATGGGCACCTATGGTGCCCCCCTGTTGATGCCTGCACCCCGTGGCAGGCACCACGGGGTGCAGGGATGAACTGCACCTCTTCTCTTTACAATGAGAGCATGCATTCCGGTCGGAATGCATGCTCACATTGAAAAGAATAGGAGTGTGACCCAACAGTGTTCAGTCGCATCCTAATTGCTGGGTTGGGACCTCAGACAGGAGGTCGGTCGGGCCCAGTCCAGAATCGATGTCGGACTCACCTGAGTCCGTCCGACATCGAAATCAGGCCCTTAAAGGGTGAAGAGAAAGTTTAATAAAAAGTAACCAAAGGCACATTTTAGAAATGTACCTTTTCCCTGACTGATGCTCCTGGAAGCTTATCTGCATTAGCTCTCCAACAGTAGCCCACTCAGTAATTAGCCCTGGTGAGGTTTGAAAACTGCTCCAAGAGCAGAGACAATGGCCAGGTGTGTGGAGGTGTTTCCTCTTAACCTGCTAGGCGGAGAAGTTGTGATGTAACCAGGAATCTAATCTACTTCAAAAGGGCCTCCCCTGTCACAAGCAAACATTAAGTGGCAACTTTAAAGGCCCCTGCTTTTGTCCTCCCGTTCAGACAGCTCCCAAACCCAGTGGAGGGAAAATGCCTCCAGAACTGGTTTCAATGAACACTGAGTGGGGGACTGACCACACCTCTGGGTAGGGATCGGTTCTGCACAAGGAGATAATGGTTTCCACATCTTGGAAATTAAGTGTGAGGGGTACAGCGTTGTTGGTTGCAGTAGGGCAAACAGGAAGTGCTGCAAAAGTGGGTAGGGTAACTCTTGGAAACGTTTAGCCTGTTAGCATAGGGACCATGAGTTAGCCCCACCCACTAGCTAGTGCCAGGCACCCTCTTCAGAACACTTTCTGGACCTCCAGAAGAGTAGTAGAGGACCGGACCTGCTGTCTTTGACCTGAGAGGAGCCCTGAAGGACTGGACCTACTCCCTCTTGTAACCAGGAGAAAGAAGTGTTCTCCAAGTTTCAGCTGGCTGACTTCCTGTGAGGCTGCAGGGCAACAAAAACCTGCAAAAGGTATTTTCTTGAAGTTCCCAATTGACCAGTACCAACTGTACCTGACCTGAACTCTTCTGGTGGCCTCTTATGAAGTGAGACTTGTGTTGTTCCTGAAGTCAGGGGGAAATTGGTTAGGTCTAACTAGACCGCTCCTACTAATTCTGAATACCTGGGACTTAGAATATGTTTCGACTTCCAGACCCGTGGAGGGCAGGGACAAACCACCCCAGCCTTTTTCATCGAGGCGCAACCTCCCTGCACTAAAAAAGCAAGGGATAGGTTTACAAAGGACTTGCATGTCTTCTGCGTAATGAAAGGCCTTAAGTGGGAATTACAATGCCATGCAAAGTCACCTAGTGTGGCTGTGCTTGGTTTAGTAAATTCAAGGTAATGCAAGGCAGTGCAATTTACTGACTTTTCGTTACCATGCGGCAGGGAGGCATTCCATGGGTGGAGTGTGGGCGTACCCACACATCCACTTATGGATTTTGGCACATTGCCAGATTTACAACGAGTTGCAAACCTGGGAATGTGTCAAAATGATACGCCTCCAAGACCCATGAGTAAAACAGGAAATATCTTTATTTCACATTGTTACTTTTTTTCTATGTGTGATGCATTCCACTGTCCATCCTGCATAAAAACAATCCTGCACCATAGTGCAGGGATGCCTGCGTTGTCGCCTCGCAGCACACAGTGCACAAGCACAAGGAGACAGCAGAGATGCACCATATCTTTGCAAATATGTGGCACTTCTGATGTCTCCCTTTCACTCAACGCAGGGAGGCAGCAAGTTGCCTTGCTGAGCTGCATTGCATGAAATGTTAGTAAATCTGCCCATAGGTCTCTACTGCTCAGAGCCTCTCATCAGCAGCAAATCGTATTCAGTGGGCCCTCGACGAGAATGTATGCGGGCTCATGGAACTCAGTTTCAGATGCAGCAGCAGCCTTGCCTGTCTGAAGGATTCCAAACTGCAAAAAAGAAACTGAGTCTGAAGGTAAAATATCCTGACTAGGCAAAGGGGCCAAAAGTATATAACCGGTGAGTGGACTTTCCTCAGCATTAAATCTTCATTTCTCCCACTTTGAGCTTTTCCTGTTAAAACGAATGACTTTAGTGGCACCTCATCCAATACCTATCACAAAGACTTCCTCAGATACAGCCTGCTGTTAGCTCCATTGAAGTATTTTGACTTAAGGGAAAAAAAAATTCCAAGGGAAAACCTCCCACTTGGACAAACCTTGGTCAGACAGAAATTGTGCCTCATGTCCGTCTACCATGACCATTGACTATCATTGACACTTTGTGCTTTTTGGTGCTATTTTAACTTACAACTTTAAAATTTCATATCTCCAGTTCCCATTATTGGATTTTGTCATTTTGGTGTCTATTAATTCACTACATTTTATTCTGTTTTTATAATGCTGCTTTTTTTATTACTCGGTCTTTTGACTTTGTTATACTTTGGTGTTCCATAAATACTTTGCACATTGCCCTAAGATAGGCCTGTCTGCTTTGTACCATAGCTGCTAAACTGTTGAGTTCAGTTTAAGTTAGTGACTTTAATAGTTCACCCTGATTAGAGTTGTAATTATTCCTTGAGGTGTGCAGTCGCACACCCCAAATAATAACCCAGTTTCTTACAGCGGCCTTTACTTTGTCCATCAAGGTGGTGGAGGACATTACTTCTGCCACTCTGATGCACACCAGACCACCATATTTAAAAGTCACTGCCGGTCTGGGGGTGATCTCTGTTCCTTCACAGCTGTTACTTATAAGTTACCAAACGTTTTCTGGATGGCCACTATTGGTTTTGACAGTTGTCCACCACATATTTCGTTTTTCAGAAACAAACTTCCAACATCGGTTTGTTTTTGAAAAACAAATAACTAGTGACACAAACACTCACGGAGTTCACCTGCAAATAGTATGAGTGGTGTGATTCTCTTCTTCTGACGGGCAGCACTCCATCAGACCATCAAAATTAAATCTTTGTCAACGGAACAAACATGGGCATCAGCAACGGAAGGGTGACGATTTGTGCAACTCGAAATATGGCGGACCAACAGAGAGTTTGGCCAATAGGGTACTGCGTCACATGCACCAAACTCTAATTTGGGCCCAAATTTATCTCCACAGCTAACATTTGTTTAGCAGTCAAACTAAAAGAGATGCTGTGTCGCCATGACTGTTTGCATGCAAAACATTCTACATTCTATGAACATGTAACTTTAAAACTGACAACTGCATAGGTTCATATATGTGAATCCTAGCAGTAAAAGGATGTTTTTTCTTAGCTTCTTACATTTTTTTTATTTCACTCTTTATAGTCTTTACGTTTCTCCTACAGATAAAGAATATTCTAAAATGTTGTCCATAAGTGTTAAGTGGCTGCTTTAAACTTTTGGCAGGCTGAATATGTGTGAGAGTTATCATGAGAAAGAAATTACACTTTCTTAATGTTAATCCAAAGACTATATTTGTATAGAAATACATTTTAAACAGAAATGCATACACTGGTATTCAAGTTTATTTTTGTTACTACCAGCCATACACTTCCTTTATTCCACATTCCATTTAATTTATTAATGCCAATTGACAAGTTCTAGATTCCTCTAGAGGAAGGTATATGCCTCTCTGAGTTAGATAGAGTGTGCACCTTTTCATGTGCCTGAAAAATTCTCTTCTTGATGTGGACTAAAAAAACATTGATATGAACAGGCATTAAGACACCTCATGTAACCCACTTGCACAGCATGAGAAATATATTAACTTTATATTGTAGACTAAGATTACTAATTTTCCAGTGACAATGGATAGAAAACTGCCATATCATGTATGCTTTTGTGGCATTTAAGTTATGCATATTGCACAACTGGCGTTAGAGAGGAGATTCAAGATTGCTTCCACCTTTCACTGAAATACTTTGCACTGAAAATAATTTCGAGGGCTGCTGAGCGCTGTTACGAGGGGGGAAAGGCAAGTGTTTCGGTGCTTAAAATGAAAAACAACTTAGCTGAACAGTCCTAAAATGTTTCTTTTAAATGCATATTTCAGCAGAGTAGTAAAATAGACAGTAGCTATTTGTTCTGACCTTTATCTAATCCTTGTCTTTGCAGGATACTGTTGCTGCTTTCAAGAGCCTGGATTTCTCCTAAGAAGAGTTTCCAAATTACTGAGATCTAACATTTCAGAATGTGCTAAAATATAGAAGTGTTTTAAGAACTAAACAAACAGATTGAAAATATAAGGCAGTTAGTGGAAAATATATCAATGTGCTCTAATCAAGGTCCCACTATATTCACATTTAAATTCATTGAGCTCCACCCTTAATTCTACATGGTATTATAGGGCAGGCAAGAAACAAAAGACGCAATGTGAAGGGAAGTTGGACCAGAGAAAGGTAAGTATGAAAATAGTAAACATGTATTACCCAATACTATGAATAAGTCAATTAGGAAGAACTGGATAACATTACATATTAAAGTAACAATACAATAGTTTATGGTTGGCATCTGATATTAATTGTAGATTGCTTGGGCCCTTTAAAGTACACTGTAGTTTCTAATTTCTAACTTCATCATTGGATCATTTAGCTGCACTGAGGTCAATGGTCAGCTGAGCAGGCAGTTAAGAAGATAAGTGCTTAATGGTTGCTGATGCTTTGTACTATTACTTTCTGGACATAGACAAAAACATGGAGCTCGGTTAAATCAAGCAGAAGCAGGTTAGGTGGCTTTGTTTGACCATACCTCCTTGACCATGGAACAGCTTAGCTGTAAAGTGTAGTGAGCAACCCTGAGAAGGGAACCAGGTGAATGCAAGACAGGAGGCCCAAATGAGATCCCTTTGGCAAAGAAGGCTGCTTTGTAAAGAGGAATCCTTGACAAAGTCAATGTATTAGTGTTGGAAATAGCACTTTATACAGGGCCACCCCCAATTCGAGGAGGAAGGAGCTGTTGTGTCGTTGGTGGAGGCTGGTACAGGAGCAAATGCAGAGCGGCAGAGTAGCTGAGTGGGCAGTGGGCAGGAGGAAGCAGGCACTCACCCTCGTTTGCCTGACCCCACAGCCGCGAGGTTCCGAGCATTGGAGCCCATGCCGTACCTGACCTTGCTTCAGTCGTGGCGAACAAAGGAAACTAGCATGCTCTGGCCTGGGCTACCGAGGCTTGCTCCCTGAGGCTTAGACGGCAGGAGGGCAACCTAGCTGGGTGGAGCTATGAGCCTCCGAGCTCCAGAGATGGTCAGTGCCACACCCAAAGTCTGAACTCTGCTCCAGGTGGCACGGCGATACAGTGAGTGGTGCACACCAAACAGCGGTGAATGTGAGGAGGGCTGCCGTGGAATGATTGGGTTGTTACAGTCCTCTTAGTAACAGCCCCCGCTCCTTATTACCTCACTACTAGTCACCATGGGCACCCACCTGCACACTGAAAACCCTTTTGAGCATCGAGGAGGCTAAGCAACATCAATTGAGCTCACATCACACCTTGAGCAGTTCCTGCATCAGCCACAAAGACAGTGAAAGGACTCATCTTATGCTGGCTCAGCATTGGGTATAGCAAGGAACCAGCCCTAGGTCTCAAGTAAAATTGGGCCTGTGGGGCAACACAATGGACTGTGAAGTGGACTGAGAAGCAGAGGACGTAGTTGGCGCACACAGATTAGGGGCTCCCGATGTACGGAAGCTGCCTGCCTAGGGTTGGGGCGGCTTCTGCCTGGGGGACCTCCTGTGTCCCCTTCCTCTTGCCCGCTGCCCAACGATAGATCATTGGGAATAATTCCTTAATCAAAGCCTGTGACAGTCTATAGGTGCAGACACAATACCTACATTTTCAGAGGCTCTACGCAGCAGTAATTAGCAACCCTGGTATTGGGCAACTCCTTCACCACCCTGAAAAAGAAGGCATGCTTGTGCCTCTCCCCCCCTCACTCAGTTTGAAACTCTTGTTGGGGGTAGGTGAGGTGGTGTAACAGTCTACAACATCAGGCCATCATATAAAAACAGTGTGTTTGTTCCCTCCCCCAGACAACATTAGCGTCCAGTTGAAAGTCTTGTCTATAGTATGTGAGGCAGTGCAACATTCAGGAAAAAAGAAGCCACCAATCAAGAAACTGCCCGCTTGTGCCCCTCCCCACTGTGGGTGACTGAGCGCTTTATTCAGAGGGAGAAAAGGTGGTGCAGTCACTGCAATCTGCAACTCTCAAATGATGAGATCAGGCAGAACAAAGAAAGAACCATTGACAGCTCAGAGACGCAGGAAGAACAAGAAGGAAACCACCAAGTCACCCAGCAGGCCTGGGAAGCCTGCACTATTGACTCCAAGATTTAATCAAAAAAGTTCGGCCTAAGTCGCGCTACCATTGTCCACAGAACAAGGTTACTACTTGTCATAAAACAGTGGAACAAGTTACAGCAGAACATGACTGCTTGTTAGCAGCTCCTCAGGACAACAAAGGAGCAACAGCCATTGCAGGTTTCCACAAGGCAACACTCAAGGACTTCTTCAAGAAAATCCCAGCAATAGCTATGACAAATAGCTCAGCATAAACTGGTGTCTTTACTACACATGCTAGCTCAGAGTACCCAAAAGGGAAATCTGTGCAACTTCAGGGGTTTTTGGTCCCTAGTGAACAAACAAATGAATGTCCAAAGAGGCCAGGGTTGTGGTAATATTTCGGAAGCAGAACGGGCATCTTTTCTAACCAATCATTTTGAAGCAGCGGGAGAGGAAGTTAGCCTCGTGGCCAATATGGCAAAAACAGCACTCCCAAATGGGACTGGATCCCTTTGTCAAGACCTGGTCCACCCTATCCTGACTGTCCCTGAGGAGGAAGATACACCCATAGATAGTAGTGATGGATAGTAGTGTAAGAGTGACACCCATAACAGATAATAAAGCTTCATTTCAACATCGGGACACACTGCATCATGACATCGTTGACCAGGCCGCTCTTACATCCCAAATAGTGCGTGCAATAACAAACGGAAGATAGGATGGGACGCCCGGGCCCAATGGGCTCCCACAAGCATTATATAAACAAGACATCCCATTCTGGGCAGAACAGTTTGCAACATTATTTGACTACTGCCAGATGACCTCACAGATACCACACTCATGGCGAGGTGCCATAATACACCTGATCTATAAAGGAGACACAAGATCAGATCCAAAAATTATAAGTTGTTAGCTCTCCTCAACAATGAAGCCAAATACTATGCCAGTCTGCTGCTGGAAGACCCAACGTCATAGGTGGAACAAAATCGATTAATCCCCTTTAATCAAATGGGGTTTGTGGCTAAATCGGGGACACTAACTGACCTAATGGCAATATCAGTCCTGATGGACAAAGCAACAGCCTCAAAATCTTTAATATTCTGTGGTTTTGTCGACTTCAAGGCAGCGTTTGATCGAGTTCCAAGGGGCTCCTTGTGGGCTAAGCTACAGAGATGGGGATACCTTGGACGCTTTTGGAGGCCATAATTGAGCTCCATTCTGATACATGGATCCGCATTAAACTGGGTGAAGGAACTCATATCTCCAGGGAAATAATGACATCATGAGGAGTTAAACAGGGGTGCGTGTTAGCCCCCTTGCTTTTTAATTTATTTATTGCAGATATTTCACACTACTTTGACGTCATCAACAGTCACTCCCCAAAAATAGGTGGCACCCGGATCAGTAACCTGCTGTATGCCGATGACCTTTGCCTGTTTAGCTACACAAGGATAGGCCTTCAACAGCTTCTTGATCAGCTGTGTATTTACACAACTGCCAATAATTTGGAGGTGAACTTGACTAAAACCAAGGTTGTAACATAGGGGTTGAAAAAATATGAAGGAGGAGGATGGTCCTACAGCAGAAAAAGCATCACGACGGAAGAGTCCTACACGTATTTAGGGGTTCACATTAACTCTAGATATTGCTTCATAAAACAATGACAAGAGGGCGGAGCAAAAGCCCTGATGCTACAGGAGACACTATTAAAACTAGCGAAACAGTTACTGGGCCCAAGTCTGTCTCCACTAATTGCAGTCATGAGGGCTAAAATCCTCCCCTCTTTAACCTATGGCCGGGAAATCATGCTAGGAAAAGACTACAGGCTGTTGAATAAACTCATTGATGAGATCGATAAATAAGTGTTTCATCAACCAAAATCCTCATCCCCTCCCCAGGTCAGACTCGAATTTGGCCTTTGAGAACAATGGGTGTCAGGGGCCGGTGTCTATCTTAACCAATGCAATAAGTTATGAAGGGCCAGGTCTGGTAGTCTGGAGGCATTGTTATGGTCCGAAATTAGCCGTAGCCAGCAAGGGCAAGCACACCGTCAGTTTCTAGTAGACTGCCTGCAGCTCCTGGAAGTGAAAGAACTCTGGGACACTAATCCAACACAACAACATTTCAAAATGAGCATAAGAAAGTGCATTCGCCTCTGGACATTTCACTCGGACAGTGTGCAACTAACAAATGCAGAAATGCCTGGTCAATCATTACAGGGTATCAGCCAGCCACCACAGACTCATATTTTTCATGCATGTACGCCCTTCACTGGAAGATAATATTTATGGCCCTGAGGTTAGGGGAGTGGCCTTTCCTTAAACACCTAACCAGTTGGCATCGTCCAAGTGAGCATACAACCTGCAGGGGCTGTGGTAACTGTGAGGAATCATTTGAACGTGTAGTATGCCTTTGCCCAGCTCTGCTGAATGAGCGCAGAGCCAATCTAGGATTAGAATGGAACAAACTGAGAGTTTGTACCTGTTGGAAGGCCATCATTGACTTTGTAAATCCCGAGTACACAGTCTTGAATATCTTGTTGACCAGGTCTGACAGCCCACGAGGGTTTAAAATGTTGTTCTATGTATACCCCCCTGACTTAACTGTGATAAGTGACCAGCTGCTTCTAACAACAACACCAGATAAGCTTTTAGATCACTACAAACTCGAGGGTGTCTGCCATGAGGCCTGTTTTCCTGTAATCAAAGGCAACCGTTTTCCTGGTAGTTAGGAACGTATTACAGCAGCTCAGGCAGAGGTAATCAGAATGGACACCTTCAAGGCACAGGATATGTACCCAACACGGTTGTGTTGATTTTAAAGAATGACATTTGGCAGATGTTTCCACCTAGCTAGTCTACCTGTCGATCTTGATCTGCTACATTACGCTTTGCACAAATAGTATCCTACTGTACTTGCACTTTACTAAACATTCATGCCGCTTTAATTTAGCAATAACTTGCTGCCTCACCTGTGTAGTGGTACCCATGGTCCAATTTGTATTTTACTTAATCTTTTGCTGCTTTAGACGCGGATCAATTATTGGAAACCTCCATGCAGCTGACTAAAGGTAATTCTACCTTGTTTTGTTTTGTGGCCGCCACCCCTAAAATCAGCTGTTCTATTTCACGCGCACATTATTGAAATTCGTGCTGTAGTAATTTAGGAATAACTTGCTGCTTTCATCTAATAACTAACTAACTTGGTAACGATTCTGGCCCAAGGGCAATTTTAGCTTGTCTTTTTTTATAACCGACTACCTGTAAAAAAAACTGTTTTTATAGTACTTGCACTGTATTGAAACCTTGTGTTGCTGAAACTTAGGAATAACCTGTTGCTTTCACTTATAATTTAACAATGTGCTAAACAAGGCCTGCCGTCTCACAGCACTTGCCCTTGATCAATCCTGCGCGTTTTAAGAGTAATTCTAGTTTGTCTTTTTATAGCTGACATTTGCAAAATCAGTCGTTTATTGCACTTACATTTTACTGAAACTCGTGCTGCTGCACCTTAGGAACAATTTACTACTTTCAATAAATATTAACTAATGTGGTAACAAATCTGATCAAGGGCAATCTTAGCTTGTTTCCTTTATAGCTGATTTCTCTAAAATTAGTTGTTTTAAAGCACCTGCACTTTATTGAAATTGTGTGCTGCTGCTCTTATCTTTAATAGAACAATGTGCTAAACTAGGCCTGCTGCATCACTGTACTTGCACTTCATCGATTTCCTATGCCTTCCTCCATAGTCGTAAACATGTTAATGTACATCTATATATGTAGTTGACCAAAGCTGTAACCGCAGTATGTGCTTTTATCATCTAAAAAGTGCCAATGTTTTAGATGTTTGAATTTACTCTGTGTCACTTGCAAGAATTCGGCCATGCCTATTTGTACTTGCTGTTTTATATTGTGACGGTTTTACATAACCATAAACAATAAAATATTATTATCATTGCAGCTGACTCACTACATCAAGCCCAGCACTGGTGGGCAGATATAGTTTCACTGCAGGCTGACCGGCTACACCATCATGGATTTGAAAACAATAGAAACATTGCTAAGATTACATTTTAATAACGTGCATTTAGAATTTTTTAAACAGTTTGTATAGTTTACACAATACTGTAATATTAATTATATATTTAAAATGTAATATAATTAAAAATGTGTAACAAGGACCATCATTTTTTAACCAGTTATGTGACATATGGGTAACGATTTTATATAAATGTATATTTTGTCATTATTGTTTTTAGACTACTTAAAAATGTCTGCAACTATTTACAATACACATATGAATATGTATACTCTGCTTAGCCCATTGTTTTTGATCTAGGCACCAAATGCATTGCAGATGTGGCACAGCTAAAACCCCTGATGTATTGGATATGCATTTGGTCCACTCCTAAGTTACTAGAGTATAGAGATGCATTGAGGGTCCTGATGAAGATGACCAGTCCCACAAAAATCCCTTGGTTGAAATATATCTCGAATTGGTGTAGAAAACTTAGGCTAACCAGATTGTGGGACAATCCTGGGAAAATTTGTGAGCCCGAGACTGCTGTTCCAAAAATAAGATTTTGGACATTTGTGTATGATCGAAATTCTATAGGGTAACTTCAGGTCGCCTGACCAATCAGTTTTTAGGGTTTCAGTCAAGGCCAAATTTTGAATAATTTTTCGATATGATTACACCACCTTTGGTTAAAGGTTTGTATGCATGGTTTTGCCTGGACAGTCTACCCTTAAACACCTTCTGCAACAATTGGGCAAAAGACCGTGATTCAGATAGTTGCCCTCCTTGGAGGTGGGCCCCTGAGACGGAGGAACTGTATTGTTTTTCTGCCCTGAATCCAGAGGCATCCGCAGGAAGTGGATACGCCCAGTATGCTTGAACCTGAGGGTTACTTGCTACTTAATCGGACATAGAATTTTAAAAAAATGATACCACTGGACCCAAAGGGGCAGATCTACAAGAAAGTGCCGCAGCGTGGCGCTGCAAGCCCTTTGGCTGCGCCACGCTGCGGCACTTTCAGAGCACAGGAATGCGACATATTTACAAGAATATGTCGCATTCCTGTGCTCTCCCCTGCGCTGGCGCACAAACAGCTGCCAAGCGCCGGCGCAGGCACCCTTGCACCATGGTGCAAGGATGCCTGCGCCATGGGGAGATTGTTTCTGTGCAGGAAGGGGCACCTTTCTGCACAAAAACAATCAGTACAGGCTTTTCCTCTTTCAATGCGTGCTGCAGAATGCAGCACGCATTGAAAGAGAAAACGAGGAGAAATGAAAACATTTCTCCTCGGTGCGTCTCGCTACGCCACCTCTAGGGTGGCGTAGCTCAGACGCATCTCCAGAGTTACGATTTCTCGTAATTCTGGAGATGTGTCTTGTTCCATGGGTGTTGCGTGGGAACACCCACAGCAACACCCATGGAACGCCCCTTCACCGCAAAGTGCTGCGTGTGAAGGGACGGTATTTACAAGGAGAGGAAAAGTCACGCATGGTGGCTTTTCCTCTCCTTGTAAATATCGAGGAGCCCCCTGCGCCACCAGTACGTCACGAAAAGTGACGTACTGGTGGCGCAGGGGGCTTGTAAATCTGCCCCAAAGTCTATTCTGTTAGTCGATTTCTAGTAAATGTTCTAAGAATGCACTTAAGCTAGGATGATGAACACATACATTGGGACCTTATAAAATGTGCATTTGCTATAGGCCATGTTGCACATAAATGAATATTTCTTTTAATATTAAGTGATAGCAAATTTTAATGTGTATTATAAATGTTAGTTACTTTTTCATGACTATTTAATGTATATTGCATGAATGTAGTTTTACATTTTTAATGACCTTTATCTGTGTTTTACTGTACGCTTTGATGGTTTTTGGCAAACCGAATAAAGCTCTTTTTGATTTAATATTTATGCTTAGGATTCCGACAACTAAAATATTATTCTACCCTCTGATATGTTTGCATTGCGCATCATGTCATACATGTAAGGTCAGTTCGTACTGTCTTAAGAACAAGGCATTTATGTTGGCTTTGGCTTTGTTGTGAATCCATGGTACGTTCACCCTTATGCAATATAATTAGGGGAACTGCAGACCTTCTGGAGTGCAGAATATTATTTCAGTTGTCAGATTTACGTTAAGGTTTGCATCCACCTGGAAGAATCCTGACGTTTAGGAAAATATGATTGCTGCACGCAGACACAACAGGAATATTATATATATATATATATATATATATATATATATATATATATATATATATATATATATATATATATGTTAAAAGTAATATTTTTAAAAGTGCTGTTTAAAATATAGAATCATAAAATATTTTATGGTTTAAATTACGTATTAAAATATGTTAATTAGATCAGAAAATATATATCTACTCTACATTATTTTTTTAAGGAGGACCGCCTCCATTTACAGAAGATGAACTGACATCTTATGTAATTGATGCAGACACCTGTGAGTATATTAAATGAAAAAAATGTGTTTGGAAAATTTGGGGTTAATCAACTCTTTTGTATTTTTCAAAATATTAACTCCTGAAGCATATAAGTTCTTTAGCTCAAACAAATAAAATGATTTAAACCATCCCATATCTCATGCAGGTGGTAATTCTGAACAGGGAGGCTACTGGAGGTTAAGGGTGGTGCAAAAGGGGTCAGACGTTTGTCACAGGTAATGCAGTTTTATGTCTTGAAGAGAACCGCATGTGATTTACCAGGGATGTTGCTCTACCAGTTTTATCAGAATGCTCTTAGATGAGTGATCTGGTGCTTTGAACACAGGTAAAGTGCCAACATTTTAAAGAGAGAGCCATGATACCCCATCTCAGTATTATTATTTAGTACTGTTTTTTTCTCTCTAAATTGACCTTTGTGTGGCAATTTTTGCAGTGTTGGAATCTACAGAACCTATCATATAATGTTACAAGGTCTGAAATGCAAAGTTGGCACAAATTCCCTTGAAACTGAGCATGTCACTAATATTCTTCATAGTACAACACGCCCAAAGCAGGCCTTACCCCAAAAATTGATCGACAAAGTTTTAAAGCCAAACAAAATGAATTAACATGCAGTAAAAACATATATTTTCATTGTTGGCTTTGTTTTAGTGATTGCTGTGCAATCCCGTCAAAATGTCACAAATGTGTATATGCCATGGACCAAGACTCCTGAAATAATGTTTTATGCTAGTCCATTCTTCCTTTCTTGTCTTTGATGTATTTCCGTTTGTATTTTAATAATCTGATTTGTAGTTAGCATGTTATGCTTTGTGAACAACTACATTGATTCAACCATTTAATCTTCTAAGTACATGTACTAATAAAAGAAATGTTTCCCCCGCTTCCTGTAGTTCATTGAGTATTGTGAATTGAAACCACCCCACTGTCAGATATCCATCAGCGTTCCCTCTCCTGTTTCCATCTCTTGTTTGAGTTACTATATTAATGCGTGAAAGTCCTGATTTAAAACAGAAGGGATTAAAGAGTGAGTTGTGTGCTCTGATGATAGACGAGGCTGCTTCAAGGCTGTCTTTTTTTCTGACAGGCTACCGAAATGGGCCTTAGACATTAAAAGGAACACAAACAGCTGTAGAGGATAAACACACTAAAGGAATCTTAAATAGCAACTGGCCAAAAGTATAAGGACACAAGGAAGTAAGAAGTACATCACTTATAATATGGGTGCTAGTTCTAATTGCTATCGCTCAATGGAATCTTACATCTAATATAGCAAGTAAATTGCTGTAAGTGGGAGAAAAACAGTACTCTGGAAGTCATGATCGACTGTTGCACCAAGTAATAGCAAGAATGTGTCTCGTTAACATGTAACTGACATTTAGAACATAAAGGGGTATATGTACAAGACCCTATCGCCATGGGAATGTCACTTTTTGTGACGTTTCCGTGGCGATAGGGGCTTCGCCTTATTTACAAGGCAGCGTTAAGTCACTTAACGTGGCTTAACGCTGCCTTGTAAATAAGGCCCCCTTTCACACTATGGTTAGCGTGAAAGTGGTGGGCAGTGGGTGTTGCTGTGGGCGTTCCACCCCAACATCCATTGATTTTGACGCTGCCCCCTATTTACAAGGGCTGCGTAAATAGGAGGCAGCGCAAAAATTAAGACCTGGGAAAACCCTGTCTTAAACAGGCGAAACGAGGAGAAATGCTTTATTTCTCCTCGTTTTAGCTTTTTCCTTGTATGCTGCCTTGTGCAGCACACATGGAAAAAGTAAAAAGCCTTTGATTGTTTATGTACACGAAGGCCCTTCCTGCACATAAACAATCTTTAAAACAAAATGACATTTTGTGACTTCCATGTGTGCTGTATTAAGCAGCACACATAGAAGTGACAACTTGGCATTTAAAGATTGTTCATGTACAGGAAGGGGGACCTTCCTGTACATAAACAATATTATCCCTGCACGCTGACACCCTTGCACTATGGTGCAAGGGTGCCTGCGTTGGCGCTACACTGCTAAGTGTAGCGCCAGCGCAGTGGGTAATGGAAGGCTGCACCATATTCTCGTAAACATGGTGCAGCCTTGCATTTCTGAAGTGGCGGAGTGAGGCATTAAGCCATGACGGCTAACGCCTCACTCCGCCACTTCAGTTTAAATATCCCCCAATGTGTCTTAAGGTTGTCATATCCTATGCTTCTTTCTGTGTATAACTGCTATAGACTTAGGGGCAGATTTACAAGGACTGGCGCGTCTCTGCATATTAGCAGGGATGCGCCAGTAGAGATGCGACACACAGAAATACCCTTGCGCCACCACTGATGCAGCGCATTTACAATGCGGTGCACCATGGTGCAAGGATATACAGATGCTTGTCGCATCTTTTGTCGTAAGGGCAGCGCATTGCTGGAGTCGTGTCGCAAGCGCGACGCAGCTCCAGCAATGCTCAGGGGCGGCCTATACTTATTGTGCTGCGTCACTCCTTATGCCTGCTTCAAGCAGGCGTAAGGTTTTGACGCAGCAGCGTCGTAAAAGTGACTCTGTCAAATCTTGTAGATTTCACTGCGTCACTTTTACGAGGCTTTCTTGCGACAGAACGCCCACCCTGCATACATTATACCTGACGCAGGTATAATGTAGCGCAGGGCTTTACAACGTGACGCATCTCCCTAGATGCGTCACATTGTAAATATGTTGCAACATGGCGCATTGTTTACGACGCCGCTGCGTGACAGAAGTGACGTAACGGCGGCGCAAATGTGTCGCAAGGGGCTTGTAAATCTGCCCCTTACACTCTATTTGGAGATTGAACTCTACCATCTATAGTCCAGGAAACTCTTTAAAACTGAACAATTCGGACAAGCTGTTCTTGTGTGACAGCTCTTGTAGAAGCTTAAGTACTGCACTTCCGCTCAGGATGCCAGTAGATTTTTCCTCAACTTTTTTGACTGTGACTTCCAGACGTCATAGGGACTGTGAAGTCTGAACCAAACTGTGCTTAACTTGATTTGCTTTACTATTTTTAGGCCACTGTGGTATGGTTACTGTTGCTATGTAGAATGTTGATGTGTCATGCCTATGTCACTTATGGAATGGGGGCTATGTCATTGGGGATTGTTATGTGTATTCCTCGATTAAGCGTTTGGATCTATTAATTATTTATTTATTTTGTACCCTGCGACTCAGCCGCTTTATTTCAGCCATGTGACTGCAGAAGTTGTGCCATGGTCGATGTCATTTGTTCACTCAACCTGTGAGAAAGCATTATTTATTGACAGTTTGAATAAATCTGTTTATTTTCCTCAAGGTTAGTATGTTCCATGCGATCTCTTACACAGATCGTGTTCATGGAAAAAACTTTCTAATTAAACAATTTACATATTTGCAGGTCTAAATTACAATGAATGAGTACATCAGAAAATTTGGTAACAACTCGTCTGCACCTAAAACTCTTAATTGAGGTCGAAAGGTAAATAGAACATACTGTTATTCTAGAGCTAGGCAAAGATGTATTTTAGAATCTTATTTATTTATCATATTCATCAGAGACTTTTGTTAGAAGTTGTTACACATTACCAACCTTCACCAGCCAGGTCTCACGAAAACTGATGTGTTGTTTTGAGTGGCCAGCCAATGATTGATGTCATAA
Organism: Calotriton arnoldi; assembly: GCA_963921515.1. NCBI lineage: Eukaryota > Metazoa > Chordata > Amphibia > Caudata > Salamandridae > Calotriton > Calotriton arnoldi. Next base: position 567,952 of record CAWUFW010011244.1, on the reverse strand, counting down.
TGGATATCAGAAACCGAGCTGACATCTTCAAGTAGACAAACATTCTAGAATGCCTGTTGTTGCTGATTGTTGACATGCAGGACTGGGCAAATATTGCTTTTTATTGTTGTTTACACTGGATGGCCCTTTTCCTCTGAGGACGTGTTGGATTAGATCATACATCTCGGGGCCTACAGAAAGCATGTAACATCTTTTTGTTGATTAAGCCAATACAAAGTATGTACAAATATATTTTATATTAATACTTCAGTTTTGTTGTGCTTTAGGGGGGAACATGGCGGCCGGAAGCTAACGGTCGCGGTCGAAGCTCCTGGACGTGCTACTAATGATCTCTTTTGGACCTGTCCCGCGGTCCCCATGAAGCGTTTCTTTTCTTTTTTCGGTTGATTTGGCTGTCCCCCTCCCTTTCCCCACCAGTTCTTATCAATTTTACCGGTTTTGGTCCGTCCCTCGACGTGAATGGTGCCTGATCCCTGGATACGACCGACGGCGCCGCTGGAACCCGCTTTGTTGCGATCTGTTGGCGCAGCGAGAGAGTGGAGGCGCTGGTGTATTCCCGGCTTGCAGGTCCAGGTCTACACAGGCAGAGTCAGCACCTGCGGTTACGCTGCATTGAAGAGCAAGGAACAGAGCCCGCTAAACGCGGTGAGACGGCTGAAAGAGGTGGGATGTGCTCCTTTGGACGGTGCCTTTGAAACTTATAAAGGGGAAGGTAAGGGGTCTACCTACTGTCCCTTTGGAGCCCTGGCGAGTCCTCCGCTGATACTGAGAGTGCTAAGTGGGGAGCTTAGTGTACAGGAGAGATCCGTTGTGACTGTGCAGAAGGCTGGGGTTCTCTATCGTATGGAGAGCAGGGACGTTTTTTCCCCTAGCAGTGTATATAAATTTCCAAACGCCTGTAGATACACCCTACGCACCAGGGCCATTAAGCTTGATTCAGGTACTGATTTGGGTTGTGGTCCATCCCTGACTGTGGAGGCCAGGGACACTCACAGGGCCCCTGTCAGGAAGGGTAAAGGGAAAGTTAAAACACCGGAAACCACCTTTTTAGTGAGTGGAAAAGAGAGAGGGAAAGCGAAGAAAGCACCCACCTCTAAAGTAAAAATTACTCCGTCTCTCAAAACTTATTATAAGGTGTTATCTGTCCCTACAGTAAGGGGGTCTAATAAAGGAAATTTGACCACAACTACTATGCAGTCCTCTGTCAATCCAGATCTAGCGAGTAAAAATGCAGGAATGGCGGCCGATATAACTGAGTTAGCCGAGTCAATTGAAATAATGGATATGAACAAAGCTGCAAATTTTGTGAAATTGACGGAAGCTACTGGTGAGCAAGGTTCGGTTATTCATTCATCTGTTGGTACCTCGAATAGATTTGCAATCTTGGAGGTTCAGGAGGTTCAAGAGGGCGAATTGGGCGCTTTTTCCACGTCCACGTCCACGTCCGAGAAAGCAGATGCTATACAGGCGATATTTCCTGCGGCAGTTTCCCAAGGCCAAGGCCCGGGGATTGGGCCACTTACAGAAATGTTATTGGCCCTAAAAGAAGATATGGGGAAAAGATTTTCTGTTTCGGAATCTAATAAAGCCGCAATTCAAGCCTCTTGCGAGGTATTGGCCCAGAAGCTAGAAGAAGTATCTCAGAGAACAGAGGTTCTTGAATCTGAAATGCCCAAAATCAAGGAAACATTGCATTTATCTACAATAAAACTGGATGAATTAGTTCTTCAAAATAGGGACTTGAGAGACGATGTTGAGCGCCTTGAAAACAACGCGAGGAAAAACAACTTGAGATTGTTAAATGTCCCAGAAGATATGGAAGGATCAGATATCAAAAGTTTTGTGATATCACTCTTAAATGATACAATCTTGAAAGGCTCCTCGGAGTTAAATTTGATTCAGGATATTCAACGGGTCCATCGTGATCCATTCAGGAGGAATACTGCAAAACAGAAACCGAGGAAAATTTTAATAAATTTTCTTACATATACCATAAAAGAAAAGATTCTATCTATGGCTTTGAAGGAGGGTGTGATTAAAAGCAATTCCTCTATTAATCCTTTCACTTTCACCATCAGATCGGACATATCTCATATAACGGCAACAAGACAGTGGGAGCTTGGTAAAAGAATGGCAGTTCTTAATTCATTGGGGGCCAAGACACAACTGAAATTCCCTGCATCCCTCCGCATTATGTGGAATAACCAAATGCATAATATACGTAAAATCGAGGAGGTAGACGCCCTTATTGACAAAATAAGGAGCGGAAGTGGGGTGTAGGTCCGGGGGGGACAGCGATGGTAAAGTTGGGAACACAGGAGGGGTTTAATACATTTAATTCATAAACACATTTTCTGGTTCCACGTCCAGGGGTCCGAGATCATAAGGGCTATGTCCAGAGTAAGCGGGGTCCCCCAGGAGGGGTTAGGGGGTTGGGGGTCACGAGAGCGGGTTGGGAGGAGGGGGGGGGTGGGGGAGCACGGGTGGGATCGCAGTGGGAGAAAAACAAAAAAATTTCCTCAACTTTAATAATTTTTTTTAAATTAACTCACATTTGAAGCGTCTGTGTAATGTCTCGCCAGTAAGAGGTTGTAGTAGCCCCAATGAGTAGGGAAATAAAATTTCTCTCATGGAATGTCAACGGATTGAGATGTCCACGTAGACAAAGACTGGTCATGAAATATCTTGAGCTTTCATCGGCACAAGTTTGTCTTTTACAAGAAACTCATTTGAGCCATTCGGAAAGTCGAGCCATTTTTGCTAAATATCATTGGGTAGAATACTTTTGTTCTTCTGATCAAGCAGCTCATAATAAAGGGGTGGCTATTTTAATTAAATTAGGAGCCGGTGGGACCATTGGATTAACATCAACTGATCAGACGGGGAGATGGATTATTGCACAGTTAGAGATTAGAGGGGTTGAGATAACAGTGGTGTCATTTTATGGTCCCAATATAGACGATCCGACACATATTTGTAAGATGCAGTCCAAGTTGATGGAAGTTACTTCTCCTATAATCATTGGTGGTGATTTTAATGTCCTCTTTGACCCCATACGGGACAGATCAAATCAGAGTCACTACGTCGGAACCCCACGTACTCGACGGGCAATGACTAATATGATTCACGACTTGGGACTTGTTGATGTCTGGCGGGCTAAGAAGGGTGATAATCCAGGCTTTACATATGTTAGTAAAAAGCATGGTCATTCATCAAAATTGTACAAAGAGGAGATTTCACCTAGTTCGGAAAATATCCAAAAGTGGTTAAGGCACAAAGATCTTCCTGTATTAACTGAAGGTAGCCGAGATTGTCTTGATGCCCCTATAACAGAGAGTGAGATAAGAACGCATATTAATAAGATTAAGAAGAACAAAGCGGCTGGTATGGATGCTCTTCCTGGCGAGGTGTATAAACTTCTTCAGGACGAGCTTGTCCCGAGGTTATGTGAATTGTTTAATTTTATCTACAGCCCGGAAGGCAGGGTCCCTAAGTCGTGGATGGAGGCTATAATTGTGCTGATCTTAAAGCCAGGGAAGGACCCACTTAAAGCAGATTCGTATAGACCGGTCTCCCTGCTGAATGCCGATTATAAGATCTTTATGAGCGTCTTGGCGGGGAGACTGGTTAAGGTAGTGCCATATTTGATCAATTTAGACCAGAAGGGCTTTGTTCTGGGGAGGTACATTCAGGAGCAGACGCTCCAGTTGATTGGTACTATAGATTTGGCGGTGGCTCGGTCGAGACCTTTGGCCGTCGCAGCTTTTGATGCGGCTAAGGCTTTCGACCGAGTCTGTTGGGTCTTCCTCTGGGAAGTATTGAGGGTAATGGGCTTCGGAGCCACGTTTGTTCAGACCCTGATTAGATGTTACCAGGGAGCCTCCGCGGTTATATTGTTAAATGGTGTGTTAACGGCTGGTTTTTCTATTTCCAGGGGAACGAGGCAAGGCTGTCCCATCTCGCCTTTATTGTTTGATCTGTATATAGAGCCCCTAGCTCAAGCTTTAAGATTGGATGATAAAATTACTCCTTTTAGTTTCCATGGATATAGCAGTAAACTAGCTTTATACGCTGATGATCTGTTATTATACACCAATAACCCAGTGGAGGTACTCCCAAGGGTGGAAACCCTTATGGAGGAATTCGGCTCGTACTCTGGGTATCTTGTAAACTCCTCTAAAACAGATGTGATGTGCTGGAACATCAATAATTGGGAAGGCAGATTGAGCAAACAATTTAGGTACTTGGGAATAATCATCGTTAACCATTTAGACGATATCCCTTTGATTAATCTTAAAAAGGTGGCTAAAGAGGTTGACCACCTTTTTACTAGATGGAAAAATCTCCCATTGACTATTTATGGTAGGGTTAATTTGGTTAAAATGGTCATTCTACCAAAGTTAACATACCTCTTTAATGCCATTCCTCTCGAATTCCCTGGTAAAGAGATTGGTAAGATTCAAGGTAAAATAGGGAGTTTCATATGGTCTAACAGGAGTGCAAGACTTTCTTGGAAAAAACTGAGACGCAGGCTTTTGAAAGGGGGTCTCGCTCTTCCGGACATTGCTTGGTACTCTTTAGCGTTTCAATTTAAAAACATACGCATGTTGTTGACAACACCTGAGGAATCTAATTGGGGGAAGATATTGAGAGAAATGGCTATAGTTGAGGGCGGGGGCGAAGGGTTTTTATACAAATATGGGGCACCTAGGTTTTTTTTAAAAGTTCGCCTGAAAGTTTTAAGGGCTGCCCTCCATGTGTGATACAGGGTTAGACAAAGATGGGGAGTTGGGTATTACTCTGATTTTGCCCCAATATGGGACTCCCCCGGAACGCCAGCCTGCTTGGATGATAGTCTTGCGCTGCCAATCAAAAGGGCTGGTCTTTTGATCTGGTCAGACCTTGTATCCTCGGGGGAGTTCTTCCGTGGGAGCTATTGAGAATTAAAATAGGCAATTCCTTTTCTAAATTTAAATATATACAATTGGTTTCTTGGTATGCAGCTGAAAAGGAGTCAACCTGTGGAGATTGGGAAACGAAGAGCTTACTTCAAAATCCAAAGTCTAAAAAGAAGGAGGTTGCTCTTTGGTATAGGAAACTTCTCGAGGCAGATATTGCAGAACTCCCCCCACAGTTTGCCATTTGGAACCAGTCACTCTTGGACTCTAAGGCGGAAGATCTTTTCGATTTATCATTGCAAACTTTATACAAATCTGTTAGGCCGGCATCATTAAAAAAGAATCATTTTTTCGTAGTCAACAGACTTTACTATACCCCTGTGAAAATTGCTATATTTGCTCCCTTAGCTTCTTCTAAATGTCCGAGATGTGACTGTTCTAAAGCGGATGATATAAATATATTTTATGAATGTTGCAAACTAAGTGGGTTTTGGAGGGATGTGGAGCATGCTCTGGGAGCCATTTTCAAAGTCAAGATTAATGTGAACCTTACTATAGTAATTTTTGGTATGGACTTTGAAGTGTTGAATCTCTTGCAGCCAATACAAAGAGGTTTGCTACTATATCTAGTTCTTATTGCCCGAAGGAGATATGTAAACTATGGAAAGATCCACTGCCCCCACGCTTTGAAGATTGGGTGAAAGCAGCACTTGCTATGGCACGTCTGGATCAGGGGTACTTAAATAATGACATCTCAAACATCTGGTTTCAGTTTGCTGTATGGAGTAGAGAGGGGTTGGTCAGATAACCCCGGTCCTATGATTACACCAAGTTTCGTACGAAGAAGCTGGCCTGGTTAGGCCTACGGCCAATTCAGTGGTAGAAGCTTGGGGTGCCTAGGATCCATAAAAGGCTTCTAGTCAAAGTTGCAGACGCTGAATAAAAAAAAATAATAATAAATGAATTAAAAAAAAAAAAAAAAAAAAATACTTCAGTTTTGTTTAAATTTAGGGGCATATTAGCAAGACCGGCGATAAAATTATCGCCGTTTTAGCGGCAGGAAACTGCCACTAAAACGGCGATAATGGGCTTGCTAATATGCGTTATAGAATTCCAATAGAAGCCCAGGTTAGATGTTCTATTGGAATTCTATAACGCATATTTGCAAGCCCATTATCGCCGTTTTAGCGGCAGTTTCCTGGCGCTAAAACGGCGATAATTTTATCGCCGGTCTTGCTAATATGCCCCTTAGTTTTTAACCAAAGACCTTAAAATATGTATTTACTTCTTCTAAAAATAGAGTTAATGTGTGGGAGGGACTAGGTATATATATTAGTACATCGTCTGCATAAGCAGATGGTTGTATTACCATTGAATGACATTTAACACCAGAAATGGTGTTTCACCTGCTATAAACAAAAACAAAAAAACAATTAAACATCCTCTTTCCATGGTAATTATGTTCCTGTCTAATGAAGACCACTTAATTGACATTATCCTAGCCGTGCTCCTGAAACTTTAGTCTAGAGTAGTGATGGAGCAGGGTTTTTGCGAAATAACACCTGCTCGGATTAAACTCCTCAACGTGTAATTCATTAACCAAATGTTGTGAAAAACGAACAGTGCAAGACTAAAAAGGGGAAAGATGAAAACTGCTCAAGCGCGTGCTGGGAGTGTTAGAGTAGGTCGCAAATGCACATGACTAATGTAGAAAATAAGTAAAAAGTTGAGAGTTTATTTTCCATTAACAAATAGAAAACAATAAGCAGCACATAGGTAAAGAAAGAGCAAGTGAAGGTATTCAAAGAGCGCTTAATAGTGGAGTTTTATAAAAATGATAACTAGCACTTGTATTTGTTTTCTTTAGAAGTGTATTTACTGCCCTGCAAAAAAGGCCCGAGAGTCTTTTTAAAATTAACATGGCATATTAGAAATGTAGAAGGGAGAAAGAAAATGTTATCTGTCCTTAGCAAGTTCCTGATGATGGCCAAGGTTGTGCAGAGAGGAAAAAAGATAAAAAGAATGGAACTTCCTTGCCGAGCGGAGCATGAGGACATTTGTACTACAAATTGATACATGAGTGAGATGGAGAGACAAACAAAACAGAGAAGCCTGATACTAGAGTTTCCTCTGTTGAAAGTGATTATAGTGTGTGAAGTGAGAACAATAAGACGCTTGAAAGTTAGGCACATCGAAAGTGGTGTGATTGAACACCCCTTGTTTTGGACCAATCAAAATGCATAAAACCATGTGAGATGAGACAGTGAGGGTTGGACCTTTAGTGAATTTAGAGTATAACTAGTAGTAATAAGAGGGTGGGTTTTGGAAGCATGTTTTTCTTACTTTGCGAGAGGAAAGAGCTGTGTTGTTGTTTCCTAAAATCTATGGGCTGGCTGTTGTTCTGCTGATCCTGACTCTTTGACTTTGCTCCTCAACTCTTCTTGAGGTGCCTAGCTTACTCTCATGGCCAGAGGATAGCTTTACAGATTTCTAGAACCTTGTAAGATTGGTTAGTATAATATTCTGAATTTGCATAAATCTATTTGCAAATGTCTCTACGCCTATCCACTCACTCATTGCGCTGACATTTGAGATGTACAATTGGTGTTTATTTTGCTAATGTCTTCTCTTGTGTGATGACTTATGATTCGAGCTGTATTGTACTTGATGAGCAATTCACATTTATTTAGATAAAGCATTTCTAAGTCACAAAAAATAGTTTGTCATTATTAGTGTAATTGATTTAGTTATATGAAATGATTATTAATGGTGATATTTTAGAAATTCTGATATTATTTTGCCAAATCCCTGATTAACTATATAAAGATTCATCACCAAGGAAAGGATAAATAGGATGCACAAATTGGTAAGTTTGGTTCGAACTCACCCAGCGTCAGTAGCGGTCGGTGGTGGGAGTGCCGCCGGGCGCTGACTTGGGGCGGGGGAGGGGTAGTAAACAACGGATTACAGGCGATTACAGGTAAGTACACATATAAATAAATAAAACAAATTTTGTTTCTCGAACTGCATCACATTTGGCGATGCAGTGCGAGAAACGAAATTCATTTTATTTATTTATATGTGTACTTACCTTTAATCGCCCGTAATCCGTAGTTTACTACCCCCCACCCTGCCCCTCCCCGCCCCACGTCAGCGCCCGGCGGCACTCCCACCAACGACCGCTACTGCCCAGCGTGAAAGAGACTGTAGGGTATTGAATTGGGTCCAGATGATGAAATTTGTCAGTTCCTAATCGCTGGATCAGTTTTTGGTAGCAGAGGATGGTTTAATTAATTAAATTGGCAAATTAATAGGTCAGAATTAACTTGGTTACTAACAAATTGTGCTATTGTTATATGTAGTGGTCCGTCATTGACCTTAAGAAAAGACGGGTCCAGAGTGGCCTAAGATCCCGGGATGATATTAGCCGAATGGGCAGGGTTTAGTGTGGCATACACTAAGGGGTCGATTCCGATTCGGGCCGTAAATTTCTCCGACCGAGCCGGACCCGGAGAGATTTCCGACCGAATCGGACCCGTGCAGTCCGACCGAACGAGTACGATGCGTCCGTATGTTATCGGACTCGAGTCGGTCGGACTCCCATTGATGTCAATGGGAGCCGGTCGTACAACGCGTACGCGGGCTCCCATTGACTCAATGGGTGCGAGTCGGACAAGGGCGCCCCCTACAGCGGGTATCCGGCGGAGCGACTCGCGCCGTACACGCACAGGTAGGGGGGACCCATGGGTCCCCCTGTGTGCGACTCGCGCGGCTACGCATGCAGGGGGTCCGACACGGACCCCGAGTACTGCTCCGACTGCTCTTACGAGCCGGAGTGCGTGGCTCGGTCGGACTGCTCGCAGGGCGCATCGTACTTACCCGGCCGGGAAACGTCTCCATTGCGCGGTGCGAGTCGAGTCCGAGCGAGTCAGTCGGAGCGGTTCGAGCCAGGAGCGAGTCGGTCGGAGCGGTCGGGACGCCCGGACGAGTCGGTCGGCGATTTCGCATCGTACTCGCTCGGCCGGACCCGCGTACGGTTCGGTCGGGAAACAGGGCTCCGAATCGGATCTGGTAAAGCCGAATCCGATTCGGAGCCCTACCGGCCGAGATCGGAATCGGCCCCTAAGTATTGTGTTGTCTGCTGGTGTGATACTAAGCAACGAGAGAGGTTGTTAATATTGCATAGGGAACTCTGAAGTTAGTATAGTGGAGATTTATTTGGGTACCTTTAGAAAGCGCAGCTGAAGAAGTCCAGAGAATTTTCCACTTGATTGAGGGTGAAGTAACGCTGGTCAATATTCCGCTAGTAGCAAAAGAGTTCTTTGTTTGATTGGATCTATCTCTTTTTTAGCGGGGCAGACAAAGCAGTTTTGTTTTATGTTGTTTCTAATTTTGTTTCCTTTTGAAAAGGGTTTGTAATCTACTGCCAAAGTATTTTGTAAAGGGAGCCGCACTGGCATTGGTCAGCTAGCATGAATCGTCACAAAAGGGTGTTGTGTTGCTATTGGTTGGTTGGTGTGAGTCGCGCTGGTATTGGGCAGCATGAACGAATAGCATGTGTAGAAATACGGAAGAGTTTTTTTTCCCTTGGTTTGTTTGAGTTTTAGCATAGTAGAAGAATTAGAATGAAGTTATTGAAAATGATGAGGACTTTATTTAGAAAGGATGAGCCTATACCTATTAGAGAGGGAATACCTGTGCCACCTGTTGGTACGCCTGCTTCTTTTATGTCATTAGAACGAGGACGTCATATGTGTACATGGTTGGAGAATTGGGTGAAGTATACGGAAGGAGATGGGAATATGGCATTTCCAGAACAGTGCACTTTCAATGTGAGGATTTTAGAGAACCTGAGATATCAAATGAATCAATTGAGACCAAATCCTAGACCTATGCAGTACGAGGCACTTGAGGAATGGGAACATGAAGCGTGTAAGAGAGAAAGAGACAGATCTGCAAATAAGTGTAGGAATACTGTGAGTAGATATTCAGAGGCAAAATTGGATGCTCAAATGAAAAGATGGAGAAAATATGTGATTGCAGGAGGTGAAGTTTTATCAGGTTGTTGTAGTAGAGGATCAGAATGGAGGAAAATGTAAGGAGAACAAGAAAAATGTAGAATGTATAGATCCAGATCCAAATGAGATTGATGATGAGTTACTAGATGAATTATTGTTAAACAGACCTCCACAATATAATGAAGAGCAGGAAAGAACTACCCCAAATGCTTCATTGATTCAAGTTGAGGTTCCTCAGCTTTAGCAAGCAAAAAGTACAAATGTAATGAGTAAAGCAAAAGATGATTTGACACAAAGGATCACTGAATCAAATTTGAATGCAGAAACTTTATCAGTTCCAGTCACAGTGACGATTGGTCCCATAACTCCATTTTAAAGTGAGGGTAAAAATATTTCACAAGTGCATGCTTTGACAGTACCTGTTAATAATTAGGCCTGGGCGGTAAATTCCGTTCCGCTTGCGGAATTTGCGGAATTTGGGTAATTTCGCGTTCCGCGGAGAACGCAGAATTGCCAAAAATTCCGCGATCCGCGGCTTCGCTGAGTTTTTTGCTTGTTCGCGCTTTCAAAATGCGTGTTCGCGAGATATTTCTCCCCGAGCACGCAAACAGCGTTCGCAAACAGGAAAAAAGCATTGCGAACGGGCGGAACAAGCAATTCCACGTGTTTGCGGAACTTTTGCGTGCTCGCAGAGATTTTGCACCCTTTCGCTGAGCTTTGCGTAGCGTGACTACGCAAATTCCGCCCACCCCTATTAATAATGATAGGGTTAGTAATGGTGCTGAAACAAGTGAGAAAAGAACATTTATTGATATTACAGAGAGATCAGTGGAAACTCCAAAACGAAATGTACAGATGGAACCTAGAAGATTAGTGCAGAATGTGAGAGAAGTGACACCTACTTCAGGGGGTTCAGTAGGACCATCACCGGAAGAGTTAGATAAATGGATTAGAGGGATGGTGTCTAATAAAGTGAATACGAGCATGGATGTAAGCTGATTAAAAGCAGATTTGGAGGAAATGATTCTAGGTACGATAAGTCCAGAGAGATTGAGCAAATATCAGGAAGAAGAGTTTTTGTTCTTGTATAAAAATATTACAATGAGAGCGAAGAGTCTTCATGAGAGGTTTGTTGAAATTGCACAAACTTATGGAGTTGACATTGAGAAATCAAAAGCTTTGCAAAAGACATATAGATTGGATTTTAGTGTTAAAGATTTGGAGAGTTTGAATGCTTCTGTTGCAGAATAAAGAGTTGATTAATACATTGAAACAATGGGGTGAATTGGAATGTTGGAAAGGCAGATGGGCAAAAAGAAAGAGGGAATGCTTGCAAATAAAGGAGTATCATCTCTGTGTCCTGTTTGGGAAACAGGGACAGGGACAACAATGACTGAAATTATATATCCCATGAGAGAAGTACCAGGAGGTGGACATGTTCACGTTCCTTGTTCAAGACAGGATATACTGTCTTTTACAAATGAGTTTCCCAGGTTGAGAGAAAAAACAGTTGAATGGCACAAACAAGTAGAGAGGTTTGTAAAGGTTTCAAAAGTTTTGTTGAAAGATTTGGATGGATTGTGGTTCCAGCGGATTTATGGACTGAGTGTAAAATTGCAATAGATTGGCCAAATTATCCTAGAGATGCAAAGACTGGAGCCCCGTCAGATGAAGTGATGACAAAATATAATCAAGTAATTACCTATTTGAAGGGAAAGATTTCACCAAAAGAGACAGATTGAGTAAATATTGATAGAACAACCCAGGAGACGAAAGAATCACTACATGCTTATTGTGAGAGGCTTTTACAGGTGTTTAAACAGTATAGTGGTTTTGAGAGTATAACTGACAAAGTTATGGGACATTTTATATACAAGTTTTTGTTTAGTTTGAAGCTATAAATCAGCAACATGATTCAACAGCATTTGATTTGTTGGCAGAATAAAAGTGTAGATGAAATACTATGGTATGCAAAATATTGTAGTGATGATATTGAATCGAGAGATTCGAGACACAAGAAGTTGAAAGAGAAATGAATGTGGGCACAAATGAAAGCAGCACAGAAAGGTGGTAATTTTGTGGATTATTCTCAAACAGGTTTTCAAGGAAAAGGTCAGAATCAAAATATTCAAAATGGTCAGATTTCTAACATAGGAGGTGTCATGACGAATGGAGATGTCTTACTCACGAAAGGGTAGAGGTAATAAGGTCGAAATGAAAAAGAAATATCCTTTTCATGCGTGCGGCAAGTTGGGACATTGGAAACGCAAGTGTAAGGTTTTTCTAGAAAATAATGAAATGAATCAGAATTTTAATCAGCAAATGCAGAATGAGGTGAACAGGAATCAACAGCAGCAACAACAGTTAGTTACACAGGTACTAATACCTCAAGCCCAAATGCCAAATTATGTGAATGCTCAAGTACGAAGATACAGTGCGAATGTGGGTTTTCATACGGGAGAACGAGTTGGTAATAATCAAAATGCACAAATGGCTTCACAATACTGGTTGCAGTGCCAGGAGAGTGATTCAAATACATCTCAATGAGGGTACCTGAGGGGGGAGGAGGAGTGCGTGCTTGGCGCATCCTTAGAGGTAGATCAGTGTGGTCCTTTTGTGGATGGAGAGGTTGAAGGTAATGTTGTTACATTCCTTGTAGACACTGGTGCTACCCGTTCCACTGTGAGAACTGTGGAAATCCCAAACCTACCCCTTTCAGGAGATACTATCCAATTAGTAGGTGTTTCAAATCAGCTCATTAAAACTCCAGTGACAAAACCAATGAAGGTACACATTGGAGATTTTAGGGACTTGCATCGTTTTGTGGTGTGTGATACAAGTCCAGTAAACCTGTTAGGTAGAAATTTGTTATGCAAGATGAATTGCACCATCTATTGTACACCAGATGACATTGCATTTCAGACACCAGATGAAGATGTTGCGTTTAAAGTAATGTTGGCAAGGCAAGGGACAGAAGAGAATGATTTGTATCCTTTATTTACAGCGAAGGATTTGCCTGTTGAATTGAGAGACACAGTGATGACTGATGTGTGGGATTTTTCAGGGCAAGACATTGGATTGATGAAAGGAGTTGATCCTATTCAGTAACCCTGGGCGGAAAAATCCACTCCGTTCGCGGAGTTTGCAGATTTTTGGTAACTCCGCATTCCGAGTAGAACACGGAGTTACCGAAAACTCCGCGCCCTGCAACAGTGCGGAGATTTTTTTTTGTTTGCGCGTTCAAAACGCGTTTTCGCGGATGCGGGAGCGACTTACCGGGATGCCTGCGTTCGCCGTTCCTATCCGTTCGCGTGCGCCACGAGATTTGGTAGCCGGCCGCATGGTCCCACGAGAGTCTGCGATCGCGAACACGTCATTCGGACGCGCCATAGGACTTCTGGCGGAAGTTTTGTGAAGATCGCGATGCCGAACACGCAGAATTTGCAAGCTGGAGAAGAATATCTCTCGAGCAGCATAAAACCTTCTCGAAATGATGATTTGGATGAAAAAAACTCCTCAGATTGACATTTGGATGTACTTTTTTGTGCAAGGAGTCCTTTTTCTCTTTTTACTTATTTTTTTAAGAGGAAGGAAGTGCCCCAGTGTCTCCAACTTCCTGTTCCTGTCCAGCAGGCTCCTCCCAGTGCTTTGTCCATCTCCTGTTCACTTTTCATTTGGATTAGGAGCTGGAAGGATCCCTTTTTTGTCTGCTGCATCATATATCATTGGATTTGAGGACTTTTGGATGTGAGATTTCACAAGTAAGTTGGAAAATTGGTGTTGTTTGTTTGATTGGGGCATTGCACCTACATTTTCTGTACTTTTCATTGGGCTTTTTCAATGTATTGTGGTGGGTGGCCTGAAGTTTCAGTAGGGGCCTAGTTGTTTCTTTGTATGTAATTTTTCTTCTAGTTTTCTTCTATAAAGGAAACATGTTGCAAAGTTCACTACATTTTCTCCAACTTTTGCAATCAATTTGCAACATTTATTTAATTCACTAGCCCAGTAGTCTGCCAATAGGCCTTTTTCAGCCAGTAGGCCCAGCGCTACTCAGGTGTGCATGAAACAACTGATTCTGTGGTGTCTGTTGAATTTAAACATCATTTAGGGCATGGATGGCATTGGATTGAATTGCAAAATGTGTTTTTTTGGGGTATTTCACTTTTTTCGTGTGTGTGAAATAAATGCATTTGTTGGATGTGTGTGGTGTGGTTGTTGTGCAACTTGCAAACCTTTTTTAGCCCTGTGGTTTTTCATTTTTGCATTGTTGCATTAAAGCGGTGTTGTTTAGCATGCCTCCTTTGTCTGGCCATATAGGCCTGCTTGAGTTCATTGTTTTACAGGCCTCCTGCTTGTTGTTGTGTGAGTGACCATGTGGCTGGTGGCCATTTTGTGGTGGTAGTTAGTTAGTGTGCTGCTTTTGCCATAGGCCTGCATGTCTTTCCTTTGTTCCTCTTGGCTTACTGCTTCTTGTTGTGGCCTGGCCATGTGGCTGGCGGCCATTTTGTGAAGCCAGCCAGTGTGCTTTTGCCATAGGCCTGCATTGTCTGTCTTCCCTTTCTTGTTGTTGTGGTGGCCTGGCCATGTGGCTGGTAGCCATTTTGTGAAGCCAGCCAGTGTGCTTTGCCATAGGCCGGCATTGTCTAGCATTGTCTGTCTTCCCTTTCTTGTTGTTGTGGTGGCCTGGCCATGTGGCTGGCGGCCATTTTGTGAAGCCAGCCAGTGTGCTTTTCCATAGGCCTGTATTGTCTAGCATTGTCTGTCTACCCTTTCTTGTTGTTGTGGTGGCCTGGCCATGTGGCTGGTGGCCATTTTGTGAAGCCAGCCAGTATGCTTTGCCGTAGGCCTGCATTGTCTAGCATTGTCTGTAATCCCTTTCTTGTTGTTGTGGTGGTGGCCTGGCCATGTGGCTGGTGGCCATTTTGTACATACAGCCCATGTGCTTTTGTCGTAGGCCTGCAAGCTTTCTTTGTGGTGGCCATGCCTTGCCCTTGTTGTTGTTTTGCATGCAATGTTTTTCTTTTTACCCAGCAAAAAAATGCAGGGCAGTTCACTACATTTTCTAATACATTTGCAATATTATTAATTTGAATTGATTCACTATGTGGCCTAGTTTACCAATAGGCCTTTTTCAGCCAGTAGGCCCAGAGCTACTCATGTGTGCATGAAACAACTGTTTCTGTGGTGTCTGTTGAATTTAAACATCATTTAGGGCATGGATGGCATTGGATTGAATTGCAAAATGTGTTTTTTTGGGGTATTTCACTTTTTTCGTGTGTGTTAAATACATGCCTTTGTTGGATGTGTGTGGTGTGGTTGTTGTGTAACTTGCAAACCTTTTTTATCCCTGTGGTTTTTTGTTTTTGCATTGTTGCATTAAAGCTGTGTTGTTTAGCATGCCTCCTTTGTCTGGCCATATAGGCCTGCTTGAGTTCATTGTTTTACAGGCCTCCTGCTTGTTGTTGTGTGAGTGACCATGTGGCTGGTGGCTATTTTGTGGTGGTAGTTAGTTAGTGTGCTGCTTTTGCCATAGGCCTGCATGTCTTTCCTTTGTTCCTCTTGGCTTACTGCTTCCATCCCCATTGCCAGCTGCAGCTTCGTGAATGATGCTGCATCCCACGTGATGCACAATCACATTCACAAATCACAATGCCAAACAGATTCCATTACATTTGTATTTTTGTTTTTGTTCTTCTTCTTTCCTATCCTTCCTGAGTGTACACAGTGCACCATGAGAGCCCTTGTTGTCAAAGTCTCACAAATGGCTAGCCTGTTGTTATGTTTTTTTAATAACTGAGTTAATACAATTTATTAATATTAATAATAACACTAACAAGTGTGACCACACACTAAGTTATCTATTATATTTGTTTGTTTGTACAGTAGTAAATTGAACCACAACAATAAATGCCACGTTTCACTGATGTTCTTCTTGCTTCTTTGCATTTAGGTGCACAAAAGAGGAGGACACGTCATCACCCATTGTACTGCCAGACAGAAGGCCTGCTGCGCACGACGTCACGTCACATGACGTGTGACCACAGATATCTCTTCAACTTGTGCCACTGCGTGCTGCTGACATCTGAAGAAGATGGCCCCAAAGAAAGGTACCAGGTCCTCCAGTACCAAGAAAGTTGCCAGTGAGAAGAAGAAGGAAGTGCCACTTACCACCACTTCTGGTGTGCCTGCAGCAGCGGTGTCTGGGGATCAAGCTGGGAGCAGCACCCCCGCATCAGTGGACCCACCTCACCAACCTAGTCCCAAGCCCATGTCTGTCGCAGAGGCAGCCAGTATCATCAGGACAACACCAACGAGCAGCGATGTTGAAATTGACTTATCATTATCGCAAATTAGTACTCAATCAACGCAGGAAACTTAGATAAGTGGACAACAACAGCCGCAACCACTGCCCACAATAGTAGTTGTTCCTCCGGAAGTAGGGGCAGTTCAGGAAATCGAGCTTCCTGCAGAGGAAGAAGAGCAAGCCACTCTTTCAGAAGATCCATTGTCAATGTCTTCCAGATCACCAGAAAGGGAAAGGGGGGTTAGTCCATCGGGTTCTTCTGCAAGCCCCCCTTCTGATGATCTAGATGCCACTTGGAAGCCACCACCTCAGTCTGAGAGTAAGAGATGCCACGAGACAAGGCTAGGGAAAAGGAAGGTTCCAGAAAGCCTCAGAGTTATGGAGGTAGATGTAGAAGACTCAGAGAAGGATGATGACGACGAGCCAGTCATCATGGACATCAGTCCCGCCCCAGTGGAGACCAACATTACCCCATCCCAAATTGCTGTGAGGGATGTGGTACGGATACCACCAACACAGGTAAGACCAACACCACCTCCAGCTTCCATATTTGCTTTTGCAAAGGCCCGGCAGCGACCTACATCCAGCACAACCACCTCAGTAAAAGTAGGTAGTGGTAGTGCACAGAGTCAAATTCCACACCCACCCTCCAGTTCATCTGGCATTGCAAGTGGCACCTCCAGCAGCTCCAGAAAGTTCACCTCCCCAGTTTGGGACTTCTTTTAGGTTAGCAGTAAGGAGGAGAATGTTGCTATATGCTCCATTTGTAAACAAGGTGTTAGTCGGGGTAAGCTTGGTACAAACTATGGTACCAGAGGCCAAACAACCCATGTGAAAACACACCACTTGATCTAGTGGGAGGAACACCTTAAAGGCCAAAAAAGAAAAACTGCACCTATTGCTGTTGGTGGTGATGAAAAAGTAGAAGATACGATCGCGGTGGAAGGTGAACAAGAGGGAGACATTTTCCCTGGAACACAAAGTAGCCCTGTCCCCAGCAGTGCAGTGGTACCGCCCACATCCTCAGCAACATCTCAATGGCACATGAGTAAGAGTCAGGCTGAGAGTGAGACACCAAGGCAACAGAGTACTGCAACAAAAAAAAGGGCGGCGTTGATCCTAACAACATCTGACTTCAAGAGGTCACCTGCATCAGTGGCACCAGAAAGGAAAAAAATGCAGCCTACCATTCTCAGCATGTTTAGGTCGGAGATGCAGTACGAGCGCAACCACCCAATGGCACGTTTGTACAATGCGAAGCTGGCTAAAATGTTAGCGTTGGACCTTCTCCCTTTTTCTTTTGTGGAAGGGGTGGGTTTTCTTGAATTTGTGACAGCCATCTGCCCAAAATGGAAGGTTCCCAGTCGGTCCTATTTTGCCAGAG
The DNA here is from genome assembly GCA_963921515.1 of Calotriton arnoldi. Taxonomy (NCBI): domain Eukaryota; kingdom Metazoa; phylum Chordata; class Amphibia; order Caudata; family Salamandridae; genus Calotriton; species Calotriton arnoldi. The sequence continues at coordinate 550,348 of CAWUFW010011244.1, read as the reverse complement.
TTGCTGTTCCAGCACTACATCACGACGTGCTGGAATTGCTTGGACTAGCTTTGCGGCAGAGTGCTGTTCACAGTATCCATATGACAACAGACATGTGGACCAGTTGCCAAGCCACTGATTACATGTGCATCACTGCACATTGGATCTCTTTTGTGGGGGTTAGAGAAAAGATATCTGCAGGTAATGCCACTCGGAAACATGCAACTGTAGCCATGTTCGCCATGGAGAAATCTCATACTGCTGCAAACATTTTGGAAGAGTTTAACAGCAAGGTCTATGAATGGCTGCACCTAAGAGGGCTTAAAATTGGTTTTGTTGCCACGGACAATGGCAGTAATATAATTAAGGCCATGGGCAATGGTGGCTATTTCAGGGTCCTGTGTTTGGCGCACTGCATTAACATCATTGTTCAAGACTCTGAAAAAAAGAATACCGAGTCAGCAACTTACTGACCTCCTACAGAAGAATATGCACACATTTCAGCCATTTTTTTAAAGCCCGGAAGCAGCTGAGGATCATTCAACGTGAGTATAGAGTGCCAGTTAAAGCACTCATCCAGGAGGTGCCAACACGTTGGAACTCAACTTATTACATGCTTGAACGTCTGTTTGAGCAGTACAGACCAATCAATGAATATGTCATGTGAAGACTAGGGGATGCTACTGTGAAAGGCATGACCGTTGAGATGGACCAATGGGGCCTAGTTAAATGCCTGACATAGATGCTACTTCCTTTCGAGCTCTTCACACGTGAAGTCAGCAAGGAGTACTGTACTATGGGCCAAGCTATCCCATTGTTGCACATTCTACAGGTACAGCTGAAGGGGGTGTCTGCAATGTACGCAGGTGTGGAGGAAAAAAAAGAAGCATATGAGTTGTTGGAGAGCGTATCCCTTCTCTTAGCTGAAAATACAAGGGTGCAAACTAAGATTGTGTCATCCAACCATTACATTTCTGCCACAATTCTGGATCCACGGTACAAATCAGTACTGAACACTAACACATTAATTCCTTTTTCACAAGTGGATGTTGCCAATTACAAAACTTGGATAGCTGCACCAGCCAGTGACTTTGAAAAAGACCAGCTGGAAATTAGAGGCCCGCTACTCCAGCCCACAACAAGTACTGCAGGGCAGCCTGCGTCAAGTTCAACTTCAGAGCCTGAGGGCAGTCCGTTTGGCTCACAGCAGTCCCACCAACATCAATAACAGCAAGAACAGGATCATCACCAGCTCCAGTAAAATCGGCACAAGAATGGTATCTACAGCAAGGGCTTGTTAGGCCCAGTGCTGATGCAAATGCTAAGGCAAAAGAGGCCGGGCAAAGCGGAGCACCCCTGAGCATTGAGCAGATGGTCCAGGCCTATCTGGATGACCCAACAGAGGTATACATTGATCAAAACCCATTGCTATATTGGTATGGGAAAAGTCGCCATTGCCAGTGCTTAGCAGGCTGGCGATAAACTATCTGGCTTGCCCTGCGCAAGTGTCTCTTCTGAGCGTGTTTTCAGTGCTGCTGGTGCCATTGTAACAGTGAAAAGGACCAGTCTCTAGCCCCAAAACGTGGAGAGGTTAACCATGATCAAAATGAATCAGCACTTTATACCACAGGATTACACCATACCTGAAGCACAGCAGGAACAGGAGGACAGTGACTTAGGTGACGAAAGTAGTGTGGTAGATGACCTACTTAATTTTCCCCTGTTGTGCCACTGCTATTGTGCCCATCTGTGTCTTGTTCTAATTCCACCACTGTTTTTATTTTCTCGTGCCTGCCTGTTCCTTTCGCCTTTCGCCGCTGCTGCCCCTGCAGCCCCCCCTGGAATTCTCCCCAGAATTCCCCCCCCAGAATTCCCCCGCTCCCGCCTCTCAGCCTCTCCTCCCTCCCACCTCCCCTACTTAATGGCAGCCGCAGGGCGGTTGCGCCGCCGGCGCACCAAAGGCAAGCCTGTCTGCGCCCGTCCGCGACCTGACCGCGGCCAGCGCCAGGAACCCTGGACCTCCCACTACCCATCGCTATGACACCACCACCCTCCTCGTACTCAACCCTGGAAAACTTAGAGAATGCCAACAGGCCTCGCCGAACACGACCCACGACCAGTTCTCCTGACTCCACTGCCACCAGGCCCTCACCGCTACCCCAGCCTCCAACACCGCTGACGCCAGCACCGGCGATACCCTAAAATGCATCCTCCTCAACGTACGCTCCGTACACAAACACGCCATGGAAATCTGGAACCTACTCGACTCTCTCTCGCCCGACATCGCCTTCTTCACAGAGACCTGGACCAACGCATCCTCCGCCCCCGACATCAGCACCGCCATCCTAGATGGATACAAGATCCAGAGGAAAGACCACCCCAATCACCCAGGAGGGGGCCTCGCCATCACCCACAAGAGCACCCTCCCCCTCACCACCTCCAGCGAAACCTTCCCCTCTGACGAACACCTGCACTTCCAGATCCAGACCACCCCCAAAGCCACACTCTGAGGAACCCTCATCTACACACCCCCGGCCCCCCGAACACCCTTCGCCACCACCATCACCGACTTCATCGCACCCCACGCCATCGCCTCAACAAACTACATACTCATTGGAGACCTGAACTTCCATCTCTACAACCCCAGCGACCCCAACTCCACTATCCTTTGTGACAACCTCGCCAGCATCGGACTTAAACAACTCGTCAACACACCGACCCACAGAGAAGGACACACCCTCGACCCCATCTTCGTGGCAGGAAACAGCGTCCAATTCAGCCACACAATGCAGCGGCCATGGACCGACCACCACTGCGTACACTTCGCCATCAACAAACCCAAGGCACCCAAACCAGCCCCACGCCCCCACCTCGAAGGAACTGGAGCAAGGTTACCGACGAGCAACTTAACTCCACCCTCACCCGAGACAACCACACCCGGGCACCAGACGCAATCGAAGCAGCCAGAGAACTCCACACCTGGATCTCCAACTGTGCAGACGAGCTCGTCCCGCTACGCAACCCCAACAGACAACGCCCCAGGAAAGCCGCCTGGTTCACCACCGCTCTCCAAGAAGCCAGAAGCACCTGCAGACGCCTGGAGAAGAACGGGAGAAACACTAAGACAACCAGAAACCACACCACCTACAAGGACGCCATGACGGACTATCACATCCAGATCAGAGCCACCAAGAGGAACTTCATCCACAACAAAATCCTGGCCAACTCCACCAACTCCAAAGAACTTTTCAGTGTTATTCAAGAATTCACCAACCCAGGCAGCGAAGCCACAGACATCACCCCATCCCAAGACCTCTGGAACCTATTTCCACCTCAAGATCAAAAACCTCAACGACAACTTCATCGACCATCCACCAGGTGCCACAGACGGCCCCCACCCCCCGAAACACCAGCCAGCCCACCATCTCCAACTGGACACCGATCACGGCCAAAGACACCGCCTCGACCATGAAAAGCATCCACTCGGGGGCCCCCAGTGACCCCTGCCCCCCTCACATCTACCACAGAGCTGCGCTCGCCATTGCACCCGAACTACAACGCACCATCAACACCACCTTCAAAACAGGCACCTTCCCAGATGACTGGAAGCGCGCAGAAGTCAGACCCCTGCTCAAGATGCCCACAGCTGACCCCACCGACCTCAAGAACTATCGGCCCATCTCGCTCCTCCCCTTCGCAGCCAAAGTTGCAGAGAAAACAGTCAACAGGAAACTGACATAATTCATTGAAGAGAACGCCGTCCTTGACCCGTTCCAATCCGGATTCTGAAGCAACCACAGCACAGAGACCGCCCTACTCGCCACCACAGACGACATCCGCACCCTCCTGGACCAAGGCCACTCTGCAGCCCTCAACCTACTCGACCTATCAGCGGCCTTCGACACCGTCTCCCACCGCACACTAGTCACCAGACTACACGACACAGGCATACAAGGAACAGCCCTGGACTGGATCCGATCATACCTCACCGGAAGAAGCCAAAGGATCAGACTCCCAACCTTGTTCTCCGACCCCATGAAAATCACCTGTGGAGTCCCACAGGGTTCATCACTGAGCCCCACACTCTTCAACATCTACATGGCCCCCCTCGCAGCCATCGTCCGAAAACACGGCCTCAACATCGTATCCTACGCCGACGACACCCAGCTCATCCTCTCCCTCACCAAAGACCCCACCACTGCCAAACTCAACTTCCAGAAAGGAATGCAAGACGTCACAGTCTGGATGAGAAACAGCTGCCTGAAGCTCAACGCCGAGAAGACAGAAGTCCTCGTCCTCGGTACCACCCCTTCTGCATGGGACAGCATGCCGACCGACCTCAGAAGCCCACCTACCCCCTCAGACCACGCCAAGAACCTCAGCATCGTACTCGACTCATCACTCGCCATGAACCGACAGGTCAACGCCGTCACCTCCAGCTGCTTCAACACCCTCCGCATCCTCCGCAAGACCTTAAAGTGGATCCCCCTGAGTCAGGGAAGACAGTCACCCACGCACTCATCACCAGCAGACTGGACTATGGAAACGCACTCTACGCTGGCATCAACAAGTCCGTACTCCGCAAACTCCAGACAATACAGAACACCACCGCCAGACTCATCCTCGTCATCCCCCGACACGAACATATCAGTCAACACATACGAAGTCTCCACTGGCTCCCCGTGGAGAAAAGAGTCACTTTCAAAATCCTCACTCACGCCTACAAATGCCTACACAACAACGGACCCAAATACCTCAACGACAGAATCAACTTCCACGTACCCAAAAGAAACCTACGATCTTCCAACCTCGCACTGGCCGAAACCCTGCACATCCACAGAGCCAGAGCACGCGGAAGATCCTTCTCTCACATTGCAGCCAAGACCTGGAACGAGTTACCGGCAGACATCAGACGCGCCCCCTCCCTGAACACCTTCAGGAAGACCCTCAAGACCTGGCTCTTCGGCTAAACAGATCTGCAGACCCACCCCTCAGTGCCTTGAGACCCTCACGGGTGAGTAGCGCGCTTACAATTCCCTGATTGATTGATTGACCTACTTCTGGGTGAACCACCAGAGTTTGAGGACAAACTCTACTTCCCTGACAACTAGGCTTTACTTGTTACTTTCTTTCTTCCTTATTTACTTTTATTATTTGAGTGTGTCTCTGCTTTTCTGGTTCGAATCACAAAGAAATCCATCACCACCATCTTGTCTTTTTATTGCCGTATTGGAGTTGCAACTGTGTGCATTTATTAAAGAAGTCCACTCTTCCGAGTCCTGCTCCATCCATCCTGACTTGCCCTAAATCCATTTCCCTCAAGCCAGACATTGGATGGAGAATAGTACAAGAAATGTGTGCCTGCCTCGTCGAGTCCCTCTAAAAGAACATGACTATAGCTATCCTCCTTTCCGAGCCGAGAGGGACTGCCCCTTAAGATGAGAACAGGTAATGATGAATCTGATGGCATGCATTGGACGCTGACTCTGAGTATTGGTGTGTTTGTGTTGTTGTGGTTGTGCATGAAGTGTACTAGTATTTAATCTACACACTAAAACAAAGTGACTCAAGTCAATGTTTCCCTTCTTGTTGTTTAATAACAAATTGTACTTCTACTGCAGGGTGATCCATTGCATTTTTGAATATGGAATCTGGACTCACTCGGTACAACACTACAGACTGAGTTGGACACCATGATGACGATGATGACCACATACTCTATACTCTTCACAGTCAGTCAGTAGGATTGGAGATGGTTGATGGAATAACTCGTGGCATTTCATGAAGTGGCATAAAGGTAATCAAGTCAATCAACAACAACCACAGCAGACCTACATGTCTGTGACTGTAGTGGTGGAGTCGAGTCAATGTAGTGGAGTGGTATGACTGACAGAGGTGCATTGATTTAGTTACTTAATTTGGAAAATGCTAAGTTGCTTTATATGTGTGCTCTGTCTGGCTCAGTCAAAATCTAAGCTAACTGGAGTTTTGGTGGGTGCCGTGGGCATGCTCTGTCCTGTTGTTGTTGTAGCATGGTTAATGCTGGAAACAGAGTAGACATGATGTAGCCATGCCGCCTCTGAAACTGTTCTTGTTGCACTGCTCCGTAATTTATGCATTTTCTTTCTCCTTGATTTTTTAATATCCCTTTGGGTTCTCCATCTACACTTACAGGCCGGCCTTTACCCTGTGCTATACTGGGAAAATCAGCTCACACTTACCTTACCAATCCGCATCCGCCAGGCAGGCAGTGGGGCACTCAAGATTGACGGACGGAGCATCCATGGAAGGGAGGAGACCAAGAGGAATAACGAGATGCAACTTCCCAATTTGACCAGGATAATACAGTAACTTAGTATCATTCATCATCTTTTAATTAATTGTATTCATTTTTTCTCTTCAATCATTACGACTGTGTGTTGTTGTTTATTTGGTTTGCTCTTAGTCTTTGCTTATATCCCTACAGCTATTTTTTTATTTTCTTTGCTAGCTTTAAAAGGAAGCCTGGTACAACATAACTTGGGTCTCTCTGAGGGCAGACAGGCAAATCAATTGCATAATAATATATACTGATGCCCTGTGTCTACTAGTCTACTTAGTAGTAGTAGTACTACTTATCATCATTAACCACATCATGCATGCATTTCCTTTTTCTCCCTTAACAGATTTATGAATATGATGGTCGTCTGCCAAGATTGTGTGTTGTCCACGTGTAGTGTTTGCCTTTGTCAAACCTTTCCCTCAAATACCCCTTCCCAACCATTCATCAAACCCTAACCCTCTTCCCCTGGGTTGTGTGATTTATTGAGGTGTGACTAAATTAAATTTACACCAATAATTGATCACACACTTGCTGGGGCGGATGTGGTTCAAGCAAGTAAGCAACACTAATTCAAGGCAGGTCGAGGATCTTCTAATTCTGCTCTAAGTATATATATATATCGTCGGCCACACTGGCAACAGATTAGATTGCCCAGTGTGCACCCATGCTCAGTAGTATTTGCTATTCTCTTTTTTTCCAGAGGAACATAATTATATTAGTAACCCATTATTAATTATTAATTGCCGTCATGGATTTCATCCTTCCAGCACTAAAGGTTACGCTTGTCCACTTCATAGGTTGAGTCCACTACTTCAGTTTGTTGTAACTTGTACTAGGCTATCCCTGCCACCATTATTTACATTAATAATATCATTCATCATCACTTTCTTCTTGTTTGGCAGTCTTCTTCTTGTGTACTTGCTCCTTACTGTACTTCTACTACTTGTTCCCTAGTCTCATTCAGGTGACTGACTTGTCTCATTTTATTTTTTTGCAAATGCAACTGTCTACTACTGCTACCACCACCCACCATGGCACCTTAGGAAACCAAACCATCACTATGCAGCCATTGCTTCGGCTAAACATCAATCACAGGTAAGAGAAGAAGTGTGAGGGAGTCAATAATGTATATTCTATGGAAAGTAATTCACACACCCACATCCTTCCGAGTACATACTACAAAGGGGTTTTAGTTGCAGAATGCATTGATTAGGAGGAGAGAATGACAGTAGTAGGACAGGTGTGGGTACTGCATCTATCTAGCTGTCTGTGTGTTACACTATTGGCAGATTTCAAAAACTGGCTGCGGTCCTGCAGCAAAAGGAGGAAACAAAAACAAACAAGGTGACGTAAAAGAGTAACCATCCCCCAGAAAAGATTTGCATCATATGTATTGAAAAACTATATAGAGCCCGGACCCCCTAGGATGCTCCCCGCCCCGCCCTCATGAGATCCCACAATCAATACTTGATACTTTAAGAGTGTGGGTATAAATGGCCATGTTTAATTACATCAACACACATAAACATGACAAAATGCAATTACATATTTTACCTTTATATAAATCAATATTTACACTTTTAATATCGACAATCATAATCAAATATCATAACCACCGGTTATGAGATATTAACTTGCTCCAGCACCAAGGGGCCCTCTGGCTCGCATCTCCTAATCTGAGAACCACGCAAGGCGCAACCCACCTGCGTCCTTGAGCGGTGAGCCCCAGCCCTTTGGTCCTTGTCCGCCATTTATGGGGCCCACCCCTCTACCACCAGGCTGCCAAGGAGGCTCGTAGGGAATAACCAGGGGCCGCTGCCCCATGCCCTAGTTCGTGACCTGGCGCCCTTGCCTCCCCAGCCGGTGTCCCCATTCTCCCTGCGGAGAGCTTACCGTCTCTCCCCTCAGTGCTGGCCTAGGGAGTATGTAAGGAGGACTCCCATTAACCCTGCGAGTCAATGTTCTGTGGCCTCTTTACCGCCACTCTCCCCTCCTATCCTCCCCCAAACACCTAACCTAAGGGACGGGTGGGTGGGAGATTGTTAGATCCACGATCAGTCCTGGGGCCCAGCGCAGGAAAAAGAGAACATACATGGCGGCCCTGAGGCTTAAATAGGCCATTGGTTCCACCCTCCCCGCGCCGGTCCCCACCGGAAACGCGTCATGGGTGACCCGGAAGTAATCCCTAAGGCCGGTCGCCAATCGGGCTAACGCGGCAGAGCTATGGGGGGCGTGGGTCCAGGAGGCCGGGCCCTAATGGCGCGCTCTCTAAATCTCGCGCTTTTCCATAGAGCCCGGACCCCCTAGGATGCTCCCCACCCTCATGAGATCCCACAATCAATACTTGATACTTTAAGAGTGTGGGTATAAACTGCCATGTTTAATTACATCAACACACATAAACATGACAAAATGCAATTACATATTTTACCTTTATATAAATCAATATTTACACTTTTAATATCGACAATCATAATCAAAGATCATAACCACCGGTTATGAGATATTAACTTGCTCCAGCACCAAAGGGCCCTCTGGCTCGCATCTCCTAATCTGAGAACCACGCAAGGCGCAACCCACCTGCGTCCTTGAGTGGTGAGCCCCAGCCCTCTGGTCCTTATCCGCCATTTATGGGGCCCACCCCTCTACCACCAGGCTGCCAAGGAGGCTTGTAGGGAATAACCAGGGGACGCTGCCCCATGCCCTAGTTCGTGACCTGGCGCCCTTGCCTCCCCAGCCGGTGTCCCCATTCTGCCTGCGGAGAGCTTACCATCCTCCCCTCAGTGCTGGCCTAGGGAGTATGTAAGGAGGACTCCCGTTAACCCCGCGAGTCAATGTTCTGTGGCCTCTTTACCGCCACTAGGGTGACCAGGGCCCACAGGTCCTTCACCCTCCCCACCACCGAACAAGTTCTGTACAAATGACCAGATTCCTTTGATCCATACATCTGTTCCAATGTCCGACAAATGTACGCCGTCATGGTGAAACATCAGATCCCCTGTGATCAGTCTGTGTGGTATGTGGCACAAGCGGCCCTGTCCAGTGCACAGCTTGGCCAATTCCCCATTGAGTCGCCTCACTGACACATTCAAAGCTTGTGATCTTACTCCGGCGCACAATGTCCGGCGTGGTATCATACATGACCAGGCTATCCGTGCCTTTGGGAACACCCGTCCCAGCCAGGCGAACTCCGTCAATAACGTTTCTCTGACCGCCTGGCGCCCCAGGTCCACCATGTCGTTGCCACCTATATGCAAGATAACCAAACCCGGGGACTGCTGTCCCTCATGTGCTCTTGTCTCCTCTACCAGCCGTCGCAGCTGCCGGATTCGCAAGCCCCCAACGCCTCGCCATAGGAACGACATCCCCTTCAAACTCGGTGGTTTTGACACTCGCTGCTGCTGTAACCGGACTGTGGCGCGCCGTACGAACGAGTGTCCCAACACCCATACCACTTTTGAGGGCATACTAATGACGGGAAGAGAAATGGAAAAGTCAGAATGATCATGCCAACATATCTGTGAGTCATCTTACAGTAATTCGGGCCGCACGTAGGGTTTGAAACAAGCTGATGACCAACGCCCAACCCTTTTCACTGCCTCTGCCGGTAAGCCGGCGCCTGCTGCAAGAGTCGCTGCCCCAATTCTGAATGAGTGTGAAGAATAACCCGTTGGATCCAACCCCAGACTCGCCAATGCCCGCCCGAACACTGCCCTGAATTGATATTGTGACAGACAATCCCCTTGCTCATGTATGAACAGGGCCTGCCCATTCCCTATTGGGCGGATCGCCAAGTATGACTCCGTCCTGGCTACTGGGCATAAAGTTGCCCCAGGTGCCGAGCTAAGCCGAATCGTGGTCCCCTTCCCCAATGGGTTTGTCTTAGAATTCCTCAAGGCCACCACCAGCCCACCCTGGACTACTTTGGTGTCACGCCATTGCAGCCCCCCTGACTGGTCAGATGTGGAGGCCCCCACTAACTCCCCTAGTCGAAAAGCCCCATAAAAGGCTAGGGAAAAGGCGGCCCCAAATAAGATGCTCTCATGTTCTGAGCAGCATACCGCCCGCAAGGACCCAAGAATGTCACCCAGTGTCTTGACGTCCAGAGGCCTTCTGCTGTCCTTCTTGACCCCTTCCAATCTGGCCCATCCTGACAGTGCTTTCCTGACTACGAATGCAGAGCATGGATCCCGCTCGCCTGCTAATTTAGCAAAGAATCCTACCGCCGTCACGTGCGCCCTAGCATAAGAAACTGGCCTGCCCTGATCCCTTAAAGCCTGCAAGAAACTGCATATAGCCCCTGGAGAGAAGAGGCCCACTAGCCCAGCGCGCTGCACAAACATCCTGTATGACTTGAAATGTTGCTGGTAAGTTCTTCTGGTGCGTTCGCTCAATGAGGCACCCACCAGCCCCGCTAAAGCGGGGCTCCAATCCTCCACAGAGATGTCGGGAACACTGTCATCTGATCCTCTGCCTGTGGGTGATACCTCCGGAAATCCTGCAACTTGGAGCGAGACAAAGCGTCAGCAGCCTGATTCTCTACACCTGGAATATCTGCCGCTCTGAACAGCAGATTTAGCCTCAAGCAGACCAGAACTAAATGTTTTAATAGCCTCAAAACATGTTTACATGTAGCCCCTTGCCTATTGATAGCCTCCACCACCGCCATGTTGTCCGACCAGAAGACCACGGATTTGTTCTCAAAGAATTCAGCCCAAATTGTAACTGCCACCACAATTGGAAACAACTCCAAAAAGGCTATGTTCCTGGTCAACCCGTTCTCGTGCCAAGCTGTCGGCCAATCTCCCCTGCACCAGCGTGTCCCCAATACTGCTCCAAAACCCACGCTACCAGCTGAGTCCGTGAGTAAGCCCAAGTCTGCGCTGGATATTGTCGGCGCTGGCCATACCACCTTACTATTGAAATCGCTCAAGAAACTGGGCCACACCCTCAGGTCCTCCCTCACATCCGACTGCAGTCGCACATGATGGTGGTTTTGAGTCAACCCCACCATTGCCCGTGCAATTGACCTTGAGAAGGGGCGCCCCATCGGAATGATCCGTAAGGCAAAGTTCAACTGACCCACTAGCACCTGGAGTTGGTGCAACGTCACTTTAGCTCCTGCCAATGCTGAATCTATTGCTTGGGAAAATGCCTGCACCTTGTCCATCGGTAACCTGCATTCCCCCACCACTGTGTCTATCTCAATCCCTAGGAAAGACATGCATGTTGCAGGACCCACCGTCTTACCGGGAGCCAATGGCACTCCAAATTCTTCAAACATGGCAACTAGTTCCCCCAACGCCTGGCCACATTCCACCGATGTCGAGGGGCCCATGTCCATAAAATCATCCAAGTAATGCACGATGTCCCTGTGCCCTGTTCTGAAGGTAAACAGCCACTGAAGCATAGAACTAAACATCTCGAAGTACCTGCATGACACCGCACAACCCATTGGCATACATTTATCATAGTAAAATTGGTGATTCAGCTGGAAACCTAACAAGTGATAATCGTCGGGGTGCACAGGCATGAGCCGGAAAGCTGACTCAATGTCCGTTTTTGCCATGAAGGCATTGGGCCCTAAATCGCGCAGCTTCTGTAATGCCATATCAAAGGAAGAATATGTCACAGAGCACAAGGAGGGGTCTATGGCATCATTCACTGAGGCTCCCCTTGGTGCCGATAAGTTATGTATCATCCTGTACTGGCCTGGCTCCTTCTTAGGAACCACTCCCAGCGGTGAACAAACATAACCCGGCAACGGGGGAGCGGAGAATGTGCCAGCTATCCACCCCAACGCCCTTTATTTATCGACCTTCTGCGACACTACGGTGGGATCCATGCGCGCTGACAATAGATTATTGCACTGCTCAACAGGAGGCACCCCCTGTGCTGGAATGCGAAAGCCTGTGGAGAACCCCTGATACAATGTCCTGGCTGCCATCCTGTCAGGGTACTGATTCAGCCAAAAAATCAGCCTCCCTACCTCTACTGGCGTGGGTAACTTATTGTTGGGATGGCTTGGGCTCCCTACCTCTCTCTTTTGATTTTTAATACACTTAAACTCGGGGTGGGAGGGGTGACCGCAGAACGCGCAGGCGTGCTTAAACTTACATGTCCCGGTTGGCCAAGTACACATTTTTCATTCACCTCTGTCTGGTCCCACCCCATGTCTGGGTCCTCAACCTTGGCCCATCTGAAATCCGTATCATAATCCAACCAGGCTATACCACCATACATTGTATGAGCTTTCAGAATTTTGTTTGCATAGCATATCAAAGTATTGCCAGTTCAGGCTTCTTTTCTAACATTACAGTTGCAAAAACGTGGAAACCGAACATCCAATTAGTAATTGATTCTTCCACTCTTGGTTTCCTATCCTTGAAAGAACCCTCTCTCCCGTCCTTCTCTTTAGGCTCCACTTCCCTCCACTTTGGCCTGATTAAGGAGAATATATCTATGAATTCTCCCTTCCAAATCTTTTCCTTTGTGTCGAGAGGAACATGCGCTGCCAATTTACCACGCTTGGATAATACTATATCCTGGCCCCCGATTGCTTTAGACCCGCTGTCTGCGCCCTTGCTTGAGCTCTCAACTGCCTTACCTGTCGCAGTCCCTGTTGTCTCTGGTTGGGCGGGGGCCGCTTGACCCACCGCCGGAAGGGCCGTGTTTATACCTTTGTCCTGTGCTTTGCCCAAGAGAGCCACCTGCTTACTAATCTCACTGAGCGCACTCCCCGTGGCCGATGGTGGTGCCCATGGTGCCAATGTTGCCCTACTGGTCTGACTCCCTACCGCCGGCGCTGCCAACTGCGCTAAAAGGGTTGCCACTGAGGCCAGTATACTAGCTGTGGGGCCTTGTCCCCCCCGCTGGTACCTCCGGTTGGCCTGGGGCGAGGGGGACTACCCCGCCTAGTGCACCCGCCTGTGCAGGCAAACCTCCCCCTTGCCCATTCTGTAGGGCTGGTGCTATAACTGGCGTCTCCTCTGGCACTACAGGATTTGGAGGAGTGGGCGCGGGCACTAAGGCCTTCAAAGCTCCCCTAAATTCGGCCAATATCGCCCCTACATCATCACGTCCCCCAACATTAGTTACTGGTTGCACTGGTTCTGGCTGTGGGGGGTACATTAGGTACTGGCTGTGGGGGTACACTAGGTACTGGTTGCACTGGTTCTGGCTGTGGGGGTACAATGGGGGCATCTGGCGCAGGAGGCTGCTCCTCAGGTTCCCTGCTCCCTTGGCCCTTCTTATTCCCCTTGGCACCCTTTCCACTCCTCACCCTTTCCTTGCTCAGCTGCATCCTGGGCCTCTTCACCGGGGGGGGATGCTGATTTGGGAGGGACAATGGTTCTGCGAGGGCGGACCCCTTCCACCGGCTCTGGGACCTGATCCCTGTCTGGCACTGGAGCCTGACCCCCTTGTTCCTCCTCGCTCTCCTCATCTCTGTTCAGTTTCGCCTAGTTTTAACAACTGCGCTAGGTCAGGATCGCTATCTTTTCTCTTTTGGTTGCGCCCCCTTGCCGGCATTCTGCGACCCCGAGTAATCGAACCCTGAACCTTGCGAGTGAGAGTCCCCAACCTTACAGCCCTTGCGCTTATTTTTGCCACTCAAACCGCAAGCTGAATTTGCTCCGATTACCGCGTGCTAACTCACTACCCCTTCCCGCGTGGCCTGCTCTCACTGTGCTCGCATCGCCGTATGACAAAATCCTATCTGTCCAATTGCACTGGTCACACCCTTGCTCTTAAGCGCTCTGGTACTCAGCCGCGTGCAATCAACAATTCCCCAAAACCCCCGCTAGCCACCCAGGATCCCCGGAGGAAGGTGCCGCCTGCCGCACGCGCTCACTCAATGCGCGCCGGAATGCTGAGGGAACTCCCAGCAGCCGCGGAGGGTCAATGGCGTCCCACCACTATAAGAGCGGCAATCGCCATGATTAACTGCACACCGGCCACCCATGGCTGCCCAAAGCCCCCCCAAGACCCTGACACCTTACCTCCGGTTCCGCGAACACCCGCCCGATACCGCGCTAGCCTCAAAGAATCCGCTGCCCAGGCTCCAAAAATCGGAAAAATTCGCTCGCCGATCCCGCCTCAATCTCCTGTTTTCCCGATCACGCTCCGCCTGTGACCACACAAGGAACGGCAGGTCCTCGACGCTGGAGATTGTTAGATCCACGATCAGTCCTGGGGCCCAGCGCGGGAAAAAGAGAACATACATGGCGGCCCTTAGGCCTAAATAGGCCATTGGCTCCACCCCTCCCCACACCGGTCCCCGCCGGAAACGCGTCATGGGTGACCCGGAAGTAATCCCTAAGGCCGGTCGCCAATCGCGCTAACGCAGCAGAGCTATGGGGGCGTGGCGTGGGTCCAGTTGGCCGGGCCCTAATGGCGCGCTCTCTAAATCTCGCGCTTTTCCAAATTATTTATTATTACCCTAACAAATATAAACTATAAGAAAAACCCACAACTCCTGACCCACCCCTCTCCCTAACCCCAACCAATGTCCAGTAATGTCCATGTCCAAGTTATTTGTTTCAAGAAAAAGTAAACCCCAAGGTTCCCCAACTAGTCCCAACATCGCACCCACCAAAAAAAAGATTAAAAAAGGGGCAAGAGTCAAAGAAGACTGAGGTCATGATGTGAGAGTCTGACGTCTAGTGGCGGGGGTGCCGGCTAGTTTTTTTTAGGACCTCCTCCATCTGGGCCTCCAAGCGCGCCACTCTGTGGGGCACGCGGCGCCGAAAGTTCCTGCAGGAACAACAGCAGTAGATGTTGTTGCCAATGGTGATGGGCGGCAGGCGGCTGCCAGACCACAGCGCCGTACCACCGGAGGCACAAGGGGCTGGCTGGGCTCCAGGGCATTGGAGGAAGAAGCTGCCGCATCCTCCTCCTCCTCGGCCAGGACAACCAGCCGGCGATATTCATCCCTGATGGCCTCCAGCTTCCTTTGCCGGGCCCTGGCTGCCAACTCCTGCCTAGTGGTTTGGGAAGGAGTAGCTATATCAAGAAAGGAAAAAAAAGAATTGTTGTAACCAATACTCTTAGCAAAACAGTAACACAAAATTAAATTACAGTCCACACATAAAGATTATAGTGGCACAGTAGTAGCAGTAGCACTAGCAGCTGTCGTATCCTCCTCTCCTCCTCACTTCCCTTCCTCTGCCCCTAAGATTTGGATGTGATGATTATGCTTTCAGGCACTAAGTATGGAGTAGAGTAGAAGTATTCTTTTTCTCTCTCTTGTTTAGCACAATTAATCTTGTAGGCATGCCAGCTCTGTCAGCTTGTGCCCTAGACAGACATACTTGTGTCGCAGTCTTGCAGACTCATGTACTTTACTACTGTCTGCATGTGGGGCAGCTGTACTACACAACTATATATTTCCATTACGGCCATGCTCTGTTACATCAATGGCAAATGCTCAGACAATTTCACTTTCACCCTGACTGCACTACTGCAATAAGGCACATGATGATGGTTAATGAACATCACATGCTTGTGGATGATGAGAAATGGCAGCACGACATCATGTCACTCACGTCATGTGATGATGATGACACACTGAGTGATTTGTAAGTACTAGTTACCAATTACCATGCAGCCGATAGGCCACCCATGGCTGACACAGGGAGGGGACTGGAGCGGAAGTGGGCCTCAGAGTCTGAGGGAGGCGATTATGGGTAGGGTAAATATTTAGTCATGCACAATATATATGTTGTGCTTGCAAACTACTGTGAGTCAAGGGAGTATTCCATTCTGAAATACAAGTACAACCTCAAACCTTTGAATCAAAAACCTTGCAAAAAAACAGTCCTTGTTCTTCCCAGGGCTTGTTTTTTCATTTACATTTAGTGCATTGCTCTTCTAGCATTATTATTATTTTATTCGTAATATTCTTCACCCTTGGCTTTAGTACTCTGGCACGGTTTAATTTTCTTTTACATTCTCTTCATCCAGTCTGACTCTGTTTTCACCTACTATGATACCATCCAGGCATCCATCCATCCAAACATGGCTATCATCACCAGCTTTCACCAACAACAACATACATTTTAGATATATAACCAACCACCACCCATGCCATGCGTCCTTGCTTGCCTTAGAGTTTGACCCCTCAAACCCCGCCGGAGGATTCCTTTCACTCATACAGTTTCACCCACCCAGACAGGCATCCTTTCTGCTTCCTCTTTCACCTTTTCACCCATCCTTCAACTACCCATGCATCCTATTCCAATCCTTATCATCTTCTTCCGCCACCTATGCATCCCAGGGCCCCTTCCTTCACCCATGCATCCTTCTCTGCCAGTCATACATGTCGTCTGACTGTTTGTCTTCATCATAAAACTGTCTTTGCTGAGTTGAAGATAGAATATGCCAATTAGTTACTCAACCCCCGCAGCTAATGCTAATGTTTAAGTAAAGGCTAGGGTGTCTTCTTCAACTGTTCAGTGTTCTCACAAACAACAGCTTAGCCTCAGCAGAAGTACAGTGTACTACTAGTACTGAGTGTACACCCTTGTAGCAAGTGTATTCATCATTCTCAATAAGTAAGGAATATGACTTACCACTGCCCACCACTGCTGCTGGCTCACACCTTGTGGCTGCCGCATCCGCTCCCTCCGGAGTGGCATAGTGGCCCTCACCGCTGGCCCCGGAACTGGTGGTCGGCACGCCTGGAAAAAAAAATCCAATTTTTTTAGATGCCATATACGCCTCCCCTATTTAACTTTTTAATTAGCAAGATTGAAAAAACATTATTAATAATACATATACACCACACACATCACTATCTACAATTCGGATACCAGTACAGTAGACAATATGTCCTATCAAAAATCGCGAAATAATATCCGGTTGGGCATTTTGTTGGTGTCAATTTTTGAAAAGCCTCTCAAGAAGTGGACAACCCATAGGACTGGACTCAGTGACTAGAGCTATGGTGCATCTCATTTTTTGAAAAGAAGAAAGAGTGGCCAACTGGGTGGACATGAGGTCTCTCTTAATTGGAAAATAGTGCTGTCCTCCTACTCCTCTCATATACTTCCTTCCAGCCATGGTGCAGGGTAACAGTTGTTCAGTGTTCACCATCAATTGCTGCTACTAAAAAAAGTACTAGGCCTGGATTAGAAAAAGTAAAATACACCACTTTGGGGGGTCCTGCTCCTGTCCAACGTGAGTGACCACCATTACTGATTAGGCATGATGAGACAGTAAAAGAAACTAAAGCCTTCTCATCTCACAATTCACAAACCTGCGGATATACCTTACTTGTCTTGGGCATGCAATCTGCAGTCTACACAGCACATTAGTGCTATTAGTAGTAGTAAGGAGGCCTTACTAGTACTAGTAGTAGCCTAGGCTAGGACCAATGGGTTCTCTGAGTACCACTACTAGGCAAGCCACATAAGGGGAGAGAGAAAGCTCAGTGAAACCCAGAGGAAAGCAAGCTACAGACAGACTGTCTAATAGAGTCAGAGCAGAGGTTAGTCAGATGCAGTTTGATTTGATGTAAAAATAAAAACAGACACTAGAAGAAACAATGTTAGTAGTAGTACTTAGTTAGTAGTAGGTAACGGTGGAGCAAAAACAAGAATTTAGAAGCAGATAGATTGAAGAGGATTTTGGAAAAATTAAAATTAGGAAATGGAAATAATAGAGCGGTAAAAGTTAGGGAAATATTAATATAAACACCAGGCGGACTTACTGGGGCCAGCGCCTGAGGACGCTTCCTTCTGTTCCTGGGAGGCCCAACCAGCTCCCACACCCGCCGCACTGCCAGCTGCCCAGACTTCTTCTTGCCCCTGGATGCTGATCATGTAAGAGACAAAAAATGATTTGTGTTAAATATATAAATATAATTGCTCTAAAAATATTTTTAGATAGGAAACGGCAATTGCAATAACATTGACCTATGCTAAATCAATCAGATCGACTTATTCGACTAGTAGGAGTCGACTAGTATGTATCGCAGTTGAGTACCATCTGATCATTATTATTCCACAGTTGAATTCCGATTCCTGAATCCTAAACATACCTAGCCCGCCTATTCCTGACTTTGGAATGAATGAATTGCAAAAAAATTATATTTGCATTTTGCTTTTAAGTTCAGATCTCATTCCCAATCATCTTTCAGACAGTCTCAGTCTCAACTCCAACAACCCCCTTTGATGGGCCAATTACTAAGTCTGCATTTATTCTTCTTGATGTATAGATGAACACATGCATAATTGCAGCATACACCAAATTGGTTGGTTGCTATTATTCACTCACTATAAGAACTACAAAAAGTTCTACTAGGAGTAGGACTGAAGTCATGTGAGAGCCTGAGTGAGGACGCGTCACTCACGAGTCACGATGTAGGCCGCTAAATTACCAAATAATACTAACTAACTAACTACTACCACTATCTTAGTGACAGGAGGAGACAGGACAGCTTAACAGGACAAAGGAAAGGACTGGAGTCTTTCCTATGTGGATTAAAATAAATACCTACCTAACTTAAATTCTCTAACCACTCTTACATAACCAGCCCAAGTGAGCGCAAAGTTGCAAACAAGTACGGCGATTAGTTAGTAGCGCCGAGCACCTGTCTGGAAGTGACAATCACATAATATAACATTTTTAAAAATAGGTTACCTTACCTGCATGTAAGCGCTGCAGCAGCAGCATGTTAGCTATTTGCGAAAAAAATAATAATCGCAATTGCAATAAGTAACAGTCAGAACAGAAGAACACAAAATAGTAATATAAATAAATAGCTACTCACCAAGCCCCGGGACCTCAACACCTAGCAGGTCCAGCAGGTCATGCTCCCGGTCCAGGATATCAGACCACCGGTGTGTCAATTGGTTATGGGTGCGCCGGACCCCAGAGCAGCGAAACACTGCCCGGTGCACCCTTGCCCACCGCCGGTGACACTCCCGGAGCCCGTACCCGTACCCAGGCCTGCCTCCTGCTGCCAGGGTTAAGGGGAGGTGGAGCTGGATGAAAAAAACCAGGGCGGCCACCTCCGCCTCACTAAATAAGGCCCGTGCCTGCACCCCATGTGGGCACTGCCTTCCGCAAGGAAGGCGGTCGCGGCTCTCACTGTGAGCCCTCTGACTCTTCTTCAGCTGGCCCTTTGCAATGGTTCTGGGTAGGCGGGGGCGGTAAAGAAAAGGTAGGAACTAAGAAAGTTAGTAAAAGAACTGAAAAAAGCAAGTAATAGAAAAAGAGTGAAAAACGCTGTAAAAACACTAAAAAAAGTAGGAAAAAAGGCTAAATATGCAATCAGGAATAGAGAGGGATAGATAATAAATAAAAAAGATCCCAAAAAAGTTTCTAGAAGCAAAGGATTGAAAAGATATAGTAAGGATAGAAAAACAGGCCCAGAACCATAGCAAAAAGTGAAAACAAGATGGCTGCGCCCATTGGCGACCGCGTGGTGAAGTTTGCGCGATATTTCCCCCCCGAGCACGCAAAAAGCGTCCCCGAACACGTAATACGCATTCCCGAAAAGTAAAAACGCATCGCGAACGGGCGGAACAAGCAACTCCACGCGCTCACGGAAATTTGCGTCGCTCGCAGAGGTTTTCTGTGGTTTCACGGAATTCCGCGTAGCGCGACTACGTGAACTTCGCCCAGGGTTACTATCAGATTTCAGTCAAACAAGGTGCAGAATTTCCAAAAACACCACAGTATAAAATAAGTCCTGAGACCATTGCAGGAGTAACCCCTGTAATTGAACAGATGATTGAACAAGGCATTTTGAGAGAGATATTAGTGAGTCCTTGTAATTCACCTATTATGGGGATTAAGAACCAAGTGGGAAATATAGGATAGTTCAAGACCTGAGGAAAATTAATAAGATTGTGATACCTTGTTGTCCAATAGTGCCAAACCCAGCAGTGATTCTTTACCAAATTCCTTGTGATGCAGAGTGGTTCACTGTAACTGATGTAGGCCAAGCATTTTTCTCGAAACCCTTGCATCCGGATAGCCAATATCTTTTAGTATTCCGGTTCGGAGACTGTATCTTGGCATGGTGCAGAGTTCTTCAAGGGTATACAGAGAGTCCCTCAATTTTTAATCAGATTTTGAAAAAATGTTTGGAGTCATTGGTGACGCAGAAGACTCAGTGCTGGTGCAATACATAGATGATTTAATTGTTGCATCAAAACCAAGGGAAGCATGTGTGACAGGCACAATTGCTCTACTGAACCATTTGGCAGTAGGTGGGCATAAAGTGTCAACTGCTAAATTGCAATTTTGTCAAAAGGAGGTTCAATATTTGGGACACAAATTGAAAAAGGAGTCAGGATAGTATCAGAAGATTGAATAACTGTGATCTTAAAGATGGGTCCTCCCAGAACACAGAAAGAATTTCGAATGTACTTGGGTATGGTTGGATACTGCAGACAATGGATCAGTGGTTTTTTACTGACAGCCAAGCCATTACAGATATTGACACATAAGGATGTGATAGATCCAATTGAATTGGATGAGGAAAGAATGAAGGCATTTGTAGAGTTGCGAGACAGCCTTTGTCGAGCACCTGCATTAGGGATGCCAGGCTACAGTAAGGACTTTGCACTATTCTGTTGTGAAAAAGATGGTTGTGCACTTTCAGTCCTAATGCAAACGCATGGAATGGCATGCCGTCCAGTGGCATATTTCTCTGCCACCTTGGATTCAGTGGCTGCAACGTTACCTGGCTGTTTAAAAGCAGTAGCTGCTACTTGTGTGAGTTTGGAGCAGAGTGAATCGATTGTGATGGGACATCCACTGAGAGTGTATGTGCCACATTCTATTGATATTTTGTTGACACAAACTCGAACACAGCATCTTACGAGTAGTCGATTGATGAGGTATGAAAGAGTGATACTGGGAGCAGAGAATGTGGTTGTGACAAGATGTACAAATTTGAATCCAGCTACATTGTTACCACATCCAAGTTGTGAAGAAGTAGTGGATGAAGCAGATCATGATTGTCTGGATGTGACTGAATTGTGTACAAAACCAAGGCCAGATATAAAAGAGATGCCATTGCCTGAATCTGATTGTGTGAGGTTTGTGGATGGATCTTGCTTGAGAGATGAAAAGGGCACTCTACGTGCTTCCTATGCAGTCTGTACAGTGGCTATGGTTCTTGAAGCTTCATGCTTGAAAGGAATAAGTTTGGCACAAATTTCTGTGCTGGTGGCATTGACCAGAGCATGTATAATTGCCTTTTTTTCAAGCATGGCCGACGGGTAAGGAGCTCCGGCCGTTGGCTCCCGGCGAGGACAGTCGTCTTGGCAAAAATACTTGGAATTTTCCCCCAATTGAACCATCCATACCCCGGGGATTGAAGGCAACTTTTCAGCGATCTTTGAGATTAATACTTTTAAAGCTAAAATCGACCGCCTATGGAATTTCAGAGGAATATGGCCAATTGATCGGTTGAGCTGCATATTGCAACTGAGAGGAGATGGGCTTGGGTTCACTCTCTGGGTGTCAACCCTCTGCCTTCACCTACCTTCCGGTCACTCCCCTACTACTCTGCATCCCACTACAATCAACTTCACATACGGATTACCTTGAGTCGACGGCCCGGCTCGTTTTCCTGTTGTGGCTGCCCGGACCCCCCGAGATGTTTTTCCCGGTCGGAGCAGAAGGAGAGCACGGACTCTCGGTCTGCGGCCCCCTCTCTCTCAGGGACTGCCCTTCTTGCGATCCAGGAGTAGTGACTATCTTATCCCACTGGTGAAGTGCTCGGGGTCTGAAGGGTATCCACTTCACAATCGGAATTGGCTGAGGTTCATACGGATGGAGTCCTCCATCCCATGCTGTGGGTTCTTGGTGGGATCATTGTCTGCAACCTGTCCTGTCCGTGGATCATGGCATCAGCAAGCTGGTTTTGTGCATTGTGATGGACTGCTGAGTTTCTCTCCCGTTCCCCATCTCCTCCCGTCCGCAGCCTGTTCGATGATGATTGCGGGTGTTGTGTTGGCCATCTTTCACGCATACGCCGTCCTCTCGGCTGTCTACTAATCTCGGCTCTTTGGGTGAAGACAATCCCGTTACGCTGTGGCGCAGCAACCTTAATCCGGCTGTGGACTTAACTCCTTCTCTGGCGTTGGACCTTTGTCATTGTTCCAGCCCAGGGATGATGGACTGGCCCTGGTTTTACACTAGTTGGTGCCGGTTTCGGGACATCTAACCGACCGTCTGCCCAATCTCCTATCTCCCGCTACTCTATGTATCGTTTTATTTGGTGTATGCCCATCTCTCCGTTGCTTCTCCTTATTTATTGTACTTTGATGTCTGTTCTTACTTACTGTTTTTTGTGCAACTTCCTCGCTTTCATCTATGTAAAGCGCTCTGATACCTCCGGGTCTAGCCAGCGCTATATAAAACTCCAAAAATAAATGAATAAATAATTGGCAAAAATCTGAGAATAACCACATTGTGCCTATCGACCAGAAGCTTCAGGTGTGGTCGAGCAAATTTTTGGCACTATTAAGTCAAGACTCTCAAAAGTATGTGCGTACACAGCACTGAAATGGCCAGATGCTTTATCTTTAGTTTTGATGAGTCTAAGAAGTATTCCTGATAAAAATACTGGATTATCACCCCACAAAGTGATTATGGGGAGAGTAATGAGGCAGCCAATAGTTCAGCAAATCAACTGATGAATATAACTGATGATCTAGTGCTCGATTATTGCAAAGGATTGGCTGATGTGATGTGTTCTGTGTCTCATCAGGTTGGAGAAGTTGCAACCACAACACAGCAAGAACAAGCACATGACCTAAGTCCAGGAGAGTGGATTCTGGTGAAGAAACATGTGAGAAAGTCGTGTTTGGAACCACATTGGCATGGGCCATACCAAGTGATACTGGTAACAAAGACAGCAGTGAAGTTTGGTGGCTTACCGAATTGGATCCAAGCGAGTCACACAAGAAGAGTTCCAAGTCCACTTGAAAGACCAGAAACGAATGAAGAAGAACAGGCTGAGAGTCAAGGAGAGCCTTAGTCTGAACAAAGTCGAATAAAGTGGGCACCAGCTACTGGGTCTCGTGAGACTGTTGTCAATGCCAATATGGAGAAAATTTGATTCAAGAAAAAGTGCAAACAAGAAAAGAAGCGAACAAAAGAAGTTGTGAAACTGGTCTTGAATCTGGTGAAACTGTACAAGTGAAAAAGGCAAGAAAAGGAGATATATGGCCAAAGGGAGTGAAAAGACTGAAATACACTCTGAAAGAAAAAGTTCCAAACACAATAATCGAAGTATCGAGCCAAACAGAACAAAGTGACTAAAGAACGATGATGGATTCAACCCAGATCTGTGAGTGGGGGTGAGTGTCTGAAAAGTTTCAGCGCTCCATCCATCATCTCCTTGTGTTTGCTTTGTTCGCCCTAAGTTGGCAGGGTATGCCCAGACGTGGGTCCCTTGCTCACTTTGCCACTGGATACAAGCTAGCCTGGCTGATGAGGGCTGTTAGCCCAAAACCGGTCCCAGGATGCTTGTTTCCGGTCCAGGGAAGACATGGCTTGGCAGTTCGGGCTGGACTGTTTCCATGAGGCACAGGGTCAAGACTGATTTGCATATAGCTGTGTCTGAACTGGGGTGGAAAAGTGAGCTAAAGAACGATGATGGATTCAACCCAGATCTGTGACTGGGGGTGAGTGTCTGAAAAGCTTCAGCGCTCCATCCATCATCTCCTTGTGTTTGCTTTGTTCACCCTAAGTTGGCAGGGAATGCCCAGACATGGGTCCCTTGCTCACTTTGCCACTGGATTCAAGCTAGCCTGGCTGAGGAGGGCTGTTAGCCCAAAACTGGTCCCAGGAGGCTTGTTTCCGGTCCAGAGAAGACATGGCTTTGCAGTTCGGGCTGGACTGTTCCCATGAGGCACAGGGTCAAGACTGATTTCCATATAGCTGTGTCTGAACTGGGGTGGAAAAGTGAGCTAAAGAACGATGATGGATTCAACCCAGATCTGTGACTGGGGGTGAGTGTCTGAAAAGTTTCAGCACTCCGTCCATCATCTCCTTGTGTTTGCTTTGTTCGCCCTAAGTTGGCAGGGTATGCCCAGACGTGGGTCCCTTGCTCACTTTGCCACTGGATTCAAGCTAGCCTGGCTGATGAGGGCTGTTAGCCCGAAACCGGTCCCAGGATGCTTGTTTCTGGTCCAGGGAAGACATGGCTTGGCAGTTCGGGCTGGACTGTTACCATGAGGCACAGGGTCAAGACTGATTTGCATATAGCTGTGTCTGAACTGGGGTGGCAAAGTGAGCTAAAGAACGATGATGGATTCAACCCAGATCTGTGACTGGGGGTCAGTGTCTGAAAAGTTTCAGTGCTTCGTCCAACATCTCCTTGTGTTTGCTTTGTTCGCCCTAAGTTGGCAGGGTATGCCCAGACGTGGGTCCCTTGCTCACTTTGCCAACGGATTCAAGCTAGCCTGGCTGATGAGGGCTGTTAGCCTGAAACCAGACAGGATGCTTGTTTCCGGTCCAGGGAAGACATGGCTTGGCAGTTCAGGCTGGACGGTTCCCATGAGGCACAGGGTCAAGACTGATTTGCATATAGCTGTGTCTGAACTGGGGTGGCAAAGTGAGCTAAAGAACGATGATGTATTCAACCCAGATCTGTGACTGAGGGTGAGTGTCTGAAAAGTTTCAGCGCTCCATCCATCATCTCCTTGTGTGTTGTCTTTGTTCGCCCTAAGTTGGCAGGGTATGCCCAGACGTGGGTCCTTTGCTCACTTTGCCACTGGATTTAAGCTAGCCTGGATGATGAGAGCTGTTCGCCCAAAACCGGTCCCAGGATGCTTGTTTCCGGTCCAGGGAAGACATGGCTTGGCAGTTCGGGCTGGACTGTTTCCATGAGGCACAGGGTCAAGACTGATTTGCATATAGCTGTGTCTGAACTGGGGTGGCAAAGTGAGCTAAAAACGATGATGGATTCAACCCAGAGCTGTGACTGGGCGTGAGTGTCTGAAAAGTTTCAGCGCTCCGTCCATCATCTCCTTGTGTTTTTTTTGTTCGCCTACTTTGGCAGGGTATGCCCAGATGTGGGTCCCTTGCTCACTTTGCCACTGGATTCAATCTAGCCTGGCTAATGAAGGGTGTTACCCAGAAACCAGTCCCAGAATGCTTGTTTCCGGTTCAGGAAAGACCTGGCTTGGCAGTTCGGGCTGGACTGTTCCCATGAGGCACAGGGTCAAGACTGATTTGCATATAGCTGTGTCTGAACTGGGGTGGAAAAGTGAGCTAAAGAACGATGATGGATTCAACCCAGATCTGTGACTGGGGGTGAGTGTCTGAAAAGCTTCAGCGCTCCATCCATCATCTCCTTGTGTTTGCTTTGTTCGCCCTAAGTTGGCAGGGTATGCCCAGACATGGGTCCCTTGCTCACTTTGCCACTGGATTCAAGCAAGCCTGGCTGAGGAGGGCTGTTAGCCCAAAACTGGTCCCAGGAGGCTTGTTTCCGGTCCAGGGAAGACATGGCTTGGCAGTTCGGGCTGGACTGTTCCCATGAGGCACAGGGTCAAGACTGATTTGCATATAGCTGTGTCTGAACTGGGGTGGCAAAGTGAGCTAAAGAACGATGATGGATTCAACCCAGATCTGTGACTGGGGGTGAGTGTCTGAAAAGTTTCAGCACTCCGTCCATCATCTCCTTGTGTTTGCTTTGTTCGCCCTAAGTTGGCAGGGTATGCCCAGACGTGGGTCCCTTGCTCACTTTGCCACTGGATTCAAGCTAGCCTGGCTGATGACGGCTTAATAGCCCGAAACCGGTCCCAGGATGCTTGTTTCCGGTCCAGGGAAGACATAGCTTGGCAGTTCGGGCTGGACTGTTACCATGAGGCACAGGGTCAAGACTGATTTGCATATAGCTGTGTCTGAACTGGGGTGGCAAAGTGAGCTAAAGAACGATTATGGATTCAACCTAGATCTGTGACTGGGGGTGAGTGTCTGAAAAGTTTCAGTGCTTCGTCCATCATCTCCTTGTGTTTGCTTTGTTTGCCCTAAGTTGGCAGGGTATGCCCAGACGTGTGTCCTTTGCTCACTTTACCACTGGATTCAAGCTAGCCTGGCTGATGAGAGCTGTTCGCCCGAAACCGGTCCCAGGATGCTTGTTACCAGTCCAGGGAAGACATGGCTTGGCATTTCGGGCTGGACTGTTTCCATGAGGCACAGGGTCAAGACTAATTTGCATATAGCTGTGTCTGAACTGGGGTGGCAAAGTGAGATAAAAAACGATGATGGATTCAACCCAGATCTGTGACTGGGCGTGAGTGTCTGAAAAGTTTCAGCGCTCCGTCCATCATCTCCTTGTGTTTTCTTTGTTCGCCTTCTTTGGCAGGGTATGCCCAGATGTGGGTCCCTTGCTCACTTTGCCACTGGATTCAAGCTAGCCTGGCTGATGAAGGGTGTTACCCAGAAACCGGTCCCAGGATGCTTGTTTCTGGTTCAGGAAAGACCTGGCTTGGCAGTTCGAGCTGGACTGTTCCCATGAGGCACAGTGTCAAGACTTATTTGCATATAGCTGGGTCTGAACTGAGGTGGCGAAGTTAGCTAAGGAATGATGATGGATTCAACCCAGATCTGTGACTGGGGGTGAGTGTCTGAAAAGTTTCAGCGCTCCGTCCATCATCTCCTTGTGTTTATCATGTTTTCCTAATTACGGGAGTTTGGTACGGATCCTGTTTTTCCTGGAATATACTATGTGTGTGGTAAAAATGCCTACTATAGGTTGCCTGCACATTGGTAATGGTGTTGTTATATGGGGCTAGTCTTCCCCAAGGTTTATCATTTAGATAAGAATCATGGAATCAATGAAAAGAAGAGTGAATTACAAGGAAATAAAAGGGGAATTAGTGCTGCAGAAATTGTGGGTGATATTTTTAGAGCATTTATTCCTTCAGTTGGGGTAATTTTAAACTCACATAAAATTAGAAAATTATCCACAGTGGTTGATCGTTTATCAACAGACACAGCTGGTGGGTTTTTAATGATTGATACAGAAATGGTTGCTATTAGAACTATGGTCTTACAAAATAGACTTGCTCTTGATGTATTATTAGCAAAAGAGGGCGGAGTCTGTAGTATGTTGAAAATTCAACAGTGCTGTGCTTATATCCCTGATAAAAGTAAAAGCCTAGAGGGATATATTAAAAATATTACACATTTACGGGACAATTTAACTGAACTGAAGGTTGATGGTGTTTGGGAGAGACTTGGTAAGGGTTTCTCCTCAGTGGGTAATTGGTTTTCTACTTATGGTAATAGCTTGTTAGGGAAAATACTAGCACCTATAGTTGCTGTAGTTACAGGATACTAATGCTGGTATTAATATATAAGTGTTGTAAGTGCAAGAAACGAACACTGGATATTAAACAAAGAGCAAGAAAAAAAAAGAGAGAAGAGATAGTATTAGAAGACAGAAGAGGAAATTACTATGAAATAGTAAAGGATATAGATGGAGTTATGTTAGTGGTATAAATGATGACAATCAAATTTTTGGGTTGTTTTTATGATGGCCCAAGTAGCCATCAATGGGGGTATTGATGGAGCAGGGTTTTTGCGAAATAAAAGCTGCTTGGATTAAACTCCTCAATGTGTAATTCTTTAACCAAATGCTGTGAAAAACTAACAGTGCAAGACTAAAATGGGGAAAGATGAAAACTGCGCAAGCGTGTGCTGGGAGTGTTAGAGAAGGCCGCAAATGCACATGACTAATGTAGAAAATAAGTCAAAAGTTGAGAGTTTATTTTCCATGAACAATTACAAAACAATAAGCAGCGCATTAGAAAAGAAAGAGCAAGTGAAGGTATTCAAAGAGCGTTTAATGGTGGAGTTTTATAAAATGATAAATAACACTTGTATTTGTTTTCTTTAGAAGTGTATTTACTGCCCTGCAAAAAAGGCCCGAGAGTCTTTTTAGAATTAACATGGCATATTAGAAATGTAGAAGGGAGAAAGAATCTGTCCTTAGCAAGTTCCTGATGATGACCAAGGTTGTGCAGAGAGGAAAAAAGATAAAAAGAATGGATCTTCCTTGCCAAGCAGAGCATGAGGACATTTGTACTACAAATTGATACATGAGTGAGATGGAGAGACTAACAAAACAGAGAAGCCTGATACTAGAGTTTCCTTTGCTGGAAGTGATTATAATGTGCGAAGTGAGAACAATGAGACGCTTGAAAGTTAGGCACATCGAAAGTGGTGTGATTGAACACCCCTTGTTTGGACCAATCAAAATGCATAAACCTATGTGGGATGAGACAATGAGGGTTGGACCTTTAGTGAATTTAGAGCATAACTAGTAGTAGTAAGAGGGTGGGTTTTGGAAGCATGTTTTTCTTACTTTGCGAGAGGAAAGAGCTGTGTTGCTGTTTCTTGAAATCTATGGGCTGGCTGTTGTTCTGCTGATCCTGACTCTTTGACTTTGCTCCTCAACTCTTCTTGAGGTGCCTAGCTTACTCTCATGGCCATAGGGTAGCTTTCCAGATTTCTAGAACCTTGTAAGATTGGTTAGTATAATATTCTGAATTTGCATAAATCTATTTGCAAATGTCTCTATTCTTTTGTCTCTATGCCTATGCCCTCACTCATTGCGCTGACATTTGAGATGTATAATTGGTGTTTATTTTGCTAATGTCTTCTCTTGTGTGATGACTTATGATTCGAGCTGTATTGTACTTGATGAGCAATTCACTTTTATTTAGATAAAGCATTTCTAACTCATAAAAAGAGTTTGTCATTATTAGTGTCATTGATTTAGTTATATGAAATGATTATTCATGGTGATATTTTAGAAATGCTGATATTATTTTGCCAAATCCCTGATTAACTATATAAAGATTCATCGCAAGGAAAGGATAAATAGGATGCACAAATTGGCAAATTTGGTTTAAACTCACCCAACATGAAAGGGACTTTAGGGCATTGAATTGGGTCCAGATGATGAGTCAGTTCCTAATCGCTGGATCAATAGTATTGTGTCTTTTTTTATTTTTCATTTGTTGCCATTCAGTAAAAGTCAAATCAAATCATTAAGAGGTAATAAGTACTTTGTTCCCTGGTTTTTCAGTTGTCATGAGCTTTATAAGGCCATAAGTGAAATTGTCGATAGGGCTGTGTCGTTTTATCAATGTATGAGAAGAAATCCAGCTCTACTCCTTTTCAGATCCTGTATTTTTATCTTGTGGTTCTGCTGGAGTGCGGCAAATGTGACATCCATGTTATGCTTGTTGCATTATTGTCTTTTGCTGTTGAAATGCAATGCTTCTCATGTTTTATGACTCATTGTTCTCTCCTTGTCATTGCTCGTTGTTGGCCTTTACCCTTCACCACCCTCCTTCCTCAATTGTCTGTGTGCACAGATTGTTTCACTGTGTTTAGAATGTTGGGAGATGTAAATTGTTAGAACCCAGAGTTGGGGCATTCTGTGGGGGGTTAAGGGGATGTTTAGTCACTAAAACATTGTGCTCCTACCCGAGACTGCTGCGGTTATTACCAGCTCCAACTGTATTGTGTCATGCCTGCAGGTTACTGACTGTTTCTGACAAATCCCACCATTACATCTATGGTTACTTGACTGCCTTTCACTTCAGTTGCATCAGATGCCCTACCTTCTTCACTGTTGTTGCTTTAGCTTTCCATTCCTCTCCTCCCTTCTAAATACTCGGGCATTCTGGCCCTGTAGTCTTCATTTCATTTCTCACTCCTCTGAGGAAAGTGAAGTACTGCTTTGTGCCTCCCGAGTACCACATCTATGTGAGCCCAGCAACCACTCTCTTGGGTGAAGCTGTGTTGTACCATGCTTGGTGGACCATATTTTCAGTGCTCCTTGCAGTACCTTATAAACTGAACCGTTTTACCTGCCATGGCTGAAATGATTAACAAAATGGCAATGCCACCCACCTTTTTGGAACTGCCAGGATGGAGTCCATGATGGAGTCCATGAACAAAGTGCTTTAAAATGCTATTTAAAAGCAATTGCTGGTTTGTAGCACAGTGCTCACCAGAAAAAGGTGCTCTTACACAGAAACAGAAGCAGAGGAAATCTGGCATCAATACTTTGAAGAAAAAAAAAAGAATTAAAGAACATTTTGACACAATTCTCAGTATTATTATAGATCATCATAATTTGTATTATAGATACCACACAGCAAGTGAATCCGTTGCAGTGTATGCTGCAACATCACGGGAAACATCTATTACAACGCAGGCATTTCATCGTAGTGCCTTTACAACGCCGTCAGTACCACGACTGCGTCCGTTACCACGAGTTCTATTACAACACAAGTCATTACATTGACTTTCTTTAGGGAATGTGGTGTTGGACTGGTGTTGGATTTTAAGTCCAACACTTTACCTACTGATACACTGACTGGAGTTGGAATAGTAATTTAAACTATTCCAAAGTCCAGCACTTCCCTAAAGCAAGTCATTGTAATGACTTGCATTGTAATGGAACTCGTGGTAACGACACAGTCGTGGTATTGACTGTGTTGTTAAGCCAGGCGTAGTTTTGGCATGCGTGGTAACAGATGCTATTCCAACATTACACATGCTGGCATCCATATGAGCATTCAACAACACCAATGAAATAATACATGAACAAGTAGTCATCTGTACCACGTGTGTTAAAGCATAAGAAAGATTATTATGGTACAAACATCCTCGCCTTGACAAGCTTATAAGTACCATAAAAGGTTGTGAATGTTCGGCCAAGGGAACCAAAATGCTAAAGAAATCAGAAGATCTATCCAAAGATTTACATTTTGTGCACATAATGTTCAAACCAAGTATGAAACTCCCAAGACTAAAGGAACAATCAATCTGTTGAAACTTAGACATGAGGAGACTGGCAAAAATAAATGCTACAATTGTGCATCTGGTAATCATGTAGCCTCCAGCAGAAATTACATGGCATTTGGTAAGGAGTATCGCAAATGTGGGAAAAAGTACTATTTTGCCAAGGTATGTTGTGCTAGTAGTCGTCTGAAAAAAGGTTTTGCAATCCAGAAAGCTGACAGTGAGATTACTGACATGGATAAACAATTAGAAAAGCTAATTTTCACTGTAGCAATTATGTGTAATTGAAGTGATCAAACAAGGTACACTATAAAAATTTATTATTGGCACGAGAAGTTTCCAGTGGATATGGGATCACGTATCACCATTATCTCCACGGAAGAATATGATAAGCAGCCAAATAATGGAAACACTTCAACCTAGCAGCATAACACCAGGTGCATATGGTGGACATAAAATCAGTTCAAATCTAAGTTTTAAAACTAGAACAACCATAAACAAGGTATACATTGTCAACCACGGTGTCGGTGTCAGCATCCTGGGTTGGTCTAACAACCGAATCTCCGCATGTTGGTAAACCCATGTAAAACACCCTATGTATTTAGTGTTTCTGAGGTTGATCATAACAATAATCTGCATGAATTTTGAACTGCCTTTACTGAGAAATTGGGACAAATGAAGGGTTTCCAATACATCATCAAACTGAAAGAGAAGGCTGTTCAAAGGTATGCAATGTACCATTTTCTGTTCACTAGGAAGTCAATGATGTATTGAACAAATTGCTGAAGGAAAGAATAATCAAACCTGTTTTGGCGCCTTCATGATTGTCATGTTGTGATAGCCAAAAAGAAGGTGGGTGAGATTAGACAGTGTATAGACTTGTGCCAATGAAACTGGGAGGTAGTTGTGGGAAGTCAACCCTTTTCCCATGTGCATGAAATGGTGGCTACCTTGGGCAATGCAAAGTATTTACCCCCAACTTCACAGCTGTCTTCCACCAGAATATTTGCACAAGGACTCATATAATCTCACATCAGTCATTACTCCCAAGGGAGTATTCATCTTTTGCTGTGTCTTTCGGCACAGTACATCCTCTACTGTTTTTCAGAAAGTTATGAATAAATGGTTTAAAGGAATGATATATGTGAAAGTCACCAAGGATGATGTGCCAGTGTTCTCCAATGACCATGAAAGCCATCAGAAATTTTTAAAGGTAGTATTCAGAAGGATCCAAGCAAGTAGTCTCCCTCTAAGGAAGGAGAAATGAAATTTTTGCAAATACAAGCTGAAATAGTGAGGTCATATCATTGGTGCTGATGGAGCGAAATCCAAACCTAGTTTAATTTCTGACATTGTCAATTTGCCATGACCTTCGAACAACTGAGGTCTTTTCTGGGTCTATGTGATCTTTACCTAAAATTTATAAGGAACTATTCTGAAAAGGTGAAGCAAATGCGCCTTTTGAACAAGAGGATGTGGAATTTGCATGGAACAAGAAGTGCAACTAAAGAATGCAAATACTCAAAAGCAGTTGCAGAATTCCCCTTCATTGAAGTCATTTGATGAATTCTTTCATTCTGTTGTGACTGTTGATCCAGCCTAGTTGGACTTGGAGCTCTGCTGAGCCAAAAGTCACCAGATGAAGATTGCCTTTTAGCTTGTGCTTCACACAAGTTAAGAGACCTGAAATCAAGTACTCAGTAATAGAAGATGAACTCATTTTCAAAAGTTCCTTGTGGGGTAGGCCATTTCTCATTAGAAGTGATCATAAGTCAATGGTGAGTATACTGACTAAATGTAATTCAGACAAGGTATCTCCTCTTATTACCAGATTAGCTTGAAAATTGCATAGGTATGTGATAGGTGTATCTCAACTGTGAATCCAATTTTACAGATTAATTTGTTATCTCACATGCCATGTGATGATGAATCTTGCATGGGTGGAACAGAAGATGATGTTGCTGATGCATAGATGAACCTGTTGATGGGAAATCCCTAAGCAGAATGGACTGAATAATAGCTATTGTTTGTTTCTACACTGCCTGACAGTGGTAAACCAGATTCAGGAGGCCATAACCACATACCTGGAATTGAACGATACCCCAGACACCTCTATAGGCACGCTATGGATGGCCTTGAAAACGATCATAAGGTGGGAGCTGATAGCTATTTCAGCTGTGGATAACAAGACCAGCAATGAAAAGAGATAACACCTATACTGTCAAATTAAAGAGCTAGAAAAGATCAATCAACGGACCAGGACCCCGACTGTTTGGCGCCAGTTGAAGTCTGCCCACTCGCAGTTTGTGGGTATAGACTTAGGGCAGAATATGCAGCACTTCAACTAAAACACTCCTACTACATAGGGGGACATAGATGTAGACGCCTCCTGGCTAGCAAACTCCAAGCTCAAAAGCAAGCCAACGCAGTTCACTCCCTATGATCAGCAGACGGTAGCGTAATGCTTGATGACAAATCCAAAGCTTCCACTTTTTAGATACTTCTATTCTGAATTAGAAACAGGCAAACCCTTGATCCAGCCCACCAGATCACAAACCTCCAAGAAGCAAAAACAACACGACTCTCCCCAGCTCAAGCCACATCTCTGGATAGCCCCATCCGTCCAGAGGAAGTCATTTCGGCTATCAGCTGCCAGGCGCTCTGAAATCTCTGGGACCAGATGGCTTCCCAGCCAGCTTCTATGAGACTTTTTGCCAGGTCTTAGCTCCGATTTTAATCATACTTCTTAATTCATTCGCTGGGCCCGAAAACAGTTCCTCCCACAGTGCTAATAGCATCTATAGTGGTCATCCACAAACCCGGAAAAGATAAACAGCAATGCAGCTTGTATCACCCAATATCCCTTCTTAATGTCAAAATAAAACTTTTGACCAGCATACTCGCCACTAGATTGGTCCCCACATGCCACACATTGTCAATCCAGATCAAGCTGGGTTTATCCCCCAAAGACAATGCAGTGACAACACTAAATGCATACTGCATATCATCAACAAAGCTAAATGCTCGACAAGGGAAGATATGTTGCTGACGATCGATGTCGAGAAGGCTTTTGATCTGGTGTATTGGCCCTATCTGGAAACAACCTTAGCCCACTTCGGGTTTGGAGAGAGGTTCATAGCATGGATACTAAGCTGCTTATGACAACCCTTGTGCAACAGTCAGAGTGAATGGCCACATCTCAACCCCATTTTCCATTACCTGGGGCATGCAGCAGGGGTGCCTGTTATCACCTCTGTTGTTTGCTCTCTATATGGAACCCCTAGCTCAGTGAGTTTGGGACAACACCCTCATCCCCAGCGTTACTTTTGATGGGGAGCAGCACAATAGCAGCCTATTCACCGATGATATCCCGGTGTCTCTGGACAGCCATACCTCTGCTCTACTGGCTTTCATATCAGAACTGATAGAATTTAGCCTTGCCTCAGGATTTCGGGTTAATGTTAACAAATCACAAGCCCCTAGCCTTTCTGGTCTCCAAACTTAAAGCACTATACCCAATGCAATGGGCTCACACAGCGATTCCATATTTGAGAATCCAGCTGGCCTCTTCAATCCAGGCAACCTCCACCCTAAACTACAGTTCCATACTTCAGCAGCTCAGGTGTGGCTTATCCCACTGGAAGCATCACCAGCTATCCTGGTTTGTCCAAGTGGCCGCACTCAAGATGACTGGTCTACCTAAAATCCTGTACCTGTTCCAACTCTCACGGGACGCCTTCTATAAGGATGATACAAACCCTACAGACTGAAATGAACAAATGTACTTGGTTGGGTATTAGACCACGAATGAGAAAAGACCTGAGCTATTTGCCTCCAAATGCAGGTGGCCTTGGTTTACCAAACCTCTAACAGTAATATCAAGTGGTGCAACTGCGCTATCTAATAGAATGGAATAGGGATGAGTCGGAAGGACATTGGCTGTTCCAAGATAGAGTGATAGCAGGATCACACTTATGGAGGATCCCTTTCTTAAAGAGAGGACACTGACCCAAAAGTTTTTATCTGTCCCCCATTACCAGGGCAACCATGGAGGTCTGGGACCAGGTCGGGGTGAGGCGGGCCCTTAGGTCTTTCCCCTCCACTCTCAAATCACTGTTCGATAACCCTGAATTCTCACCAGAGGTTGGTCCCGGAACTTTTACCACATGGCGACAGACAAAATGCTGCTCTGCCGGCCATATGCTTGATGACGAGTGAGTGCTCTCCTTTCACCCGATATGCTATGATTACATACTCTCTGAGGCAGAAAAGGATGCACTTCATGCAATTAAACCACTGGCTCCTCCACACAGTGAATTGCCCAGGGATGCAGAGACCTCTAACACTTTATGGGAATGGCTCATAACCAAAACATCTGAGAAGCGACTGATCTTTGAATTTTACTCCATGTTGAGTCAGTCCCATAAACCCATACCAACTGAAAGCCAGAAATGCTGGGAGACAGTTTGGGCTGGACTGTTCCCATGAGGCACATGTTCAAGACTGATTTCCATATGGCCAGGTCTAAACTGGGGTGATATAGTAAGCAAAAGAATGATGGAGTTAACCCAGATCTCTTGACTGGGGGTGAATGTTTGGCTTTGTTCTGCACTCCCTCCATCAATTGTGTGTCTTTTGTTTTCTCGCCCTAAGTGCGCCGGTGTGCCCAGACGTGGGCCCCGGGCTCACTGTGCCACTGGATTCAAGCTATCCTTGCTGATGAGGGGTGAAAGCCCGAAACCGGTCCTAGGATGCTTGTTTCCAATCCGGGGAGGGCCTGGCTTGGCAGTACGGGCTGGACTGTTCCCATGAGGCCCAGGGTCAAGACTGATTTGCATATGGCCAGGTCTAAACTGGGATAACATAGTGAGCAAAAGAATGGTGGATTTAACCCAGATCTCTTGACTGGGGGTGAATGTTTTGATTTGTTCTGCATTTTGTCCATCAATTGTGTGTCTTGTTTTTTTGCCCTAAGCGCGCCAGGTATGCCCAGACGTGGGTCCCGGGCTCACTGTTCCACTGGATTCAAGCTATCCTGGCTGATGAGGAGTGAAACCCCAAAACCGGTCCAAGGATGCTTGTTTCCGGTCCAGGGAGGACCTGGCTTGGCAGTTCGGGCTGGACTGTTCCCATGAGGCACAGGGTCAAGACTGGTTTGCATATGGCGAGGTCTAAACTGGGGTGGCATTGTGAGCAAAAGAATGATGGATTTAACCCAGATCTCTTGACTTGGGGTGAATGTTTGGATTTGTTCTGCATTCCGTCCATCAATTGTGTGTCTTTTGCTTTCTCACACTAAGTGTGCCAGGTATACCCAAACGTTGGTCTCCGGCTCACTGTGCCACTGGATTCAAGCTATCAAGGCTGATGAGGGGTGAAACCCCGAAACCGGTCCAAGGATGCTTGTTTCTGGTCCAGGGAGGACCTGGCTTTGCAGTTTGGGCTGAACTGTTCCCATGAGGCACATGGTCAAGAGTGATTTGCATATGGCCAAGTCTAACCTGGGATGGCACAGTGAGCAAAATAATGATGGATTTAACCCTGATCTCTTCACTGGGGGTGAATGTTTGGATTTGTTCTGCATTCCGTCCATCAATTGTGTGTCTTTTGCTTTCTCGCCCTAAGTGGGCCGGGTATGCCCAGACGTGGGTCCTGGGCTCACTGTGTCACTGGATTCACGCTATCCTGGCTGGTGATGGGTGAAACCCCGAAACCAGTACTAGGATGCTTGTTTCGGGTCCAGGGATGAACTGGCTTGGCAGTTCGGGCTGGACTGTTCCCACGAGGCACAGGGTCAAGACTGATTTGCATATGGCCAGGTCAAAACTGGGGTGGCATAGTGAGCAAAAGAATGATGGATTTAACCCAGATCTATTGACTGGGGTTGAATGTTTGGATTTGTTCTGCATTCCGTCCATCAATTGTGTTTCTTTTGTTTTTTTGCCCTAAGTGCGCCAGGTATGCCCAGACGTGGGTCCCGGGCTCACTGTGCCACTGGATTCAAGCTATCTGGCTGATGAGGAGTGAAACCCCAAAACCAGTGCTAGGATGCTTGTTTCCGGTCTAGGGAAGACCTGGCTTGGCAGTTTGGGCTGGACTGTTCCCATGAGGCACAGGGTCAAGACTGATTTGCATATGGCCAGGTCTAAACTGGGATGGCATAGTGAGCAAAAGAATGATGAATTTAACCCAGATCTCTTGACTGGGGGTGAATGTTTGGATTTGTTCTGCATTCCTTCCCTCAATTGTGTGTCTTTTGCTTTCTTGCCCTAAGTGCGCCGGGTATGCCCAGACGTGGGTTCCGGGCTCACTGTGCACTAGATTCAAGCTATCCTGGCTGATGAGGGGTAAAACCCCAAAACCGGTCCTAGGATGCTTGCTTCTGGTCCAGGGAGGACCTGGCTTGGCAGTTCGGGCTGGACTGTTCCCATGAGGCACAGGGTCAAGACTGATTTGCATATGGCCATGTCTAAACTGGGGTGGCATAGTGAGCAAAAGAATGATGGATTTAACCCAGATCTCTTGACTGGGGGAGAATGTTTGGATTTGTTCTGCATTCCGTCCATCATTTGTGTGTCTTTTGCTTTCTCGCCCTAAGTTCGCCGGGTATGCCCAGACGTGGGTCCCGGGCTCACTGTGCCACTGGATTCAAGGTATCCTGGCTGATGAGGGGTGAAACCCTGAAACCGGTACTAGGATGCTTGTTTCCGGTCCAGGGAGGACCTGGCTTGGCAGTTCGGGCTGGACTGTTCCCATGAGGCACGGGGTCAAGACTGATTTGCATATGGCCAGGTCTAAACTGGGACGACATAGTGAGCAAAAGAGTTATGGATTTAAACCAGATCTCTTGACTGGGGGTGAATGTTTGGATTTGTACTGCATTCCGTCCATCAATTGTGTGTCTTTTGTTTTCTCGCTCTAAGTGCGCCGGGTATGCCCAGACGTGGGTCCCGGGCTCACTGTGCCACTGAATTCAAGCTATCCTGGCTGATGAGGGTGAAACCCCGAAACCAGTCTTAGGATGCTTGTTTCTGGTCCAGGGAGGTCCTGGCTTGGCAGTTTGGGCTGGACTGTTCCCAAGAGACACAGGGTCAAGACTGAATTGCATATGGCCAGGTCTAAACTGGGGTGGCATTCTGAGCAAAAGAATGATGGATGTAACACAGATCTCTTGACTGGGGATGAATGTTTGGATTTGTTCTGCATTCCTTCCATCAATTGTGTGTCTTTTGCTTTCTCGCCCTAAGTGCACCGGGTATGCCCAGACGTGGGTTCCGGGCTCAATGTGCCACTAGATTCAAGCTATCCTGGCTGATGAGGGGTGAAACACCAAAACCGGTCCTAGGATGCTCGTTTCTGGTCCAGGGAGGACCAGGCTTGGCAGTTCGGGCTGGACTGTTCCCATGAGGCACAGGGTCAAGACTGATTGCATATGGCCAGGTCTAAACTGGGGAGGCATAGTGAGCAAAAGAAGGATGGATTTAACCCAGATCTATTGACTGGGGTTGAATGTTTGGATTTGTTCTGCATTCCGTCCATCAATTGTGTTTCTTTTGTTTTTTTGCCCTAAGTGCGCCAGGTATGCCCAGACGTGGGTCCCGGGCTCACTGTGCCACTGGATTCAAGCTATCTGGCTGATGAGTAGTGAAACCCCAAAACCAGTGCTAGGATGCTTGTTTCCGGTCTAGGGAAGACCTGGCTTGGCAGTTTGGGCTGGACTGTTCCCATGAGGCACAGGGTCAAGACTGATTTGCATATGGCCAGGTCTAAACTGGGATGGCATAGTGAGCAAAAGAATGATGAATTTAACCCAGATCTCTTGACTGGGGGTGAATGTTTGGATTTGTTCTGCATTCCTTCCCTCAATTGTGTGTCTTTTGCTTTCTTGCCCTAAGTGCGCCGGGTATGCCCAGACGTGGGTTCCGGGCTCACTGTGCACTAGATTCAAGCTATCCTGGCTGATGAGGGTAAAACCCCAAAACCGGTCCTAGGATGCTTGCTTCTGGTCCAGGGAGGACCTGGCTTGGCAGTTCGGGCTGGACTGTTCCCATGAGGCATAGGGTCAAGACTGATTGCATATGGCCATGTCTAAACTGGGGTGGCATAGTGAGCAAAAGAATGATGGATTTAACCCAGATCTCTTGACTGCGGGTGAATGTTTGGATTTGTTCTGCATTCCGTCCATCAATTGTGTGTCTTTTGCTTTCTCACCCTAAGTGCGTCGGGTATGCCCAGACGTGGGTTCTGGGCTCAATGTGCCACTGGATTCAAGCTATCTTGGCTAATGAGGGGTGAAACCCAAAAACCAGTACTAGGATGCTTATTTCTGGTCCAGGGAGGACCTGGCTTGGCAGTTTGGGCTGGACTGTTCCCAAGAGGCACAGGGTCAAGACTGATTTGCATATGGCCATGTCTAAACTGGGGTGGCATAGTGAGCAAAAGAATGATGGATTTAACCCAGATCTCTTGACTGGGGGAGAATGTTTGGATTTGTTCTGCATTCCGTCCATCATTTGTGTGTCTTTTGCTTTCTCGCACTAAGTTCGCCGGGTATGCCCAGACGTGGGTCCCGGGCTCACTGTGCCACTGGATTCAAGGTATCCTGGCTGATGAGGGGTGAAACCCTGAAACCGGTACTAGGATGCTTGTTTCCGGTCCAGGGAGGACCTGGCTTGGCAGTTCGGGCTGGACTGTTCCCATGAGGCACAGGGTCAAGACTGATTTGCATATGGCCAGGTCTAAACTGGGACGACATAGTGAGCAAAAGAGTTATGGATTTAAACCAGATCTCTTGACTGGGGGTGAATGTTTGGATTTGTACTGCATTCCGTCCATCAATTGTGTGTCTTTTGTTTTCTCGCTCTAAGTGCGCCGGGTATGCCCAGACGTGGGTCCCGGGCTCACTGTGCCACTGAATTCAAGCTATCCTGGCTGATGAGGGGTGAAACCCCGAAACCAGTCTTAGGATGCTTGTTTCTGGTCCAGGGAGGTCCTGGCTTGGCAGTTTGGGCTGGACTGTTCCCAAGAGACACAGGGTCAAGACTGAATTGCATATGGCCAGGTCTAAACTGGGGTGGCATTCTGAGCAAAAGAATGATGGATGTAACACAGATCTCTTGACTGGGGATGAATGTTTGGATTTGTTCTGCATTCCTTCCATCAATTGTGTGTCTTTTGCTTTCTCGCCCTAAGTGCGCCGGGTATGCCCAGACGTGCGTCCCGGGCTCATTGTGCCACTGGATTCAAACTATCCTGGCTGATGAAGGGTGAAACCCCAAAACCGGTCCTAGGATGCTTGTTTCCGGTCCAGGGAGGACCTGGCTTGGCTGTTTGGGCTGGACTGTTCCCATGAGGCACAGGGGCAAGGCTGATTTGCATATGGCCAGGTCTAAACTGGGGTGGCTTATTGAGCAAAAGAGTAATGGATGTAACCCAGATCTCTTGACTGGGGGTGAATGTTTGGATTTGTTCTGAATTCCTACCATCAATTGTGTGTCTTTTGCTTTCTCGCCCTAAGTGCGCCGGGTATGCCCAGACGTGGGTCACGGGCTCACTGTGCCACTGGATTCAAGCTATCCTGGCTGATGAGGGGTGAAACCCCGAAACCAGTCCTAGGATGCTTATTTCTGGTCCAGGGAGGACCTGGCTTGGCAGTTCGGGCTGGACTGTTCCCATGAGGCACAGGGTCAAGATTGATTTGCATATGGCCAGGTCTAAACTAGAGGTTGCATAGTGAGCATAAGAATGATGGATGTAACCCAGATCTCTTGACTGGGGGTGAATGTTTGGATTTGTTCTGCATTCCTTCCATCATTTGTATGTCTTTTGCTTTCTCGCCCTAAGTGCGCCGGGTATGCCCAGACGTGGGTCACGGGCTCACTGTGCCACTGGATTCAAGCTATCCTGGCTGATGAGGGGTGAATCCCCGAAACTGGCCCTAAGATGCTGGTTTCCGGTCCAGGGAGAACCTGGCTTGGCAGTTCGGGCTGGACAGTTCCCAAGAGGCACAGGGTCAAGACTGATTTGCATATTGCCAGGTCTAAACTGGGATGGCATAGTGAGCAAAAGAATGATGGATTTAACCCAGTTCTCTTGACTGGGGTGAATGTTTGGATTTGTTCTGCATTCCATCAATCAATTGTGTGTCTTTGCTTTCTCTCCCTAAGTGCGCCGGGTATGCCCAGACGTGGGTCCCGGGCTCACTGTGCCACTGGATTCAAGCTATCCTGGCTGATGAGGGGTGAATCCCCGAAACCGGTCTATAGGATGCTTGTTTCTGGTCCAGGGATGACCTGTCTTGGCAGTTCGGGCTTGACAGCTCCCATGAGGCACAGGGTCAAGACTGATTTGCATCTGACCAGGTCTAAACTGGGGTGGCATAGTGAGCAAAAGAATTATGGATTTAACCGAGATCTCTTGACTGGGGGTGAATGTTTGGATTTGTTCTGCATTCAGTCTATCAATTGTGTATCTTTTGCTTTCTCGCCCTAAGTGCGCCGGGTATGCCCAGACGTGGGTCCCGGGCCCAATGTGCCACTGGATTCAAGCTATCCTGGCTGATGAGGGGTGAAACCCCGAAACCGGTCCTAGGATGCTTATTTCTGGTCCAGGGAGGACCTGACTTGGCAGTTTGGGCTGGACTGTCCCATTGAGGCAAAGGGTCAAGAGTGATTACATATGGCCAGGTCTAAACTGGGGTGGCAGAGTGAACAAAAGAATGATGGATGTAACCCAGATCTCTTGACTGGGGTGAATGTTTGGATTTGTTCTGCATTCCTTCCATCAATTGTGTGTCTTTTGCTTTCTCACCCTAAGTGCGCTGGGTTTGCTCCGACGTGGGTCCCGGGCTCACTGTGCCACTGGATTCAAGCTATCCTGACTGATGAGGGGTGAAACCCCAAAACCGGTCCTAGGATGCTTATTTCCGGTCCAGGGAGGACCTGGCTTGGCAGTTCGTGCTGGAGTGTTCCCATGAGGCACAGGGTCAAGACTGATTTGCATATGGCCAGGTCTAAACTGGGTTAGCATAGTGAGCAAAGGAATGATGGATTTAACCCAGATCTCTTGATGGGGGTGAAAGTTTGGATTTGTTCTGCATTCCGTCCATCAATTGTGTGTCTTTTGCTTTCTCGCCCTAAGTGCGCCAGGTATGCCCAGACGTGGGTCCCGGGCTCACTGTTCCACTGGATTCAATCTATCCTGGCTGATGAGGGGTGAAAACCCGAAACCGGTCCTAGGGTGCTTGTTTACGGTCCAGGGAGGACCTGGCTTGGCAGTCCGGGCAGGACTGTTCCCATGAGGCACAGGGTC
Source organism: Calotriton arnoldi (assembly GCA_963921515.1). Taxonomy (NCBI): domain Eukaryota; kingdom Metazoa; phylum Chordata; class Amphibia; order Caudata; family Salamandridae; genus Calotriton; species Calotriton arnoldi. The sequence continues at coordinate 507,939 of CAWUFW010011244.1, read as the reverse complement.
AAGACAGATCTGCATTAGGCCAGCTTTAAAATGGGATGGCATAGTGAGCAAAAGAATGATGGATTTAACCCAGATTTCTTGACTGTGGGTGAATATTTTGATTTGGTCTGCATTTTGTCCATCAATTGTGTGTCTTTTGCTGTCTCATCCTAAGTGCCCCGGGTATGCCCAGACGTGGGTGCCGGGCTCACTGCGCCACTGGATTCAAGCTATTCTGGCTGGTGAGGGGTGAAACCCCGAAACCGGTACTAGGATGCTTGTTTCCAGTCCAGAGGGACCTGGCTTGGCAGTTCGGGCTGGACAGTACCCATGAGGCACAGGGTCAAGACTGATTTGCATATGGCCAGGTCTAAACTGGGGTCGCATAGTGAGCAAAAGAATGATGGATTTAACCCAGATCTCTTGACTAGGGGTGAATGTTTGGATTTGTTCTGCATTCCGTCCATCAATTGTGTGTCTTTTGCTTTCTCGCCCTAAGTGTGCCGGGTATGCCCAGACGTGGGTCCCGGGCTCACTGTGCCACTGGATTCAAGCTATACTGGCTGATGAGGGGTGAATCCCCAAAACCGGTCCTATGATGCTTGTTTCCAGTCCAGGGACGACCTGGCTTGGCAGTTCGGGCTGGACAGTTCCCATGAGGAACAGAGTCATGACTGATTTGCATCTGACCAGGTCTAAACTGGGGTGGCATATTGAGCTAAAGAATGATGGATTTAACCGAGATCTCTTGACTGGGGGTGAATGTTTGGATTTGTTCTGCATTCTGTCTATCAATTGTGTGTCTTTTGCTTTCTCGCCCTAAGTGCGCCGGGTATGGCCAGACGTGGGTCCCGGGCCCAATGTGCCACTGGATTCAAGCTATCCTGGCTGATGAGGGGTGAAACCCCGAAACCAGTCCTAGGATGCTTATTTCCGGTCCAGGGAGGACCTGACTTGGCAGTTCGGGCTGGACTGTTCCATTGAGGCACAGGGTCAAGACTGATTTGCATATGGCCAGGTCTAAACTGGGGTGGCAGAGTGAGCAAAAGAATGATGGATGTAACCCAGATCTCTTGACTAGGGGTGAATGTTTGGATTTGTTCTGCATTCCTTCCATCAATTGTGTGTTTTTTGCTTTCACGCCCTAAGTGCGCCGGGTATGCCCAGACGTGGGTCCCGGGTTCACTGTGCCACTGGATTCAAACTATCCTGGCTGATGAGGGGTGAAACCGCAAAACCGGTCCTAGGATGCTTGTTTCCGGTCCAGGGTGGACCTGGCTTGGAAGTTCGGGCTGGACTGTTCCCATGAGGCACAGGGTCAAGACTGATTTTCATATGGCCAGGTCTAAACTGGGTTGGCATAGTGAGCAAAAGAATGATGGACGTAACCCAGATCTCTTGACTGGGGGATGAATATTTTGATTTGGTCCGCATTTTGTCCATCAATTGTGTGTCTTTTGCTTTCTCGCCCTAAGTGCGCCCGGTATGCCCAGACGTGGGTCCCGGGCTCACTGTGCCACTGGATTCAAGCTATCCTGGCTGATGAGGGGTGAATCCCCAAAACCGGTCCTATGATGCTTGTTTCCAGTCCAGGGACGACCTGGCTTGGCAGTTCGGGCTGGACAGTTCCCATGAGGAACAGAGTCATGACTGATTTGCATCTGACCAGGTCTAAACTGGGGTGGCATATTGAGCTAAAGAAAGATGGATTTAACCGAGATCTCTTGACTGGGGGTGAATGTTTGGATTTGTTCTGCATTCTGTCTATCAATTGTGTGTCTTTTGCTTTCTTGCCCTAAGTGCGCCGGGTATGGCCAGACGTGGGTCCCGGGCTCACTGTTCCACTGGATTCAATCTATCCTGGCTGATGAGGGGTGAAAACCCGAAACCGGTCCTAGGGTGCTTGTTTACGGTCCATTGAGGACCTGGCTTGGCAGTCCGGGCAGGACTGTTCCCATGAGGCACAGGGTCAAGACAGATTTGCATATGGCCAGCTTTAAAATGGGATGGCATAGTGAGCAATAGAATTATGGATTTATCCCAGATCTCTTGACTGGGGGTGAATGTTTGGATTTGTTCTGCATTTTGTCCATCAATTGTGTGTCTTCTGCTTTCTCGCCCTAAGTGCGCTGGGTATGCCCAGACGTGGGTCCCAGGCTCACTGTGCCACTGGATTCAAGCTATCCTGGCTGATGAGGGGTGAATCCCTGAAACTGGCCCTAAGATGCTTGTTTCCGGTCCAGGGAGAACCTGGCTTGGCAGTTCGAGCTGGGCTGTTCCCATGAGGCATAGGGTCAAGACTGATATTCATATGGCCAGGTCTAAACTGAGTTGGCATAGTGAGCAAAAGAATGATGGACGTAACCCAGATCTCTTGACTGTGGGTGAATATTTTGATTTGGTCTGCATTTTGTCCATCAATTGTGTGTCTTTTGCTGTCTCACCCTAAGTGCCCCGGGTATGCCCAGACGAGGGTCCCGGGCTCACTGCGCCACTGGATTCAAGCTATTCTGGCTGGTGAGGGGTGAAACCCCGAAACCGGTACTAGGATGCTTGTTTCCAGTCCAGAGGGACCTGGCTTGGCAGTTCGGGCTGGACAGTACCCATGAGGCACAGGGTCAAGACTGATTTGCATATGGCCAGGTCTAAACTGGGGTGGCATAGTGAGCAAAAGAATGATGGATTTAACCCAGATCTCTTGACTAGGGGTTAATGTTTGGATTTGTTCTGCATTCCGTCCATCAATTGTGTGTCTTTTGCTTTCTCGCCCTAAGTGCGCCGGGTATGCCCAGACGTGGGTCCCGGGCTCACTGTGCCACTGGATTCAAGCTATCCTGGCTGATGAGGGGTGAATCCCCAAAACCGGTCCTATGATGCTTGTTTCCAGTCCAGGGATGACCTGGCTTGGCAGTTCGGGCTGGACAGTTCCCATGAGGAACAGAGTCATGACTGATTTGCATCTGACCAGGTCTAAACTGGGGTGGCATATTGAGCTAAAGAATGATGGATTTAACTGAGATCTCTTGACTGGGGGTGAATGTTTGGATTTGTTCTGCATTCTGTCTATCAATTGTGTGTCTTTTGCTTTCTCGCCCTAAGTGCGTCGGGTATGGCCAGACGTGGGTCCCGGGCCCAATGTGCCACTGGATTCAAGCTATCCTGGCTGATGAGGGATGAAACCCTGAAACCGGTCCTAGGATGCTTATTTCTGGTCCAGGGAGGACCTGGCTTGGCAGTTCGGGCTGGACTGTTCCATTGAGGTACAGGGTCAAGACTGATTTGCATATGGCCAGGTCTAAACTGGGGTGGCAGAGTGAGCAAAAGAATGATGGATGTAACCCAGATATCTTGTCTAGGGGTGAATGTTTGGATTTGTTCTGCATTCCTTCCATCAATTGTGTGTCTTTTGCTTTCATGCCCTAAGTGCGCCGGGTATGCCCAGGCGTGGGTCCCGGGCTCACTGTGCCACTGGATTCAAACTATCCTGGCTGATGAGGGGTGAAACCGCAAAACCGGTCCTAGGATGCTTGTTTCCGGTCCAGGGTGGACCTGGCTTGGAAGTTCGGGCTGGACTGTTCCCATGAGGCACAGGGTCAAGACTGATTTTCATATGGCCAGGTCTAAACTGGGTTGGCATAGTGAGCAAAAGAATGATGGACGTAACCCAGATCTCTTGACTGGAGGTGAATATTTTGATTTGTTTGGCATTTTGTCCATCAATTGTGTGTCTTTTGCTTTCTCACCCTAAGTGCCCCGGGTATGCCCAGACGTGGGTCCCGGGCTCACTGTGCCACTGGATTCAACCTATTCTGGCTGGTGAGGGGTGAAACCCCGAAACCGGTACTAGGATGCTTGTTTCCAGTCCAGGGGGGACCTGGCTTGGCAGTTCGGGCTGGACTGTTCCCATGTGGCACAGGGTCAAGACTGATTTGCATATGGCCAGCTCTAAAGTGCGGTGACATAAGGCCACATGCATCAAATTATGCATTTGCAATTCCAAAAAGCGCGATTTTTCAGAAATCGCAATTTAGGAATCGCAAATGCTTATGCAAGTAGGAATTGCAAATAAATGTGCGATTCCTACACATTCCTTATTTGCGACTCGCAAATTGCGATTTGCAAATAAGGAATTGCTTCCCATTCATTCCTATGGGCCTAGATGCCCATAGGAATGAATGGGAATTGCAAGCGCAACTTGCGAGTACCAAATAGGTACTCGCAAATTGCGCATGCAATTCTAAGGGTGCAAGGGTGCCAAAAGGACACTCTGATGCACCCCTGAAATTTCAATTTCAACACATGTTGCACACACACATGCCCCAAGGACATTTATGTGTGCAACATAGAACTTTGAAAAATGCACTTTTGTGCATTTTTTAAAGTTCTCGCAAATTACCATCAACCTTGAATTGATGGTAATTTGCTTTTCTTAATTGCGAAATCACAATTTTTTTTGGGTTGTTGCATTGCATTTAGCTAAATGCAATCGCACTTTAAGTAATCGCAATTTTAGCGATTACTGAAATAGCTATTTTTGCATTTGGGATGATGCATCCCAAATGCAAAATACTGATGCACAAAGGGGCAGATTCTGCTAATCTGCCCCTTTGCAACATCAATTTACAATGATGCATGTGGCCCATAGTGAGCAAAAGAATTATGGATTTAACCCAGATCTCTTGACTGGGGGTGCATATTTGGATTTGTTCTGCATTTCGTCCATCAATTGTGTGTCTTTTGTTTTTTTGCCCTAAGTGCTCCGGGTATGCCCAGACGTGGGTCCCGGGCTCACTGTGCCACTGGATTCAAGCTATCCTGCCTGATGAGGACTGAAACCCCAAAACCAGTCCTAGGATGCTTGTCTCCGGTCTAGGGAGGACCTGGCTTGGCAGTTCGGGCTGGACTGTTCCCATGAGGCACAGGGTCAAGACTGACTTGCATATGGCCAGGTCTAAACTGGGGTGGCATAGTGAGCAAAAGAATGATGGATTTAACCCAGATCTCTTGACTGGGGGGGAATGATTGGATTTGTTCTGCATTCCGTCCATCAATTGTGTGTCTTTTGATTTCTTGCCCTAAGTGCGCCAGGTATACCCAGACGTGCGTCTCGGGCTCACTGTGCCACTGGATTCAAGCTATCCTGGCTGATGAGGGGTGAAAGCCCGAAACCGGTCCAAGGATGCTTGTTTCCGGTCCAGGGAGGACCTGGCTTGGCAGTTCAGGCTGGACTGTTCCAATGAGGCACAGGGTCAAGACTTATTTGCATATGGCCAGGTCTAAACTGAGGTGGCATAGTGAGCAAAAGCATGATGGATTTAACCCAGATCTCTTGACTGGGGATGAATGTTTGGATTTGTTCTGCATTCCGTCCATCAATTGTGTGTCTTTTGCTTTCTCACCCTAAGTGCGCCAGGTATACCTAGACGTGCGTCTCGGGCTCACTGTGCAACTGGATTCAAGCTATCCTGGCTGATGATAGCTGAAACCCCGAAACTGATTCCAAGAATGCTTGTTTCCGGTCCAGGTAGGACCTGGCTTGGCAGTTCGGGCTGGACTGTTCCCATGAGGCACATGGTCAAGACTAATTTGCATTTGGCCAGGTCTAAACTGGGGTGGCATAGTGAGCAAAAGAAGGATGGCTTTAACCCAGATATTTTGACTGGGGATGAATAATTGGATTTGTTCTGCATTCCGTCCATCAATTGTGTGTCTTCTGCTTTCTCGCCCTAAGTGCGCCGGGTATGCCCAAACGTGGGTCCCGGGACCACTGTGACACTGGATTCAAGCTATCCTGGCTGATGAGGGGTGAAACCCCGAAACCTGTCCTAGGATGCTTGTTTCCGGTCCAGGGTGGACCTGGCTTGGCAGTTCGGGCTGGACTGTTCCCATGAGGCACAGGGTCAAGACTGATTTGCATATGGCCAGGTCTAAACTGGGTTGGAATAGTGAGCAAAAGAATGATGGATTTAACCCAGATCTCTTGACTGGGGGTGAATGTTTGGATTTGTTCTGCATTTTGACCATCAATTGTGTGTCTTTTTCTTACTCGCCCTAAGTGCGCTGGGTATGCCCAGACGTGGGTCCCGGGCTCACTGTGCCACTGGATTCAAGCTATCCTGCCTGATGAGGGGTGAATCTTCGAAACCGGACCTAAGATGCTTGTTTTCGGTCCACGGAGAACCTGGCTTGGCAGTTCAGGCTGGACAGTTCCCATGAGGCACAGTGTCAAGACTGATTTGCATATGGCCAGGTCTAAACTGGGGTGGCATAGTGAGCAAAAGAATGATGGAATTAACCCAGATCTCTTGACTGGGGGTGAATGTTTGGATTTGTTCTGCATTCCGTCCATCAATTGTGTGTCTTTTGCTTTCCCGCCCTAAGTGCGGCGGGTATGCCCAGATGTGGGTCCGGGCTCAATATGCCACTGGATTCAAGCTATCGTGAAAGATGATGGGTGAAACCCTTATACCGGTCCTAGGATGCTTTTTTCTGGTCCAAATAGTACCTGGCTTGGCAGTTCCGGCTGGACTGTTCCCATGTGGCACAGGGTCAAGACTGATTTGCATATGGCCAGGTCTAAACTGGGATGGCATAGTGAGCAAAAGAATGATGGATTTAACCCAGATCTCTTGACTGGGGGTGGATGTTTGGATTTGGTCTGCATTCCATCCATCAATTGTGTGTCTTTACTTTCTCGCCCTAAGTGCGCCGGGTATGCCCACACATGGGTCCCGGGCTCACTGTGCCACTGGATTCAAGCTATCCTGGCTGATGAGGGGTGAATCCCCGAAAACGGTCCTAGGATGCTTGTTTCCGGTCCAGGGACGACCTGGCTTGGCAGTTCGGGCTGGACAGTTCCCATGAGGCACAGGGTCAAGACTGATTTGCATCTGACCAGGTCTAAACTGGGGTGGCATAGTGAGCAAAAGAATGATGGATTTAACCGAGATCTCTTGACTGGGGGAGAATGTTTGGATTTGTTCTGCATTCCGTCTATCAATTGTGTGTCTTTTGCTTTCTTGCCCTAAGTGCGCTGGGTATGCCCAGACGTGGGTCCCCGGCCCAATGTGCCACTGGATTCAAGCTATCCTGGCTGATGAGGGGTGAAACACCGAAACCGGTCCAAGGATGCTTATTTCTGGTGCAGGGAGGACCTGGCTTGGCTGTTCGGGCTGGATGTTCCATTGAGGCACAGGGTCAAGACTGATTTGCATATGGCCAGGTCTAAACTGGGGTGGCAGAGTGAGCAAAAGAATGATGAATGTAACCCAGATCTCTTGACTACGGGTGAATGTTTGGATTTGTTCTGCGTTCCTTCCATCAATTGTGTGTCTTTTGCCTTCATGCCCTAAGTGCGCCGGGTATACCCAGACGTGGGTCCCGGGGTCACTGTGCCACTAGATTCAAGCTATTCTGGCTGATGAGGGGTGAAACCCCGAAACCGGTCGTAGGACGCTTGTTTCTTGTCCAGGGAGGACCTGGCTTGGCACTTTGAGCTGGATTGTTCCCATGAGGCAGAGGGTCAAGACTGATTTGCATATGGCTAGGTCTAAACTGGGGTGGCACAGTGAGCAAAAGAATGATGGATTTAACTCAGATCTCTTGACTGGGGGTGAATGTTTGCATTTGTTCTGCATTCCATCCATCAATTGTGTGTCTTTTGCTTTCTCGTCCTAAGTGCGCCGGGTATGCCCAGACGTGGGTCCCGGGCTCACTGTGCCACTGGATTTAAGCTATCCTGCCTGATGAGGGGTGAAACCCCAAAACCGGTCCTAGGATGCTTGTTTCTGGTCCAGGGAGGATCTGGCTTGGAAGTTCAGGCTGGACTGTTCCCATGAGGCACAGGGTCAAGACTGATTTTCATATGGCCAGGTCTAAACTGGGTTGGCATAGTGAGCAAAAGAATGATGGAATTAACCCAGATCTCTTGACTGGGGGTGAATGTTTGGATTTGTTCTGCATTCCGTCCATCAATTGTGAGTCTTTTGGGAGACAGAGCTTGGCAGACAATTGTCCCTAAAGGAATGGGGTGAGATTTCCTATAGATTGCGCCACACAGCATGCAACACCGCCAGCACTGAAACAGCTACACAAAATGGAGACGTATTGGCACCTTACGCCACTGCGCTTATATAGAGGTCGGTTACTATTGGAGGGGGTGTGGTTCTTAAGACACTTTGTTGCACATATTATGGGTTTGTCCCAAACTATCGGAGTATTGGACCCAAATACTAGATGATTTAGACCTGGACCTGCACCTGGACACACAACTCCTCAGATTCCCTACTTGCACAATCCTGGGGCTACCCAACTCCCTCATCTTTCCATTGAATTCTAGTTTAGAGAGACTGATAGGACTGGCCTGGGAGCCACTCTCATGAAAATCCTTACACAGTTGTGAACAAGCCACATTCCCACACACCTGGGTGGACTCCATCGCATATGGCATATATTGGGAATGGAAAAGATCACACTTTCACTCATGAATCAGTCCACCTCATTTGAACAGCTCTGGATCCTATTCCTCAATCTTTTATTGATGATATTTCGGGAACTCACGTGACCAAAGTATTTACCCATACTCTGCTTGGCAGAACCTACCCCAGGTCCTGACAACAGTTATAACCTAGAGATCCAGTACCAGAGGTTCCTCCTTTTTGACAGTTGTTTTGTCTTACACTGAGTAGAATGAGGGGTTGGCGTGGGAGGTGGGTCTTTGTTTGCAAGGGACTGTTGTGTTATACCTAATACCAATGTTAATACATATGATTTGTGATGTGTGCCATGTCATTCCTGAGTTGCTGTACATGGCAAGAAAGGTTGAATAAAAAGATATGAACCATAAAAGACTGCAAGCTGGCCACTTTTTATTTTGATTTTTTCCAACCATTTGGCACACTTGCGAGAGGAAGTGAACCAAATAACTTAGTAATCAAACTGCAATTTTGGGCAGAGCAGTTCTATTAAGGAAAAACTATTTGTTGTCTTTTTAATACTACCCACCATCACAATTTGAGAGTTCTGCACATTGATGATAAGTTTAGATTCATTTCAGAAATGTTTAGCCCTCCCAGAAGAAGCTTAGGATCATTATACAATCCCAATTTCATAACATTGAATTGCCTATACGCCATTGTTGAAGTTATAAAAACAAAATCACAATTCATAAATTTGCTTTCTAAATGTTTCTTCCAGTATGTGGAATCATCGAGTTGCATGGTTTGTAGTCTCCAATGCATTTCTATTTCCAGCTCCTGGGATGTATGTGGCCTCTGCCTGTGTCACATTCTATTTTTGGTCATATAGGGCAATTGTTATATAGAAGAATCTGCTGGCCCATCCCTGTATGTGCTTCTTCCATCATTCTGCTACCAGTCTTCTCCTCTGACGTTGGAGTACAGGGGTCCACACCCTTCAATGGGATCTCATGTGCGCATTAAGCTTTGCCACTGCTTGGCAGGCCTCTGATCAGTTCACAAATGTTCTGCTTGGGCTGGTCTGGGAGCATGGATCTAAATTGGCTCCAGCTGCTCAATGTTTTCCTGTATGCCAGTCTTCTGTGAGAACTTTTGCTTCCTGGGTATTTGTTCTTGCATCCCCACATGGAAAAGGGAGTTATTCCATCAGATTCTTCATGCGGGTCGAGTGGACTTTCTTTTTAGATTACATTGCAAATTATGTTTTGTTGTTCCTTGAAGACCATTCAGTATCCTGTTCCAATTCTTGCCTTTCTTTAAAGTGCTTCTGTGTCCTCTGACCACTTCTTGCCTGCAGATTTCTTGTTCAGCTTTACTTGATGTTGCAAAATGCAGGAATGGGAATGACCCCCTGCATGGTAAATGGGCATAAACCCCTGCCCTGAATGACCCGACTTCATGTGAAACTAGTATCTTGAATTTTCCTTGGCATGGTTATCATGATAATCTGACATTGGGTGCTGTGGCTCAGACCAGTCCAAGATGATTTTGATGTCCAGAAACATGTTCTTTGACCTGGAATAGTATATGAAGCTTACACTTCCAGTTTGATATCAGACTACTGTCCATGTCCTGTGTTGTTGATATAAAGCAGCAGTTGCAACACACTGTGATTGGATTAAAGAAATAAAACAACCCTATTCTCTGGTTCATATGGGGTTTGGTGCCTACAGGCCCCACTTGTATGAGTTTTTTTTTAAAATCTTTATTTTCATTTTCATCTTGCTTACAACATTGCATGGTTATTCACTGCAATCATAAACATTTGTAAAGACAAACAGACATCATTTGTGATCCAATTAAAGGAAGATACCGTAATTGTGCACACGCGAGCAATGATCCACTTCAACAGGCTGGCATATAACATACATTGAGACTATCACATCTGACCAACCCAGTTCAGCGAGCCCACTCCAGTCATCACATCTCCACCTTGCCTGATGTAATAAACACTGTAAAAAAGAAAATTGGGTGGGCCAAAAAGAAAAAATAGAACTTACCCCACTCCCGTGGGGACAATCCCAGCAAGCTGTTGAGAAGTGGGGACGGAACTGGTCTCTAGTAGATCATTTTTAAGTGGTTCCCAAATATCCTTTGGGCGAGATGCCGGGGGTTGTGTCATGGCATAGAGTTCACTGTTAGTGTTGCAGTATGTGAGACTGAGAAGCCAGTCTTTCACTGTGAGGGAGGCACGGCTGCCCCATCTGAGAGCTATTTCACTCTTTGCGAGCAGCAGTGCGATGGCGGTAAATTTACGCAGCTTCTTTGGGAGCCCACCTACATATCTTAACAAGGCAACTTCAGGCATGGGGTCTAACTCAAGATGTGTCATTTGTGCTATGATCCTGAAAACGGATCTCCAGAAGATCCCAATCTTAATGCAGTTCTAGGTCAGGTGGGCAAAGTCAACCTGCGGCCACCAAACTTAAGACAGGAGTGCGACCGATTTGAATCAATGGAGTGAATTCTAGCTGGGGTCATGTAGACCCTCCACAAGTACTTAAAATGTATAAGCTTACGTCTGCTGTTTGAAGAGACCTCTTTAGTTTGTGCACAACAAAAGGACCAATGTGAGTCCTGAATTGGGTGCACAAGGTTCCGCTCCCATGCCTCCCGTATCTTGGTGTCTCTGCTGGGGATTAGGGACATACATGATTTGTATAGCTTCGAGATCAGGTGTTCTCCACCGGGACTCGAAATTAGGAGCGTGAGTGGAGGGAAGGGCTCAGGCTCTAATGGATATCTCGAAATCTTGGCTCTGAGCGCCCTCTGAATTTGAAGACAAATTGATCCATAAATGTTGCGTCACTGAACTTCCCTCCCTCCGTACTAGAGAAAACATGTCCCCCTGGGAACAAATCCCCAATCTTGTTCATAGAATATGCAGTGAGTGTGCGCTGCACCAGCTTCTCCTCTGTGATGGGGAGCCAAGGGTTGTTAATAACTGGGATCTCAGGTGAATACAGGGCACCCCCTCCCGTCACTCTTGCCAACTTTTGCCAGGCCCAGCTCGTGGTGGAAACTGTCTGAATATCCCAGGGATCTCTCGGGAACCCCTGCGGCAATACCGTGCAAAGCGGCGCAGGGAGCACCAGATCCACCTCAGGTCTAGAATAGGGAATTAGTGCGTCTGGGTGGTATCAAGAATGAGCAAAACTGCACTGCACCACCAAGTAGTAAACCTGAAAATTGGGGACCCCAAAACCACCCCTCTCATATGGCAATGACATGGTGTCCCAGCTAACTCTAGGTCTTCCTCCCCCCAGACCAACCTGATAAGGTGAGACCACAACATGAGAAAAAAGGAATTGGGAAGAGGAATAAGAATGTTATGGAATAAATATAACATTTTTGGGAGCACGATCATCTTTACGAGCGCTACTCGACCAGCAGGGGAGAGAGGGAGTTTCAGCCAGCGCTCAACCTGCTGCTCCAAATTGTGCACCGCTGGGCCATAATTTAGTCTGATAATTTGCTCAGTATCTCTGTGAACCCGAATGCCTAAATATTTGGCCGACTCCTCACACCACGCAAGTGGGAACGTACTCTCCCAGCGTGCAGTGCTCGGCGTCAGAGGAAAAATCTCCTATTTACCCCAATTTATACACAACCCTGAGAAAACGCCAAATCGAGTAATCTCACAGATGAGCGGTTCCAAATTCTCCCCAGGGTTACGGAAGTAAAGGATGATGTCATCCGCATATAGGGCGATTAAAAGCAGCCCCGCTGTGAACTGAAGGCCTCTGTGCAGATGTCTTTCCTGGAAGTGGCGAACCAGGGGTTCTAATGCCAGTATGAAGAGCAACGGGGAAAGCGGACAACCCTGTCCGGTGCCACGAGTAAGGGTGAACGACGAGGACAGTGTGTCATTATGGCGGAGTCTGGCTGTGGGCAGGGTGTATAGTAGCGCAGTGAGGTCAATGAATCCCTTGGAGATACCCAACTTCCCCATCACTGCCAAGAAAAAGGCCCACTCAAGGGAGTCAAATGCCTTTTCGGTGTCAAGTAGGACCGCATCCGCAGGGACCTCGGGGGCAATTCTATGTATCACCATGAATAATGTGCGTAAGGTTAACTCAGTTGACCTATGGGGGACAAAGCCCGACTGAGCCGGGGAGATAATGTGATCTAATAACAACGCCAGTCTCAGCGCTATCATTTTAGCCAAGATTTTATAGTTGAGGTTTAAAAGTGACGCGGGCTATAGGAGCCGCACAGCAGCGGATCTTTCCCCGCTTTTGGAAGAAGAATTATTACGGCCTCACATAAAGTAGGGGGAAGCTCTCCGCGTTCAAGTGCCTCATTATACACTTCTAATAAATAGGGCGACAGGAGATCTTTATAGGTTTTATAAAATATTCCGGTGAAACCGTCGAGGCCAGGAGCCATCGAGCGATTTATGGCATCTATGGCACTACTAATTTCCTCGACAGAGAATGGTTCCGCAAGGAATTCCTGCATAAACTTCTCGAGCCATACCATGGCAATCTCGGCGAGATAGTTGTTGCGGTCTGCCTCGCTGTGCGACACACGAGTGGAGTACAAAGTGGAATAATATGCTAAGAATTCATCCCGGATCTCAGAGGTGTCGGTTAGAGTCTCGCCAGATGTGGAGCGTATGCTAGTAATATATGAGTGCCCAACCGCAGGTCTCAGCAGCCGCGCCAACGTGCGGCCAGGTCTGTCACCCTCCCCGCAACATCTCGCAATGGCATACTTACTTAAATAACTACTCTCACGCTCCCCAGCCTCTCTGAACTCCGTCAAGAGCGTCAGTCGACGGTTCTGATGTGAAGGGTCGGGTTTTACAATCTGCTCACTATCTAGTGTTTCAAGCTGCTTCTCGATTCACGCAATCGTATTGCGCAAATCTATGAGAACCCCAGAGTGCTTAGCGATGCACATCCCACGCATATAGGCCTTAAATGCCTCCCTGAGTGTGGCCCACTAATCTACTGACCCTTTATTCAATTCAAAATATTAAACTATAGCCTCCCAGAGGTCAGAAAGAAACACTGCATCGGACAGTGCTGACCCAGGGAATCTCCACACCCTCTCACATCCCTCAGGTCTAGGAACACACACCTGCAACACCACCGGAGAATGGTCAGAATATGTACTTGGGAGATGCTGGGCTGCCCTATCCATGTTGCCAAACTGGGGGAGACAAGCCAAAAGTCTAACCTGGTCCAAGTGCCATATTGGGCAGCATACTGAGTGTATGCGGCGTCCGCCGGGTTGCGCTGACGCCATACATCAACAAGGCCAACCAACTCACATATGTCTAACAAAACATTGCGTGCGTGGGGTTTAGTGTCTGGAGCCTTGGACGTGCTATCACGCGCTGGGTCCAAGAGGAGATTAAAATCTCCACCCATACATATGTAGTCAGCGTCTAATTGGAGGAGTTGTGTGTGAAGTCTTTGGAAGAACTCCGGACTGTCAACATTAGGCGCATACACGCTGATGAACGCAACTCGATGCCCCATCAAGCATCCCTCCACCATAGTGAACTGCCCCTCACTATCATTGAATGCTTTTGCAAATTGAAAAGGTAAAAGTTTATGGATCATGACAGCTGTGCCCGAGCATATGTGTTGTACCCCGCAAAATAGCGATGTGGGCCCCAGCTCGCAGCAAATGTGGTGGTGGGAACTTTGGGATGGTGGGTCTCTTGCAAAAACATAATGTCCGCTCCATGGCGTTGTAAATAATGAAGGACCTGCTTCCCTTTCCTGGAATTGTTGAGCCCAAGGATGTTCCAGGTGATCAATGTTAGATCAGAAAATGATGCCAGCCTACCCTGTCCCGCCATCCCTACATATTGACCATGAATTTACTTGTGCATTGTGATTAAACCAGACCATGCTGCAGTGAAAAAGTGAGGTTAAAACTATTGAATGCCCAACAAAGCTAACGTTTCCCCTCTCCTCCCCCCACCCATCCCTGCACGCCTTTCGGCAGGGAGTATCCCAACTGAACAATTGTGTACTTGCATCATGTAAACATCCACGCATACAAAGCAGGAGCAATACTAGATAACTTACCCGTAAGTTATAGCAACACAAAGTGATACACACTTGGGGAGTGGCAATGCCACGCCAGGTACCCAACATGAAGGAACAATGAAGATACGTCATTCGCCCAAAAGTAAATGTCACACAAGAGATTCAGCCACCACTCGTCAGATAGGGCTGCATCAATTCACTCATTAGAAAACGAATCAACGCTGGCCGCTGAGCCACTATGAAGGGGGGATGACCTGGACATTTACTTGCTTTTGTGGCCTCTGCTGCCCCCGTTAAAGTCCCTGCAAAATTCTTTTACCGCAACTGGATTGTCAAAAATGCGAGGCCGGCCCTCAATTTCCACATGGAGACAAGCTGGATATAACATGCCATATCGCAACCCCAAATTTCTGAGTAGCCTTCACTCCATTATATTTGCGCCTGGCCTCCTGCACCATCACGGTAAAATCCGGGAACAGGGCTAATGTCGAGCCTTGCCAGGAGACGGATCCCCTCTCTCTCAAAAGCCTTAACACCGTGTCCCTGTCCCGGTAATTCAAGAGGCGGGCAATGATTGGCCTTGGTGGACATCCCGGGTTAGGGTGGGGGCCAAGCGAGCGATGCGCTCTTTCTACGAGAAAAGAGAGAGTGAAGGCGTCTTTACCGAAGATGTCCGTGAGCAGGGTCTCCACAAATTGGTCCATACGCCCCATGTTGGTGGACTCAGGGATGCCCAAAATGTGAACAATATTGCACCTACTGCGCGCCTCCAGGTCCTCGTTCTTAATGGCAACCTCCTTAAGGATCTTTTCCATGCGGTTTAGGCGCTTGGTAGATTGTGCTGCGCCATCTTCCAGATCAGACACCCTGCCCTCTACGGTATCCAGGCGCTGCTCGGGCATTTCTAATTTGGCGCCCATAGTGTCCAAGCGTTTTTCCAAGGTGTCAAATCGGCCATCAAGCACCCTGAAACCCACCCGCATTTCCAGGAGCAGTGTTCCCGGCACTTCAGAGGGATCGCTAGGGCCTGCATCATCTGGACCCCCTTCTGCCATGTTGCCTCCGGATTCCGCAGACCGCTCGGTGGGTCTTCCAAACTGTAGTAGTCGCTGCTTCGGGTCTTTGCGCCCCATTGCCTCCCAGCGCTGTTCAATGGCAGCCAATCTGTCCTCAGGGCCCTGGCAACGGTCAATCTGCTCGAAAGGATAGGTAGGCCTATTCCTATGTGCTTCAGTTTACCACACTAGGTCTGAGACGTGGCCACACAGTGCAGGGGAATGCCAAGCGCCCACTCAACACAGTAGGGCACTGTGGGCCTGAGTCAGCCCTCACAAACAGGAGTGTACCTTCACCCAGCAGCCCGGGCCCAGGACATGTGTAGCAGTCAAGTGGGAAGCTCAGTAGCACTTGTATAAGGCTTCACTTCTATGCAGCCATAACCTGACATCTTATGTGCATGTGAAGTGCATGTGTGGGACGTGTAGGCCATGACACCATTTTATGTTGTTTTCAGTGTATGGTCGATGAGACCAGTTTGCAACATTTTGGATTGCTCCTGGCTTTTCACGGTGAATGGTGGTTGTGAGAATACAGTGTCCTCAGAAAGTGATTATGTATTGGCTGCATTTCTGGAGCTGAAGGGAGGATCCCTAGAAACAGAAGTGTGGGAGACTGGAGTTGGGACTGTCTTTAGAAATTCTGTCAGAACATTTAGCAGGAGACTGCTGATTAGTCACTCATGTTTAGTTAATAATAGGGGAATGGTGTGAGTCAGCAGATTCTGTTGTTAGAGGGAATTTTGTAAGATAGGCCTGCCCCATTTGTCTCTTTCTGAGTGCTACTCAGGGGCGGTTGCTCCATTAGGGGTCTGGGCTGCATCCCTCTGAGATTCCTACATGTTAAACCTAAGAAAATGTTAAACAGATTTATTTATTTAGAGATATGATCATATCTCTAAACAAATCAATGTATTGAAGTCTGGCCTGTCAGTCCCAGGCTGCCTGCTCTGCCTCGCTCTTAAGCAGGAGACTGAAGGCAGGTAGTAAATCAACTTTCTGCAATGGGATTCACAATGCAGGGTTTACCTCTCTAAAGTCCTTCATTGCCATTGTAGTCTATGGTGGTATCTACTGCAGGCCAGTGACACAGTCAGCATCATGGTTTCGGGCATTGGAGTACATTTTACCTCACTTGTGTGGGTAGGCATAGTGGCTGCAACAGGAAATCACCCAAATCGTACTGTGGAGTCTTCAAAATTACCTATAACAAAACTACCTGGTTTTGGGGGGGGGGCACCTGGTTTTTTGGCCCCAGGCTTGGCCACCATCTGAGGAAACCCACCAAACCCATACATTTCTGAAAACTAGACACCCTGGGGAGTCCAATGAGGTATGGCTTGCGTGGATCCCCCAATGTTTCCCTACCCAGAATCCCCTGCAAACCTCAAATTTAGCTGAAAAAATCACATTTTCCACATATTTTTGTGTGGAATCACCGTGCCGGCACAAATGTCCTACCCCACAGCGTGCTCCTTAGTGTCCCGGTTAAAATTATACCTCACTTGTGTGGGTGTCCAATGCAGAATTGGCTAAAAACGTATTTTTAAAAAAATGTAGCGCTTAGAATTCTCGGTGCTATACCTTTATTCCCTATGTTTTGGGCTCTTCCCAGTCACAGGCCCTTGCCCCACCCACACAAGGGAGGTATCATTTTACTCGGGAGACTAAGGGGAACGCTGTTGGGTAGGACATTTGTGCCGGCATGATGATTCCACCCAAAAATATGTCGAAAATATGTTTTTTCAGCTAAATTTGAGGTTTGCAGGGCATTCTGGGTAGGACAACGTTGGGGGATCCCCACGTCAGCCATACCTCGCTGGACTCCCCCTGGTGTCTAGTTTTCAGAAATGTGTGGGTTTGGTAGTTTCCCAAGATGGCCACCAAGCCCGGGGCCAAAACCCAGGTGACCCCCCTTGCAAAACTAGGTTGTTTTGTGATAGGTCATTTTGATGTCTCCTCAATACATTTTGGGCCCTTGCCTGTCGCGGGTACTTGACCCATCCACGCGAGTGAGGTATCATTTTTATCGGGAGACCTGGGGGAACGCTGGGTGGTAGGAAATTTGTGGATCCACGTAGATTCCAGAACTTTCCCAAACAGAAATTTGAAAAAAAAGTGATTTTTTTTCAGCTAAATTTGAGGTTTGCAGGGCATTCTGGGTAAGAAAACATTGGGGGATCCACGCAAGCCATACCTCGCTGGACTCCCCCTGGTGTCTAGTGTTCAGAAATGTGTGGGTTTGGTAGGTTTCCCTAGATGGCCGCCAAGCCTGGGACCAAAAACCCAGGTGACTCCCTTGCAAAACCAGGTTGTGATACTTGACCCATCCACGTGAGTGAGGTATCATTTTTATCGGGAGACCCGGGGGAACGCTGGGTGATAGGAAATTTGTTGATCCTTGTAGATTCCAGAACTTTCCCACACAGAAATTTCCGACAAAAGGGATTTTTTCAGCTAAATTTGAGGTTTGCAGGGGATTCTGGGTAGGAAAATGTTGGGGGACCCACGCAAGCCATACCTCGCTGGAATGCCCCGGGTGTCTAGTTTTCAGAAATGTGTGGGTTTGGTAGGTTTCCATAGATGGACGCCGAGCTCGGGGCCAAAAACTCATGGGACCCCACTTGCAAAACTAGGTTGTTTTGTGATAGGTAATTTTGATGTCGCATCAATAGGTTTTGGACCTTGCCTGTCACGGTTACTTGACCCACCCACGCGAGTGAGGTACCATTTTTATCGTGTCGCATCAATAGGTTTTGGGCCCTTGCCTGTCGCGGGTACTTGACCCACCCACACAAGTGAGGTACCATTTTTCTCGGAAGACTATAGGGAACGCGGGGTGGGTAGAAATTTGTGGATCCACGCAGATTCCAGAACTTTTCACCACAGAAATGTGAGGGAAATGTGGTTTTTTTGGACACATTTTTAGGTTTGCAAGGGATTCTGGGTACCAGAACCTGGTGAGAGCCAGTCAAGTCACCCCATCCTGGATTCCCCTGCGTGTTTAGTTTTCAAAAATGTATAGGTTTGCTAGGTTTCCCTAGGTGCGGGCAGAGCTAGGGTTCAAAAACTACAGCTAGGCACTTTGCCAAAAAAGGGTCATTTTTCACTGTGAAATTGTGGTGTGTCCACGTTGCGTTTTGCGCCATTTCCTGCCGCGGGCACTAGGCCTACCCACACAAGTGAGGTACCATTTTTCTCGGAAGACTTTGGGGAAACCGGGGTGGGTGTAAATTTGTGGATACACGCAGATTCCAGAACTTTCCACCACAGAAATGTGAGGAAAATGTGATTTTTTGGAAAACCTTTTAGGTTTGCAAGGGATTCTGGGTAACAGAACCTGGTGAGAGGCAGTCAAGTTACCCCATCCTGGATTTTCCTGGTTGTCTAGTTTTCAAAAATGTATAGGTTTACTAGGTTTCCCTACGTGCCGGCAGAGCTAGGGTTCAAAAACTACAGCTAGGCACTTTGCCAAAAAAGGGTCATTTTTCACTGTGAAATTGTGGTGTGTCAACGTTGCGTTTTGCGCCATTTCCTGTCGCGGGACTAGACCGTGTTGCCATTCTGAGACCAGGGTTTCAATAACTGAAGATATTTTTATTGCAAGAATTTTCGAGAAGATTTTTGAGTCACAATTTATAAGCGTGATTGGCCTATATGATCCCATTTCTAGTGGTGATTTATCTTTTTTAGGAAATATAGAAATTTTGCCATTGGACCAAGATGCGGGCAGAGCGGCCCCGTTAAAAATAGAGAATACTAAAGAAGAGAAAATAGACTTTAATTGGGGAGCGAAGATTTTATAAAATTCCACAGGGATATAATCGACCCCTGCAGCCTTCCCATCCGGCAAACTGGCTAGAGCTTCGGCAATATCTTCCCAAGTTGGAGTAACATCAAGCTGATCGCGATTTTCCTGACTAAGTTGGGTTAGAGTCACTTCTTCTATATATTTAGCGATCTCGTCCTCTCTTGCATCTACTGAGCTACTGTTCTTCTCTGTATATAAATTAGAATAGAACTCTCGGAAACCTTCTTGTATTTTACTTGGGTCATTAGTCTCTTCTCCCGTTGCAAGCTGAATCGACAGTATTTCACTACCTGTAACCTGCTGCCTGGTTTTAATGGCCAAATGATGGCCAATAAGGTCACTATATTCGTAATTTGTTTCCCGCGTCGTGGCCCATATAGCTGCAACCTTCTCTGCAAATACTGACCCAATTTCTGCTTTTATGAGTATCACTTTGTTTTGGGTAGACTCAGTATCCCCCCCAGCTTGCACAATTTGAATTAGTTTCTCCTCTGCCTTTTTCAGCTTTTCCTGTAGTTCATAGATCATTAGTTTTTCTTTCTTATTTTTCCTAATTGAAAACCTAAGTGTCTCCCCCGAATACCTGCCTTTAATGTGTCCCACACAGTCATAATTGGGGCCGACCCCATGTTTATCTCAAGGAATTCTTGAACCCATACTTGCATATGTGTCCGATATCCTGTATCTTGTAGTAGTGCTTTCTCAAAGCTCCATTTCGGGTTTCTCTCCAATTCCCAAGCCCCCCAATGTCTAAAATAAGCGGGTTGTGGTCTGACATAAAGCGCGGAGCAATATCTATAGAGCATTCGCGGAATAGAGAGGACGAGATCAAAAAATAATCCAATCTGGCAAATGACCGGTGTGGGGCAGAGAAGTAAGTGTAGCCTGGCAGTTTAGAATTTAGATTAGCCCAGGCATCACTAAGCCCATGAGTTTGAATTAAGTTAACTATCGCTTGATATACTCGAGGCTTCCTTCCGGCATAAGTCCATTTATCGTCCGCTTTCCAATTACAAGGCAGGTTGATATTAAGGTCGCCACAGACAATGATTGGGGAAGGCCAATGGGCAAGCTCCCCTGTAATCCAGTTAATGATCCCTGGGTCATCTGCGTTGCTCCCATAAATTGAACATAAAGTAAAAGGGGAATTAGATGGCAGGTGGCACTCTACAATTACCCATCTGCCCAATGAGTCAGATTTCACACGGGGATATTTTAAAGGTAGTCTGCTTTCAGCCAAAACCCCTACACCTTTTATTTTCACACCCTGTGTAGTACCCCCTATAGTTTTAAACCCCAATGTGTTCAATAAGTGTTTTTGTGAACCCTCTATATGTGTTTCCTGGAGGCTGACAATATCGGCCCCCAGCGATCTTAAGCCTTGAGCTACTTTTTGTCTCTTTGTAGCTTCATTCAGCCCACATATGTTCACTGACACAAATCTAAGAGTATTTATCTTAGTCATTTAAGCATTTTAAGGAGATTAAACCAATAAATTCCTGTTCCCTTAAATAAGCTTGACTTTATGAACTTGTTTACTTTATCGTGTATTTTAACCAGTGATTGTAAAAAAAATGTCCTTGATTCAACTATTTCATAGCAATTTCCCCCCCTCCCCATCCCACCCCTTCCCCCCCCTCTCGTTGAGCAATCAGGAATAGCCTGAATGATGGAGGTCAAGAGTAAGTCTCCGCCACTAGACCACGCCTTAGAGAGTTTAAGTAGGCCTTCGGCTATGTCTATTCACACCTTATGTGAAAACAATTAGAAAGGTGTGCCCTAGGTTCTAGATAGAGCTAATCAGAATCAGAAAGAAGAGAAGAATAAAGAAGAAAAAGGGAGCACATAAAAATAAAGAAAATGAAGAAAGAGATCCCCGCCTCTCCCTCCCTTACCCCCCCTACAAAAAAGCAGGGAGAAAATCGCTTTAAGATTAACTTGAGCCCTTCTTAGACTTGATTTCTCCCAGGTATTCACCAGCCTTAATCTCAGACAAAAAGATTTTGGAAGCCCCATTAAAGATAACTTTGAGTCTGGCAGGGTTCATTAAGTACACTTGAGCTCCTATCTGTTGGAACGGGGAGATTAGCTGACGCAGGCGCCATCTTCGTTCTACCGTCTGATGGCAAAAGTCAGGCTTCGCAAAAAAAGTTACCCCGTTGGACCCTTTCTGGGAGTTAGGGCAGGCCTGGTCGTATACCAGTTGCCTAAGGAGAAAATTTCCAAAATACACCAGGAACGCCCTGGGATGTCCACCAGATGAGCTGCTACCATCACGTTGTCGTCTCAAATTAAAAGGGAAGCAATGTGCCCTTTGTATCTCATGGTCCCAGTCCCAGCTTGACTGATCAGGAAAGGAATCTTGTAAAAGTTTCACTATATAGCGCCTAGGATCTTCTCCCTCCTTCCCTTCTGGGATTCCAAGCAGACGGAGGTTGTTTCTGCGTTGTCGGTTCTCCTGTTCCTCCATTTTTGTCATTAGGTCAGACAAACAGGCGGTATTGGAGTCGCTCTGATTTTTAATTAAGGAGACCTCTGTTTCCAAACACTCGGTGCGGCCTTCAACCATGGTGACACGGTCACTTATGTCGGTACAGATTTTATTCAGTCTTCTCATGCCCCCTTGTAGTTTTTTAGCCGCCCCTTTTGCAGCGCGGTTATCTGCCCGAGCCTCTTCTTGGAATTCTTTTATAGAAGCTAGGATCGAAGCTAGTGAGGGTTCGGTAGTATTTTCAGGTGCGCTCTTTATATTATCCCACAGTGTCATGTGAGAGTCGTCTTCTTCAAGAGGGTAGGACATCTGTGAATCTGAGTAGTCCCATTTAAGCTGGCTGCATCTTTTAGCCTTGCTTCTTGCCTTCCTAGGGCGTTGTACTGTACTTATAGCCTTAGGTGACTCTTCACTATTATCTTCACTTGTGTTAAACCCACCTTCGTCCGAGGAGGTCCCAGTGCCATCTGATACCGAATAGAAGTTTTCAGTACCTGTCTCCAGTGTCCATGGGACTTGAGGGCCAGAGGCGGCTGCTAGACCTTGGATATAATTATCAGTACCGGCTTCCGAAGTTTTTAAAGTATTCTCTAGGTTGATTATCGTGGGGTCGAGATCACCTCCTATTTTTTGGGCTACGGGAGCTGAAAATATCAAGTTCTCCTGAGCAGTTGGTCCCACAGCTTCCCCTTCTAAATGAAGGCAGGGAGGGGCGGTCAAGTTGTCAGCCATTTCTTGCAGGCCACTCGTTATCCCCTTGTCAGCTTGCTGTGCCCCTATAGAGTTTTCCTGGGCTGGGAACATTCCTTGCTGAGTGGTCAGCACAGTTGGCTCATCAGTCAACGAATCCATGGGGCACTCTCGGGGGGAGATGTGTGAGACACATAGTTAGTCTTAGAGTCCGTAACAGGAGGTGGCCCCTTAGCCCCAGAAAATAGTTTAGCAACTGAAGGCTGGGAACCCACTAGATCCTTGTGTACACCACCCCCCCTTGCCTCCCTACTGTTTTTTTGTTAACACTGACCTCGCGCTTGATTTTGGGCATGTTTTCTCCTTGTCCGGTGTCTCCAGCGTCAGCGTTGGCGATAGCTGCTTTTGTCTTGCTGATTTTCCCCGCCTTAGCTCCCCTGGTCGACATAATCCTGGACCAGCGCCGATGCCGCCGATGCTGCTGAGCTCTCTCACATACCCAGATTGGAGCGAGTATCAATGAAGCAGCGCACCGCACAATCCAAAGAAAAAGCAGCGTCCGAAACCCCCAGCACGCTCGTAAAGTCACTAGCGTCACCCGGGAGCCTTTGTAATCCTGGAATTTCACCGCATCCACGATAAACAATTCAAAAACGGCTGGCTGAGGGCAAAGACCGATCGTCTTCACTCTCCTCTCTTTCAGCATCTGTGTCACATCGCAGGGCGCCTAGCCGATAGTCGATGTGGCTAGCGTGTGCGGCCGAGCAGCGTAGGTTTCACTCTGACTCCATCTTGCTCCCTGGGTCCCACACCCAGCCTAGGTTTGCAAGGGATTTTGGGTAACAGAACCTGGTGAGGCAGAGCTAGGGTTCAAAAACTACAGCTAGGCACTTTGCCAAAAAAGGGTCATTTTTCACTGTGAACTTGTGGTGTGCCCACGTTGCGTTTTGCGCCGTTTCCTGTCGCGGGCACTAGGCCTACCCACACAAGTGAGGTACCATTTTTTGGGGAAGACTTTGGGGAACGCGGGGTGGGTGGAAATTTGTGGATCCACGCAGATTCCAGAACTTTCCACCACAGAAATGTGAGGAAATTGTGTTTTTTTGGACAATTTTTTATGTTTGCAAGGGATTCTAGGTAACAGAACCTGGTAAGAGGCAGTAAAGTCACCCCATCCTGGATTTCCCTGGGTGTCTAGTTTTCAAAAATGTATAGGTTTGCTAGGTTTCCCTAGGTGCCGGCAGAGCTAGGGTTAAAAAATTACAGCTAGGCACTTTGCCAAAAAGGGTCATTTTTCACTGTGAAATTGTGGTGTGTCCACTTTGCGTTTTGCGCCGTTTCCTGTCGCTGGCACTAGGCCTACCCACACAAGTGAGGTACCATTTTTCTCGGAAGACTTAGGGGAACACAGGGTGGGTGGAAATTTGTGGATCCACGCAGATTCCAGAACTTTCCACCACAGAAATGTGAGAAAAATGTGTTTTTTGTCAATTTTTTATGTTTGCAAGGGATTCTGGGTAACAGAACCTGGTGAGAGCCAGTCAAGTCACCCCATCCTGGATTCCCCTGGATGTCTAGTTTTCAAAAATGTATAGGTTTGCTAGGTTTCCCTAGGTGCGGGCAGAGCTAGGGTTCAAAAACTACAGCTAGGCACTTTGCCAAAAAAGGGTAATTTTTCACTGTGAAATTGTGGTGTGTCCACGTTGCGTTTTGCGCCATTTCTTGCCGCGGGCACTAGGCCTACCCACACAAGTGAGGTACCATTTTTCTCAGAAGACTTTGGGGAACACGGGGTGGGTGGAAATTTGTGGATCCACGCAGATTCCAGAACTTTCCACCACAGAAATGTGAGGAAAATATGTATTTTTTGTCAATTTTCTATGTTTGCAAGAGATTCTGGGTAACAGCACCTGGTGAGAGCCAGTCAAGTCACCCCATCCTAGATTTCCCTGGGTGTCTAGTTTTCAAAAATGTATAGGTTTGCTAGGTTTTCATAGGTGCCGGCAGAGCTAGGGTTCAAAAACTACAGCTAGGCACTTTGCCAAAGAATGTCATTTTTCACTGTGAAATTGTGGTGTGTCCACGTTGCGTTTTGTGCCGTTTCCTGTCGCAGGCACTAGGCCTACCCACACAAGTGAGGTACCATTTTTCTCATAAGACTTTGGGGAAACCGGGGTGGGTGTAAATTTGTGGATACACGCAGATTCCAGAACTTTCCACCCCAGAAATGTGAGGAAAATGTGATTTTTTGAAAAACCTTTTAGGTTTGCAAGGGATTCTGGGTAACAGAACCTGGTGAGAGGCAGTCAAGTTACCCCATCCTGGATTTCCCTGGTTGTCTAGTTTTCAAAAATGTATAGGTTTACTAGGTTTCCCTAGGTGCCGGCAGAGATAGGGCTCAAAAACTACAGCTAGGCACTTTGCCAAAAAAGGGTCATTTTTCACTGTGAAATTGTGGTGTGTCCACTTTGCGTTTTGCGCCGTTTCCTGTCGCTGGCACTAGGCCTACCCACACAAGTGAGGTACCATTTTTCTCGGAAGACTTAGGGGAACACAGGGTGGGTGGAAATTTGTGGATCCACGCAGATTCCAGAACTTTCCACCACAGAAATGTGAGAAAAATGTGTTTTTTTGTCAATTTTTTATGTTTGCAAGGGATTCTGGGTAACAGAACCTGGTGAGAGCCAGTCAAGTCACCCCATCCTGGATTCCCCTGGATGTCTAGTTTTCAAAAATGTATAGGTTTGCTAGGTTTCCCTAGGTGCGGGCAGAGCTAGGGTTCAAAAACTACAGCTAGGCACTTTGCCAAAAAAGGGTAATTTTTCACTGTGAAATTGTGGTGTGTCCACGTTGCGTTTTGCGCCATTTCTTGCCGCGGGCACTAGGCCTACCCACACAAGTGAGGTACCATTTTCTCAGAAGACTTTGGGGAACACGGGGTGGGTGGAAATTTGTGGATCCACGCAGATTCCAGAACTTTCCACCACAGAAATGTGAGGAAAATATGTATTTTTGTCAATTTTCTATGTTTGCAAGAGATTCTGGGTAACAGCACCTGGTGAGAGCCAGTCAAGTCACCCCATCCTAGATTTCCCTGGGTGTCTAGTTTTCAAAAATGTATAGGTTTGCTAGGTTTTCATAGGTGCCGGCAGAGCTAGGGTTCAAAAACTACAGCTAGGCACTTTGCCAAAGAATGTCATTTTTCACTGTGAAATTGTGGTGTGTCCACGTTGCGTTTTGTGCCGTTTCCTGTCGCAGGCACTAGGCCTACCCACACAAGTGAGGTACCATTTTTCTCATAAGACTTTGGGGAAACCGGGGTGGGTGTAAATTTGTGGATACACGCAGATTCCAGAACTTTCCACCCCAGAAATGTGAGGAAAATGTGATTTTTTGAAAAACCTTTTAGGTTTGCAAGGGATTCTGGGTAACAGAACCTGGTGAGAGGCAGTCAAGTTACCCCATCCTGGATTTCCCTGGTTGTCTAGTTTTCAAAAATGTATAGGTTTACTAGGTTTCCCTAGGTGCCGGCAGAGATAGGGCTCAAAAACTACAGCTAGGCACTTTGCCAAAAAAGGGTCATTTTTCACTGTGAAATTGTGGTGTGTCAACGTTGCGTTTTGCGCCGATTCCTGTCGCGGGCACTAGACCTACCCACACAAGTGAGGTACCATTTTTTTTAGAAGACTTTGGGGACGCGGGGTGCGTGGAAATTTGTGGATCCACGCAGATTCCAGAACTTTCCACCACAGAAATATGAGGAAAATGTGTTTTTTTGGTCAATTGTTTATGTTTGCAAGGGATTCTGGGTAACAGAACCTGGTGAGAGCTAGTCAAGTCACCCCATCCTGGATTCCCCTGGGTGTCTAGTTTTCAAAAAAGTATAGGTTTGCTAGGTTTCTGTAGGTGCCGGCAGAGCTAGGGTTCAAAAACTACAGCAAGGCACTTTGCCCAAAAATGGTCATTTTTCACTGTGAAATTGTGGTGTGTCCATGTTGCGTTTTGCGCCGTTTCCTGTCGCGGGCACTAGGCCTACCCACACAAGTGAGGTACCATTTTTTATCGGAAGACTTTGGGTAACCCGGGGTGGGTGTAAATTTGTGGATACACGCAGATTCCAGAACTTTCCACCATAGAAACGTGAGGAAAATGTAATTTTTTGGAAAACCTTTTAGGTTTGCAAGGGTTTTTGGGTAACAGAACCTGGTGAGGCAGAGCTAGGGTTCAAAAACTACAGCTAGGCACTTTGCCAAAAAAGGGTCATTTTTCACTGTGAACTTGTGGTGTGCCCACGTTGCGTTTTGCGCTGTTTCCTGTCGCGGGCACTAGGCCTACCCACACAAGTGAGGTACCATTTTTTTGGGAAGACTTTGGGGAACGCGGGGTGGGTGGAAATTTGTGGATCCACGCAGATTCCAGAACTTTCCACCACAGAAATGTGAGGAAATTGTGTTTTTTTGGACAATTTTTTATGTTTGCAAGGGATTCTGGGTAACAGAACCTGGTGAGAGGCAGTAAAGTCACCCCATCCTGGATTTCCCTGGGTGTCTAGTTTTCAAAAATGTATAGGTTTGCTAGGTTTTCATAGGTGCCGGCAGAGCTAGGGTTCAAAAACTACAGCTAGGCACTTTGCCAAAAAATTGTCATTTTTCACTGTGAAATTGTGGTGTGTCCACGTTGCGTTTTGCGCCGTTTCCTGTCACGGGCACTAGGCCTACCCACACAAGTGAGGTACCATTTTTCTCATATGACTTTGGGGAAACTGGGGTGGGTGTAAATTTGTGGATACACGCAGATTCCAGAACTTTCCACCACAGAAATGTGAGGAAAATGTGTTTTTTTGACAATTTTTTAGGTTTGCAAGGGATTCTGGGTAACAGAACCTGGTGAGAGGCAGTCAAGTCACCCCATCCTGGCTTTCCCTGGGTGTCTAGTTTTCAAAAATGTATAGGTTTGCTAGGTTTCCCTAGGTGCCGGCAGAGCTAGGGTTCAAAAATTACAGCTAGGCACTTTGCCAAAAATGGGTCATTTTTCACTGTGAAATTGTGGTGTGTCCACGTTGCGTTTTGCGCCGTTTCCTGTCGCGGGCACTAGGCCTACCCACACAAGTGAGGTACCATTTTTCTCGGAAGACTTTGGGAACCCGGGGTGGGTGTAAATTTGTGGATACACGCAGATTCCAGAACTTTCCACCATAGAAACGTGAGGAAAATGTAATTTTTGGGAAAACCTTTTAGGTTTGCAAGGGATTTTGGGTAACAGAACCTGGTGAGGCAGAGCTAGGGTTCAAAAACTACAGCTAGGCACTTTGCCAAAAAAGGGTCATTTTTCACTGTGAACTTGTGGTGTGCCCACGTTGCGTTTTGCGCCGTTTCCTGTCGCGGGCACTAGGCCTACCCACACAAGTGAGGTACCATTTTTTAGGGAAGACTTTGGGGAACGCGGGTGGGTGGAAATTTGTGGATCCACGCAGATTCCAGAACTTTCCACCACAGAAATGTGAGGAAATTGTGTTTTTTTGTCAATTTTTTATGTTTGCAAGGGATTCTGGGTAACAGAACCTGGTGAGAGCCAGTCAAGTCACCCCATCCTAGATTTCCCTGGGTGTCTAGTTTTCAAAAATATATAGGATTGCTAGGTTTTCGTAGGTGCCGGCAGAGCTAGGGTTCAAAAACTACAGCTAGGCACTTTGCCAAAGAATGTCATTTTTCACTGTGAAATTGTGGTGTGTCCACGTTGCGTTTTGCGCCGTTTCCTGTCGCGGGCACTAGGCCTACCCACACAAGTGAGGTACCATTTTTCTCATAAGACTTTGGGGAAACCGGGGTGGGTGTAAATTTGTGGATACACGCAGATTCCAGAACTTTCCACCCCAGAAATGTGAGGAAAATGTGATTTTTTGGAAAACCTTTTAGGTTTGCAAGGGATTCTGGGTAACAGAACCTGGTGAGAGGCAGTCAAGTCACCCCATCCTGGCTTTCCCTGGGTGTCTAGTTTTCAAAAATGTATAGGTTTGCTAGGTTTCCCTAGGTGCCGGCAGAGCTAGGGTTCAAAAATTACAGCTAGGCACTTTGCCAAAAATGGGTCATTTTTCACTGTGAAATTGTGGTGTGTCCACGTTGCGTTTTGCGCCGTTTCCTGTCGCGGGCACTAGGCCTACACACACAAGTGAGGTACCATTTTTCTCATATGACTTTGGGGAAACTGGGGTGGGTGTAAATTTGTGGATACACGCAGATTCCAGAACTTTCCACCACAGAAATGTGAGGAACATTTTTTTTTTTGACAATTTTTTAGGTTTGCAAGGGATTCTGGGTAACAGAACCTGGTGAGAGGCAGTCAAGTCACCCCATCCTGGCTTTCCCTGGGTGTCTAGTTTTCAAAAATGTATAGGATTGCTAGGTTTCCCTAGGTGCCGGCAGAGCTAGGGTTAAAAAATTACAGCTAGGCACTTTGCCAAAAATGGGTCATTTTTCACTGTGAAATTGTGGTGTGTCCACGTTGCGTTTTGCGCCGTTTCCTGTCGCGGGCACTAGGCCTACCCACACAAGTGAGGTACCATTTTTCTCGGAAGACTTTGGGGAACCCGGGGTGGGTGTAAATTTGTGGATACACGCAGATTCCAGAACTTTCCACCATAGAAACGTGAGGAAAATGTAATTTTTTGGAAAACCTTTTAGGTTTGCAAGGGATTTTGGGTAACAGAACCTGGTGAGGCAGAGCTAGGGTTCAAAAACTACAGCTAGGCACTTTGCCAAAAAAGGGTCATTTTTCACTGTGAACTTGTGGTGTGCCCACGTTGCGTTTTGCGCCGTTTCCTGTCGCGGGCACTAGGCCTACCCACACAAGTGAGGTACCATTTTTAGGGAAGACTTTGGGAACGCGGGTGGGTGGAAATTTGTGGATCCACGCAGATTCCAGAACTTTCCACCACAGAAATGTGAGGAAATTGTGTTTTTTGTCAATTTTTTATGTTTGCAAGGGATTCTGGGTAACAGAACCTGGTGAGAGCCAGTCAAGTCACCCCATCCTAGATTTCCCTGGGTGTCTAGTTTTCAAAAATATATAGGTTTGCTAGGTTTTCGTAGGTGCCGGCAGAGCTAGGGTTCAAAAACTACAGCTAGGCACTTTGCCAAAGAATGTCATTTTTCACTGTGAAATTGTGGTGTGTCCACGTTGCGTTTTGCGCCGTTTCCTGTCGCGGGCACTAGGCCTACCCACACAAGTGAGGTACCATTTTTCTCATAAGACTTTGTCGAAACCGGGGTGGGTGTAAATTTGTGGATACACGCAGATTCCAGAACTTTCAACCCCAGAAATGTGAGGAAAATGTGATTTTTTGGAAAACCTTTTAGGTTTGCAAGGGATTCTGGGTAACAGAACCTGGTGAGAGGCAGTCAAGTCACCCCATCCTGGCTTTCCCTGGGTGTCTAGTTTTCAAAAATGTATAGGTTTGCTAGGTTTCCCTAGGTGCCGGCAGAGCTAGGGTTAAAAAATTACAGCTAGGCACTTTGCCAAAAATGGGTCATTTTTCACTGTGAAATTGTGGTGTGTCCACGTTGCGTTTTGCGCCGTTTCCTGTCGCGGGCACTAGGCCTACCCACACAAGTGAGGTACCATTTTTCTCGGAAGACTTTGGGGAACCCGGGGTGGGTGTAAATTTGTGGATACACGCAGATTCCAGAACTTTCCACCATAGAAACGTGAGGAAAATGTAATTTTTGGAAAACCTTTTAGGTTTGCTAGGGATTTTGGGTAACAGAACCTGGTGAGGCAGAGCTAGGGTTAAAAACTACAGCTAGGCACTTTGCCAAAAAGGGTCATTTTTCACTGTGAACTTGTGGTGTGCCCACGTTGCGTTTTGCGCCGTTTCCTGTCGCGGGCACTAGGCCTACCCACACAAGTGAGGTACCATTTTTTGGGGAAGACTTTGGGGAACGCGGGGTGGGTGGAAATTTGTGGATCCACGCAGATTCCAGAACTTTCCACCACAGAAATGTGAGGAAATTGTGTTTTTTTGTCAATTTTTTATGTTTGCAAGGGATTCTGGGTAACAGAACCTGGTGAGAGCCAGTCAAGTCACCCCATCCTAGATTTCCCTGGGTGTCTAGTTTTCAAAAATGTATAGGTTTGCTAGGTTTTCGTAGGTGCCGGCAGAGCTAGGGTTCAAAAACTACAGCTAGGCACTTTGCCAAAGAATGTCATTTTTCACTGTGAAATTGTGGTGTGTCCACGTTGCGTTTTGCGCCGTTTCCTGTCGCGGGCACTAGGCCTACCCACACAAGTGAGGTACCATTTTTCTCATAAGACTTTGGGGAAACCGGGGTGGGTGTAAATTTGTGGATACACGCAGATTCCAGAACTTTCCACCCCAGAAATGTGAGGAAAATGTGATTTTTGGAAAACCTTTTAGGTTTGCAAGGGATTCTGGGTAACAGAACCTGGTGAGAGGCAGTCAAGTTACCCCATCCTGGATTTCCTGGTTGTCTAGTTTTCAAAAATGTATAGGTTTACTAGGTTTCCCTAGGTGCCGGCAGAGATAGGGCTCAAAAACTACAGCTAGGAACTTTTTCCAAAAAAGGGTCATTTTTCACTGTGAAATTGTGGTGTGTCAACATTGCGTTTTGCGCCGATTCCTGTCGCGGGCACTAGACCTACCCACACAAGTGAGGTACCATTTTTTTTAGAAGACTTTGGGGACGCGGGGTGCGTGGAAATTTGTGGATCCACGCAGATTCCAGAACTTTCCACCACAGAAATATGAGGAAAATGTGTTTTTTTGGTCAATTGTTTATGTTTGCAAGGGATTCTGGGTAACAGAACCTGGTGAGAGCTAGTCAAGTCACCCCATCCTGGATTCCCCTGGGTGTCTAGTTTTCAAAAAAGTATAGGTTTGCTAGGTTTCTGTAGGTGCCGGCAGAGCTAGGGTTCAAAAACTACAGCAAGGCACTTTGCCAAAAAATGGTCATTTTTCAATGTGAAATTGTAGTGTGTCCATGTTGCGTTTTGCGCCGTTTCCTGTCGTGGGCACTAGGCCTACCCACACAAGTGAGGTACCATTTTTCTCGGAAGACTTTGGGGAACCCGGGGTGGGTGTAAATTTGTGGATACATGCAGATTCCAGAATTTTCCACCATAGAAACGTGAGGAAAATGTAATTTTTTGGAAAACCTTTTAGGTTTGCAAGGGATTTTGGGTAACAGAACCTGGTGAGGCAGAGCTAGGGTTCAAAAACTACAGCTTGGCACTTTGCCAAAAAAGGGTCATTTTTCACTGTGAACTTGTGGTGTGCCCACGGTGCGTTTTGCGCTGTTTCCTGTCGCGGGCACTAGGCCTACCCACACAAGTGAGGTACCATTTTTTTGGGAAGACTTTGGGGAACGCGGGGTGGGTGGAAATTTGTGGATCCACGCAGATTCCAGAACTTTCCACCACAGAAATGTGAGGAAATTGTGTTTTTTTTGACAATTTTTTATGTTTGCAAGGGATTCTGGGTAACAGAACCTGGTGAGAGGCAGTAAAGTCACCCCATCCTGGATTTCCCTGGGTGTCTAGTTTTCAAAAATGTATAGGTTTGCTAGGTTTCCCTAGGTGCCGGCAGAGCTAGGGTTAAAAAATTACAGCTAGGCACTTTGCCAAAAAAGGGTCATTTTTCACTGTGAAATTGTGGTGTGTCCACTTTGCGTTTTGCGCCGTTTCCTGTCGCTGGCACTAGGCCTACCCACACAAGTGAGGTACCATTTTTCTCGGAAGACTTAGGGGAACACGGGGTGGGTGGAAATTTGTGGATCCACGCAGATTCCAGAACTTTCCACCACAGAAATGTGAGGAAAATGTGTTTTTTTGTCAATTTTTTATGTTTGCAAGGGATTCTGGGTAACAGAACCTGGTGAGAGCCAGTCAAGTCACCCCATCCTAGATTTCCCTGGGTATCTAGTTTTCAAAAATGTATAGGTTTGCTAGGTTTTCGTAGGTGCCGGCAGAGCTAGGGTTCAAAAACTACAGCTAGGCACTTTGCCAAAAAATGGTCATTTTTCACTGTGAAATTGTGGTGTGTCCACGTTGCGTTTTGCGCCGTTTCCTGTCACGGGCACTAGGCCTACCCACACAAGTGAGGTACCATTTTTCTCATATGACTTTGGGGAAACTGGGGTGGGTGTAAATTTGTGGATACACGCAGATTCCAGAACTTTCCACCACAGAAATGTGAGGAAAATGTGTTTTTTTGACAATTTTTAGGTTTGCAAGGGATTCTGGGTAACAGAACCTGGTGAGAGGCAGTCAAGTCACCCCATCCTGGCTTTCCCTGGGTGTCTAGTTTTCAAAAATGTATAGGTTTGCTAGGTTTCCCTAGGTGCCGGCAGAGCTAGGGTTCAAAAATTACAGCTAGGCACTTTGCCAAAAATGGGTCATTTTTCACTGTGAAATTGTGGTGTGTCCACGTTGCGTTTTGCGCCGTTTCCTGTCGCGGGCACTAGGCCTACACACACAAGTGAGGTACCATTTTTCTCGGAAGACTTTGGGGAACCCGGGGTGGGTGTAAATTTGTGGATACACGCAGATTCCAGAACTTTCCACCATAGAAACGTGAGGAAAATGTAATTTTTGGGAAAACCTTTTAGGTTTGCAAGGGATTTTGGGTAACAGAACCTGGTGAGGCAGAGCTAGGGTTCAAAAACTACAGCTAGGCACTTTGCCAAAAAAGGGTCATTTTTCACTCTGAACTTGTGGTGTGCCCACGTTGCGTTTTGCGCCGTTTCCTGTCGCGGGCACTAGGCCTACCCACACAAGTGAGGTACCATTTTTTTGGGAAGACTTTGGGGAACGCGGGGTGGGTGGAAATTTGTGGATCCACGCAGATTCCAGAACTTTCCACCACAGAAATGTGAGGAAATTGTGTTTTTTTTGACAATTTTTTATGTTTGCAAGGGATTCTGGGTAACAGAACCTGGTGAGAGGCAGTAAAGTCACCCCATCCTGGATTTCCCTGGGTGTCTAGTTTTCAAAAATGTACAGGTTTGCTAGGTTTCCCTAGGTGCCGGCAGAGCTAGGGTTAAAAAATTACAGCTAGGCACTTTGCCAAAAAAGGGTCATTTTTCACAGTGAAATTGTGGTGTGTCCACTTTGCGTTTTGCGCCGTTTCCTGTCGCTGGCACTAGGCCTACCCACACAAGTGAGGTACCATTTTTCTCGGAAGACTTATGGGAACACGGGGTGGGTGGAAATTTGTGGATCCACGCAGATTCCAGAACTTTCCACCACAGAAATGTGAGGAAAATGTGTTTTTTTGTCAATTTTTTATATTTGCAAGGGATTCTGGGTAACAGAACCTGGTGAGAGCCAGTCAAGTCACCCCATCCTAGATTTCCCTGGGTATCTAGTTTTCAAAAATGTATAGGTTTGCTAGGTTTTCGTAGGTGCCGGCAGAGCTAGGGTTCAAAAACTACAGCTAGGCACTTTGCCAAAAAATGGTCCTTTTTCACTGTGAAATTGTGGTGTGTCCACGTTGCGTTTTGCGCCGTTTCCTGTCGTGGGCACTAGGCCTACCCACACAAGTGAGGTACCATTTTCCTCATAAGACTTTGGGGAAACCGGGGTGGGTGTAAATTTGTGGATACACGCAGATTCCAGAACTTTCCACCACAGAAATGTGAGGAAAATGTGATTTTTTGGAAAACCTTTTAGGTTTGCAAGGGATTCTGGGTAACAGAACCTGGTGAGAGGCAGTCAAGTTACCCCATCCTGGATTTTCCTGGTTGTCTAGTTTTCAAAAATGTATAGGTTTACTAGGTTTCCCTAGGTGCCGGCAGAGCTAGGGTTCAAAAACTACAGCTAGGCACTTTGCCAAAAAAGGGTCATTTTTCACTGTGAAATTGTGGTGTGTCCACGTTGCGTTTAGCGCTGTTTCCTGTCTCGGGCACTAGACCTACCCACACAAGTGAGGTACCATTTTTTTTAGAAGACTTTGGGGAACGTGGGGTGCATGGAAATTTGTGGATCCACGCAGATTCCAGAACTTTCCACCACAGAAATGTGAGGAAATTGTGTTTTTTTTGACAATTTTTTATGTTTGCAAGGGATTCTGGGTAACAGAACCTGGTGAGAGGCAGTAAAGTCACCCCATCCTGGATTTCCCTGGGTGTCTAGTTTTCAAAAATGTACAAGTTTGCTAGGTTTCCCTAGGTGCCGGCAGAGCTAGGGTTAAAAAATTACAGCTAGGCACTTTGCCAAAAAAGGGTCATTTTTCACTGTGAAATTGTGGTGTGTCCACTTTGCGTTTTGCGCCGTTTCCTGTCGCTGGCACTAGGCCTACCCACACAAGTGAGGTACCATTTTTCTCGGAAGACTTAGGGGAACACGGGGTGGGTGGAAATTTGTGGATCCACGCAGATTCCAGAACTTTCCACCACAGAAATGTGAGGAAAATGTGTTTTTTTGTCAATTTTTTATATTTGCAAGGGATTCTGGGTAACAGAACATGGTGAGAGCCAGTCAAGTCACCCCATCCTAGATTTCCCTGGGTATCTAGTTTTCAAAAATGTATAGGTTTGCTAGGTTTTCGTAGGTGCCGGCAGAGCTAGGGTTCAAAAACTACAGCTAGGCACTTTGCCAAAAAATGGTCCTTTTTCACTGTGAAATTGTGGTGTGTCCACGTTGCGTTTTGCGCCGTTTCCTGTCACGGGCACTAGGCCTACCCACACAAGTGAGGTACCATTTTCCTCATAAGACTTTGGGGAAACCGGGGTGGGTGTAAATTTGTGGATACACGCAGATTCCAGAACTTTCCACCACAGAAATGTGAGGAAAATGTGATTTTTTGGAAAACCTTTTAGGTTTGCAAGGGATTCTGGGTAACAGAACCTGGTGAGAGGCAGTCAAGTTACCCCATCCTGGATTTTCCTGGTTGTCTAGTTTTAAAAAATGTATAGGTTTACTAGGTTTCCCTAGGTGCCGGCAGAGCTAGGGTTCAAAAACTACAGCTAGGCACTTTGCCAAAAAAGGGTCATTTTTCACTGTGAAATTGTGGTGTGTCCACGTTGCGTTTAGCGCTGTTTCCTGTCTCGGGCACTAGACCTACCCACACAAGTGAGGTACCATTTTTTTTAGAAGACTTTGGGGAACGTGGGGTGCATGGAAATTTGTGGATCCACGCAGATTCCAGAACTTTCCACCATAGAAATGTGAGGAAAATGTGTTTTTTTTGACAATTTTTAAGGTTTGCAAGGGATTCTGGGTAACAGAACCTGGTGAGAGGCAGTCAAGTCACCCCATCCTGGCTTTCCCTGGGTGTCTAGTTTTCAAAAATGTATAGGTTTGCTAGGCTTCCCTAGGTGCCGGCAGAGCTAGGGTTAAAAAACTACAGCTAGGCACTTTGCCAAAAAAGGGTCATTTTTCACTGTGAAATTGTGGTGTGTCCACGTTGCGTTTAGCGCTGTTTCCTGTCTCTGGCACTAGGCCTACCCACACAAGTGAGGTACCATTTTTCTTGGAAGACTTTAGGGAACACAGGGTGGGTGGAAATTTGTGGATCCTCACAGATTCCAGAACTTTCCACCACAGAAATATGAGGAAAATGTGTTTTTTTTGTCAATTGTTTATGTTTGCAAGGGATTCTGGGTAACAGAACCTGGTGAGAGCTAGTCAAGTCACCCCATCCTGGATTCCCCTGGGTGTCTAGTTTTCAAAAATGTATAGGTTTGCTAGGTTTCTGTAGGTGCCGGCAGAGCTAGGGTTCAAAAACTACAGCAAGGCACTTTGCCAAAAAATGGTCATTTTTCACTGTGAAATTGTGGTGTGTCCACGTTGCGTTTTGCGCCGTTTCCTGTCGTGGGCACTAGGCCTACCCACACAAGTGAGGTACCATTTTTCTCGCAAGACTTTGGGGAACCCGGGGTGGGTGTAAATTTGTGGATACACGCAGATTCCAGAACTTTCCACCATAGAAACGTGAGGAAAATGTAATTTTTTGGAAAACCTTTTAGGTTTGCAAGGGATTTTGGGTAACAGAACCTGGTGAGGCAGAGCTAGGGTTAAAAAACTACAGCTAGGCACTTTGCCAAAAAAGGGTCATTTTTCAATGTGAACTTGTGGTGTGCCCACGTTGCGTTTTGCGCCGTTTCCTGTCACGGGCACTAGGCCTACCCACACAAGTGAGGTACCATTTTTTTGGGAAGGCTTTGGGGAACGCGGGGTGGGTGGAAATTTGTGGATCCATGCAGATTCCAGAGCTTTCCACCTCAGAAATGTGAGGAAATTGTGTTTTTTTTGACAATATTTTGTGTTTGCAAGGGATTCTGGGTAACAGAACCTGGTAAGAGGCAGTAAGGTCACCCCATCCTGGATTTCCCTGGGTGTCTAGTTTTCAAAAATGTATAGGTTTGCTAGGTTTCCCTAGGTGCCGGCAGAGCTAGGGTTAAAAAATTACAGCTAGGCACTTTGCCAAAAAAGGGTCATTTTTCACTGTGAAATTGTGGTGTGTCCACTTTGTGTTTTGCGCCGTTTCCTGTCGCTGGCAATAGGCCTACCCACACAAGTGAGGTACCATTTTTCTCGAAAGACTTAGGGGAACACGGGGTGGGTGGAAATTTGTGGATCCAGGCAGATTCCAGAACTTTCCACCACAGAAATGTGAGGAAAATGTGTTTTTTTGTCAATTTTTTATGTTTGCAAGGGATTCTGGGTAACAGAACCTGGTGAGAGCCAGTCAAGTCACCCCATCCTGGATTCCCCATGATGTCTAGTTTTCAAAAATGTATGGGTTTGCTAGGTTTCCCTAGGTGCGGGCAGAGCTAGGGTTCAAAAACTACAGCTAGGCACTTTGCCAAAAAAGGGTCATTTTTCACTGTGAAATTGTGGTGTGTCCACGTTGCGTTTTGCGCCATTTCCTGCCGCGGGCACTAGGCCTACCCACACAAGTGAGGTACCATTTTTCTCAGAAGACTTTGGGGAACACGGGGTGGGTGGAAATTTGTGGATCCACGCAGATTCCAGAACTTTCCACCACAGAAATGTGAGGAAAATATGTATTTTTTGTCAATTTTCTATTTTTGCAAGGGATTCTGGGTATCAGAACCTGGTGAGAGCCAGTCAAGTCACCCCATCCTAGATTTCCCTGGGTGTCTAGTTTTCAAAAATGTATAGTTTTGCTAGGTTTTCGTAGGTGCCGGCAGAGCTAGGGTTCAAAAACTACAGCTAGGCACTTTGCCAAAAAATGGTCATTTTTCACTGTGAAATTGTGGTGTGTCCACGTTGCGTTTTGCGCCGTTTCCTGTTGCGGGCACTAGGCCTACCCACACAGGTGAGGTACCATTTTTCTCATAAGACTTTGGGGAAACCGGGGTGGGTGTAAATTTGTGGATACACGCAGATTCCAGAACTTTCCACTCCAGAAATGTGAGGAAAATGTGATTTTTTGGAAAACCTTTTAGGTTTGCAAGGGATTCTGGGTAACAGAACCTGGTGAGAGGCAGTCAAGTTACCCCATCCTGGATTTCCCTGGTTGTCTAGTTTTCAAAAATGTATAGGTTTACTAGGTTTCCCTAGGTGCCGGCAGAGCTAGGGTTCAAAAACTACAGCTAGGCACTTTTCCAAAAAGGGTCATTTTTCACTGTGAAATTGTGGTGTGTCAACGTTGCGTTTTGCGCCGTTTCCTGTCGCGGGCACTAGACCTACCCACACAAGTGAGGTACCATTTTTTTTAGAAGACTTTGGGGAACACGGGGTGGGTGGAAATTTGTGGATCCACGCAGATTCCAGAACTTTCCACCACAGAAATATGAGGAAAATATGTTTTTTTTGTCAATTGTTTATGTTTGCAAGGGATTCTGGGTAACAGAACCTGGTGAGAGCTAGTCAAGTCACCCCATCCTGGATTCCCCTGGGTGTCTAGTTTTCAAAAAAGTATAGGTTTGCTAGGTTTCTGTAGGTGCCGGCAGAGCTAGGGTTCAAAAACTACAGCAAGGCACTTTGCCAAAAAATTGTCATTTTTCACTGTAAAATTGTGGTGTGTCCACGTTGCGTTTTGCGCCGTTTCCTGTCGCGGGCACTAGGCCTACCCACACAAGTGAGGTACCATTTTTCTCGGAAGACTTTGGGGAACCCGGGGTGGGTGTAAATTTGTGGAAGCACGCAGATTCCAGAACTTTCCACCATAGAAACGTGAGGAAAATGTAATTTTTTGGAAAACCTTTTAGGTTTGCAAGGGATTTTGGGTAACAGAACCTGGTGAGGCAGAGCTAGGGTTCAAAAACTACAGCTAGGCACTTTGCCAAAAAAGGGTCATTTTTCACTGTGAACTTGTGGTGTGCCCACGTTGCGTTTTGCGCCGTTTCCTGTCGCGGGCACTAGGCCTACCCACACAAGTGAGGTACCATTTTTTTGGGAAGACTTTGGGGAACGCGGGGTCGGTGGAAATTTGTGGATCCATGCAGATTCCAGAACTTTCCACCACAGAAATGTGAGGAAATTGTGTTTTTTTTGACAATTTTTTATGTTTGCAAGGGATTCTGGGTAACAGAACCTGGTGAGAGGCAGTAAAGTCACCCCATCCTGGATTTCCCTGGGTGTCTAGTTTTCAAAAATGTATAGGTTTGCTAGGTTTCCCTAGGTGCCGGCAGAGCTAGGGTTCAAAAATTACAGCTAGGCACTTTGCCAAAAAAGGGTCATTTTTCACTGTGAAATTGTGGTGTGTCCACGTTGCGTTTTGCGCCATTTCCTGCCGCGGGCACTAGGCCTACCCACACAAGTGAGGTACCATTTTTCTCAGAAGACTTTGGGGAACACGGGGTGGGTGGAAATTTGTGGATCCACGCAGATTCCAGAACTTTCCACCACAGAAATGTGAGGAAAATATGTATTTTTTTTTCAATTTTCTATGTTTGCAAGGGATTCTGGGTAACAGAACCTGGTGAGAGCCAGTCAAGTCACCCCATCCTATATTTCCCTGGGTGTCTAGTTTTCAAAAATGTATAGGTTTGCTAGGTTTTCGTAGGTGCCGGCAGAGCTAGGGTTCAAAAACTACAGCTAGGCACTTTGCCAAAAAATGGTCATTTTTCACTGTGAAATTGTGGTGTGTCCACGTTGCGTTTTGCGCCGTTTCCTGTCGCGGGCACTAGGCCTACCCACACAAGTGAAGTACCATTTTTCTCATAAGACTTTGGGGAAACCGGGGTGGGTGTAAATTTGTGGATACACGCAGATTCCAGAACTTTCCACTCTAGAAATGTGAGGAAAATGTGATTTTTTGGAAAACCTTTTAGGTTTGCAAGGGATTCTGGGTAACAGAACCTGGTGAGAGGCAGTCAAGTTACCCCATCCTGGATTTCCCTGGTTGTCTAGTTTTCAAAAATGTATAGGTTTACTAGGCTTCACTAGGTGCTGGCAGAGCTAGGGTTCAAAAACTACAGCTAGGCACTTTGCCAAAAAGGGTCATTTTTCACTGTGAAATTGTGGTGTGTCAACGTTGCGTTTTGCGCCGTTTCCTGTCGCGGGCACTAGACCTACCCACACAAG
The DNA here is from genome assembly GCA_963921515.1 of Calotriton arnoldi. Taxonomy (NCBI): domain Eukaryota; kingdom Metazoa; phylum Chordata; class Amphibia; order Caudata; family Salamandridae; genus Calotriton; species Calotriton arnoldi. The sequence continues at coordinate 467,917 of CAWUFW010011244.1, read as the reverse complement.
TGAGGTACCATTTTTGGGGACGCGGGGTGCGTGGAAATTTGTGGATCCACGCAGATTCCAGAACTTTCCACCACAGAAATATGAGGAAAATGTGTTTTTTTTGTCAATTGTTTATGTTTGCAAGGGATTCTGGGTAACAGAACCTGGGGAGAGCTAGTCAAGTCACCCCATCCTGGATTCACCTGGGTGTCTAGTTTTCAAAAAAGTATAGGTTTGCTAGGTTTCTGTAGGTGACGGCAGAGCTAGGGTTCAAAAACTACAGCAAGGCACTTTGCCAAAAAATTGTCATTTTTCACTGTGAAATTGTGGTGTGTCCACGTTGCGTTTTGCGCCGATTCCTGTCGCGGGCACTAGGCCTACCCACACAAGTGAGGTACCATTTTTCTCGGAAGACTTTGGGGAACCCGGGGTGGGTGTAAATTTGTGGATACACGCAGATTACAGAACTTTCCACCATAGAAACGTGAGGAAAATGTAATTTTTTGGAAAACCTTTTAGGTTTGCAAGGGATTTTGGGTAACAGAACCTGGTGAGGCAGAGCTAGGGTTCAAAAACTACAGCTAGGCACTTTGCCAAAAAAGGGTCATTTTTCACTGTGAACTTGTGGTGTGCCCACGTTGCGTTTTGCGCCGTTTCCTGTCGCGGGCACTAGGACTACCCACACAAGTGAGGTACCATTTTTTTGGGAAGACTTTGGGGAACGCGGGGTCGGTGGAAATTTGTGGATCCATGCAGATTTCAGAACTTTCCACCACAGAAATATGAGGAAATTGTGTTTTTTTGTCAATTTTTATGTTTGCAAGGGATTCTGGGTAACAGAACCTGGTGAGAGCCAGTCAAGTCACCCCATCCTAGATTTCCCTGGGTGTCTAGTTTTCAAAAATGTATAGGTTTGCTAGGTTTTCATAGGTGCCGGCAGAGCTAGGGTTCAAAAACTACAGCTAGGCACTTTGCCAAAGAATGTCATTTTTCACTGTGAAATTGTGGTGTGTCCACGTTGTGTTTTGCGCCGTTTCCTGTCGCGGGCACTAGGCCTACCCACACAAGTGAGGTACCATTTTTCTCATAAGACTTTGGGGAAACCGGGGTGGGTGTAAATTTGTGGATACACGCAGATTCCAGAACTTTCCACCCCAGATATGTGAGGAAAATGTGATTTTTTGGAAAACCTTTTAGGTTTGCAAGGGATTCTGGGTAACAGAACCTGGTGAGAGGCAGTCAAGTTACCCCATCCTGGATTTCCCTGGTTGTCTAGTTTTCAAAAATGTATAGGTTTACTAGGTTTCCCTAGGTGCCGGCAGAGATAGGGCTCAAAAACTACAGCTAGGCACTTTGCCAAAAAAGGGTCATTTTTCACTGTGAAATTGTGGTGTGTCAACATTGCGTTTTGCGCCGATTCCTGTCGCGGGCACTAGACCTACCCACACAAGTGAGGTACCATTTTTTTTAGAAGACTTTGGGGACGCGGGGTGCGTGGAAATTTGTGGATCCACACAGATTCCAGAACTTTCCACCACAGAAATATGAGGAAAATGTGTTTTTTGTCAATTGTTTATGTTTGCAAGGGATTCTGGGTAACAGAACCTGGTGAGAGCTAGTCAAGTCACCCCATCCTGGATTCCCCTGGGTGTCTAGTTTTCAAAAAAGTATAGGTTTGCTAGGTTTCTGTAGGTGCCGGCAGAGCTAGGGTTCAAAAACTACAGCAAGGCACTTTGCCAAAAAATGGTCATTTTTCAATGTGAAATTGTAGTGTGTCCATGTTGCGTTTTGCGCCGTTTCCTGTCGTAGGCACTAGGCCTACCCACACAAGTGAGGTACCATTTTTCTTGGAAGACTTTGGGGAACCCGGGGTGGGTGTAAATTTGTGGATACACGCAGATTCCAGAACTTTCCACCACAGAAATGTGAGGAAATTGTGTTTTTTTTGACAATTTTTTATGTTTGCAAGGGATTCTGGGTAACAGAACCTGGTGAGAGGCAGTAAAGTCACCCCATCCTGGATTTCCCTGGGTGTCTAGTTTTCAAAAATGTATAGGTTTGCTAGGTTTCCCTAGGTGCCGGCAGAGCTAGGGTTAAAAAATTACAGCTAGGCACTTTGCCAAAAAAGGGTCATTTTTCACTGTGAAATTGTGGTGTGTCCACGTTGCGTTTAGCACTGTTTCCTGTCTCTGGCACTAGGCCTACCCACACAAGTGAGGTACCATTTTTCTTGGAAGACTTTGGGGAACACAGGGTGAGTGGAAATTTGTGGATCCTCGCAGATTCCAGAACTTTCCACCACAGAAATATGAGGAAAATGTGTTTTTTTTGTCAATTGTTTATGTTTGCAAGGGATTCTGGGTAACAGAACCTGGTGAGAGCTAGTCAAGTCACCCCATCCTGGATTCCGCTGGGTGTCTAGTTTTCAAAAATGTATAGGTTTGCTAGGTTTCCCTAGGTGCCGGCAGAGCTAGGGTTAAAAAATTACAGCTAGGCACTTTGCCAAAAAAGGGTCATTTTTCACTGTGAAATTGTGGTGTGTCCACTTTGTGTTTTGCGCCGTTTCCTGTCGCTGGCAATAGGCCTACCCACACAAGTGAGGTACCATTTTTCTCGGAAGACTTAGGGGAACACGGGGTGGGTGGAAATTTGTGGATCCAGGCAGATTCCAGAACTTTCCACCACAGAAATGTGAGGAAAATGTGTTTTTTTGTCAATTTTTTATGTTTGCAAGGGATTCTGGGTAACAGAACCTGGTGAGAGCCAGTCAAGTCACCCCATCCTGGATTCCCCATGATGTCTAGTTTTCAAAAATGTATGGGTTTGCTAGGTTTCCCTAGGTGCGGGCAGAGCTAGGGTTCAAAAACTACAGCTAGGCACTTTGCCAAAAAAGGGTCATTTTTCACTGTGAAATTGTGGTGTGTCCACGTTGCGTTTTGCGCCATTTCCTGCTGCGGGCACTAGGCCTACCCACACAAGTGAGGTACCATTTTTCTCAGAAGACTTTGGGGAACACGGGGTGGGTGGAAATTTGTGGATCCACGCAGATTCCAGAACTTTCCACCACAGAAATGTGAGGAAAATATGTATTTTTTGTCAATTTTCTATTTTTGCAAGGGATTCTGGGTATCAGAACCTGGTGAGAGCCAGTCAAGTCACCCCATCCTAGATTTCCCTGGGTGTCTAGTTTTCAAAAATGTATAGTTTTGCTAGGTTTTCGTAGGTGCCGGCAGAGCTAGGGTTCAAAAACTACAGCTAGGCACTTTGCCAAAAAATGGTCATTTTTCACTGTGAAATTGTGGTGTGTCCACGTTGCGTTTTGCGCCGTTTCCTGTTGCGGGCACTAGGCCTACCCACACAGGTGAGGTACCATTTTTCTCATAAGACTTTGGGAAACCGGGGTGGGTGTAAATTTGTGGATACACGCAGATTCCAGAACTTTCCACTCCAGAAATGTGAGGAAAATGTGATTTTTTGGAAAACCTTTTAGGTTTGCAAGGGATTCTGGGTAACAGAACCTGGTGAGAGGCAGTCAAGTTACCCCATCCTGGATTTCCCTGGTTGTCTAGTTTTCAAAAATGTATAGGTTTACTAGGTTTCCCTAGGTGCCGGCAGAGCTAGGGTTCAAAAACTACAGCTAGGCACTTTTTCAAAAAAGGGTCATTTTTCACTGTGAAATTGTGGTGTGTCAACGTTGCGTTTTGCGCCGTTTCCTGTCGCGGGCACTAGACCTACCCACACAAGTGAGGTACCATTTTTTTTAGAAGACTTTGGGGACGCGGGGTGCGTGGAAATTTGTGGATCCACGCAGATTCCAGAACTTTCCACCACAGAAATATGAGGAAAATATGTTTTTTTTGTCAATTGTTTATGTTTGCAAGGGATTCTGGGTAACAGAACCTGGTGAGAGCTAGTCAAGTCACCCCATCCTGGATTCCCCTGGGTGTCTAGTTTTCAAAAAAGTATAGGTTTGCTAGGTTTCTGTAGGTGCCGGCAGAGCTAGGGTTCAAAAACTACAGCAAGGCACTTTGCCAAAAAATGGTCATTTTTCACTGTAAAATTGTGGTGTGTCCACGTTGCGTTTTGCGCCGTTTCCTGTCGCGGGCACTAGGCCTACCCACACAAGTGAGGTACCATTTTTCTCGGAAGACTTTGGGGAACCCGGGGTGGGTGTAAATTTGTGGAAGCACGCAGATTCCAGAACTTTCCACCATAGAAACGTGAGGAAAATGTAATTTTTGGAAAACCTTTTAGGTTTGCAAGGGATTTTGGGTAACAGAACCTGGTGAGGCAGAGCTAGGGTTCAAAAACTACAGCTAGGCACTTTGCCAAAAAGGGTCATTTTTCACTGTGAACTTGTGGTGTGCCCACGTTGCGTTTTGCGCCGTTTCCTGTTGCGGGCACTAGGCCTACCCACACAAGTGAGGTACCATTTTTTGGGAAGACTTTGGGGAACGCGGGGTCGGTGGAAATTTGTGGATCCATGCAGATTCCAGAACTTTCCACCACAGAAATGTGAGGAAATTGTGTTTTTTTTGACAATTTTTTATGTTTGCAAGGGATTCTGGGTAACAGAACCTGGTGAGAGGCAGTAAAGTCACCCCATCCTGGATTTCCCTGGGTGTCTAGTTTTCAAAAATGTATAGGTTTGCTAGGTTTCCCTAGGTGCCGGCAGAGCTAGGGTTAAAAAATTACAGCTAGGCACTTTGCCAAAAAAGGGTCATTTTTCACTGTGAAATTGTGGTGTGTCCACGTTGCGTTTTGCGCCATTTCCTGCCACGGGCACTAGGCCTACCCACACAAGTGAGGTACCATTTTTCTCAGAAGACTTTGGGGAACACGGGGTGGGTGGAAATTTGTGGATCCACGCAGATTCCAGAACTTTCCACCACAGAAATGTGAGGAAAATATGTATTTTTTTGTCAATTTTCTATGTTTGCAAGGGATTCTGGGTAACAGAACCTGGTGAGAGCCAGTCAAGTCACCCCATCCTATATTTCCCTGGGTGTCTAGTTTTCAAAAATGTATAGGTTTGCTAGGTTTCCCTAGGTGCCGGCAGAGCTAGGGTTAAAAAATTACAGCTAGGCACTTTGCCAAAAAAGGGTCATTTTTCACTGTGAAATTGTGGTGTGTCCACGTTGCGTTTTGCGCCATTTCCTGCCACGGGCACTAGGCCTACCCACACAAGTGAGGTACCATTTTTCTCGGAAGACTTTGGGGAACCCGGGGTGGGTGTAAATTTGTGGAAGCACGCAGATTCCAGAACTTTCCACCATAGAAACGTGAGGAAAATGTAATTTTTTGGAAAACCTTTTAGGTTTGCAAGGGATTTTGGGTAACAGAACCTGGTGAGGCAGAGCTAGGGTTCAAAAACTACAGCTAGGCACTTTGCCAAAAAAGGGTCATTTTTCACTGTGAACTTGTGGTGTGCACACGTTGCGTTTTGCGCCGTTTCCTGTTGCGGGCACTAGGCCTACCCACACAAGTGAGGTACCATTTTTTTGGGAAGACTTTGGGGAACGAGGGGTCGGTGGAAATTTGTGGATGCATGCAGATTCCAGAACTTTCCACCACAGAAATGTGAGGAAATTGTGTTTTTTTGACAATTTTTTATGTTTGCAAGGGATTCTGGGTAACAGAACCTGGTGAGAGGCAGTAAAGTCACCCCATCCTGGATTTCCCTGGGTGTCTAGTTTTCAAAAATGTATAGGTTTGCTAGGTTTCCCTAGGTGCCGGCAGAGCTAGGGTTAAAAAATTACAGCTAGGCACTTTGCCAAAAAAGGGTCATTTTTCACTGTGAAATTGTGGTGTGTCCACGTTGCGTTTTGCGCCATTTCCTGCCACGGGCACTAGGCCTACCCACACAAGTGAGGTACCATTTTTCTCAGAAGACTTTGGGGAACACGGGGTGGGTGGAAATTTGTGGATCCACGCAGATTCCAGAACTTTCCACCACAGAAATGTGAGGAAAATATGTATTTTTTTGTCAATTTTCTATGTTTGCAAGGGATTCTGGGTAACAGAACCTGGTGAGAGCCAGTCAAGTCACCCCATCCTATATTTCCCTGGGTGTCTAGTTTTCAAAAATGTATAGGTTTGCTAGGTTTTCGTAGGTGCCGGCAGAGCTAGGGTTCAAAAACTACAGCTAGGCACTTTGCCAAAAAATTGTCATTTTTCACTGTGAAATTGTGGTGTGTCCACTTTGCGTTTTGCGCCGTTTCCTGTCGCGGGCACTAGGCCTACCCACACAAGTGAAGTACCATTTTTCTCATAAGACTTTGGGGAAACCGGGGTGGGTGTAAATTTGTGGATACACGCAGATTCCAGAACTTTCCACTCCAGAAATGTGAGGAAAATGTGATTTTTTGGAAAACCTTTTAGGTTTGCAAGGGATTCTGGGTAACAGAACCTGGTGAGAGGCAGTCAAGTTACCCCATCCTGGATTTCCCTGGTTGTCTAGTTTTCAAAAATGTATAGGTTTACTAGGCTTCACTAGGTGCTGGCAGAGCTAGGGTTCAAAAACTACAGCTAGGCACTTTGCCAAAAAAGGGTCATTTTTCACTGTGAAATTGTGGTGTGTCAACGTTGCGTTTTGCGCCGATTCCTGTCGCGGGCACTAGACCTACCCACACAAGTGAGGTACCATTTTTTTTAGAAGACTTTGGGGACGCGGGGTGCGTGGAAATTTGTGGATCCACGCAGATTCCAGAACTTTCCACCACAGAAATATGAGGAAAATGTGTTTTTTTTGTCAATTGTTTATGTTTGCAAGGGATTCTGGGTAACAGAACCTGGGGAGAGCTAGTCAAGTCACCCCATCCTGGATTCACCTGGGTGTCTAGTTTTCAAAAAAGTATAGGTTTGCTAGGTTTCTGTAGGTGCCGTCAGAGCTAGGGTTCAAAAACTACAGCAAGGCACTTTGCCAAAAAATTGTCATTTTTCACTGTGAAATTGTGGTGTGTCCACGTTGCGTTTTGCGCCGATTCCTGTCGCGGGCACTAGGCCTACCCACACAAGTGAGGTACCATTTTTCTCGGAAGACTTTGGGGAACCCGGGGTGGGTGTAAATTTGTGGATACACGCAGATTCCAGAACTTTCCACCATAGAAACGTGAGGAAAATGTAATTTTTTGGAAAACCTTTTAGGTTTGCAAGGGATTTTGGGTAACAGAACCTGGTGAGGCAGAGCTAGGGTTCAAAAACTACAGCTAGGCACTTTGCCAAAAAAGGGTCATTTTTCACTGTGAACTTGTGGTGTGCCCACGTTGCGTTTTGCGCCGTTTCCTGTCGCGGGCACTAGGACTACCCACACAAGTGAGGTACCATTTTTTGGGAAGACTTTGGGGAACGCGGGGTCGGTGGAAATTTGTGGATCCATGCAGATTCCAGAACTTTCCACCACAGAAATGTGAGGAAATTGTGTTTTTTTCGACAATTTTTTATGTTTGCAAGGGATTCTGGGTAACAGGACCTGGTGAGAGGCATTAAAGTCACCCCATCCTGGATTTCCCTGGGTGTCTAGTTTTCAAAAATGTATAGGTTTGCTAGGTTTCCCTAGGTGCCGGCAGAGCTAGGGTTCAAAAATTACAGCTAGGCACTTTGCCAAAAAAGGGTAATTTTTCACTGTGAAATTGTGGTGTGTCCACTTTGCGTTTTGCGCCATTTCCTGCCGCGGGCACTAGGCCTACCCACACAAGTGAGGTACCATTTTTCTCAGAAGACTTTGGGGAACACGGGGTGGGTGGAAATTTGTGGATCCACGCAGATTCCAGAACTTTCCACCACAGAAATGTGAGGAAAATATGTATTTTTTTGTCAATTTTCTATGTTTGCAAGGGATTCTGGGTAACAGAACCTGGTGAGAGCCAGTCAAGTCACCCCATCCTATATTTCCCTGGGTGTCTAGTTTTCAAAAATGTATAGGTTTGCTAGGTTTTCGTAGGTGCCGGCAGAGCTAGGGTTCAAAAACTACAGCTAGGCACTTTGCCAAAAAAGGGTCATTTTTCACTGTGAAATTGTGGTGTGTCCACGTTGCGTTTTGCGCCGTTTCCTGTCGCGGGCACTAGGCCTACCCACACAAGTGAGGTACCATTTTTCTCATAAGACTTTGGGGAAACCGGGGTGGGTGTAAATTTGTGGATACACACAGATTCCAGAACTTTCCACCACAGAAATGTGAGGAAAATGTGATTTTTTGGAAAACCTTTTAGGTTTGCAAGGGATTCTGGGTAACAGAACCTGGTGAGAGGCAGTCAAGTTACCCCATCCTGGATTTCCCTGGTTGTCTAGTTTTCAAAAATGTATAGGTTTACTAGGTTTCCCTAGGTGCCGGCAGAGCTAGGGTTCAAAAACTACAGCTAGGCACTTTGCCAAAAAAGGGTCATTTTTCACTGTGAAATTGTGGTGTGTCAACGTTGCGTTTTTGCGCCGTTTCCTGTCGCGGGCACTAGACCTACCCACACAAGTGAGGTACCATTTTTTTTAGAAGACTTTGGGGACGCGGGGTGCGTGGAAATTTGTGGATCCACGCAGATTCCAGAACTTTTCACCACAGAAATGTGAGGAAAATGTGTTTTTTTTGACAATTTTTTAGGTTTGCAAGGGATTCTGGGTAACAGAACCTGGTGAGAGGCAGTCAAGTCACCCCATCCTGGCTTTCCCTGGGTGTCTAGTTTTCAAAAATGTATAGGTTTGCTAGGCTTCCCTAGGTGCCGGTAGAGCTAGGGTTCAAACACTACAGCTAGGCACTTTGCCAAAAAAGGGTCAGTTTTTCACTGTGAAATTGTGGTGTGTCCACGTTGCGTTTAGCACTGTTTCCTGTCTCTGGCACTAGGCCTACCCACACAAGTGAGGTACCATTTTTCTTGGAAGACTTTGGGGAACACAGGGTGAGTGGAAATTTGTGGATCCTCGCAGATTCCAGAACTTTCCACCACAGAAATATGAGGAAAATGTGTTTTTTTTGTCAATTGTTTATGTTTGCAAGGGATTCTGGGTAACAGAACCTGGTGAGAGCTAGTCAAGTCACCCCATCCTGGATTCCGCTGGGTGTCTAGTTTTCAAAAATGTATAGGTTTGCTAGGTTTCTGTAGGTGCCGGCAGAGCTAGGGTTCAAAAACTACAGCAAGGCACTTTGCCAAAAAATGGTCATTTTTCACTGCGAAATTGTGGTGTGTCCACGTTGTGTTTTGCGCCGTTTCCTGTCGCGGGCACTAGGCCTACCCACACAAGTGAGGTACCATTTTTCTCGGAAAACTTTGGGGAACCCTGGGTGCGTGTAAATTTGTGGATACACGCAGATTCCAGAACTTTCCACCATAGAAACGTGAGGAAAATGTAATTTTTTGGAAAACCTTTTAGGTTTGCAAGGGATTTTGGGTAACAGAACCTGGTGAGGCAGAGCTAGGGTTCAAAAACTACAGCTAGGCACTTTGCCAAAAAAGGGTCATTTTTCACTGTGAACTTGGGGTGTGCCCACGTTGCGTTTTGCGCCGTTTCCTGTCGCGGGCACTAGGCCTACCCCCAAGTGAGGTACCATTTTTTTGGGAAGACTTTGGGGAACGCGGGTGGGTGGAAATTTGTGGATCCACGCAGATTCCAGAACTTTCCACCACAGAAATGTGAGGAAATTGTGTTTTTTTTGACAATTGTTTATGTTTGCAAGGGATTCTGGGTAACAGAACCTGGTGAGAGGCAGTAAAGTCACCCCATCCTGGATTTCCCTGGGTGTCTAGTTTTCAAAAATGTATAGGTTTGCTAGGTTTCCCTAGGTGCCGGCAGAGCTAGGGTTCAAAAATTACAGCTAGGCACTTTGCCAAAAATGGGTCATTTTTCACTGTGAAATTGTGGTGTGTCCACTTTGCGTTTTGCGCAGTTTCCTGTCGCTGGCACTAGGCCTACCCACACAAGTGAGGTACCATTTTTCTCATAAGACTTTGGGGAAACTGGGGTGGGTGTAAATTTGTGGATACACGCAGATTCCAGAACTTTCCACCACAGAAATGTGAGGAAAATGTGGTTTTTTGACAATTTGTTAGGTTTGCAAGGGATTCTGGGTAACAGAACCTGGTGAGAGGCAGTCAAGTCACCCCATCCTGGCTTTCCCTGGGTGTCTAGTTTTAAAAAATGTATAGGTTTGCTAGGTTTCCCTAGGTGCCGGCAGAGCTAGGGTTCAAAAACTACAGCTAGGCACTTTGCAAAAAGGGTCATTTTTCATTGTGAAATTGTGGTGTGTCCACGTTGCGTTTTGCGCCGTTTCCTGTCGTGGGCACTAGGCCTACCCACACAAGTGAGGTACCATTTTTCTCGGAAGACTTTGGGGAACACGGGGTGGGTGGAAATTTGTGGATCCACACAGATTCCAGAACTTTCCACCACAGAAATGTGAGGAAAATGTTTTTTTTTGGTCAATTGTTTATGTTTGCAAGGGATTCTGGGTAACAGAACCTGGTGAGAGCCAGTCAAGTCACCCCATCCTGGATTCCCCTGGATGTCTAGTTTTCAAAAATGTATAGGTTTGCTAGGTTTCCCTAGGTGCCGGCAGAGCTAGGGTTCAAAAACTACAGCTAGGCACTTTGCAAAAAAGGGTCATTTTTCGTTGTGAAATTGTGGTGTGTCCACGTTGCATTTTGCGCTGTTTCCTGTCGTGGGCACTAGGCCTACCCACACAAGTGAGGTACCATTTTTCTCGGAAGACTTTGGGGAACACGGGGTGGGTGGAAATTTGTGGAGCTACACAGATTCCAGAACTTTCCACCACAGAAATGTGAGGAAAATGTGGGTTTTTTTTCCATTTGTTAGGTTTGCAAGGGATTCTGGGTAACAGAACCTGGTGATAGCCAGTCAAGTCACCCCATCCTGGATTTCCCTGGGTGTCTAGTTTTCAAAAATGTATAGGTTTGCTAGGTTTCCCTAGGTTCCGGCAGAGCTAGGGTTCAAAAACTACAGCTATGCACTTTGCAAAAAAAGGGTAATTTTTCTTTGTAAAATGTGGTGTGTTCACGTTGCATTTTGAGCCATTTCCTGTCTTGGGCACTATGCCTACCCACACAAGTGAGGTACAATTTTATTCGGGAGACTTAGGGTAATTCAGATTTGTAAAGCAACTGTTATTACTTATTGACTTTCGATGCATTTCTGCCTTCCAAATGAAAGACAATGTGTAAAAAATAAGTCATTTTGAAAAATGACCAATAATTCTCATGCTAGTATGAGTATTCCCAATTTTGGAAATGTGCAAATATCTACTGTTTCTAAACTCTATATTTTGTTCCCATTTCAGAAATACATAGGTGTCTTTTATACCGATTTTTTCATGTATACATTTTCCCAGAATAATAGCTATATACCCGGTACATAATAAAAAACCATTGCAAGTCGCTGCTCAGTTTTTGGCTCTGGGTTCGTCGGGTTCTTGGTGAACCTACAAGTCCTATATATCCCCACAACCAGTAAGGTCCAGCGGATGTAGCAGTATATTGCTTTCAAAGAGCTATCATAATTAAAAGAAGTTACAGGTGAAAACGATGACACAAATGGTTGTTTTTTTCAACTAATTTTCAATTTTTCCTATATTTAACTGTTAGTTTCTATAAAGAAACCTTGAAGGATCTACACAAATGACCCCTTGCTGAATTCAGAATTATGTCTACTTTTCTAAAATGTATAGCTTTCCAGGATCCATTATCGCTTTCATACCCATTTCTACCACTAACTGGAAGGAGGTTGAAAGCACAAAAAATATCAAAAATAGGCTATGTCCCAGAAAAATGCCAAAACTGTTTAAAAAATTTTGGTTTTCTAACAAAGGTCTGTCATTCCCTAAAAGCTGGGAAAATGGTGATTTCAGCCCCACAACCCCTTTTTTGATACCATTTGCAGGAAAAAAACCAGACGCTTTCATTTGCAGCACTTTTTTCCCATTTTTCCCCCCAAAAAACAAAATTTAGCTGTATTTTGGCTAATTTCTGAGTCCCCTCCAGGGGAATCCACAAACCCTGGGTACCTTTAGAATCCCCATGATGTTGGAAGAAAAGGACGCAAATTTGGTGTGGATACCTTATGTGGTCAAAACGTTACAGGGGCCTAAGTGGCAAACTACCCCAAATAGCCCAAAAAAGGCTTAGCACAGGGGGGGGAAAAGGCCTAGCAGCGAAGGGGTTAATAAATAAAACAAGACCAAACAAGATAAAAATCCAATCAGTAAAACCGGATATATGCATGTTTGAAGATTTCAGTGAAAATAGTGCCAAACAGCACAAAGCGCAAACTGTGGATATCTGGTTGTGCGGAACTTGGACAATGGCACAAGTTCAGGCCGACTGCGATGAGGTGTGGGCCGGCTACAGAGACTCAGGTGGGCCCACTGAACAAAGTACCATAAATACTGGTTTGCAGAGCATTGCGAGGGTCCGTGCATAAGATGAGTTGCGCAGCCGAATCGATGCGTCGGTTCTGAGATGTAGAACTGTTATGCAATGTCCTGCATCGTCATCAAGAATCCCATCAACGGGTGTTGTCTTCCGCTTTAGGGATCCGTATATAGGTTTTCCTGAATCATGTCCTTATATAGGCACAATTCGCCTTGCCCTTATATAGGCATAAAATCCCTGTCCTTATTTAGGCATTAACCGTGCACTCAAAATACAGGCATGGTCACCGACATCCGTCCACCCTAACATCACAACGAGTTCTTAGAAACCAGACCCTTAAGCTTCGGGAGTTCCCCTAGCACAGGACTATTGATTTCTCCAAGAACTCATCTATTATGTATGAACCATTATACCTTAAGGGTTCATTCCTGATGTCTTCCTATGTCCGACTTCACGTCAATGCTAACATTCCTCGACACCTACCAGGTATAAATATACCTTCCCTTGCCCAAGCAAGTTAGAGGAGACCTCGACTTCAGAGGAGCCCGTATCCCAGCCTGACGCACTGAGAAGACGCTGTCATTCCTGCACGCAGACGAATCCAGCTTCCAGTGTTCTGACTCCCTTCGCAGGGTGTTAGAGTCCCAGATCCCGCAAGAGATTCCCACCTCTCTCATTCTCAAGGTATGGAGCAGACTAGATCCTAGAGAGACTCTTGGCATACTAGACTTAACATACTCTTAGTCTACCATACTAGAGAATACTCCACCTACTTCTATCTTTCCCTACACCTAAACTAGGTTAGGTACATTGGGTAGAACTAGCATAGAGACGCATCGAATGAGTACCCGCATTCTTAGCTCATGTTATTTATGTACGTGAATATATGCTAAAAGATAATGCTAGCGCAGTATTATTTATTTCTACTGCTTACGCTGTACATTATTTATCTTGCATACTGTCTTGTGATCATAACAGCACATATCTCTTACACGAGAAACAAGACTGTTCAATAAAACCCTTTTTATTGAAACGCCCGTCTTTCCTTTCTGTGTAACTCTGCAGAAACTAAGCATGCACGATTGAATGAGTGAAACTGTTATCTATTGTTTCCACGATTCTGAGACATGTTCCGCTTCTAACGGGAAACAAAGTTGTCATGTTTTTCGGTTGCCAGAAACTACTCCCTTCTTGTTCTCAAGGAGTTTCTAGTGGCCTCTGAGCTAGATGGCACAGGTAATTAAGTTTAATATAATCGATAGGGACATACCGACCTTAGTCCTATGTCAGACCTATAGGTTATATTATTCCAATGCGCAGAGCCTATTAGGGAAATAGGAACTACACTACATGGCGCCCAACGGTTTGGTAAGGCAGTAATTTAACGCTAGATACTGAGTAACTCATTCGTGCTTTTCTCAGAGACCCGTACTCACATACTCCATAAGACGTCCGGAGTGGGTAGGGCTAAATATCCGCCATAACTAAATAGGGAAGCACCCTATATATTAGTTGCTTGGTTTGTTCAACGTTGAAGGATACAGTGTTCCAAAATATTGTGCACCTTATCTTTTTGTTTCCTTGAAACTTGTTCTACATTTTTCAAAAAACAAATGTCCAACAGGGAAAATGCCACCGACACCGGTGGAGCTGCGGCTGATCCAGCCCTAGCAACAGTTTTTAACTTTACAGGTTTAAATGAACCTGAGGAGTGTGTTATAGACATCCATCCAAACTTAAGAAGAGCCATCACTCTAAAACTTATAAAACACGGCCTACCACCAAGAGGCGGTAGAGCAGTTTTTGTGATAGAGGCACACGAATCCTTTCAGACAGAGGTATTCTATTGAAGGGTAATATTTCCTGAATCACATTCAGTAACAAAACTAATTCACTTCTACAAAGAAGATGATCCACCAGAGGAATATATTCCTTTCGAGGATATTGAAATTCCACTAACATACCAGGAGCATCAGCTCTGGTTTAAAGGCGCCCTAAAACATCACAGAAACATAACCAGGCTCGGTCCACTAGGTAGACCAGGAGCAACATGGCCGAATCTAGCCGGCTACACTCCTCATCCTGAACTGGATATAATGACGGATGAGGAATTACTTACTCAACTTACAGAGTTAATAAAAATCTACAGACAATTAGTCCAATATGTCATGCAGACTTTCACAGTCCAACCACCATTGACACTTCCAAATCAAACTCCTCAACAGGGGAATACACTAAAAATTACACCACAGACTCTATACACAGTCATGGGAAGAATGCCCGCAAAGCGCGAGCAAGTTTCATTTTGAATAGTTCAAGAAATTACTCAAATCGAAGCAGTATTTCCAAATACTAGCCCGTATGAGAAACACAGAATCCTAACCATCTGTTTACCGATGGGGATCACACCACAACTGGAAGACTGTACCACTTGGGGCTCAGTCTTTGCTGCCATCTATACTAAAACACATGGTATTCCATCAATTGCGGTAATACCAGATGTCCTGAAACAAATTCAAAACGAATACGGGGCAGAGCCTGCTCTGAATTTAGGTATGAAATTACTGAAAAATTTCGACCAGGTCTCAACAATAATATTATCTAATATTAAAGGGGAGGCAGCAGCAGTGGCGATCCGCCAACGATTAAGGGAATTCGATGTTACAGAACATCAAACTGAGCTACCTAGAATAATAGAACAATCATATGCAGAATTAGGCAAAGATAGTTTGGGTGGAAGACCAGTGAAGCCAAAACTATCTGAAAGTCCTGAGAAGGACTCTATTAAACAAACTCCTACATCTTATCTTCTAAAAAGAAGTGGGAGACTAATAAACAAAATTCAAACAAGAAACGTTCTCAATTCGAGGTAGGTCTCCTCAAAGGAGCCCTCTGAAAGGAGGTATAACCTCAGGAATAGGGATAATTTGAAAAAGCCTGACAGGTATCAAGATACTGATACACGTTCCTCTCGTACCTTTCAGATCTCGTCACAGACATCGGAAAGAAGAGGACGGTCAGAACATAGAGAAGAACGCGTGAAATCGAAAGACGACAAACACGTTCCCAAAAACAAATCAAAACCTCGATTCTCAAAGAAGAAAGTAGCAGGTCTGAAGATCAGACATGCCGAGGATACTGAGAACACAACTCAAAAACGGAGAATAGGCTCAGACAATGCTGGACAGTGCAGCAGAAGTCACAATAGCTCGCCAGAACCTGAAGGAACTTCTGGAGATAGTGGACTTGAATGAGTACATTACAGTTGAGACTGTAGACACCAGGGTTAGTACTCCACAAAAGATATATGAAATAACACTCCGGATGGAGGGAGACATACCTAGACACGTGAAAGCACTTTTTGGGGAAAAACTTTCAAGGGGCTATGACATACTTCTAGCAGAAAAAGACTGGCCACCACAATTTGTCAGGGAGTGCCCACATGGCGAGGACATTATTATGCCTGCCTTCTCTAACCATATTCCAATACATCTAAAATACAGTTATGCCAGGAAATGGGCAGTTGCCCGGGCCCCAGCATTATATAAAAATAATGTAGGAAGGGATGAGGACTCACCTCACCATAAAATACATCTAAAAAATGAACCTACTGCACAGAGGCAGTACCCAATAAAGCAAGAAGCTAAAAAAAAAGGTTAGGGAGATCTTAGATCAACTTGAATACCAGGGGGTGATTGAAACATGCACCTCTTCAATGAACAATCCTTTGTTTCCTGTCTCCAAACCGGACAATACATATCGTCTAGTTTTGGATTACAGACACTTAAACACTTGTTCAAAAACATTTGCAGTGCAAAATGCACATAGTACAGCATTAATGAATAACATTGTGCGTACAAAATACAAAACCACATTAGACATCTCAAATGGTTTCTTTTGTCAAAACATAGCACCTGGAAGCAGGTACTTAACAGCTTTCTCAATAATGGGGACCCAGCGTCAATTTTATCGCCTCCCACAAGGGTTCAAGAACAGCCCGGGGTTATTCTCAGCGAGAGTAACGGAGTTACTACAAATTTATGATAATGAGGCATTGTCATACGTCAATTACATCTATCTGACAGACGATGACCTGGACAAACACTTGAACAGAGTGAGCACCATTATACTGG
This sequence comes from Calotriton arnoldi, assembly GCA_963921515.1. Classification (NCBI taxonomy): domain Eukaryota; kingdom Metazoa; phylum Chordata; class Amphibia; order Caudata; family Salamandridae; genus Calotriton; species Calotriton arnoldi. The sequence goes on along the minus strand of CAWUFW010011244.1, from coordinate 451,434 downwards.
GCTTCGCCTCTGAGGGCTACAAATTCAACTTCAAAAAGTCCAGAATTGCCCATCTCAATGTCCTGTTTCTAGGATATGAGCTTTCAAGTGAAGGCAAGAGCTTGGCAGCTAACTTTTTAGAAAGGTGTGTGCTGCTCCAACCTCCAAAGACGCTGAAAAATGTACAATCCATCCTGGGTTTCCTACATTTTGGAAGAACATACATTCTAAATTACGCAGAAAGGGTAAAACCTCTCTACGCGTTCATCAAACCTGATTTTTCAATCAAAAACTGGACACAGGAACACACAGAAATCTTGCGTTCACTCCAGGCTAACATGTTAGCAAAAAATCACTTACAAACACGCGTAAGTCAACGCAATTTAGTGATCCGAATAATCTCGGGTCAATGCGGATTCACCTACTTAACATTTAATGAGGGTGAAAAAGTACCAATTGCATACAAATCAAACTTGTATACACCAGCAGAAATGCGCTTCACTTCAACAGAAAAAATTCTGACAGCAGTTCAAACCGCTGTAGCAAAAGTAAGAGCTCTAGCCCAAGGGAAACGCATTATTGTCGTAACCCCAGTACCGGCCTTAGAGGCGGTAACAAAAGTGAGCATTCCAAATGCTAAAGCATTACATCCAAGATGGATACAATGGGTTAATTCTCTTGCTGAAACAGATGTTGAATATGTTTTTGATCCCGATTTAAAAACACAAGCATTCCTGCAATATGACCATGAATGTCCTATGCCCACTGAGATTCTGCCTCTCGATCAGTACGAATTCATAATTTACACTGACGGATCCGCACAACCCGCAACAGGGAGTAAGCAAGCTTACAGTGCAGCGTGCGCAATCGTTAAAGGTCGCATGCGCGATGGCAACTTCAGACCTATGGTCACAAAAACCCAGTCTCTAGGAGATTGCACAGCTCAGCGAGCTGAACTACAAGCATTCAAACTGGCACTTGAAAGTACAAATAGAGAACTCCCCACACTCATAGTGTGCGATTCTTTCTACTGTGTACAGTTGTATAATGAATATATACAAACTTGGCTTGAAAACGGGTTTCAAAGATGCAAAAGGTGGCACAATAAAGCATAAAACGCTTTGGGAACAAGTAGTTCAGTTAAAAAGTGAACTACCAAAGGCTCATGTGATCCATACACTGAGTCATCAACGTGATGCCGTTCACGTTGCAGGGAATTCATTGGCTGACGAAGCCGCAAAGGGGGCTGTTCAGACGGCTTCCATAGCTGCGATCACTCGTTCAAAAACTAAAATAGACAGTGAGATAATGTTGGCTGTCAATGCTACGAGCAAAGGCAGTGGTGCAGCGTTACCAAAAAAGTTTCCACTCAAGTACTCATATGTAATTGATGCGAACAACGTTCCTTTTGCTCGAATCCCTGGAGTGGGGGATAGGGTAATTCCAAACAAGGAACGCAGATTAGGACTAATCCTAGCAGCACACGAAGGATAGCCTCTGCCCATGCAGGCATTTCTGCAACAGTATCTTTACTAACACAAAGATATTGGTGGCCTGGCATTAGGAAGCAGACCAAGAACTATGTTCTGAAATGTGAAATTTGCCAACAGATGAAAGTCTCCACAGTGAAACGTCCTGCGCAGACATCCCTGTTAATTTCAGACAAACCATTAGCTTGTGTTTACCTGGACCACTGCGGTCCCTTGCAAAGGGACTGTAACTATGAATATATCATGGTCGCAGTGGATTCTTGCTCTAGGTTCCTATGGATATGGCCTCAGCGCTCGGCTGACGCTTGAACTGTTATAAAAGATTTGCGAGTCTTTATCGGCACATACGCAATAGGCACGCTACATTCTGACCAGGGCCCTGCGTTTAGCTCTCGGGCTTACAAAGACTCCATGGCCAGTCTGGGCGTTGCATTGCGGTACTCCTCTCCGTTTCATCCTGAGGGAAATTCTGTTGTGGAAAGGAAAAACCGGGACATAAAGCAGTCTATAACAGCTAGGGTATTAGGTTTGGGTGATGGGTGGGTCAGACATCTATATGGGGTCCAACGCTCATTAAACAACTTGCCAAGAAGTTCTCTAGGGGGGGTCACTCCATATGAGGTCCTATTTGGGACAAGAATGTGGGTGCCAGATCTGGAAAGCAGTGGCACAGTGGTGGAAAATAAACCCTTTGATATCAAAGATCGTTTGGCTGTTTTACAGGACTTAAACGAATTAAGAACGAAACAAAGCAACGTATTCCTGCAGCCAACCACCACTGGGGAAAAACCGGCGGTCCCAGCAAGGCCTGTCTGGATTCCAAAAGTTGGGGATCTAGTCAGAGAAACAATTACGGACAAGAAGGAATTTGGACCTTCATACAGACAACCAGTACCTGTCCTAGCCATACACGGAACAAGAACAGTACTTCTGCCGCCCCTTGCTGGAAAAAAGGAGAAAAGATTTGTGTCCATCGACCTCATCCAACCACAGTATGTGGCCAATACTAAATAGTAGGCCTCGTGGACTCCGAACTAGTAGCAGACACACTCCTCTCGCTACTATCCAAGAGGTTCAGACTGAAAGACTGATAACCATTGAGAATTCAGCAGTAATAGATGAAGGACTCAGCAACAATGCTATGGAACTCATCCCTCTTGAAACACAAGTAACAGTTCGTCCAATTACACCTGTCTACACCAATGTAACAAGTGATCAACTGATTCCAGCGATTTCAACAAATCCTGATGCAATTCCAACAATTGACAGAACTGCTTCTGGCTACTTCATTAACTTTGATACGTTTTCTGAGGATCCGAGTGAGCCCGAGACGTCACCAGCATCAAAAACTTTTAAACAGCAAGTACAAGACTTTTTGCATTTTTTAAAAAGACTTATCTAGTTTCACCATGGATTGAACTTTGGGTTATTTCTGGAATATTTTTCTTCCTGCTTTGGCTAGCTTTGGTTATGACTATGAGCATGCTTATAAATGGGAGATACATCCATTTGGACATTGAAAGAAAAGAAGTGAACTTACTTTTGAAACCTCACAAATCATCCCATCGTGAAACAAGAGACTTGTCTGCAGTGAACATCACAGCCGTTCCTATACAGGATGGTATAGTGTGGGACAAAACAGATTTCGATATCTTTGGCCCGACGGAACATTTGAACATTCCACATTTATTTAAGATCTCACTAAGTGATTTTGTTTCATCCAGTACCTTTTCTGATGATTGGGACTTTGAAACTGTGAATGATATGATGTTTGACCTAGAAAAATCTGCTGCATTTTCTAATAATGAATATTTAGAGGGTTCATCAGACTATGAACAGCTGTATTGCTATAACCACTATGGTCATCATTTTTTGCATAAATCAGCAACACCTAGAAATGTGTTTATGTTTAACCAATGGGAGCATTGTCCTACACCACCAAAAGGTAGTTCAAAAACATTTGCTAAAAAGTTTCCATATTTTTCAGGATACAATACATCTGATCCAGAAACATTTTACTATAGATATGTAAACAAAACAGAACTGAAAATTATGTTAACAAATACAAAACAGATTTACTCTGCAGCATTTATTGCCCAACTGTCTAGACAGGGTTTCGACTTATGGAAAGACACAATAGACACAAAATCTGTCTGGGGTACTAAAGATTGGCAAGTACAGGGGATAGAAGCTTTATTTAGAGCCTGTATCGTCCCTCAACAAATAATGTTTTTGAATGACACGGTCCAACAAACGTCTTGCCTTGGGTTAGCCAAGATCAAAGACATGAAAAATCCTTCTGTACCAACACCTGCAAGTGATAACAATACGCAGGCAGCAGTTACAGTTGACACCATACTACAACTCAACAGAACAAATCCTGATTGGAGAAAATGGTTGATCTGGCCCACAGACACAAACAACTGTCAAGACAGATTCCTGAATAAAACACAGGGGTTTTCTATTCACAGGCCAGACCCACGATACATCCAAAGACTGCATCCGGGGGTAGTAACAACATACAGTGTAGGAAAATTATGCCTCGATTGGTTGCAAAAATCTACACTGAAGGATGTGAGACAACACTTATCTTTACTTAAAGAAGACGCAGACCTTAGGGAATTCTTGCTTGGACCAAGAAAACCGCATCAAAAACGTTTCATATATGCCGGCATTTATGCTGCTTATAATGAAGCATGGAAGGTGTCACAGATGGAGGCCGCAGAACTAATACGTGAACTTGATCATATTAATTTAGAGAAAACTCTCTCTGTGGTCGACAATGGGTTAACAACTTTGTCTTCCAGAATTTATTCATTGGACAGTATTGTATCCTCTGCTATCGACATACTGGAACAATATTTAGCCATGTTACAGCAAGGCCAGTCTCAGTTACGTTCTATTATGTTATTAAGCTGGACGCTGCAATCTTTCCTTGCGGGTTATGTGCCTTGGCGTTTTATCAACACGACGGCTCTGTTTGCAGAATACAATCTAACTGATAAACAGATCGAATTGGCACAAAGGGGAGCGAAGTATACAGTACTGAGCATTGAAAAACTTGAAAAACTACCATTCAAGGTGGCAGAAAAACCAGCTACAGAATGGCTTCTTCATGGCAAAATTAGTCTACCTGTGACTACTTTCCAGTTTCAGTATTGCCTTAAACAGATGCAAGCAGGCAAATATGAAAGGTTGGGTAAAGAATACATTAAGACATCCTGGAATTTACCTTACACCTATAGATGTTGGAGTGGGGATCGTGAAATGTTTCTGAGCGGTACACACTGTGAAAGTGCACTAAGCGGTTCTCTAATTTGTCAGGACATTTCTTTACACGGGGCTTGTAATGGTTCTGTGGCAAACTTGTCCTGCCACCAGCAGGGTACACCAGCTGCTGTGATTAATCCAACGTTTGGACAACTTTCTAATGGGAGTTACCTCATGTTGAATGATCAGAGTTGCTGTGGCATGTTGCAAGGCATCCCATATCTAGTAACGGTCAACTCCAGGGTCATTTGCTGTATGCAAGTTTTGTTTGCCCCAATAGACACAGTCAGGGAGTCGCCTCTATGGCCTTCGTTGAATGTCTCTTTTATACGATTTGATACTTTAAGCAGAATGAAAGCCATGCTTATACAACAATCAGTGCCTTTGACCTCGGCCAAAGAAACCTATGATCTACAAGTTGCAAGGACTTTGGCTGAGATACAAGCTTTAATTCGTACAAACTGCCCTATACATTTCGTAGAAATGATAGGACGTATCTTTAACATGTCAGATACAAGCGGAATTGTACATGTATTTAATACCATCTGTTCCGAACTATTAGCACCTTTCCAGGCTGTCCTCGGAATCATCCCAAACTTCGCACATTCGGTGTTTGGTGGTGTGCCGTTAATTCTAGCACTTGTTGCAGGAATTCTGTTTCTATTCCTCCTACTACGCTATGGCAAGCCTCTTCGCCAACATCACTCCGAGCGATGTGGAGAGAGCCCTCCTTGAACGGAAATGCTGTGAGCGAATAGTACAGCTTTTGTGCATGCCTCGGCTACGGGAACTTAATACAACATGGTTCCTGTCATTCAGACCAATCTGGCAAGATTGCATCTTACCTGTTCTATGCTGCCTGTTTTGCGGTGAAGAATGCGTGCTAGACACCTGTCTAACACTCCCATCAGTCATGCCAATGGATATTGATACTCTGCTGGACCCGATAACGGCCCCATGCTGTGTGCCAGAGGCTTCCAATCCTGATGGCGGCATTCATTGAGATCTCACAGACGCTTCCGGCTGCTGCTGAGGTACGAGATGGATCAACGGGCACACAGGTAACAACGGACGCGAACATTGCATCTTCTGCTGAAGGCGATGTTTCTCATCTCTGTGCAATTAACATTCTGAACGAGGTGTTCCAAATGTCACCGACTTCGGTGGATGATATTTTGGCTATGGAAATAGATGATCTAATGTTTACGCCAGACCCCTACACTGACTTTGATTCGGCTCACAGTGTACCAGGGCAACAATGAAATTTGGCCTTCATATTTTTCAAACTTGGAACTTTTCCCAGAATGGAACTTTTTCTTTTTAAATTTTTGAAATGACATGGCAAATGAACAATCTGCTTACAGTAGAACTAGCCTTATAAAACAGACTTCTTTGAATACTTCCAGGGACACATTGTCACCTTATTTGTCTAACATTTCATTTACTTCCATGATATGCAATGGCTTTGATTTTAAGAACTTATCGACCATTTCATCATATGTATATATTACTGTTTCATTCACGTTACATTCCACTTCCGTTATATGCTTAGAATGAAAACACTGCTTTAAATGTACAGTACCTATTGCATTTAAACAGTTTTTAAGCTTCTTTTAAAATGCTTTTGGAAATGTTTTTAGTAATATGTGGTACTCAATTTTATGTTTAGCATTTAAATGTTTAGCATTTAGTATTATCGTTCACTCGAAGATGGAGTGGGTGTTGTAGTCCGCTTTAGGGGTCCCTATATAGGTTTTCCTGAATTATGTCCTTATATAGGCACAATTCGCCTTGCCCTTATATAGGCATAGAATCCCTGTCCTTATTTAGGCATTAACCGTGCACTCAAAATACAGGCATGGTCACCGACATCCGTCCACCCTAACATCACAACGAGTTCTTAGAAACCAGACCCTTAAGCTTCGGGAGTTCCCTAGCACAGGACTATTGATTTCTCCAAGAACTCATCTATTATGTATGAACCGTTATACCTTAAGGGTTCATTCCTGACGTCTTCCTATGTCCGACTTCACGTCAATGCTAACATTCCTCGACACCTACCAGGTATAAATATACCTTCCCTTGCCCAAGCAAGTTAGAAGAGACCTCGACTTCAGAGGAGCCCGTATCCCGGCCTGACGCACTGAGAAGACGCTGTCATTCCTGCACGTAGACGAATCCAGCTTCTAGTGTTCTGACTCCCTTCGCGGTGTGTTAGAGTTCCAAGATCCGGCAGGAGATTCCCACCTCTCTCATTCTCAAGGTATGGAGCAGACTAGATCCTAGAGAGACTCTTGGCATACTAGACTTAACATACTCTTAGTCTACCATACTAGAGAATACTCCACCTACTTCTATCTTTCCCTACACCTAGACTAGGTTAGGTACATTGGGGTAGAACTAGCATAGAGACGCATCGAATGAGTACCCGCATTCTTAGCTCATGTTATTTATGTACGTGAATATATGCTAAAAGATAATGCTAGAGCAGTATTATTTATTTCTACTGCTTACGCTGTACATTATTTATCTTGCATACTGTCTTGTGATCATAACAGCACATATCTCTTACACGAGAAACAAGACTGTTCAATAAAACCCTTTTTATTGAAATGCCCGTCTTTCCTTTCTGTGTAACTCTGCAGAAACTAAGCATGCACGATTGAATGAGTGAAACTGTTATCTATTGTTTCCACGATTCTGAGACATGTTCCGCTTCTAACGGGAAACAAAGTTGTCATGTTTTTCGGTTGCCAGAAACTACTCCCTTCTTGTTCTCAAGGAGTTTCTAGTGGCCTCTGAGCTAGCTGGCACAGGTAATTAAGTTTAATATAATCGATAGGGACATACCGACCTTAGTCCTATGTCAAACCTATAGGTTATATTATTCCAATGCGCAGAGCATATTAGGGAAATAGGAACTACACTACACAGGGACTTGGGATGCGAAGTCCGGCATCAAGGAGGCGTTGCACAGTTGGTTCTGAGGAGCTGTCAGGCTACGATGCAAGAACCTGAGTCGCCCTCAAGGCTGCTGATATGAGGGCCTGCATCTGCAAGCTTCGCGCAGACACTGGTTCAGATGTGGCTGCGGGGGTGTTGCAGAGTCCTTTGTGTCAGGAGCACCCTTGGAGCAGAGGCAATGTGTCAATTCTGCTTGACTTTGTGCCACACAGCATAAGAGATGCATCAGTTCTGCTGGGTCCATAGATGGGCAGGCAGAGCACATTGAGGCCCACTTCCAAGAGTCCAGGACTGGATTGGCACCACTTGGCAGGGTAGGACTCACAGATAGCAGAGTCCAGGTGCTGAGTTCAAGATTGTTGCAGCCTTTTGTCCCTGAGGCTCTAATTAGGTGGGCAGCAAACTGGCGCTTGGAGTCAATTTGGAGTCCTTGGTTCAAATGATGCAGGTCAAGTCCTTCTCACCCAGGCAAGAGGGCAGCAGGCAGCAGGTCAGCACTGCAGGGCTGCAGTCCTTCAGAGGAGCAGTCCAGCAGAGTGGCAGTCCTTTCAGCAGCACAGCAGCCATTCCTCCTGACAGAGAAACCACAGGTCCAGCAATGTACTGAAGAGGTGCTGTCTGAGGTTCTATATTTATACCTGGTGCCTTTCCTCTGGAAAGTGGGAGAAGCTTCTAGAAATTCTAAGTGCACAGGTTTCCTGCCTTCATACTAGTAGTATTTAATGTACAGGTCCTGGCTACATGTAGCACCAATTTACTAGGGACTTACAAGTAAATTAAATACGCCGATTGGGGATACCCCAATATTACCTTGTTTTAAGAGTGAGCACAATCACTTTAGCACTGGTTAGCAGTGGCAAAGAGTCCTAAGATCAGCAAAAATTTGATCAGCAAAATAAGGGTAGGAAGGCAAAATGTTTGGGATTGACCCTGCAGAGAGGGCCAGGGCCAACACCACCCCACACTTATTCCTGAAATTTAAACAGTGAGTCAACATCTCCTGTCTGGAAAATCAGTATAAACTTGGGGTCCAAACCATCCCCCTTTGTTCCAGCTAGCTCCAAATTGTCTTGACAAGGTAAGAGTGTGCTCTGCTGACTATTCAAAGAACTACCGTGATCCAGGGCAGCGGTCTGTCTGACAGCCAGTCCCCCAGAAGTGAGAAGAGAAATTATGTGAAATACAAATCCTTGCTTTCACACTATATTTTAGCACAAACAGCCACCTTGCTTCACTTTTTAGTGCAAGGATGCATTTTGCTCTAAAAAATAGTGCAAAAAAACTCATAAGCCCCATAAACAAAAGCCATTGGTTTTGTTGTTCCTCTACATTTGCTGTACATTTCTAAAGCAAATAGTGAATTCACTGTACATTTTTACAGTGAATGGGGCGTAATTGAGCAAAGTGGGATAATGTAGTAATTTCTGGATTTGCATACCAAACGTGACACAAAATTCACAAAATTACATGAAGTACACTAGTGTAATTTAAAGTTTTCTCAGGTCTAAATAACATCTGAATTTAGTGCAACTTGCAGTAGAGCTGCGTGTGTGACTTGTCTCTCGGGAACTGCCTGTCTGCTCTAATAAAGAAGAAATGTGCCTTGCTGTACAGAAGGAAAGAACTTCCAGGAGGACAAGCCAAGCCTGGTTCATGGGGTGTGAAGCACCAAGAGCGAACTAGCTAGCAGGAGTTTAACCAGCACCTAACTTAGCTGTGAGGGATTTCCAGTCTTCCCTGCATTGTTTATGTTGCAAACTCCATGAAATATCATCAGCCCCTAGTAAAAGCATTCCATTTGGCATAATTGTGACTTGAGGAACCTGTTCTAATGCTCTTTGCTGTGCTACAATTCCCGACAACACTGCTGTAGCAGAGGACCTCCACAAGCATTGAGGCTGAATTTGCCGAAGGCAAGTGGTCACTGAAGAGGCCTGCTGTGCTGTTCGGTATCCAGTGGCTTTACCCGATAAGCAAGCTAAGACTTTAGCACCATCTCGTTAGGAAAGTAAACAGGTAACACAAGACTGGAATCTAGAAACTGAACTATGGTGCCATAGACTCAGAAAGATATTTCTGTGTGTTAGAGAGATTAACACGCCGCAAGAACTCTTTTTGATCAATATACAATACATACTGACCATTTCACTTTGAGATTAAAATACTCTTCTTTTTAATAAGACAGGCACTGGATTAGACAATTAATTATTCTCTTTGTTATTTGATATCCTGAGTTCTGAGTCTTTACACCCCACACAACATCCCAGAGAAGTATTTGACTGCTTGCCATCACAGTTGTGAGAGTCAAGGACAGAAGAGGTGCATTTGGTCTGGTTTTCAGGGCCATAGTAGGGAAGACCCTAGGATCTCAAAGACAAAGGACACCAAACTCCTCAGCACTGACCCAGTAGCCCATTTTCCCTGTGCCACACTACAAGGGCTGAAATGTGCCTGACACAAAACCTCTGCTGTTTTTAGTCCCTGGTGAGATACGTTTTAACAAGTGTCCAGTGATTCTTTCCTTGTTCTTCTGGCTTATGGGTAGTACCTGGTAGACCTGGTTCCAACAGCTTTTGAAGTCTATTTCTTTGGATTTCTAGATGCACTGGACAGCGCTCTTGCATTCCTAGGTGGGCATAGGGCTACTTATGACACAGGTCCGCTCTGTTCTAATCCTTTAGAATTGTGGTACACTGACCTTGGCCTAGTTAGTCCTGATGGGTTCACCGCTTATATTCTGTCTCTTCTAAGTCTGTTATTTTTAGAGTCAGTTCAAAAGGTGGCCTGGTTGGCTATGGGGTGGTCTTGCCTGGGATTTGCTCTTCAGTCTTGGACAATGCAGTCTCCTAGGCATTCACTTTTCTTTTCATAGTCTTTTCTATAATAGTACTAATAAGAGTATCTCACCAACGCTGAGTGCTCCATTCCTTTCCTCCGGGTGCCATTTTCTTTTTGCTTTGCTGAAATTTTACTTTACCGGTTTCACCATTAGTTTGCTCCCGGATTATTCTGTTTATTCCACCATCCCTGTGGCATATCGTCATAATGTAAGAACTTGGATAGGTAAGACGGATACTTACCTGTCCCAGACCCTGTCTCAGATGGATACTACTTCATTACTCCATGCTTGTGTCACTGTCATGAAATCCCTCCCACCTTGTCCAGATGGAATTGCTAAAAAGCCTGCTGAGGTGCTTGATCTTTCAACAATATGCAATTAGCAGTATGAGTATTGAATTTAAAGCTTAGTTAGGGTGGGGATAGGTAATTCATGTCTGTATGACCAAGCAAACCTCATCATGTAATAAGTGTGATGATAAGAACTAGGACTAAGGAGGATTTCTGGTAAGCAAATGGGGAATTTACAAAATACCTGAGGGTTTTATTTAGAGTTTGGAAAGTGGGACACCGGCAAAAAAAAGTGGAAGATGCACCAACTGCCATATTTAGAGAGCCATGGGCTCTTTTAATTCGGGATATGGTACACTGTCCACTTTTTGGCATACCCCCTGCATTCGCCCAACTCTAAATAACATCATCAAAATCTTGAATGTAGCATTTCATTGTTTTTAAAAGAGTGCAGGCTCTTACTGGTCTTCAGACAACTGCAGCACAACATCAAAATGTGCATTATTGTGATGCTGGACCGAATAATTACCTTGTGCTGGGATGGTAATATTGTATACACCAACAATACATGAGACATATACATAATTTAAAACATAATTGCTAGCTCAAAACAAGCAACTTCCTTCCAGCTTTCCACTTCAAGAATGTTAAGTGAGTTATTCATTGGTCTGTCCAAGGTCCTAGGCCAAGCCAGGTCACTCCTAGTGGTTTAGTAATTGGTCTCTTGAGGTTGAGGTGTAATCCAGTTGAGAATAATGTCAGACAGCTCTTCTTTGCAAAAACATTCTGATTCTAAATTATAGATCACTCGGTTTCTGTAGGTATTACCAATTTATAAGAATGAATTAGTTCATTTTGCTTCCAGTCGTCTAACAATGTTCTTTCGTGCAGTTGCAGGGGAAGACACTTCAATTTCGATTGTACGTGCTGTGTCTCTATTTACAATGAAATTCATTAAGAGTGAATTTGTAATATGCACAGACATACCTGCCATTCGTTGTAACATTTCCAGTGTCAACTTACAGAAAGTTAGTCTGATTACTGTTAAACTCACCCTCCTCCCAGTTACGCTTCACCGCCTCATATTGGGTTCGTGCAAGAACCACACTCCACGCTGTTACTTGAAGCATAAAAGGCCATTTTATTAGGACAAGGTTGCAATCATTTAGACTTTATTACATAGTACATAAATGCAATAAATATACTTTCCCCATCCCATACCGACTCATTCTCCATTCATCCTTTTCAAAACCATCTCACCTGTTTGACTCTTCCCCATTCACTCGATAACCTCCTTCCTCTCCCCATTCTCACCTTCACTTGCCCTCCGAGCATCCTCTGTTGAATTTCCTTCATTGCCTCCCGCGCCCCGCTATCAGTCACCTGTGTACCGTTCTCCCCCCCGAGGGGTGGGTCCGCCCGTATGTGACTCACCACCCCTCCAAAGTACCGTAACGTCTCTGCTCTGCAACCTGCCCGAAACTGGCACGCTCAGACCCATAAAACCACCCCAAGCCCTTTGCTTAAGACCTGTAGGGTGGGTGGGTGGACAAAATTTCTTGTTCCCCCCGGTGGTGCTCAGGTGTCAGGAAGAGTCTGGCTCGTCTTCTCCTGGCCCCTTATAAACTCTCCCAACTCCCGCCCCTTCCAATTGCCCCTCTAATCCCACCCCCACCTTGTCCTTCCGGTCGTTGCGCAAATACCCTGGGGAAGACTGGTCTGCGACCTTCACTTCCCCTGGGGGCCGCATCGTGCAAGAACCACACTCCACGCTGTTACTTGAAGCGTAAAAGGCCATTTTATTAGGACAAGGTTGCAATCATTTAGACTTTATTACATAGTACATAAATGCAATAAATATACTTTCCCCATCCCATACAGACTCATTCTCCATTCATCCTTCTCAAAACCATCTCACCTGTTTGACTCTTCCCCATTCACTCAGTGACCTCCTTCCTCTCCCCATTCTCACCTTCACTTGCCCTCCGAGCATCCTCTGTTGAATTTCCTTCATTGCCTCCTGTGCCCCGCTATCAGTCACCCGTGTACCGTTCTCCCCCCCGAGGGGTGGATCCGCCCGTATGTGACTCACCACCCCTCCAAAGTACGGCCAACCAGGGAAACCCCTGTAGGGCGGTTCCCTGCCCCACCCCCCCAGTTCCTGGGCACCTTTCACCTCCCGTCAGCCGACCCTGCAGCACCCAGTGGACGACCAATCCACCACCCAAACTTGTGTCCTGTATAAATCACTATTGTTGGAACAATCGTTGGTCGCGAAAGGTGCCAAACCTACGCAGTACCACTTGTTCCCCCAGTTCCTGAGCACCTAACGCTTCCCCATGCTGTGACACCCGGTGGCCGACCATACCACCACTTTAACGTGCATCCCGTACAAACAAGTAACATTTTCAAGCCAATCCTTGTCCGTGGAAGGTGCCCCCATCGCGGTGAATGACCATCCACCACCTTTACTTGCACCCCGTGTAACCAAGTAACATTTTCGGGCAAAACCTTGTCTGTGACAGTTGCCCCCATCATGGTGAACGACCATCCACCACCGGTACCTGCACCCCGAGTAACAAGTAACATTGTTGTCGGGCCAATCCTTGTCCATGAAAGGTGCCCCTCATCGCGGTGTACGACCCTCCACCACCTGTACCTGCGTCCCGTGTAAACAAGTAACATTTTTCGGGCCAATCCTCATCCGTGAAAGGTGCCCCCATCCCGGTGGACGACCATCCACTGCCTAAAACCTGCGTCCCGAGTAAATCAGTAACCTTTCCGGGCCAATCCTCGTCTGTGAAGGTGCCCCCTTTTTTAAACAAGACCACCTGTTCCTCCTCAAAACAGTCTCGTCACCAGCGGGTCATTACTTGGCAAGCCAGTTCGATAGCCCCCGATCCCCTCTTCTGCAAGGCCCAATTCATTCACGTGACCAAATTGCCCCACGTTCCGTTTCATTGAACCATATCCCCTTCCATGCATCATAGTGTAAAGCCATACCAGACATATCCCAGAATACTTTTTTCTCCCACATGTATCCTCATATCGGGGCAACTCCTTATTTCTTGTGACACAATGTCAGCCGTACTGGCAACAACACCCCCCATTTCATTCCACCGTTTCCCCCATCATTGCACAGCCCGTCTGTACACCGGCTAGTTCGCCTCCTTCGCTGTCCAGTGCCCGGGAGAATGGCCACCCATCCAGGCGACCGCCCTGGATCCTGATCTACTCCCAGTTCCTGTAGTAGAAAAAGAATGATTAGTCCTGCATGAAGTACGTCCCCTTTCCCTTAGCCCTCGTTCGGCAGTCGATCCAAAGCCATCCGAAGACCCCTAGTCCAGTAGCAACATCGTCACAGAACCTTTCCGTACACCCGTCGCCCTCAACTTTCAGCCACTTCCTCCCCCCCAAGGGCCCTCCTGAAGCCACCACTGCTACAGCCCCAATACGAAGGAATCGTGCGTCACCATAGGCAGCCCCACCCAAATAGCCCGGCCTCGGTATGAGGCCTATAACGACCTGCAGAACTGACATTCTACCATCCACATTTGGAAAACAAATGCCCCCAGCCATAGGCCTTCACTCTCTTGCCACCGAGCACCACTGCGTCATACCCTCTACTTGCTTCCCCCTGCTCCAATGACACATGCTCTACTTGCCCCCGAAACCACTAAACCCACCCCAACTGCCCGGCACCCGGGCACACCTCCCTCACCGCTGCGCCTCAAGCACCTACGCCGCTCTGCTCGAAAATCACGTGCCCCATTTTTCACCACCAAAATACGCCAGGCGCTAAATCGCCGGTCACCACAACCACCCCCCACTTGTCTGCTGCTCCACATTGGCCATAACATCCCATCTCCAGGGTTTACACTAACGTACTCCCAGTCCCACCAACCCTTGAAAATATATCATATTGTCAGTGTCCTTCCGACACTGTACCGTGTGCCGGCTCCCCGCACCATACATTCCAAACCATCCCTGCACATACCCTGCCTCGCATGCCCTTATTGCCGCACTATTCGGCCTTGCACTCTGTCTCGTGCCTTCCATATCCCCGCTGGTCACCCCACCTAAAAACCACCCTCCACTGTACAGCAAACCTGCCCTGGCCATGCCTGGGCGTCTGCAGCCCATCTCCCTGGGATCCCCTCCCCGCGTACCCCCGTGTAGCACTCTCCGACCCGTTATTCAATGGCGTAGACCTTCCCATCCATCCTGCCCTCGGCTCGAGTGTCCCCCCGCCCACAGAGTAACTGCAGCACACAACCACAACCCCCTGTCAAACTATTACCAGCTACTACCTATGAGACCACCCTGGACCCAACCGTAGCGCACGGCGCCAAGCCCCTCCACCCCACCTAGTAGTTTACCAAAGCAGTGGCCCATCCCTTCCCTGGAGCGCAAATTCCCCGTCTGATGCACCCTCTTGGCCTCCGTGGCGGCGATGCCCCGGAGACCCCTACTGCTCTGTCGGACCAAACCCCCCGAGTATCCTAACAAGTTTCCGACAAATTACCCACACCTGTCCATCCCCCCTGCAAGTCCCCGCCTCTATCGCTGTCCCCGTCTTGCTGCAAAGCGCTTGCGCCCAGGTACCCCCGGAGCCCCACTGTGCTTCACAACCCCAGCCCCCACCAAGTGGGGACAGCCTATCAGCCGAAAACCCGCCCGCACTATTGGGAAGCCTTGACGCAACCCTCTTGCCGTATAACCAAGTGCTCATCATCTGCATATTCGCAGCTTCTGCCAGCTGTCCACATCCCCGAACCCCCCCCTGGGGGCCTCCACCGTAGTAAACCTAACTCAGCTCGCCTGCCTCTCTGGACCCTTGTAAACTCAATAGACAACCCGACCCCCCATCATAGAACCACCTACATCTTCGCCGGAGTCCCGGCTTTCTCTCATGCAACATCGAGCGCCATGGACCCATAGCCTCCAGCTAACCGGGAAGGACTTCTTAGCCCTGTCATCTCCCCCGTACTCTGCAGTGCAACGTCGTTGGTATATCCGGTCCCCCCTGCAAACAAAACGGCACCCCCCCGGCTTAGTCTCTTCCGCCCCATCTCTACTTCCTAAGTGAAACCTGCATAATGGTGCCAAAGTCCCCAGCACCCCCCAGCTGCGGGTAGTGCCTGTATAAAGCGTGGACGCCCCCCCGGCTTCGCCAAGTTTGAACTGGCCTTGACCTGTCCCCCACATGTCGTAGCCCCAGTGGAAAAGACCCCCATTCCTCTCACCCTTCCACCATGCTCCCCAGCTGCTGCATGGGCAAGTGCCCAGCCCCCGAACCCCAAACCATCATATGCTGCCCCATTGCTTTTCGCTACCAATGACCGCTTGCGCGCCAACCGGCACCTCCAGCCCCAAGCGTCACCGCTCCTCCCACTCACAGATAGTGCTCAGTGACCCATGGTGTGCTCACTTCAGTCCCCCGGCACCACATTGTCCGTTTGGACCCATGCCTACCCATCGCTTGGCCCTGAGCAGTTCTCTTGCAGCCTGCCGCCGCAGCACCTGCATCTCCGCCACATCCCTCACAGCCCAGTGCATACCCCGGCCAACCAGCCGAAGTCCTTTCGTCCGCCCAGCTCACCCCCGTCCCCAGGCCTCAGCCATAAACCTGTACCTGAGTGTCCGTCCGGGACCTCCTCCTCCTGATCAGGCGATGCTGTTCCCCGTTGCCGTCGTGCCCTCAGCTCTTGTCTGTGGCCGCACTTGACTCCTGCAACCACAACGCAACAGTCCGGTTACCTGAAATCCCCCCCACCCCCCTAACAACCCCACTCAGCCTCAGCCCCTTTCGCACTTCATCTTCCATTCCACAACCTCATCCCCATCGCACACCGTCCCATTCCCCCTACTGCATCCCTCCACATCAATGCCAACAGACCCCCTACTCGTCCCTTAACATCCATGCCATCTTTCGCAAACTGTATTCATAACTTCGTAAATTCAGAACGTCTTAATGTGCACGGTGCTATCCCGCGACGGAGGGCAGGCCACCGCGGACCCCCCTACTGCTTCCAGCCAGCGTCCTGAGGCCGTTGTGTGCCCCGCTGGCATCCCCTTTACTGCCAGCCACAATTACCGGTCCTGGTTCCCCCCCCACCAGGTTGCTCCAACCAGGTGGGCCCCGAGCACCACCGGGCCTCGTGCCGTGCAGGCAGTACCTCGCCCCTACTCAGAGTACCCCCGAAAATGCCGCCTGCCACCCCCGACAGCATCCCTGGGCCTGCCCCCCACCTCCCTCCCATGCAGCAACCCCAGTTCACGGCCCTGCGTGCCCTCCCTGGCGCTGCCTTCCCTCACTTGGCCCCCCCCCAGCACACCGACCCCGCCCCCACAGCCCCCCGGGCCTCCCCCCGAATGGGGGTGCATGTCCGCAGGTAGGGAGGCCCCAAAACTCCACAAAATCTGTCTGAGGCACCAGGACAGGACCAATGGGTATCTTGCTGCCGTGTGGTGCTCTGCGTCCCCTCCCCCCCACCGCCCTTCATGGCCAGCCAGCTCCCTACCAGTACCGGGCAGGGCCAACGCCTTTGCCCCCTCCCTTTCACCGCCGCCGCCCCCCCCCTGCTCCCTCTTGCAACCAGCCTCCGTGCCCAGACTTCCTGCCACGGACACCCCGCCCTCCCTCGCCGCATCTCATTACTGGGCCACCCCCCAGACAGCACTGGGCCGCGCACGCTTACTGCCCGCCCACCTCACCCCTTCGCGAGTGATGGTGGCATGCATCGCGGTGGCGGGCAGACGCTCAACCAGGCTCTGCCGCCCGCCCCCTTGCCTCCCGGTGGCCAGTATCGGGTTGCCCCTCCCCCTACCTGATGCCGCCTCCGCTCCCGGTGGTGGCTCGTCCTCACAGCCACCACCGCAGCAGCACCGTCGCCGTTGCCCTCACGTGTACACAGGTCATCCCGGCCCACGCCTGCTGTACACGCCCGGCCGGAGCAGCTCCTCCCGGCCCACTCGACCACGCACATGCAGCGCGGCACAGACAGCCGCCGCTTCGAAGGTCGCCATCGGGCACCACAACAACGGAGTGACTCCCCCAAACACTACCCGTAAATACCGCTGCTACAAAAAAATCCCCGCC
Source organism: Calotriton arnoldi (assembly GCA_963921515.1). Lineage (NCBI taxonomy): Eukaryota > Metazoa > Chordata > Amphibia > Caudata > Salamandridae > Calotriton > Calotriton arnoldi. The sequence continues at coordinate 433,500 of CAWUFW010011244.1, read as the reverse complement.
GATTGACAAATCGGCCACCTGCCCCAACCATCCACAAAATGTATTGTTCCCCCCGGTGGTGCTCAGGTGTCAGGAAGAGGCTGGCTCTTCCTCTCCTGACACCTTATAAACTCTCCTAACTCCCGCCCCTTCCTACTGCCCCTCTAATCCCACCCCCACCTTGTCCTTCCGGTCGTTGCGCGAATACCCCAGGGGAAGACTGGTGTGCAACCTTCACTTCCCCTGGGGGCCGCATTGGTAAAACAGTGCAAAATGTTAGGTACTCCCAGCGTGGGATTAGTCCCTAGTTGCCAAATCGTTTTATTGCTTCTGGGCAGATGACTAATCAATCAATCATGTCACTTATAAAGCGCACTACATACCCGCGAGGGTCTCAAGGCGCTGGGGGAAGAGGGGGGTGGTGCTGCTACTGATCGAAGAGCCAGGTCTTGAGGAGTCTTCTGAAGGCCAGTAGGTCTTGGGTCTGTCGGAGGTTGGTGGGGAGGGTGTTCCAGGTCTTGGCGGCGAGGTGGGAGAAGGATCTGCCGCCGGCGGTCGTTTTCCGGATGCGGGGGACTGTGGCGAGGGCGAGGCTGGTCGAGCGGAGCTGGCGGGTGGGGGTGTAGAAGCTGAGTCGTCTGTTGAGGTAGGCTGGTCCGGAGTTGTGGAGTGCTTTGTGGGCGTGGGTGAGGAGCTTGAAGGTTATCCTCTTGTTGACAGGGAGCCAGTGCAGGTCTCTCAGGTGGGGTGTGATGTGGCTGCGTCGGGGGATGTCGAGGATAAGACGTGCAGAGGTGTTCTGGATGCGTTGCAGCCGTCTCAGGAGCTTAGCCGTCATTCCTGCGTAGAGGGCGTTTCCGTAGTCCAGCCTGCTGGTGACGAGGGCCTGGGTGACTGTTTTTCTTGTGTCGGTGGGGATCCACTTGAAGATCCTGCGGAGCATTCGGAGGATGTTGAAGCAGGATGAGGAAACGGCGTTGACCTGCTTAGTCATGGAGAGGGTGGGGTCGAGGATGACCCCTAGGTTGCGTACGTGGTCGGTGGGTGGCGGGGCTGTTCCCAGTGATGTTGGCCACCAGGAGTCGTCCCAGGCTGAAGGGTTGGAACCAAGGATGAGGACCTCCGTCTTGTCCGAGTTCAGCTTCAGGCGGCTGGTCCTCATCCATTCGGCGACGGCCTTCATTCCTTCGTGGAGGTGGGCTTTGGCGGTGTGAGGGTCTTTGGTGAGGAGAGGATCAGCTGGGTGTCGTCGGCGTAGGAGATGATGTTGAGGTTGTGCTGTCGGGCGACGTGGGCGAGGGGTGCCATGTAGATGTTGAACAGCGTTGGGCTGAGGGAGGAGCCTTGGGGTACGCCGCAGATGATCTTGGTGGCCTTGGATTGGAAGGGGCGAGGCGGACGCTTTGTGTTCTGCCGGAAAGGAAGGATGTGGTCCAGTCCAGGGCCTTCTCTTGGATCCCGGCGTCGTGAAGGCGTGTTCGTAGTGTGTGGTGGCAGACCGTGTCGAAGGCGGCTGATAGGTCCAGGAGGATGAGGGCTGCTGTTTCTCCGTTGTCTAGCAGGGTGCTGATGTCATCGGTGGCGGCGATGAGGGCGGTTTCGGTGCTGTGGTTGCTGCGGAAGCCGGACTGGGAAGGGTCCAGGATGTTGTTCTCCTCGAGGTAGCGGGTCAGTTGTTTGTTGACGATTTTCTCGGTGACCTTCGCGGGGAACGGGAGCAGAGAGATGGGTCGGAAGTTCTTGAGGTCCTTGGGGTCTGCCTTGGGTTTCTTGAGTAAGGCGGTGATCTCGGCGTGCTTCCAGCTTTCCGGGAAGGTTGCTGTCTCGAAGGAGATGTTGATTATTTTCCGGAGATGGGGCGCGATGGCTGTACTGGCTTTGTTGAAGATGTGGTGAGGGCACGGGTCTAGCGGTGAACCGGAGTGGATGGTGTTCATGATCTCGCTGGTGTCCTCGTCGTTGATGTTGGTCCAGGAGAGCAGGCGGTTGGTGGTTGTGGGGGCAGTGGTCTCGGTGGTTGCCGGAGCGGTCGTGGTGTTGAAGCTGTCGTGGATGTCGGCGATTTTGCGGTGGAAGAAGGTGGCCAGTGAGTCGCACAGGTCTCGCGACGGCTGGATGTCGTTGGTGTTGGAGCTGGGGTTGGAGAGTTCCTTCACGATGTTGAAGAGCTCTTTGCTGTTGTGTGCGTTGTTGTCTAGGCGGTCTTTGAGTGAGGCCCTTTTGGCGGATCTGATGAGGTGATGGTGACTGCGGGTGGCGCTCTTGTGGGCGGCGTAGCTGTCCGCTGTCCGTTCGTGGAGCCAGATCTTCTCCAGTTTTCGGCATGTTCATTTGGAGGCCTGGAGGTCTTCGGTGAACCAGGTGGCTTTCTTGCTGGTGTGGCTGTTGGGCGGTTTCTTGAGCGGGGCGAGGGTGTTGGCGCAGTCGTCGATCCACTGTCTGAGGTTGCGGGCGGCGGTGTCGGGGTCGGAGGGTTCGGCGGGTGGGCTCAGGGCGAGGGTTGTGGTTAGCTGGTCTTCCGTGACTCTGCTCCAGCAGCGGCGAGGCATTTGTTCGGTGCGGTGGTGCGTGGTGGGCTTCCTGTAGGTGAAGTGGATGCAGTGGTGGTCAGTCCAGTGGGGTTCGGAGGTGTGGTTGAAGGAGACGTGTGGGCTTGCGGAAAAGATGGAGTCGAGCGTGTGGCCGGCGGCGTGGGTGGGTGTAGTCACGAGCTGTCTGAGCCCGAGGGTGGCGAGGTTGTCGATCAGGGTGGTGGAGTTGGTGTCCTTGTTGTTCTCGAGGTGGAAGTTCAGGTCCCCGAGGAGGATGTAGTCCGTGGAGGCGATGGCGTGTGTGCTGACGAAGTCAGCGATGGATTCGCTGAACTGTGGTCGGGGTCCGGGGGTCTGTAGATGAGGGTTCCTCTGAGGGTGGTGTTGGGATCGGTGTGGATCTGGAAGTGCATGTGTTCGGCGGTGCTGAGGGTGTCGTCGGTGTTGGTTGAGACTCTGAGGGTGTTCCTGTGGACGATGGCGATGCCTCCTCCGACTCCGTTGGTGCGGTCCCTGCGGGTGATCTTGTATCCGTCCGGGATGGCAATGGCGATGTCGGGGGCTGAAGCGGGATTCAGCCAGGTCTCCGTCAGGAATGCGACGTCTGGGGAGGTTGAGTCGAGAAGGTCCCAGAGTTCGATGGCGTGTTTGCGGGCGGAGCGGGTGTTGAGGAGGATGCATCTGAGGTAGTTGGGTTCTTTCCTGGGCTGTGGTTTGGCGGGGCGGGTGCTGGCGAAGCTGCAGTTCCGGCAGGTGAAGGGCCCTTGGGTGCGCTTCGGGGTGGCCTGGTAGCAGGCGTGATCTTTTCCGGGGTTGAGTGCGTGGAGGGTGCTGGCGTCGTATCGGCGTCTGTTGATGTGGCGGGCGCGGGGGATGCCCGGACCAGGGGGTCTGGCGCTGGGCGCAGTCACGGCGCGTACGGGCGCAGACGGGCTTGCCTTAGGCGCGCCTTCGGCGCGCCAGCGGCGCGGCCGCACAGCGGCCGCCATAAAAGGGGAGGTGGGAGGGAGGAGCAGGGAATGGGGCAGCGAATGGGCAGTGAGGGGGCGGGGCCGCAGGGGCGCAGCGGCAGGAAACAGGCACAGAAGGGAAAACAAGCACAATCAGGGCATCAAGGGGGCACAGAAAGGAAAAACGAGCACAATCAGGGGCAGCAAGGGGGCACAGAAAGGAAAAACGAGCACAATCAGGGGCAGCAAGGGGGCACAGAAAGGAAAAAACGAGCACAATCCGGGGCAGCAAGGGGCACAGAAAGGAAAAAAACGAGCACAATCAGGGGCAGCAAGGGGGCACAGAAAGGAAAAAGCTAGCACAATGAGGGGCAGCAAGGGGGCACAGAAAGGAAAAACGAGCACAATCAGGGGCAGCAAGGGGGCACAGAAAGGAAAAAACGAGCACAATCAGGGGCAGCAAGGGGGCACAGAAAGGAAAAACGAGCACAATCAGGGGCAGCAAGGGGGCACAGAAAGGAAAAACGAGCACAATCAGGGGCAGCAAGGGGGGCACAGAAAGGAAAAACAGAGCACAATCAGGGGCAGCAAGGGGGCACAGAAAGGAAAAAACGAGCACAATCAGGGGCAGCAAGGGGGCACAGAAAGGAAAAAACGAGCACAATCAGGGGCAGCAAGGGGGCACAGAAAGGAAAAACGAGCACAATCGGGGGCAGCAGCAGGGCACACAGACGGAGCTGTGTGGTGGGGGAGCGACCTACCAGTCAAGGTCAGGGGTCGCCAAATATAGACCAATAGTCTATATTTGTCGGTGTCTTTGGACGCACCTAGGTGGCACGTCTCCACACGGACAGAGTGGTTCGACAGTTTGGGTTTTTGCAAAAGGAGTGCATCAAAGGAACTCATCTTTGTTTGCAAAGAAGTGAGGATACATGCTGCTTACGTTTACTGGAAAGCATGGGCCCTTATTTTGGTGGGGTTTGCTAGCTGAGGCACAGCCGAATGCCAGTTTTTATGCGCATAGAGCATGTACAGTGAATTAATTTACCCCGCTATTTCTCCAGGTACGTTAGCCTGAGTAATATGAGATTGAATGAATTAATTTTACAATATGCAAGCCCTTAAGAAAACAAGCACTCCGCTCTACGCTGAGCTACCAAAGTCCATCATGATTGTCCCCATGGTGTATTAGTTCAGTTACGGAGGCCATATACATCAATTATTCATCAAGTGGGAGCATTATGATTAAGCCTGTAAATAATATAGCAACCCTGTATGGACAACTACCGAGTCTGCAGAGTTTTACTCAGGTACATATTACTGTTTCATTGCAAGGTCTGCAGGTTAGAATTAGGGACAATGCAGTGTTTTCTCCCGTTCCGAGCAGCAAATTTGTGTCTCCTCAAAAGCTTTAGCAGAATTTGGCTAACCAAGCCATTGCATGCAAAATCTCATAGTGGGATGTTACTGCATAAGCTGTGATCATGATATAGGCACAAACTACAGCTTGTGTCGAAATCATGATTAGCTTTAAATATGCCGTCCGTTTGTTTATTTGGTTAGTGTAAAAATGCAGCACCAAATGCCAGTATTGCATATCGTGTAATTTTGTGCAATTGTTCTGAAATATTTCGTAATTATCAAAAACAAATTGCACACGTTTCACACGCCACTACCCTGTACCATAATAGCATATTACAATTCCATAGTGAGAATCCACAAACATCACAATGACCTGGACTGTGGGGAAACATTTGACTATTAACAAGGTAAGTCATGGTGACAACGATAGCCATGTACCGAACAAACAACCCTCCCTCAATAAACATCCCCAAATGAGTAAGGAGAAATGCATACAGGCGGAGACAGAGGATACGGAGGAGCTCTTCATTGGTCTGAGCGCGGAGGCTCCTCGGTCCGGTTCTGGAAGTATTGCCTTTGTTGGAGCTACCGCCGTTTGGTGCTTGCTTGTAACCCCCCTGTCCAGTCTGTGAGGAAGGCGAGAGTCTGAGTGAGGAGCGAATAGTGTCCCTCTGTGGAGTGTTGCCTAGGCTCCCTGCGGAGATGACCCAGCTAGGTCTGAGTGCGGTTTGCGGGACGACCTGGTGCGCTCTGCTCAGTCTCGGTTTGTGTACTTGCTCACCTGTCTGCTTGTTCACCTATTTACCTGTTCTCCTGTACTGGTGGTATTGGCGTTACAGTGGATATCTGAAGTCTAGTAATAATATGGGGAATAAGGTCAGCAAAGTTGCAAAGGCGTGTTAACCCACAAAAATGTGTAGGATGCCATCCAGGTGCCTGCGTTCGGGGTGTACAACCGCTCCTTTAGGATCTTCCGCAGGGTCGCCAGGGCCTTCATCTGGGCTAGCCAGAGGTTCATCTGATAACTCCTCCCCCCCCTAAATTACAAAAGACCATAAGGCAAAAGAAAACCCGGGATCATCTTTCATATTTGAAATCTCATCCATCCATGCTGTCAAAGTTCTCAAAGGGCCTGAGAGGCAAAATGTCAAAAGATAATGTACCAGGAATGGCATCTGGTGTAGTTAACGTGGATGAGGCAGGAGTATGTGTTGCTCTCTCTGAGCTGACTGAGCCGCACTACCCCAAGCTGACCTATCAAAGCACTGGGGTAGCATTTCCTTTTACTCAGGCTATTGATGAGTGTCTTTTAATGATAGCGGTCGGAGAGATGGACATGGATATGGTCAGAGAAGACGTCAAGTTTCAAACCGAAGTTGAAACAAAAGTTGTCGCTAAGCAGCTGTCCAAATCTCTGGGTCCACTGCCTTTGGTTGAAAAAACAGGCCTTTTGAATGTTGTAGAACTATCTCCCTGCCACACTTCCTTTAAAAAGACCCCCCAAACACCACAGATTACAGACTGCAGGCTCGTGCCAGGGGACGTGGATGATTATACTATGCCAGACATTGCCTCACAGATGGAAAATAACCAAATATTGGTGGCTAATTTGAATACGCCAGTTGCTCAGGAATTGGTATCAAGACTGACATTGGACAATCATACTAGCTGGCCTCGCATGCCTGCTTTGTTTAGTAGCACCCCCTCTAGAGCGTCCATTGCGCAATCATTGGGCTTATCAAAGTCTGAGGTGTCTCTAAATGAAAGGGTACAAGATTCTTGGCAATTTTTAAATGAAGGGGATAACGGATTGGGGGAAGGGAGGGTTAATTCTGACATACTTTATGCACTAGAGAGGATTCTCTCATCTATTTTAACCCTGCTTGAGAAATCCACCGCTAATTCTGACCATATACTCGATGTTCTCTCTCCAATTCTCATGGGGGTCCAGAAGCTCAATTCTGGTGGTCCTTGGTTACGGAAGGCAGATAAGGGTACTGACGTGGGTACTGACCAAAAATCTCAGGCAAGTCAGACTATCATAGTGGTTTCGGAAATAGGAACCCAGGCAGAGGATTGGAAAGATATGGGAGTTCTTCGCCGCAGGTTTACCCTATATTTAAAAAAGGGAACACCAGCGTGTCTTGTGTTACAGATACATTAATTGATCCACCTCTCGTCAAAGGGCCCAGGGATGAGTTAGAAGCTGTCCCCCTCGGGAAGAGGTGCCCCTCCTATAGAAAGTAATGGATTAAAAGGTCGGAGGGAGTAGAAGAGCAGGACTCGGCGTCTTACAAAACGTAAGCCCAAAAAAACGGAGGTTCCCTACGGTCTTAGAGGAGCTAGAAACCTTGACCCCGCACCAAACTAGAAATGAACCCAAGCCCACTGATTTAGATGATGGTGAAAACTCTGGCTCGCATCTTCCCCTTCCCCTTACTACGATAGATGACCCCGTATGGGAGGGTTTAGGGACAATGGGAAGGCAGGAGGTCATAGGCACAGTCAAAGATAATGGAGGGCAGGGGGAATCATGGGAGAATCCCAAAGCAAGTATTGATTTGGATTCAGAATCCTGTGCAACAAGAAAGGCCCATGATCCTGTGAACTTAGCCGTAAAGACTCATCATGTTGTGTTAAAGTTAAGGCAGGTTGAGAATATTGCCCTCCCAATCCTCCCCAGTAGGGATAATCTCCCTGTACAGATTGATCCCAGTCAGGGGAGGTCTTTGGAGGGAGTATATGACCATGCCTTTGGCACAGGGCAAATGTTAGAGTTGGGGATTGACCAAAGGCTAAGTGATAATGCACGTCTAGGACATAGATCAGGGCAAGCTTCTAATACTTAGATTTTTGCTTCACTATTTGATACAGAATTAGGTCCACTCAATAAAAGTTCTATTTTGCAGTTATTATCTGAAATAGAGGACTTGCATCTGGAAATAAGTAAAGATATTGAGCGGGTCTATTTAGACCTCAATAGTGGCCCCCCCAACCTCTAGAGTCACGTTCAGTTCAGGGATAATTGCAATGTTAGTTTTGGCTAACATTGATTATTTTAGAAAAAATGGGATTGATGTCTTCCCATATGAGGAGCCTGTCCCAGCCCAGCTAGAATCCTATAGAAAAGACTGACAGGAGCCAGGTATAGCGTTATCTAATATAAGGGGAGCAATAAATCAGAAAGATATTAAAATCTCGGTTGGTAGCTTTTCGGGGAAGAGAGTGATTAACATTATAGGTCCCGAGGTTCAAAGGGCCACCAAACATAGAAGAGAGGAAGAGATGGCCCAGTGGAGTTGGGTAGCTGGCTCTCTGAATGCTTTAAAAGAAAATACAAAACTCCCAATGTTGCGGAGGAAGCCCTCTGAGAAAAATCGTGTCCTGGAACCTGGCTGGGGTTGGAAATTCGAGTTCTAAGTTAAAATCCTTACTTATACATGATCCTAAAATAATTTGTCTCCAAGAAACATGGTGTTGTGTGGACTTTGACTTTGATAACTTTTTTGTTTTTTGTGTGCAGCAAAACCCTCCACAAAAGGTCACGCAAGTGGAGGTATAGCTATCCTACTCAGTTGCACTATAAATTGGAATCCTGTTGTCTTTTTCCATCCATCTAAACTTTGTATGGGTCTGAAACTTACGTTGGGTAATGGCACACAAGATCAGCATTCTTCCATTTTCCTGGTAAATGTATATATTCCTCCTGGGCGAGCGTCAGACTCCCTGGTCGATTCTATTTTTTCTTTTGTGCACAAAACTTGTATTTTAGAGGAGTGCACATTGATATTGATGGTGGGTGATTTCAATGCTAAAATCTCAAGCAGTTCTACCATTGCCTTTTGCAATCGAGAATTGGAGGACGTATGGTCCATCCCTGAGTCTTCACTGCCCGGCCACATTAGATCAAATAGGCGAGGGCTGTCTCTTTTGCATAATCTGAGAATGAATGACCTTGTCACTCTAAATGGCAGATTTCCAGATGACTCTCCAGCCTCTTTCACATTTCACGCTTCATGTGGGCAATCCTTAATTGACTATATGATGGTATCCTATCAGCTCTTTGGTGCACACACTTATTTTAAAGTACTAAGTACAAATTTAAGTGATCACAGTATTTTATCAGTAGATGTTAATCTGGAACCCAAGTTACTGGAAATCTGGAATCCAAAAGATGATAGTATTCTGTATAACAAAACTAATGGGCGTACCTTTTGGTCTAATAAAAACCTCCCTTGTCTCGGAAGGCTTATTGAAAAAGTGAGTTTGGGCACTAGAGAGGAAAATCTCATCTCCTGGTGTGAGAAAATTCTGGCCCTATTTATAGTGGAAGGGAAAAGCGGGCTGGTGGCACTAACCCCACAGTGGTTATATCAGTGGAAGTAAAACATTTAAATCACAAAACCAATGCCCTACTAAGGGAACAATTTAAGCAGTCTTCGATGAGTAGACAAAGGGAAATTAATAGGTTAAAGCAGGCAAGAAAAAGATTGCAGACATCGGAGCGCAGAAGAGTGGAAGACGCAAATTGGATTAAATAAAGAGAGGTTGCACAGTCCGGACACTCTCGTAAATATTGGGCTTTAATATCTAAATTTTGTGATGGTAGAACTAAGGCAAACGCAATTCTAATATCAGATGCAGAATGGACCTCATATATTTCCCAGTTATATGCTCTAAATCCCTTAGCTGAGCCCAATCCGTAACTAGTCTTAGAGTCTCCAATGGGGACTGAGTGCGGCCCTCCCTCTTGTACGGAAATTGAGTGTTTTATTAAAGGGGCAAGATATTCAGATGCGATGGGCCCAGATGATTTACTTATATCGATAATCAAACAAGGTAACTCAGCATGGGAACAATTTCTTTGCTCAGTATTTTCACATTGCTATGCTCACAGGACTATCCCGACATCTTGGAAAGGAAGTATTGTGGTTCCATTATATAAAAAGGGTCCCAAAAACTCCCCTGCCAGCTATAGGCAGATCGCATTATTGGATGCGACTGGGAAATTGTTTGCCAAAAGGATACTTCTCCACCTCCAGGAATGGGCTTATTGAAATGGCCTTGTCCCGGTAGAGCAAGCTGGGTTCCGCAAACATAGTGGCACTCTAGATAATATCACTGCTCTGCAAACTTTAATCGCAAAATATCCATTGAGCAAGGGTATGGCCCTATATGCTGCCTTTATAGATTTCTCCACGTCTTTTGACCCGGTTGATCAGGGAACTCTGTGGAGGAAACTGGTTGCTCTGGGGATCCCCATGCACCTGTGGTCACTGAAGAGGCCTGCTGTGCTGTTCTGTATCCAGTGGCTTTACCCGATAAGCAAGCTGAGACTTAAGCACCATCTCGTTAGGAAAGTAAACAGGTAACACAAGACTGGAATCTAGAAACTGAACTATGGTGCCATAGGTTCAGAAAGATATTTCTGTGTGTTAGAGAGATTAACACGTCGCAAGAACTCTTTTTGATCAAGATACAATACAAACAGACCATTTCGCTTTGAGATTAAAATACTCTTCTTTTTAATAAGACAGGCACTGGATTAGACAATTAATTATTCTCTTTCTTATTTGACATCCTGAGTTCTGAGTCTTTACACCCCACACAAAATCCCAGAGAAGTCTTTGACTTCTAGCCATCACAGTTGTGAGAGTCAAGGACAGAAGAGGTGCATTTGGTCTGGTTTTCAGTGCCATAGTAGGGAAGACCCTAGGATCTCAAAGACAAAGGACACCAAACTCCTCAGCACTGACCCAGTAGCCCATTTTCCCTGTGCCACACTACAAGGGCTGAAATGTGCCTGACACAAAACCTCTGCTGTTTTTAGACCCTGGTGAGATACGTTTTAACAAGTTCTAATCCTTTAGAATTGTGGTACACTGACCTTGGCCTAGTTAGTCCTGATGGGTTCACCGCTTATATTCTGTCTCTTCTAAGTCTGTTATTTTTAGAGTCAGTTCAAAAGGTGGCCTGGTTGGCTATGGGGTGGTCTTGTCTGGGATTTGCTCTTCAGTCTTGGCAATGCAGTCTCCTAGGCATTCACTTTTCTTTTCATAGTCTTTTCTATAATAGTACTAATAAGAGTATCTCAACAACGCTGAGTGCTCCATTCCTTTCCTCCGGGTGCCATTTTCCTTTTGCTTTGCTGGAATTTTACTTTACCGGTTTCACCATTAGTTTGCTCCCGGATTATTCTGTTTATTCCACCATCCCTGTGGCATATCGTCATAATGTAAGAACTGAGTTAGGTAAGACGGATACTTACCTGTCCCAGACCCTGTCTCAGATGGATACTACTTCATTACTCCATGTTTGTGTCACTATCATGAAATCCCTCCCACCTTGTCCAGATGGAATTGCTAAAAAGCCTGCTGAGGTGCTTGATCTTTCAACAATATGCAATCAGCAGTATGAGTATTGAATTTAAAGCTTAGTTAGGGTGGGGATAGGTAATTCATGTCTGTATGACCAAGCAAACCTCATCATGTAATAAGTGTGATGATAAGAACTAGGACTAATGAGGATTTCTGGTAAGCAAATGGGGAATTTACAAAATACCTGAGGGTTTTATTTAGAGTTTGGGGAGTGGGACACCCGCAAAAAAAAGTGGAAGATGCACCAACCGCCATATTTAGGGAGCCATGGGCTCTTTTATTTCGGGATATGGTACACTGTCCACTTTTTGGCATACCCCCTGCATTCGCCCAACTCTAAATAACATCAACAAAATCTTGAATGTAGCATTTCTTTTATTTTTAAAAGGGTGCAGGCTCTTACTGGTCTTCAGACAACTGCAGCACAACATCAAAATGTGCATTATTGTGATGCTGGACCGAATAATTACCTTGTGCTGGGATGGTAATATTGTATACACCAACAATACATGAGACATATACATAATTTAAACATAATTGCTAGCTCAAAACAAGCAACTTCCTTCCAGCTTTCCACTTCAAGAATGTTAAGTGAGTTATTCATTGGTCTGTCCAAGGTCCTAGGCCAAGCCAGGTCACTCCTAGTGGTTTAGTAATTGGTCTCTTGAGGTTGAGGTTTAATCCAGTTGAGAATAATGTCAGACAGCTCTTCTTTGCAAAAACATTCTGATTCTAAATTATAGATCACTAGGTTTCTGTAGGTATTACCAATTTATAAGAATGAATTAGTTCATTTTGCTTCCAGTCGTCTAACAATGTTCTTTCGTGCAGTCGCGGGGGAAGACACTTCAATTTCGATTGTACGTGCTGTGTCTCTATTTACAATGAAATTCCTTACCAGTGAATTTCTAATATGCACAGACATACCTGCCATTCGTTGTAACATTTCCAGTGTCAATTTACCGAAAGTTAGTCTGATTACTGTTAAACTCACCCTCCTCCCAGTTACGCTTCACCGCCTCATATTGGGTTTGGTAAAACAGTGCAAAATGTTAGGTACTCCCAGCGTGGGATTAGTCCCTTGTTGCCAAATCGTTTTATTGCTTCTGGGCAGATGACTAATAGTCTATATTTGTCGGTGTCTTTGGACGCACCTAGGTGGCACGTCTCCACACGGACAGAGTGGTTCGACAGTTTGGGTTTTTGCAAAAGGAGTGCATCAAAGGAACTCGTCTTTGTTTGCAAAGAAGTGAGGATACATGCTTCTTACGTTTACTGGAAAGCATGGGCCCTTATTTTGGTGGGGTTTGCTAGCTGAGGCACAGCCGAATGCCAGTTTTTATGCGCATAGAGCATGTACAGTGAATTAATTTACCCCGCTATTTCTCCAGGTACGTTAGCCTGAGTAATATGAGATTAAATGAATTAATTTTACAATATGCAAGCCCTTAAGAAAACAAGCACTCCGCTCTACGCTGAGCTACCAAAGTCCATCATGATTGTCCCCATGGTGTATTAGTTCAGTTACGGAGGCCATATACATCAATTATTCATCAAGTGGGAGCATTATGATTAAGCCTGTAAATAATATAGCAACCCTGTATGGACAACTACCGAGTCTGCAGAGTTTTACTCAGGTACATATTACTGTTTCATTGCAAGGTCTGCAGGTTAGAATTAGGGACAATGCAGTGTTTTCTCCCGTTCCGAGCAGCAAATTTGTGTCTCCTCAAAAGCTTTAGCAGAATTTGGCTAACCAAGCCATTGCATGCAAAATCTCATAGTGGGATGTTACTGCATAAGCTGTGATCATGATATAGGCACAAACTACAGCTTGTGTCGAAATCATGATTAGCTTTAAATATGCCGTCCGTTTGTTTATTTGGTTAGTGTAAAAATGCAGCACCAAATGCCAGTATTGCATATCGTGTAATTTTGTGCAATTGTTCTGAAATATTTCGTAATTATCAAAAACAAATTGCACACGTTTCACACGCCACTACCCTGTACCATAATAGCATATTACAATTCCATAGTGAGAATCCACAAACATCACAATGACCTGGACTGTGGGGAAACATTTGACTATTAACAAGGTAAGTCATGGTGACAACGATAGCCATGTACCGAACAAACAACCCTCCCTCAATAAACATCCCCAAATGAGTAAGGAGAAATGCATACAGGCGGAGACAGAGGATACGGAGGAGCTCTTCATTGGTCTGAGCGCGGAGGCTCCTCGGTCCGGTTCTGGAAGTATTGCCTTTGTTGGAGCTACCGCCGTTTGGTGCTTGCTTGTAACCCCCCTGTCCAGTCTGTGAGGAAGGCGAGAGTCTGAGTGAGGAGCGAATAGTGTCCCTCTGTGGAGTGTTGCCTAGGCTCCCTGCGGAGATGACCCAGCTAGGTCTGGGTGCGGTTTGCGGGACGACCTGGTGCGCTCTGCTCAGTCTCGGTTTGTGTACTTGCTCACCTGTCTGCTTGTTCACCTATTTACCTGTTCTCCTGTACTGGTGATATTGGTGTTACAGTGGATATCTGAAGTCTAGTAATAATAAGGTGAATGAGGTCAGCAAAGTTGCAAAGGCGTGTTAACCCACAAAAATGTGCTGGTGATGCCATCCAGGTGCCTGCGTTCGGGGCGTACAACCGCTCCTTTAGGATCTTCCGCAGGGTCGCCAGGGCCTTCATCTGGGCTAGCCAGAGGTGCATCTGATAACTCCCCCCCCCCCCTAAATTACAAAAGACCATAAGGCAAAAGAAAACCCGGGATCATCTTTCATATTTGAAATCTCATCCATCCATGCTGTCAATGTTCTCAAAGGGCCTGAGAGGCAAAATGTCAAAAGATAATGTACCAGGAATGGCCTCTGGTGTAGTTAACGTGGATGAGGCAGGAGTATGTGTTGCTCTCTCTGAGCTGACTGATCCGCACTACCCCAAGCTGACCTATCAAAGCACTGGGGTAGCATTTCCTTTTACTCAGGCTATTGATGAGTGTCTTTTAATGATAGCGGTCGGAGAGATGGACATGGATATGGTCACAGAAGACGTCAAGTTTCAAACCGAACTTGAAACAAAAGTTGTCGCTAAGCAGCTGTCCAAATCTCTGGGTCCACTGCCTTTGGTTGAAAAAACAGGCCTTTTGAATGTTGTAGAACTATCTCCCTGCCACACTTCCTTTAAAAAGACCCCCCAAACACCACAGATTACAGACTGCAGGCTCGTGCCAGGGGACGTGAATGATAATACTATGCCAGACATTGCCTCACAGATGGAAAATAACCAAATATTGGTGGCTAATTTGAATACGCCAGTTGCTCAGGAATTGGTATCAAGACTGACATTGGACAATCATACTAGCTGGCCTCGCATGCCTGCTTTGTTTAGTAGCACCCCCTCTAGTGCGTCCATTGCGCAATCATTGGGCTTATCAAAGTCTGAGGTGTCTCTAAATGAAAGGGTACAAGATTCTTGGCAATTTTTAAATGAAGGGGATAACGGATTGGGGGAAGGGAGGGTTAATTCTGACATACTTTATGCACTAGAGAGGATTCTCTCATCTATTTTAACCCTGCTTGAGAAATCCACCGCTAATTCTGACCATATACTCGATGTTCTCTCTCCAATTCTCATGCGGGTCCAGAAGCTAATTCTGGTGGTCCTTGGTTAGGGAAGGCAGATAAGGGTACTGACGTGGGTACTGACCAAAAATCTCAGGCAAGTCAGACTATCATAGTTGTTTCGGAAATAGGAACCCAGGCAGAGGATTGTCAATGTTCTCAAAGGTCCACACACACTAACCCCAGCAATGTTGCTGAGGATGGGAACCAGAGGCACGGGGCCAAAGGGCGAGCCAACCTCCACTATCTCATGAATACACAAAAGTGGGCTGCCCCTTGAATCAATTCCTATGTTTATCTACAGAGTTCTATAGAGATGCACTACCAGTGGGGGCATCTCATAAAAAGTTACAGACTGGCCTCACACACCGCCCGGTGTCATGCTTCATCATCGGCTGTCCTCGCCCTCTAAAAACTTGGTTTGATAGAGGGCGGACATACACCTGGAGACAGGGATGCACTTCTAAATCTAAGTGATGGCCGTGGGGGAGTGATAAGTGATTTAAAAACCATTACATTAGTCCATGTGCTATGCTTTATTCAAATGGTAAATGTATGGTGGTTAAAAACTAAGTGAACGGTGGTATGGGATATTATTCTCCCTTCACCGTATGAAATGCGGTCGACATGTTTCTGCTGAGGTGTCCCCGAAGGGTACGTAGCATTCTTCAGGACCTAAAAAAGGGGGGGAAAAAGGGGGGGTTATATACCCTATGTGTTCACTTCCTTTTAACTAGTGAAAAATGGAAGGAAAATCCTGTCGCTAGATCAGGGGAGGGGTTAAAAAAACACTATGTAGGTGGATACTTCCCTCTTGGTATAGTACCACTGAGAGTAACTCTGTAGAGAAAGGAAAAACAAAAACAAAACATACAAACCAAACCGTGTGAGTATGTAAACAAATAGTTTATAAACATCATCCATCCCGCGTCATACCTATAGCGCGTGTGGTGGTGTGAAGTGGTCTTTATGAGACACGTGGCAGGTGCAAGGTGTACTCACACCGTTAAAAAGTGGTTGTAAACCAACTCTTACCCTGTATTTCTACCCTAAACGCTCCATGGGAGGGCTGAGGTGGAAGGACCTACTTAGACTTTCTGTAGGGAAAAAACACATAAAATCACTACTGGTAGTTAAGGGTTAGTCACCAGTATTCAGAAAGAACCAGGACCAAGGTTCCTAGTTAAAGCAAACATAACAAGGTGAAATCCAGAACTAATGGACCACCTATTCATTCAAGTTCACACCAGCATTCCTTCAGGCATACTCTTACTGTCTAGTTTCAGTGCTTCCAGCCGTTCTTCCCGGAGGCGTCCTCTCTGTCTCCCCGCTGATGGTAAATGGTGAGATTCAGAGGGTTTTTATACTAAAGAGCTGTGACTAATTAGTGAGCTAATCAGTGTTAATTGGGCCCGTTAAGTGAGTTTCCTGTGTCCCTCTACGGGACTGCCTGACCGCCTGGTGGGAGGCGTAACTGTAAATCGCCCCACCCGATTGGTCAAAACATGCCTCCAACACTACCAAGGCCATTTAGATAGTAAACAATGGGCTTGTGAGGTTTGTTTCCTGTGTCCCTCTTGCGTGAGCCTGACCGCCTGGTTGAGGGTGTGTATTCAATGAAGGTTTCGTTCGGCATTGGTCAAAACATGCCTCCAACACTATCAAGGCCATTTTAGATAGTTAAAAATGGGCTTGTGAGGTTTGTTTCCTGTGTCCCTCTTGCGTGAGCCTGACCGCCTGGTAGAGGGTGTGTATTCAAAAAAGGTTACGTTCGGCATTGGTCAAACGGCGCCGATACCGATGTTATGGTCCTTCCCCTTCCTGCGGGAAAACAAATGCAGTTACGAGGTCATTAGCTCCCATGTTTGTGAGGACGCCCATGTTCATTACCGGGTCTGATCAGTCTCCCGGTATTTGAGCATGCGCTGAAGTAGTGGGAAACCCGCTACCGCGCATGCGCCTAGGTGTATTCCGTGAGACGCTTGCCCTGCTATGGCTCCTATGCTTGCGCACTGATAACTACCAGCGTGGATTACAGCAGGGGCCGAGATCCCCGTAAAGTGAGGGGATACCCCAAGAGTTCTAAACACTGTGAGAAAAATAAAGCAACATTACTCTGTTCATAATGGGATTACGTGCCAATGGTACCTCACTTGTTATATGTGTGAAGTACACACTAATGATAGTCAGTGGTGGAAATTGCTACAGCTGGTATCTATGTTTGATAACATGGGTTTACACAAACCAATGTGTTCCCCATGCCAGCTTGATCTGTTTGAATTTGCGAGCATAACAATGGGCCCACTCTTAGTGAACTACTTAAAATAAAGTAGACCAGAAGGGTAGCAGTAGAGAATAGTCCCTACTCTATTAGGCCAGCTTTCTTGGAGTTGGTTGTTGACTAAAGAAGGTGTGCATGGTCAATTCTATACATTTTCTATTTCGCAAGTTGCAGCCATGGTATCTCATCATTTAAGCCTTTATCATCGCTGCGAAGCCTGTATACCCAGCGCTGTTCTCGGATATGGAGTTGTCTAGAGATATCAGTCTTTTGTTTATTCATAACCTCAAGCACCACCCATCTGAGGTCCAGGTCGTTGTGGCCTTTCTCCGTGAAATGTTTAGTCAGTTTGGTGTTGGTCTTCCTGCACCTAATCGTACTCCGGTGTTCGCTGATCCGCGTCTTCACCTTCCTGGTGGTCATCCCGACATACTTCAGGTTACATGGACAGGATAGGAGGTACACCACACCTTCTGTATTGCAGTTGCTGAAATGTTTTAGCTTCCAGGGTCTCTCTGTACCTATGTCGACTTCTTTTGTTGTGGTGGTCAGCCGGCAGCACACACAGTTGCCGCATGGGTAGTGGCCTGTTGGTCTCGGTTGGCTCCACAGAGTCATCTGATTCTCAATTTGATCATTGGGAGTTTTGGAGTGTACCAAGGTGTCCCTCAAGTTCCTACTCCGTTTGTATGCGAATAGTGGGGGTTCCCACTTCTTGTTCCCGCTGTTTAAGATGGCCCATTTTTTCTTTATAATGTTCTGGATTCTGTTCGACACGGGCGTGTATGTTGTAACGCAGACCAGGCGGTCTTTCTTTTCTTTATGTGTTGTCTCCAAAAGGGCATCCCGGTTATTATTCCTCGCCCTTTTCCTTGCCCGTTTAACCATCTTCTTGGGGTAATGTCTCTCCAGGAGTTTTGTCTCTAGTTGTTCTGCCTGTATCTGGAATGTATCTATCTCAGAACAGTTCCTTCGAATCCTCAGGAATTGGCCTACAGGAAGGTTCTCACGGAGGGCCCTCGGGTGGTAGCTGTCATACATTAATAAACTGTTCTTGTCTGTTGGTTTAGTGTGGACTTTTGTGGATATTCCTTCTGATGTTAAGGTTATATCCAGATCCAAGAAAACAGCCTGATTTTTGTCGATGGTATGTGTGAACCTGAGGTGGGGGTCAATGCCGTTGACCCACTCCACGAAGCGTGTTGCCTCATCCTTGGTACCTCGCCAGATGACAAAAATGTCATCTATGTACCGTTTCCATGTCTTCATTCGAGGTGTGAAGGGGTTCGAGGGGTTAAAGATGTGGTCCTCCTCAAAGCGGTGTACGTACAGACACGCCATGCTCGGCGCGAAGGTGCTGCCCATGGATGTGCCGCCCACTTGATGGTACAGGGTGTCCTCAAACTCGAAGAAATTCTCCGTAAGTGCTAGTTCCGCACACTCCATGATGAAATGCGTGGGTGTCACATATGTCCAATCCTGGTCCAGTAGAATCTGTTCCACCACCTCCAGAGTACGCCTCTGGGGGATGCTCGTATAGAGCGCTTCAATGTCCATGGTTATGAACATGTCTTCGCTTGCATCTATGTCCAGGTCTCGAAGATGGCAAAGTACATCTTTGGTGTCTCTAAGGTAGGATCGAGATTTCTGTACAATCGGCTTCAAGAACCAGTCGCAGAACTGGGAAAGTGGTTCCAGAGCTGACCCAATACCCGACACTATCGGTCTGCCCGGTGGGGGTGTTTTGTTTTTGTGAATTTTAGGAAGGGTATAGAACCTAGGAGTCCTTGGTTCCAAATTCACTAAAAACTCAGCCTCATGCTTGGTAATCCAGTCCTGGGTTTCTGCTTCGTTGACCATGTTCTTGATACTGGTCATGATGCGGGGTGTTGGATCTTCCTGGTGTACCTCATAGCTCGAGGTGTCGGATAGCAGGCGTAAGCATTCCTCTTTGTACATAGTATAGTCCATCAGGACTATGGCACCCCCCTTATCTGCCGGTTTGATGATTATGTCATGGTTGTTCTTCAATTGCTCCAGAGCCGTTCTCTCTCCTTTGGTCATATTCTGGAATCCCCTCATATTGTTGAAGTCGATTCTTTCCACTTCTGTGAGGACCGCTTGTTCAAATGCCAGGACATTGCAGGATATGTTCTGGTTCGGGGGAGAGAAAGTGGACTTCTTCCGTAGTCCAGTGCTGGTCCGGTCACTGTCCAGTGTTTCGTTTTCGCCAAAATAATCTTTCAGCTTGATCTTTCTGAAGAACTGAGCTAATTCAGTGTTGAGGAAGAAAGGGTCGTTATTTGGGGTGGGGACAAAACCCAAGCCTTTCGCTAGAACCGCTTCTTCTTCTATGCTGAGGCTATGCGTACTCAGGTTTACAACATTGGTTATTCCCTGGTCGTTGTTATTGTTGAGCCTCTGCCCCTGCTCCGTGTCACTGCGCCGCTGGTTGACGCTTCGTCTTCCCATTGGATCCTCGTTGTCCTCCTCGGTTTCTGTCTGCCTCTTCCTCTGCCTCGGCCTCGGAATAAAAAAGGCTGCTGTCCTTGGTGGGGCCTGAACCCTGGGGGTAAAATTGCTGTGGCCAGAAGCCGAATGGCTGCATCGGTGGCGCAAACATTGGTAAGTTAGGGTTCCGGTATCTCCGTGTCTGCTGCCCTCCTGTGCTCTCATCGCTGCTGCTGTCGCTTCTCTCTTCCCCTGAGCTGTAAGTCCAGTTTTGAGGTGTAGGTCTGAAGCGTGGCTGACGTCTAGGTGCAGGTGTTTGTTGGGGTTTGTCATAGTATTCGTCCGTTGTGTAGGGGTACACCGTCTCCCGCTTGAACTTCTGGACATCCTTCTGTAGTTTGGTTATTTTAGATTGGGTAAGATATTCCCTGTATGCTGACTGGTCACTGTTTATCTCTTCAAGCTTTTTTTTGAAGACGGTAATGTGAACTGATGTTTTCAATTTACTCTCACTCTGCTGTATCTCAACTAGCAGAGCATCTGCTAGTTGTCTGGCTGTGCTGATGATCAACACCAGCCAGTCCTTGGTGCATTTCCATGCTATGCTCGACCAATTAATCCTAAATTCCTTGTTATTTAGGAACAGCCGGGGTTCATTTGTGACCACGAGTCCCCGTGGTGCCGTGTTCTTTCTCAAATATTCCGTTATAAATGCTCCATGTAGAGCCGTGCGGATTTGTTCTTTCTTCTTTGCTGATAAAGCCTCCCATTCATCTGAGTTCTTGATAGTTTGTGAGACTACCGCCTCCACCAGAATTGATGGGGTCCTCAGTATGTCTACATATGTGCTTTCATCGAAAGCCAGTTCAGTCTCCATGGTCGAAATATCAGGGTGATTAGACTGGGTGAGATGTTGTCTTAGCCCACCTGTTTTTTAGCATAATTTGCAAGGGTCGGTAAAGGCTTAACCTGACCCTCTGGTCCTTTGTGACCACGTGTAGAGCCCCAGTATGTTCCCACAGCTCGAAAGCTGCACAACAGTCCACACACACTAACCCCAGCAATGTTGCTGAGGGTGGGAACCAGAGGCACGGGGCCAAAGGGCGAGCCAGCCTCCACTATCTCATGAATACACAAAAGTGGGCTGCCC
Source organism: Calotriton arnoldi (assembly GCA_963921515.1). NCBI lineage: Eukaryota > Metazoa > Chordata > Amphibia > Caudata > Salamandridae > Calotriton > Calotriton arnoldi. Next base: position 412,799 of record CAWUFW010011244.1, on the reverse strand, counting down.
CTTGAATCAATTCCTATGTTTATCTACAGAGTTCTATAGAGATGCACTACCAGTGGGGGCATCTCATAAAAAGTTACGGACTGGCCTCACACACCGCCCGGTGTCATGCTTCATCATCGGCTGTCCTCGCCCTCTAAAAACTTGGTTTGATAGAGGGCGGGCATACACCTGGAGACAGGGATGCACTTCTAAATCTAAGTGATGGCCGTGGGGGAGTGATAAGTGATTTAAAAACCATTACATTAGTCCATGTGCTATGCTTTATTCAAATGGTAAATGTATGGTGGTTAAAAACTAAGTGAACGGTGGTATGGGATATTATTCTCCCTTCACCGTATGAAATGCAGTCGACATGTTTCTGCTGAGGTGTCCCCGAAGGGTACGTAGCATTCTTCAGGACCTAAAAAAGGGGGGGGAAAAAGGGGGGTTATATACCCTATGTGTTCACTTCCTTTTAACTAGTGAAAAATGGAAGGAAAATCCTGTCGCTAGATCAGGGGAGGGGTTAAAAAAACACTATGTAGGTGGATACTTCCCTCTTGGTATAGTACCACTGAGAGTAACTCTGTAGAGAAAGGAAAAACAAAAACAAAACATACAAACCAAACCGTGTGAGTATGTAAACAAATAGTTTATAAACATCATCCATCCCGCGTCATACCTATAGCGCGCGTGGTGGTGTGAAGTGGTCTTTATGAGACACGTGGCAGGTGCAACGTGTACTCACACCGTTAAAAAGTGGTTGTAAACCAACTCTTACCCTGTATTTCTACCCTAAACGCTCCATGGGAGGGCTGAGGTGGAAGGACCTACTTAGACTTTCTGTAGGGAAAAAACACATAAAATCACTACTGGTAGTTAAGGGTTAGTCACCAGTATTCAGAAAGAACCAGGACCAAGGTTCCTAGTTAAAGCAAACATAACAAGGTGAAATCCAGAACTAATGGACCACCTATTCATTCAAGTTCACACCAGCATTCCTTCAGGCATACTCTTACTGTCTAGTTTCAGTGCTTCCAGCCGTTCTTCCCGGAGGCGTCCTCTCTGTCTCCCCGCTGATGGTAAATGGTGAGATTCAGAGGGTTTTTATACTAAAGAGCTGTGACTAATTAGTGAGCTAATCAGTGTTAATTGGGCCCGTTAAGTGAGTTTCCTGTGTCCCTCTACGGGACTGCCTGACCGCCTGGTGGGAGGCGTAACTGTAAATCGCCCCACCCGATTGGTCAAAACATGCCTCCAACACTACCAAGGCCATTAAGATAGTAAACAATGGGCTTGTGAGGTTTGTTTCCTGTGTCCCTCTTGCGTGAGCCTGACCGCCTGGTTGAGGGTGTGTATTCAATGAAGGTTTCGTTCGGCATTGGTCAAAACATGCCTCCAACACTATCAAGGCCATTTTAGATAGTTAAAAATGGGCTTGTGAGGTTTGTTTCCTGTGTCCCTCTTGCGTGAGCCTGACCGCCTGGTAGAGGGTGTGTATTCAAAAAAGGTTACGTTCGGCATTGGTCAAACGGCGCCGATACCGATGTTATGGTCCTTCCCCTTCCTGCGGGAAAACAAATGCAGTTACGAGGTCATTAGCTCCCATGTTTGTGAGGACGCCCATGTTCATTACCGGGTCTGATCAGTCTCCCGGTATTTGAGCATGCGCTGAAGTAGTGGGAAACCCGCTACCGCGCATGCGCCTAGGTGTATTCCGTGAGACGCTTGCCCTGCTATGGCTCCTATGCTTGCGCACTGATAACTACCAGCGTGGATTACAGCAGGGGCCGCTCGAGATCCCCGTAAAGTGAGGGGATACCCCAAGAGTTCTAAACACTGTGAGAAAAATAAAGCAACATTACTCTGTTCATAATAGGATTACGGGCCAATGGTACCTCACTTGTTATATGTGTGAAGTACACACTAATGATAGTCAGTGGTGGTAATTGCTACAGCTGGTATCTATGTTTGATAACATGGGTTTACACAAACCAATGTGTTCCCCATGCCAGCTTGATCTGTTTGAATTTGCGAGCATAACAATGGGCCCACTCTTAGTGAACTACTTAAAATAAAGTAGACCAGAAGGGTAGCAGTAGAGAATAGTCCCTACTCTATTAGGCCAGCTTTCTTGGAGTTGGTTGTTGACTAAAGAAGGTGTGCATGGTCAATTCTATACATTTTCTATTTCGCAAGTTGCAGCCATGGTATCTCATCATTTAAGCCTTTATCATCGCTGCGAAGCCTGTATACCCAGCGCTGTTCTCGGATATGGAGTTGTCTAGAGATATCAGTCTTTTGTTTATTCATAACCTCAAGCACCACCCATCTGAGGTCCAGGTCGTTGTGGCCTTTCTCCGTGAAATGTTTCGTCAGTTTGGTGTTGGTCTTCCTGCACCTAATCGTACTCCGGTGTTCGCTGATCCGCGTCTGTCACCTTCCTGGTGGTCATCCCGACATACTTCAGGTTACATGGACAGGATAGGAGGTACACCACACCTTCTGTATTGCAGTTGCTGAAATGTTTTAGCTTCCAGGGTCTCTCTGTACCTATGTCGACTTCTTTTGTTGTGGTGGTCAGCCGGCAGCACACACAGTTGCCGCATGGGTAGTGGCCTGTTGGTCTCGGTTGGCTCCACAGAGTCATCTGATTCTCAATTTGATCATTGGGAGTTTTGGAGTGTACCAGGGGGGCCCTCAAGTTCCTACTCCGTTTGTATGCGAATAGTGGGGGTTCCCACTTCTTGTTCCCACTGTTTAAGATGGCCCATTTTTTCTTTATAATGTTCTGGATTCTGTTCGACACGTGCGTGTATGTTGTAACGCAGACCAGGCGGTCTTTCTTTTCTTTATGTGTTGTCTCCAAAAGGGCATCCCGGTTATTATTCCTCGCCCTTTTCCTTGCCCGTTTAACCATCTTCTTGGGGTAATGTCTCTCCAGGAGTTTTGTCTCTAGTTGTTCTGCCTATATCTGGAATGTATCTATCTCAGAACAGTTCCTTTGAATCCTCAGGAATTGGCCTGCAGGAAGGTTCTCACGGAGGGCCCTCGGGTGGTAGCTGTCATACATTAATAAACTGTTCTTGTCTGTTGGTTTAGTGTGGACTTTTGTGGATATTCCTTCTGATGTTAAGGTTATATCCAGATCCAAGAAAACAGCCTGATTTTTGTCGATGGTATGTGTGAACCTGAGGTGGGGGTCAATGCCGTTGACCCACTCCACGAAGCGTGTTGCCTCATCCTTGGTACCTCGCCAGATGACAAAAATGTCATCTATGTACCGTTTCCATGTCTTCATTCGAGGTGTGAAGGGGTTCGAGGGGTTAAAGATGTGGTCCTCCTCAAAGCGTTGTACGTACAGACACGCCATGCTCGGCGCGAAGGTGCTGCCCATGGATGTGCCGCCCACTTGATGGTACAGGGTGTCCTCAAACTCGAAGAAATTCTCCGTAAGTGCTAGTTCCGCACACTCCATGATGAAATGCGTGGGTGTCACTTATGTCCAATCCTGGTCCAGTAGAATCTGTTCCACCACCTCCAGAGTACGCCTCTGGGGGATGCTCGTATAGAGCGCTTCAATGTCCATGGTTATGAACATGTCTTCGCTTGCATCTATGTCCAGGTCTCGAAGATGGCAAAGTACATCTTTGGTGTCTCTAAGGTAGGATCGAGATTTCTGTACAATCGGCTTCAAGAACCAGTCGCAGAACTGGGAAAGTGGTTCCAGAGCTGACCCAATACCCGACACTATCGGTCTGCCCGGTGGGGGTGTTTTGTTTTTGTGAATTTTAGGAAGGGTATAGAACCTAGGAGTCCTTGGTTCCAAATTCACTAAAAACTCAGCCTCATGCTTGGTAATCCAGTCCTGGGTTTCTGCTTCGTTGACCATGTTCTTGATACTGGTCATGATGCGGGGTGTTGGATCTTCCTGGTGTACCTCATAGCTCGAGGTGTCGGATATCAGGCGTAAGCATTCCTCTTTGTACATAGTATAGTCCATCAGGACTATGGCACCCCCCTTATCTGCCGGTTTGATGATTATGTCATGGTTGTTCTTCAATTGCTCCAGAGCCGTTCTCTCTCCTTTGGTCATAATCTGGAATCCCCTCATATTGTTGAAGTCGATTCTTTCCACTTCTGTGAGGACGGCTTGTTCAAATGCCAGGACATTGCAGGATATGTTCTGGTTTGGGGGAGAGAAAGTGGACTTCTTCCATAGTCCAGTGCTGGTCCGGTCACTGTCCAGTGTTTCGTTTTCGCCAAAATAATCTTTCAGCTTGATCTTTCTGAAGAACTGAGCTAATTCAGTGTTGAGGAAGAAAGGGTCGTTATTTGGGGTGGGGACAAAACCCAAGCCTTTCGCTGGAACCGCTTCTTCTTCTATGCTGAGGCTATAAGTACTCAGGTTTACAACATTGGTTACTCCCTGGTCGTTGTTATTGTTGAGCCTCTGCCCCTGCTCCGTGTCACTGCGCCGCTGGTTGACGCTTCATCTTCCCATTGGATCCTCGTTGTCCTCCTCGGTTTCCGTCTGCCTCTTCCTCTGCCTCGGCCTTGGAATAAAAAGGCTGCTGTCCTTGGTGGGGCCTGAACCCTGGGGGGTAAAATTGCTGTGGCCAGAAGCCGAATGGCTGCATCGGTGGCGCAAACATTGGTAAGTTAGGGTTCCGGTATCTCCGTGTCTGCTGCCCTCCTGTGCTCTCATCGCTGCTGCTGTCGCTTCTCTCTTCCCCTGAGCTGTAAGTCCAGTTTTGAGGTGTAGGTCTGAAGCGTGGCTGACGTCTAGGTGCAGGTGTTTGTTGGGGTTTGTCATAGTATTCGTCCGTTGTGTAGGGATACACCTTCTCCCGCTTGAACTTCTGGACATCCTTCTGTAGGTTGGTTATTTTAGATTGGGTAAGATATTCCCTGTATGCTGACTGGTCACTGTTTATCTCTTCAAGCTTTTTTTTGAAGACGGTAATGTGAACTGATGTTTTCAATTTACTCTCACTCTGCTGTATCTCAACTAGCAGAGCATCTGCTAGTTGTCTGGCTGTGCTGATGATCAACACCAGCCAGCCCTTGGTGCATTTCCATGCTATGCTCGACCAATTAATCCTAAATTCCTTGTTATTTAGGAACAGCCGGGGTTCATTTGTGACCACGAGTCCCCGTGGTGCCGTGTTCTTTCTCAAAAATTCCGTCATAAATGCTCCATGTAGAGCCGAGCGGATTTGTTCTTTCTTCTTTGCTGATAAAGCCTCCCATTCATCTGAGTTCTTGATAGTTTGTGAGACTACCGCCTCCGCCAGAATTGATGGGGTCCTCAGTATGTCTACATATGTGCTTTCATCGAAAGCCAGTTCAGTCTCCATGGTAGAAATATCAGGGTGATTAGACCGGCTGAGATGTTGTCTTAGCCCACCTGTTTTTTAGCGTAATTTGAGAGGGTCGGTAAAGGCTTAACCTGACCCTCTGGTCCTTTGTGACCACGTGTAGAGCCCCAGTACGTTCCCACAGCTCGAAAGCTGCACAACAGTCCACACACACTAACCCCAGCAATGTTGCTGAGGGTGGGAACCAGAGGCACGGGGCCAAAGGGCGAGCCAGCCTCCACTATCTCATGAATACACAAAAGTGGGCTGCCCCTTGAATCAATTCCTATGTTTATCTACAGAGTTCTATAGAGATGCACTACCAGTGGGGGCATCTCATAAAAAGTTACTGACTAGCCTCACACACCGCCCGGTGTCATGCTTCATCATCGGCTGTCCTCGCCCTCTAAAAACTTGGTTTGATAGAGGGCGGGCATACACCTGGAGACAGGGATGCACGTCTAAATCTAAGTGATGGCCGTGGGGGAGTGATAAGTGATTTAAAAACCATTACATTAGTCCATGTGCTATGATTTATTCAAATGGTAAATGTATGGTGGTTAAAAACTAAGTGAACGGTGGTATGGGATATTATTCTCCCTTCACTGTATGAAATGCGGTCGACATGTTTCTGCTGAGGTGTCCCCGAAGGGTACGTAGCATTCTTCAGGACCTAAAAAAGGGGGGGGGGGGAAAGGGGGGGTTATATACCCTATGTGTTCACTTCCTTTTAACTAGTGAAAAATGGAAGGAAAATCCTGTCGCTAGATCAGGGGAGGGGTTAAAAAAACACTATGTAGGTGGATACTTCCCTCTTGGTATAGTACCACTGAGAGTAACTCTGTAGAGAAAGGAAAAACAAAAACAAAACATACAAACCAAACCGTGTGAGTATGTAAACAAATAGTTTATAAACATCATCCATCCCGCGTCATACCTATAGCGCGCGTGGTGGTGTGAAGTGGTCTTTATGAGACACGTGGCAGGTGCAGCGAGTACTCACACCGTTAAAAAGTGGTTGTAAACCAACTCTTACCCTGTATTTCTACCCTAAACGCTCCATGGGAGGGCTGAGGTGGAAGGACCTACTTAGACTTTCTGTAGGGAAAAAACACATAAAATCACTACTGGTAGTTAAGGGTTAGTCACCAGTATTCAGAAAGAACCAGGACCCAGGTTCCTAGTTAAAGCAAACATAACAAGGTGAAATCCAGAACTAATGGACCACCTATTCATTCAAGTTCACACCAGCATTCCTTCAGGCATACTCTTACTGTCTAGTTTCAGTGCTTCCAGCCGTTCTTCCCGGAGGCGTCCTCTCTGTCTCCCCGCTGATGGTAAATGGTGAGATTCAGAGGGTTTTTATACTAAAGAGCTGTGACTAATTAGTGAGCTAATCAGTGTTAATTGGGCCCGTTAAGTGAGTTTCCTGTGTCCCTCTATGGGACTGCCTGACCGCCTGGTGGGAGGCGTAACTGTAAATCGCCCCACCCGATTGGTCAAAACATGCCTCCAACACTACCAAGGCCATTTTAGATAGTTAAAAATGGGCTTGTGAGGTTTGTTTCCTGTGTCCCTCTTGCGTGAGCCTGACCGCCTGGTAGAGGGTGTGTATTCACCAGTGTATACCAGTAGTGATTTTATGTGTTTTTTCCCTACAGAAAGTCTAAGTAGGTCCTTCCACCTCAGCCCTCCCATGGAGCGTTTAGGGTAGAAATACAGGTTAAGAGTTGGTTTACAACCACTTTTTAACAGTGTGAGTACACGTTGCACCTGCCATGTGTCTCATAAAGACCACTTCACACCACCACGCGCGCTATAGGTATGACGCAGGATGGATGATGTTTATAAACTATTTGTTTACATACTCACACGGTTTGGTTTGTATGTTTTGTTTTTGTTTTTCCTTTCTCTACAGAGTTACTCTCAGTGGTACTATACCAAGAGGAAGTATCCACCTACATAGTGTTTTTTAACCCCTCCCTGATCTAGCGACAGGATTTTCCTTCCATTTTTCACTAGTTAAAAGGAAGTGAACACATAGGGTATATAACCTCCCCCTTCCCCCTTTTTAGGTCCTGAAGAATGCTACGTACCCTTCTGGGACACCTCAGCAGAAACATGTCGACCGCATTTCATACGGTGAAGGGAGAATAATATCCCATACCACCGTTCACTTAGTTTTTAACCACCATACATTTACCATTTGAATAAAGCATAGCACATGGACTAATGTAATGGTTTTTAAATCACTTATCACTCCCCCACGGCCATCACTTAGATTTAGAAGTGCATCCCTGTCTCCAGGTGTATGCCCGCCCTCTATCAAACCAAGTTTTTAGAGGGCGAGGACAGCCAATGATGAAGCATGACACCGGGCAGTGTGTGAGGCCAGTCCGTAACATTTTATGAGATGCCCCCACTGGTAGTGCATCTCTATAGAACTCTGTAAATAAACATAGGAATTGATTCAAGGGGCAGCCCACTTTTGTGTATTAATGTTCTCAAAGGGCCTGAGAGGCAAAATGTCAACCCCAAGCTGACCTATCAAAGCACTGGGGTAGCATTTCCTTTTACTCAGGCTATTGATGAGCGTCTTTTAATGATAGCGGTCAGAGAGATGGACATGGATATGGTCACAGAAGACGTCAAGGTTCAAACCGAAGTTGAAACAAAAGTTGTCGCTAAGCAGCTGTCCACATCTCTGGGTCCACTGCCTTTGGTTGATAAAACAGGCCTTTTGAATGTTGTAGAACTATCTCCTGGCCACACTTCCTTTAATAGGACCCCCCAAACACCACAGATTACAGACTGCAGGCTCGTGCCAGGGGACGTGGAGGATTATACTATGCCAGACATTGCCTCACAGATGGAAAATAACCAAATATTGGTGGCTAATTTGAATACACCAGTTGCTCAGGAATTGGTATCAAGACTGACATTGAACAATAATACTAGCTGGCCTCGGATGCCTGCTTTGTTTAGTAGCACACCGTCTAGTGCGTCCATTGCGCAATCATTGGGCTTATCAAAGTCTGAGGTGTCTCCAAATGAAAGGGTACAAGATTCTTGGCAATTTTTAAATGAAGGGGATAACGAATTGGGGGAAGGGAGGGGTAATTCTGACATACTTTATGCACTAGAGAGGATTCTCTCATCTATTTTAACCCTGCTTGAGAAATCCACCGCTAATTCTGACCATATACTCGATGTTCTCTCTCCAATTCTCATGGGGGTCCAGAAGCTCAATTCTGGTGGTCCTTGGTTAGGGAAGACAGATAAGGGTACTGACGTGGGTACTGATCAAAAATCTCAGGCAAGTCAGACTATCATAGTGGTTTCGGAAATAGGAACCCAGGCAGAGGCTTGGAAAGATATGGGGGTTCTTCGCTGCAGGTTTACCCTATTTTTAAAAAAGGGAACACCAGCGTGTCTTGCGTTACAGATACATTAATTGATCCACCTCTCGTCAAAGGGCCCAGGGATGAGTTAGAAGCTGTCCCCCTCGGGAAGAGGTGCCCCTCCTATAGAAAGTAATGGATTAAAAGGTCGGAGGGAGAAGAAGAGCAGGACTCAGCGTCTTACAAAACGTAAGCCCCAAAAATCTGAGGTTCCCTACGGTCTTAGAGGAGCTAGAAACCTTGACCCCGCACCAAACTAGAAATGAACCCAAGCCCACTGAGTTAGATGATGGTGAAAACTCTGGGTCGCATCTTCTCCTTCCCCTTACTACGATAGATGACCCCGTATGGGAGGGTTTAGGGACAATGGGAAGGCAGGAGGTCATAGGCACAGTCAAAGATAATGGAGGGCAGGGGGAATCATGGGAGAATCCCAAAGTAAGTGTTGATTTGTGTTAGACCTGGCATCCTTGGCGTGGGTCTCCCTTCCATTTTTTCGTAATGCCTCCACTGTTGCCGATATGTTTTTGCTGGACTAGATGCTCATGGGCACTTTTGCCGCTGCTAATCAGTGCCAAAGTGCAAGTGCTCCCTATCGTTAATTGATGTATGTATTAGTGACTCCATGATTGGATGATTGGTTTACTTGTCAGTCCCTAGTACCGTGCACTGAGTGTGCCCAGGGCTTGTAAATCCAATGCTGCTGGTGGGCTTGCAGCACGGGTTGTGCCACCCACAGAATCAGAAGCAGCTTGTAAAGTGTGTCTCAGGCCTGCCATTGCAGAGCCTGTGTGCAGCCTAGCGCTGCCATGTCGACTTGGTGAGTGCACCCACTTACCAGTCTCTAAACCTTCCCTTTACTGCATGTTGGTCACCCCTAAAGTAGGCCCTAGGGCAGGGTGCATTGTAAGTATAAGGTAGGACATGCCCTGGTGTGTGCGGCATGTCCTAATAGTGAATTACAGCCATTTTTCATTTTTCACTATTGCAAGGCTACCTGCTCCCCATAGGCCAGAATGGGCAGACTGACTATTACACCTTATAGTCAGAACTGACCCAGGGAACATGGTAGAAAAACGAATTTAGTATGCCTGAACTCAGGATGATAAAATACATCTTTTAGTGAAGTTGGTTTTAACATTCTGTGTTTGAAAATACCACTTTTAGAAAGTGGGTATTTTCTTGCCTAACTATCCAAGCCTGCCTCTGCTAGGTTGTGTATTCCTTGTCTGGAGATTGAGTGACAGGGGCTGGGGGTGGCTACAGGAGACAGGGTGAGTCAGCACAGGGCTGAATAGAAAGATCTGCATCCAGAGTGGAGGGAGGAGTTGCACCTGGGTCTGAATAGGGCTGTGCCTGCCTTCCACAATGCTGGCTCCACCTCCTGCCGGGCGGCTGAGCACTCTGCCCCACATTCTGAAAGGAAAGAAGGAGTCAGAAAAACAAAGTGCTCCAGGACTGACCAGAACTGGTTTTGGACTAGGCAGAGGCCTCTCTGCCTCCAGAGAACAAAGAGAATCAGGGTATAAGAGGGGCACCCAGACCCCAGGAAAATTAGATCACTTTTGGGAACAAGAAGAAACCTTTGCTGAGGAGCGGAACCAAGAAGAAACTGAGGAGAGACTATCCCTAAGCCTGAAGTGCTGCTTGGGGGATTGGCCTGCAGTGGTTTGCCTGACTGCCAAAGAAAGGAGAAAGGAACTTTTGCTTTGCTGTGACTTTCATCAACTTGTGAAGGATCTCCAAGGGCTTGGAAGAGAGCTTGCCCCCTGACCGAAGTCCCAGGACCATTGGACTTCACCCCTTTGTGAATTGCTGCTGGAAACTCTGTTTCAGTGGCTGCAGAGGTAGGGAGCTGTGACCGACTCTCACGACCGACTCGGTGTCCTGTAAGCACCGCATCGAAGCACCGTCTCGCCCTGCAACGCACGGCCCTGGTCTCACCGACTCCGTCAACGAGCCGCTGCCTGCACCTAATCGAGGGACAACGCGGCCTGCAACGCTTCGCTACGCCGAATCGAACTGGTCCGACCGACACGGTCACTGCTGCTGAGTTCGAGTCCTGTGACCGCACCGGAGTTGGGCACCGCTCGCACGCTTTGCGACGCACCGCCCGACTCGCACCGCTGTCCGGACTGATCGACGCCAGCTCCTGAATCCGGCTCCGTCGCCGCACCGCAACCTGCCAGCACCGCATCGAAGCACCGTCTCGCCCTGCAACGCACGGCCCTGGTCTCACCGACTCCGTCTCGACGACGTCAACGAGCCGCTGCCTGCACCGCATCGAGGGACAACGCGTCCTGCAACGCTTCCATTTTTGCATCGCGACCGCGACGAACAGCCATCCGGCTCGCACGCCCGTGCCTGCCGCTTCAAGTAAAAGGTACTGTGACCGAGTCTGTCTACGCTGTGTTGGCCCGTCTCGACGCGGTCAGCTGGATTTGTTAGACTCTGTTTGTTCTCGACATCGCCGTAGCCGGAGGAGGCTACCGACTCGCACAGAACCTTGAATTAAGCCTTTTTGATCAGAACTAAGTATTCTTAACAGTATTGTGGATTATTTTTGTCGTTTATGGTCTTGTGATAAATCTATATAAAGTATACCTATTTTTATAAATATATAACCTGTGTGGTGTCCATTTGTAGTGTTGTCACTTGATTACTGTATGTGTTCACAAATGCTTTACACACTGCCTCTGAACTAAGCCTGTCTGCTCGTGCCAAGCTACCAAGAGGGTGAGCAGGGGTTATTTTAGAAGTGTACCTACTTTCCCTGACTAGACTCAAGGGTCCCTATTTGGACAAAGGTACCTACCTCTGCCAACTAGAGACCCCCAAATCTAACATTGGTGGTCAGCGGTGAGGATTCTGGACTTGCATTTGTGACTCATGTACAGTGATTGGTGAACACTACTTAGTGAGTGCAGACCAAAACGCAACCACATACTTTTATAGCATTTTTTCTGGGATTTCCTATTTTTGCAAATGCCAAGTTCAGTCACTATGGAGAAACCAGCATCAGTAGCCTCTGTTGAGTGTGATTGGGAAGAAGAGAGGCTAGAATGCTACACCCTTAAGCAGCTCAGGCAATTCTGCAAAAGTTTAAAGTGTCCATGACTGGACTCTCCAGGAAGGAGGACCTTCAAAAGGCGCTGAGGGCCTGGGTCGAATCAAGGAGTGCCCCTGTGGAGGGGGCTGAGAATGCTGAAGGGCAGCTGGAGGGGCTATTGGGTCTAGGGGCTAGAAGACCACCTTCCCCAGTAGGTAGCAGTGTTTCTGCCAGAGGACTGTCTCCAGAGGAGTTGGAGGACAGGAAAGAGAGTAGGATGCACGAAATGGAGCTGACCAAGCTCAAGCTGAATGGGCAGTTAGAATTCGAAATGCGAACTAGGAAATTAGCCCTAGAGGAAAAGAAAATGCAGTTTGAACATGAGAAAATTTTGAGGGAGTTGGAATTGAAGACCAAAAGCTTAGAAATTACTCCCTCTGGTGGCAGTGTACCGCCTGTGCCTGTTGAAGCTAGGGTGTATATTCCAAAAGATGTGGTTAAGGAATTTTTAAAAAATGATGACATAGGGCAGTGGTTCAAAGCCTATGAGGTAGCCATGTCTTCCCACCGGGTCCCTGAGAAGGATTGGGGAGCGGGGTTGTGGGGACGGTTCCTCAGTGAAGGGCGGGATACCTTGTTGGATTTGCCCTCTGAAGTCTATAATTCGTACAGCCACATGAAGGATGCCTTAATGACTAGGTATGGTTTGACCCCTGAGCTTTATAGGCAAAGGTTCAGGAACTGTAGTAAGATTGAAAGCAGTACCTGGGTTGAATATGTGACCTTCTTTTGCAGAGCCTTGGATGGTTGGGTAAAGGGTAGCAAAGCGACTGATTTTCAGGCGCTCTTTGATTTGATTGCCTGGGAGCACTTGTCCGGTAATTGTTTTCCTGAGCTGCGCCAGCACCTGATTGATAGTAAGCTGACTAACCCTAGGCAGCTTGCTGAGGAGGCGGACCGCTGGGTGAGTACCCGGGTCCACAAGGGTCACGTGGGAGACTCCGCCAAGGGTGGGCAGGGTCCCCAGCAGAAGAGTGGGGGGACAAGGGTAAACAGAAGGAGTTCCATAAAGGGCCCCAAAGTAGACCCCAAGGGAACCAAGGGAAAGGTTCCCAGCCTCCCCCTGAGAAGAAGCCAGTGGCCCTGACAGGCCCCCCTGTTCACCAGGGACCACTGGTATGTTACAAGTGTGGCGCCCCTGGCCACAAGGCAAACAATCCTCGTTGCCCTTTGCATGGAAAACCAGCACCCACCAGTGCAGTCCCCCAGCAGTTGGCTAGTGTAGCCCTGGGGGAGGAGTTGGGTGCCCAAGGTGGGGGGGATCCCACAGTGTTTTCCCTTGTCTCATTAGGAGACTCTGAGATGGTCCCTAGGACCCCGCTGCCTGAGAACACTAAGAAATACAGGCAGTGGGTGACCATCAATGGCCATAGGGTGGAGGCTCTGAGAGACACAGGAGCCAGTGTGACAGCTGTCAAGTGTCACCTGGTGTCTAAAGAGCAGGTTGTCCCTGATGCATTCTATCCGGTTGTTGCCGCTGACAACACAGAGAGTCACTGCAAGGTGGCTCAGGTTCCCTTTGAGTGGGGGGGGGTCTCGGGTACTCTTCAAGTAGCTGTAAGGCCAGACATGCCTGTTTGTTAGGGAACGATTTGGAGAGCTCACCTTGGGCTAAGGTGGAGCGGAGTGCACATTTAGAAATGTTGGGCTTGCCTTATTGGGCATGTGTGACCACCCGGTCAATGGCAGCTAAAGGTGTTCAAGAGGACCTGGAGCCTGAGAGGGAGGCCCAGGTGCCTGCCGGAGAGAGAGGAGGCAGGGGGCGCGGGAAACCGGCCCCCGAAGTTCCCACAGTCCAGGAGGAGGCAGACCCTGAGGGGGATGCCCTGGAGCCTACAGGGGAACAGGTAGCTGAACTGGGGGACCTACCTGAGCTGACCCATTGGCAGCAAGAAGGAGGACCCTCCAGGGAAGAGTTCTGCGAGGAGCAGAACACATGCCCTTCTCTCGTGGGTCTGAGGCAACAGGCCACAGACCAGGCAGCAGGTGATCAGTCTGGATCACATTGGGTTTACTGGGAGAATGGTCTCCTGTATTCAGAGCCTAAGGTTGCTGAGCCTGGGTCAGCCCGTGTGCTGGTGGTACCCCAGTGCTTCAGAGCCTTCCTACTGGGGTTGGCTCATGATGTACCGTTAGCAGGACATCTGGGGCAGGACAAGACCTTTGACAGGCTTGTTACCCATTTCTATTGGCCCCAGATGCGCAGGAGTGCCGCCACTCACTGCAGGACATGCCAGACTTGCCAGGCAAGTGGAAAGAGTGGGAGGAAGCACAAGGCTCCTCTCCAGCCATTCCCTGTGGTCAGCACCCCCTTTGAACGGGTGGGTATTGACATTGTGGGGCCACTGGACCCCAAGACAGCCATGGGCAACAGGTTTATCCTGGTCTTGGTGGACCATGCCACCCGGTACCCTGAAGCCATCCCTCTGAGGACAGTGACGGCCCCCGTGGTGGGACGGGCACTGATGGGAATTTTCTCACGTGTGGGATTCCCTCAAGAGGTGGTGTCTGACAGAGGTACCAACTTCGTGTCCAAATACATGAAGTCCCTGTGGCAGGAGTGCGGTGTAACTTACAAGTTCACCACTCCTTACCACCCTCAAGGAAATGGGCTGGTTGAGAGATTCAACCGGACCCTCAAGGGCATGATTATGGGTCTGGAAGAACCCATGAGGCGTAAATGGGACGTCCTCTTACCCTGCCTGTTGTTTGCATACCGGGAGGTGCCACAGAAGTCTCTAGGGTTCAGTCCCTTTGAGCTCCTCTATGGACACCCGGTGCGAGGACCTCTGAGTTTGGTCAAGGAAGGCTGGGAGCAATCTCCCAGGAAACCTCCCCAGGATGTATACAGTTACATGCTGGCCTTCAGGAACCAGACTAGGCGTTTCAGAGAACTTGCTGAGCCAATCTGGAAGCAGCCAGGAGGAGATGAAGCGGTGGTACGACCAGAATGCCACTCTGGTAGAGCTTCAGCCTGGTCAGAAAGTGTGGGTCATGGCCCCTGTGGAGCCTTGTGCGCTCCAGGACAGGTGGACCGGCCCTTTTACGGTGGTGGAGCGCAAGAGTCCAGTTACCTATTTGGTGGACTTGCAGTCTCCCAGGAACCCCTTGCGGGTCCTGCATGTGAACCGCTCTGAAGCCCCACTTGGAGAGGTCCCAAGTGGGCATGCTCTTAGCTACAGATGATGGAATGGAGGAGGAGACCGAGCCTCTTCCTGACCTCCTGTCAGCCTGAGAGCAAGATGGTTCAGTGGAGGGAGTAAACCTCTCTACCTCCCTGACACCTGAGCAGCAGGGTGACTGTCGCCAACTGTTGGGACAGTTCCCTGACCTGTTCTCCCTGGTTCCCAGTGTCACTCATTGGTGCGTCCATGATGTGGACACTGGGGACAGTCTTCCTGTGAAGCACAAGGCTTACAGGGTGACTGACAGGGTCAGAGCCTGCATCAAGGAGGAGGTCTCCAAGATGTTTGCGCTAGGGGTGATTGAGTCCTCTAACAGCCCTTGGGCCAGCCCAGTGGTCTTGGTTCCAAAGGCTGCTGCGCCTGGTGCCACACCAGAACTCCGGTTCTGTGTGGACTACAGGGGACTCAATTCCGTCACCAGGACTGACGCCCACCCCATCCCCAGAGCTGATGAGCTCATAGATCGGTTAGGGGCTGCGCGGTACCTCAGCACGTTTGACTTAACGTCTGGGTACTGGCAGATCGCCTTGACTGATGGGGCAAAAGAGAGGTCAGCATTCTCCACACCAGATGGGCACTACCAGTTCCGGGTGATGCCCTTTGGGATGAAGAATGCCCCTGCCACCTTTCAGAGGTTGGTCAACCAGGTGTTGGTTGGACTGGAGGATTTCAGTGCCGCCTACCTGGATGACATCACAGTGTTCAGTGCCAGTTGGGAGGAACATCTGCGCCACCTCTGGGAAGTGTTGATGGCGCTGCGGAGGGCAGGCCTCACAATCAAGGCGAGTAAGTGCCAGATTGGGCAGGGTTCTGTGGTGTACTTGGGACACCAGGTTGGGAGCGGCCAGGTGGCGCCCCTCCAACCGAAAATTGATACCATTCTGGCTTGGGAGCCCCCAAGACCCAGACAGAGGTGAGAGCCTTCCTAGGACTCACCGGGTATTACCGGAGATTCGTCAAGGGGTATGGCAGCATTGTTGCCCCCTTGACAGAGCTGACTTCCAAGAAGCAGCCCAGGAAAGTGATTTGGACTGACGCCTGTCAAAAGCTTTTGACACCTTGAAGACTGCCATGTGCACGGCGCCTGTGCTCCAGGCACCCAACTTCTCCAATGAGTTCATTGTTCAAACCGACGCTTCAGAGCATGGTGTAGGGGCTGTTCTATCACAGATCAATGAGGAGGGCCTAGACCAACCTGTAGCCTTCATCAGTAGGAGGTTACTTCCCCGGGAACAGAGATGGAGTGCTATTGAGCGTGAGGCATTTGCTGTGGTCTGGGCTCTGAAGAAGCTGAGACCATACCTGTTTGGGACTCACTTCCGGGTTCAGACAGACCACAGGCCCCTCAGATGGTTGATGCAGATGAGGGGTGAGAATCCAAAGCTGTTGAGGTGGTCCATTTCCCTACAGGGGATGGACTTTACGGTGGAACACCGCCCTGGTACAGAACACGCCAATGCTGATGGACTGTCCAGATTTTTCCGCCTTAGCGATGAGAACTCCCTAGGGGTAGGATAGTTCTCCCCATATTTCAGCTGGAGGGGACACGTGTTAGACCTGGCATCCTTGGCGTGGGTCTCCCTTCCATTTTTTCGTAATGCCTCCACTGTTGCCGATATGTTTTTGCTGGACTAGATGCTCATGGGCACTTTTGCCGCTGCTAATCAGTGCCAAAGTGCAAGGGCTCCCTATCGTTAATTGATGTATGTATTAGTGACTCCATGATTGGATGATTGGTTTACTTGTCAGTCCCTAGTACCGTGCACTGAGTGTGCCCAGGGCTTGTAAATCCAATGCTGCTGGTGGGCTTGCAGCACGGGTTGTGCCACCCACAGAAGCAGCTTGTAAAGTGTGTCTCAGGCCTGCCATTGCAGAGCCTGTGTGCAGCCTAGCGCTGCCATGTCGACTTGGTGAGTGCACCCACTTACCAGTCCCTAAACCTTCCCTTTACTGCATGTTGGTCACCCCTAAAGTAGGCCCTAGGGCAGGGTGCATTGTAAGGATAAGGTAGGACATGCCCTGGTGTGTGCGGCATGTCCTAATAGTGAATTACAGCCATTTTTCGTTTTTCACTATTGCAAGGCTACCTGCTCCCCATAGGCCAGAATGGGCAGACTGACTATTACATCTTATAGTCAGAACTGACCCAGGGAACATGGTAGAAAAACGAATTTAGTATGCCTGAACTCAGGATGATAAAATACATCTTTTAGTGAAGTTGGTTTTAACATTCTGTGTTTGAAAATACCACTTTTAGAAAGTGGGTATTTTCTTGCCTAACTATCCAAGCCTGCCTCTGCTAGGTTGTGTATTCCTTGTCTGGAGATTGAGTGACAGGGGCTGGGGGTGGCTACAGGAGACAGGGTGAGTCAGCACAGGGCTGAATAGAAAGATCTGCATCCAGAGTGGAGGGAGGAGTTGCACCTGGGTCTGAATAGGGCTGTGCCTGCCTTCCACAATGCTGGCTCCACCTCCTGCCGGGCGGCTGAGCACTCTGCCCCACATTCTGAAAGGAAAGAAGGAGTCAGAAAAACAAAGTGCTCCAGGACTGACCAGAACTGGTTTTGGACTAGGCAGAGGCCTCTCTGCCTCCAGAGAACAAAGAGAATCAGGGTATAAGAGGGGCACCCAGACCCCAGGAAAATTAGATCACTTTTGGGAACAAGAAGAAACCTTTGCTGAGGAGCGGAACCAAGAAGAAACTGAGGAGAGACTATCCCTAAGCCTGAAGTGCTGCTTGGGGGATTGGCCTGCAGTGGTTTGCCTGACTGCCAAACAAAGGAGAAAGGAACTTTTGCTTTGCTGTGACTTTCATCAACTTGTGAAGGATCTCCAAGGGCTTGGAAGAGAGCTTGCCCCCTGACCGAAGTCCCAGGACCATTGGACTTCACCCCCTTTGTGAATTGCTGCTGGAAACTCTGTTTCAGTGGCTGCAGAGGTAGGAGCTGTGACCGACTCTCACGACCGACTCGGTGTCCTGTAAGCACCGCATCGAAGCACCGTCTCGCCCTGCAACGCAGGGCCCTGGTCTCACCGACTCCGTCAACGAGCCGCTGCCTGCACCGCATCGAGGGACAACGCGTCCTGCAACGCTCGCTACGCCGAATCGAACTGGTCCGACCGACACGGTCACTGCTGCTGAGTTCGAGTCCTGTGACCGCACCGGAGTTGGGCACCGCTCGCACGCTTTGCGACGCACCGCCCGACTCGCACCGCTGTCCGGACTGATCGACGCCAGCTCCTGAATCCGGCTCCGTCGCCGCACCGCAACCTGCCAGCACCGCATCGAAGCACCGTCTCGCCCTGCAACGCACGGCCCTGGTCTCACCGACTCCGTCTCGACGACGTCAACGAGCCGCTGCCTGCACCGCATCGAGGGACAACGCGTCCTGCAACGCTTCCATTTTTGCATCGCGACCGCGACGAACAGCCAACCGGCTCGCACGCCCGTGCCTGCCGCTTCAAGTAAAGGTACTGTGACCGAGTCTGTCTACGCTGTGTTGGCCCGCTCTCGACGCGGTCAGCTGGATTTGTTAGACTCTGTTTGTTCTCGACATCGCCGTAGCCGGAGGAGGCTACCGACTCGCACAGAACCTTGAATTAAGCCTTTTTGATCAGAACTAAGTATTCTTAACAGTATTGTGGATTATTTTTGTCATTTATGGTCTTGTGATAAATCTATATAAAATATATCTATTTTTATAAATATATAACCTGTGTGGTGTCCATTTGTAGTGTTGTCACTTGATTACTGTATGTGTTCACAAATGCTTTACACACTGCCTTTGAACTAAGCCTGTCTGCTCGTGCCAAGCTACCAAGAGGGTGAGCAGGGGTTATTTTAGAAGTGTACCTACCTTCCCTGACTAGACTCAAGGGTCCCTATTTGGACAAAGGTACCTACCTCTGCCAACTAGAGACCCCCAAATCTAACAATTTGGATTCAGAATCCCATGCAACAAGAAAGGCCCATGATCCTGTGAACTTAGCCGTAAAGACTCATGATGTTGTGTTAAAGGTAGGGCAGGGTGAGAATATTGCCCTCCCAATCCTCCCCAGTAGGGATAATCTCCCTGTACGGGTTGATCCCAGTCAGGGGAGGTCTTTGGAGTGAGTATATGATCATGCCTTCCGAACAGGGCAAATGTTAGAGTTGGGGATTGACCAAAGGCTAAGTGATAATGCACGTCTAGGACATAGATCAGGGCAAGCTTCTAATACTTTGATTTTTGCTTCACTATTTGATACATAATTAGGTCCACTCATAGAAGTTCTCTTTTGTAGTTATCTGAAATAGAGGACTTGCATCTGGAAATAAGTAAGGATATTGAGCGGGTCTATTTAGACCTCAATAGTGGCCCCCCATCCTCTAGAGTCACGTTCAGCTCAGGGATAATTGCAATGTTAGTTTTGGATAACATTGATTATTTTAGAAAAAATGGGATTGATGTCTTCCCATATGAGGAGCCTGTCCCAGCCCAGCTAGAATCCTATAGGAAAGACTGGTAGGAGCCAGGTATAGCGTTATCTAATATAAAGGGAGCAATAAATCTGAAAGATATTAAAATCTCGGTTGGTAGCTTTTCGGGGAAGAGAGTGATTAACATTGTAGGTCCCGAGGTTCAAAGGGCCACTAAACATAGAAGAGAGGAAGAGATGGCCTAGTGGAGTTGGGTAGCTGGCTTTCTGAATGCTTTAAAAGAAAATACAACACTCCCAATGTTGCGGAGGTAGCCCTCTGGGAAAAATCTTGTCCTGGAACCTGGCTGGGGTTGGAAATTCGAGTTCTAAGTTAAAATCCTTACTGATACATGATCCTAAAATAATTTGTCTCCAAGAAACATGGTGTTGTTTGGACTTTGACTTTGATAGCTTTTTTGTTTTTTGTTGTGCAGCAAAACCCTCCACAAAAGGTCACGCAAGTGGAGGACTAGCTATCCTACTCAGTTGCACTGTAAATTGGAATCCTGTTGTCTTTTTCCATCCATCTAAACTTTGTATGGGTCTGAAACTTAAGTTGGGTAATGGGACAGGAGATCAGCATTCTTCCATTTTACTTGTAAATGTATATATTCCTCCTGGGCGAGCGTCAGACTCCCTGGTCGATTCTATTTTTTCTTTTGTGCACAAAACTTGTATTTCAGAGGAGTGCACATTGATATTGATGGTGGGTGATTTCAATGCTAAAATCTCAAGCAGTTCTACCATGGCCTTTTGCAATCGAGAATTGGAGGACGTATGGTCCATCCCTGAGTCTTCACTGCCCGGCCACATTAGATCAGATAGGCGAGGGCTGTCTCTTTTGCATAATCTGAGAATGAATGACCTTGTCACTCTAAATGGCAGATTTCCAGATGACACTCCAGCCTCTTTCACATTCCACGCTTCACGTGGGCAATCCTTAATTGACTAAATGATGGTATCTTATCAGCTCTTTGGTGCACACACTTATTTTAAAGTACTAAGTACAAATTTAAGTGATCACAGTATTTTATCAGTAGATGTTAATCTGGAACCCGAGTTACTGGAAATCTGGAATCCAAGAGATAATATTATTCTGTATAACAAAACTAATGGGCGTACCTTTTGGTCTAATAAAAACCTCCCTTGTCTCGGAAGGTTTATTGAAAAAGTGAGTTTGGGCACTAGACAGGAAAATCTCATCTCCCGGTTTGAGAAAATTCTGGCCCTATTTATAGTGGAAGGGAAAAGCGGGCTGGTGGCACTAACCCCACAGTGGTTATATCAGTGGAAGTAAACAATTTAAATCACAAGACCAATGCCCTAATAAGGGAACAATTTAAGCATTCTTCGATGAGTAGACAAAGGGAAATTAATAGGTTAAAGCAGGCAAGAAAAAGATTGCAGACATCGGAGTGCAGAAGAGTGGAAGACGCAAATTGGATTAAATAAAGAGAGGTTGCACAGTCCGGAGACTCTCGTAAATATTGGGCTTTAATATCTAAATTTTGTGATGGTAGAACTAAGGCAAACGCACTTCTAATATCAGATGCAGAATGGACCTCATATATTTCCCAGTTATATACTCTGAATCCCTTGGCTGAGCCCAATCCGGAACTAGTCTTGGAGTCTCCAATGGGGACTGAGTACGGCCCTCCCTCGTGTACGGGAATTGAGTGTTTTATTAAAGGGGCAAGATATTCAGATGCGATGGGCCCAGATGATTTACTTATATCGATAATCAAACAAGGTAGCTCAGCATGGGAACAATTTCTTTGCTCAGTATTTTCATATTGCTATGCTCACCGGACTATCCCGACATCTTGGAAAGGAAGTATTGCGGTTCCATTATATAAAAAGGGTCCAAAAAACTCCCCTGCCATCTATAGGCAGATCGCATTATTGGATGCGACTGGGAAATTGTTTGCCAAAAGGATACTTCTCCACCTCCAGGATTGGGATTATTGAAATGGCCTTGTCCCGGTAGAGCAAGCTGGGTTCCGCAAACATAGTGGCACTCTAGATAATATCACTGCTCTGCAAACTTTAATCGCAAAATATCCATTGAGCAAGGGTATGGCCCTATATGCTGCCTTTATAGATTTCTCCACGTCTTTTGACCCGGTTGATCAGGGAACTCTGTGGAGGAAACTGGTTGCTCTGGGGATCCCCATGCACCTGCTCAGACTGATCATTGCATTGCATTCCTCTACATGGACCAAGGTCTTGATGGGAGGTACCCAGGGCTTGTCAAAGTGACCCATAATGGGCTGAAGCAAGGATGCCTGTTGGCTCCTCTCCTTTTCTCTCTTTATATTGATGATCTACCGAGTAGGGTAAGCCTCTGTAAAGGGGATTCACTGAAACTAGGAACTATGAAACTGAGCTGTCTGCTCTACGCTGACTATGCCATTATGTTAGACCTAACTCCAATCGGATTACAAAGGCGCCTTAATGAGCTAGCACTCTACTCAGATGATTACTTTTTTTAAATAAATACCTCTAAAAGTAAAATAATGTTTTTTAGAGGCCGGGGATGCATAGTTAGGAAAAATATGCACTGGTTTCTGGGGAAGGACAAACTTGCGACAGTGAAGTTGTACCCATATTTAGGAAGAATTTTTACAAGCAAGTGTTCCAGCAGTGACCACATTGACCAGTGCAGAAGTAAGGCAATGTCTCAGGGCTCCGCAATCGGCAGATTTTATAAACACTGTGGGAAAAGTCACTTTGCACATGTCTTATCAGTTTATAAAATTAAAATCCCTCCTGTGCTGAGCTATACATGTGAATCAGTGGACGAACAGCAGTGGGACTATTTCGAGAAAATTGAGGGGCGTATTTGGCGCCAAATGTGTAATCTGAATCGATCAGCCCAGTTAGTGGCAATTCGCCTTGATTTTGGGTTACTCTCCACTTATGTGTTCGCCATGGCAGCGTGCCTGAGATGGAGCAATGCCCTATTTAATAGTGCGGAGAACCCCTTACGGGTAGCAATGTGTGAGGAATTCTTTTCATCCCTGAAGGGGAAAATTGTCCTATTTAGGAATTACGTGAAAGCTTCAAACATGTTTGAAATAGAGCACAGTGGCACGTGCCCTTTTCCTAAACAAGTATTGAAAGCACAAATTTAAAAAACCATTTATGAAGTCTCTCGCAAAAGAGATAGCGCATTATGTTCAGCGTATTCCAATAGCGATATTATAGTGGGGAGTAGTATTCATAAACAGCCCCAACCTTATGATGTATAGAATCTTCCCTATGGAGTGCGCAGAAGTACCTTGCTGTTAAGATTGAATTTGCTTCCCTTACGAATAATAACAGGGGTGTGGGAGGGTCTCCCTAGACAGGATAGACTCTGTCACTTATGTGGAAGCTGTGTGCAGGATCTAAATCATGTTTTATTTGTCTGCCCCCCACTAAATCCCTCACAATGTCATTTTTTGAGACCTCTGTTCTTAAAATATAACATTGCCACTGCTGAGAAGGCCCGAAATTTCCTTATGGCCCTTCCTTCTGAACCAGTATGTTTTAAAGTTTTCTGTTTTTTAAACAATTTTTGAATATTTTTTAGAGAAGGATTATGTTGCTCCATGTAGATGTAGTTGGTAACATAGGGCTCCCTTTGTACAAAAACCCAATACATTTTATAAGTAGAACTTTTTTTAGGTTCTTCTACTTTACAGCTGAAATTATTGGAGTATTCAATGCTACAATATGTCTTGTACTGACCAAATTATGGTGGTATCATAAAGGGCCTATGAGATTGGTGCTGTAATTCTGCCTTTGCATTTTCAACACTTTGTATATTATTATTAATTCCAACACGCATAATGAAATATTTTTAGTCAGGAATAATGCACCTGTCAGGCCTTTTGTATGCAAATTGAACAATGATTATTTTGGGAGAAATCAACTACTTGCTAAAATTATAATCAGGATTTCTTGAAGTTTTTTGAATCCACTGTTATGCTTGAGCACTTGCACTCTTTTCATCTTTTTGCTGCTATTTATAGTGTACCGTATTTAGAATTGCTACTCTTTTTGTAATCCAATCATTACTGTGCAATATTTTTTGTTATACAAATTTATTTAATTTTTATTTATATCACATAGTCGAAGTCGTGAAATAATTTAATGGCACAATTCATCTTGTTCTGGCCTAGCTAGTTTTAGTATCTAAAAGGACTCATGAAATTAAAATTTTCGTTTGCAATTCTGCCTTTCCATTTTGTACGCAACTATGAATTCTGCATCGTTTTATGAAAAATTGTAATATGTAATATTTTTTGTCTCATTTTAGCTTGCTTTTAAGTGTCAGTTGATTTGGTATATTGGAGAAGTCTGTGTATATTTTTATGTGGAACCCCTTGGAGCTCCAAATCATAATACAATTCATTCATTCATTCAGGAAAAGATACATATGGACTGGTCCTCATAGACCCCATTTCTCTTACTGTATCCTTCCATCTCAATCCATTGACTAGGGCCAATTGAAAATGATTATTGATCGCCTACAGAAGGTACTCCACTGGGCCATTACTCTGGGTGAAACACTAATCAACATTAGGTATTCCTCCATGATAGAAGAAGTCAATAAACATTTTGCCAGGCCCAAACCTTATTTTTGAATACATG
The DNA here is from genome assembly GCA_963921515.1 of Calotriton arnoldi. Taxonomy (NCBI): domain Eukaryota; kingdom Metazoa; phylum Chordata; class Amphibia; order Caudata; family Salamandridae; genus Calotriton; species Calotriton arnoldi. The sequence goes on along the minus strand of CAWUFW010011244.1, from coordinate 388,666 downwards.
TAAGTCACCTCTAGGGTAGACCCTGGACAGCTCAAAGGGCAAGGTGCAATGTTTTTAAAAAGTAGTACATGTACTATTATGTTTCACATATCCTGGTAGTGAAAAACTCTTAAATTCGTTTTTCACTACTGCAATGCCTACCTCTCCCATAGGATAACATTGGAATTACCTTATTACATTTCATAAGTTTAATATTCAAATGGGAACAGGTAACCCCTTCATGTTTGGTGTCTCTGGAATCACAATTTAAAGTCCTAACTTGGGATCTGGGTCTCTGTGTCACATGACTGGATATAACTGATAGTTGGGCTCTGTGTATTCTTCCTATACAGCCACTCACAATGGGAAGCTTAAGTGTGTCTACATGGGCCATCATTGCATGATGAGAGGGTGTTAGCTGGGCCCAGCTCCACTTGCACTTGAAGAGGCTGTGTCCTGTTTCCACACAAAGGGCTGTATAGCCCCCCGTAGTTAGTCTGGAGCCAGGGCTTAAGTGCACTTCAAAGGCATGCCTCTAGAAGTTTCTTCCCACTTCAAAGGCAATGCTGTCCTGCTTTGCTGACTTGCCGCCTGCTGCCATCTTGCCTCGTGAAGAAGAACTGGACCTGCAACTTCATCTTGAACCCAGGATCCCATGGTGACTGCAAAGACTACTGGCCTCCTGATCTCATCAGGGACATAAAAAGCTCCCCAAACAGCTCCTGGACCCAGTTCAAGCAAGTTCCTGACTCCCAAGTGGTGTCTCTCAGCTCCTGGACCCTTGGTGTGTCTCACAGGCTGTTAAATCAAGTTTTTGAGCTCTTCATGACCGTAAACAGGCCTGTTCACACCAAACGTCAGCGCAAGCTGACTCAGCCCATCTCTTCACACTGCAACATTGACTGCTCACAGGGGATTGCTAATGCGAAGCACCAGTCTACCCGTCCGGCCTGGTCTTTGCACCACTCTGACAACGTGTTGCACAAATACTTTACATATTGCCTCTAACTTGAGCCTAACTGCTCTGTGCCAAGCTACCAGTTTGTGAGCATGGCTTAATTTGGTGCTTGCTTGTGCCTTACCCTGACAAGGATTGTGGTTGCTGTTTGACCAGGGCTCACACCCAAGTCAACAAACAATTAGGACTGGGCAGAACTCACAGCAGAACTCACAGACTTCTGTCCCACGGAAGTCCATGGAGTGGCCAAAAAACTCCAAAAGATTCATCAGAATTCTGTGTGCAAATGTAGCAGCTCGATGTGCCAGTTTGCTCTACATTTTTACGTTCCAGTAGCGCGATGCGTGTTTCCGCACTGGAAACCGCATGAAAAGCACCCTGCAGTTGGCATGGGAATGGCCATTCTGTTTTTTGTTCTCTGTGTGGTGCTGCTGGGCCTGTTTTTAATCCACCATTAATTTTTTCAAACCTCTTCCTATCTGACCCATCCACCCTCATTTTCCTTTATTGCATCAGTGTGTGTTTTTGTGTGTGTGTATATTTTGTTTTGGTGATTTTTTGGTACTTTTTTTGGTTTTCCTTTTACTTCCTTTTTCTTCCTTTCGTAGATCCTTTTCCTATTTCTTCTCTTTTTTATTCCTCACCCAGCGCCATGGCAGAGTAGGGCGAGAGGGGCTGGAGAGGGAGCGGCGGCACCAGTGAGGATGCTAGTCGCACACCTTGCAGTCGTCTGCGCCACCAAGGAGTGCAACGTCTGCCATTTGTTCAGAGGGTGGAGGTGTCAACACTGTTTTTTTATGTCCAGCACCACCTCCCCTCCATGCTGGCAGTAGGCATGGGAGCGGGTATGCCCTGCAGGAGCATTGGGTGCGGTGGATGATGGTGCTTTGGTGTGTGCACCACAACACTCAAGCCCAGCGCTCCCAACAGCAGTTGACGCACTGCTGGGCCAAAACTATTGACCACGAGCAGGACCTGCTTGACCTGCTAGGAATTGAAATTGAGGGGCATGGTGAGTAATTATTTGTTGTGTTTGTGTTCTACAATGCTAATATTTTTTTCAAATAGCATGAGGCTCACACTCAGAGGTAGGTTAAATTTACATTACGAATATTATGTGATCCAATTTGAGCTAGCCAGGTGCTCAGCACTACCTAATTGTACTTGTCGGTGCTCATTTGGGCATATCATTTAAGAAGCCATGCAGACTCCTCGGTCTTTTCACTAAGATAGTGATATCAGTGAGTTAGCATTCTCTGTGAAGTTCTTTATGTAGCTCATACAGTCCCAAGTATTCTCACAGTGATACGTAGTATGCATCTGTGCATTGAAAAAAAGGAAACTGAGTGGGCCAATCAAGGGGATTAAAGAATGACAATGAGAATCAAAGATCATTCATTCCAATGTATTTGTTCCAAATGTAGTTTAGGTTTAGGAAATTTAGAATAAGGCTTAGGGTTAGGATGGTCAACTCGATAGTTGATACTAGTACTATAGGTGATCTGATTTAGAAAAGTACAATGTTACTATGTTTGCCTGTCAAATTCTTTTTAGGAAGATAGGAAGATTACCGGTACCACTAATTTATCTTTTTTATCTTCTTTGTTTCTTACATCAGCACCCAAAGGCAAGAAGAGGGATAATTCTTCTGAAGCGGGCCAGGGAGCTCAGGTGGTTTGCCCAGAATTTGGTCAGTTAACACACTCTGACCTGAGTCTGACCAATCACCTTCATCCTCCTCCTGTGGTATTTCAGGAATGGTGTATTCAGTGATAAAACAAGTGTTGATTCATTTTGATCATGGTCAATCTCCCTATGTTTTTAGGCAAGATACTGGTCCTCTTCATTGTGAGAATTGTGCCAGCTGCACTGAACACACACTCAGCAGACACTTTGGCACTGGACAAGCCAGAAACTTTATTGCCAGCCTGCTGAGCACTGGTCATTGGCACATCTTCCCATACCAATACAACTTATGGAGCAGGGTTTTGAGAAAATAAAACCTGCTTGGATTGAACCCTCAGTAACATTCATTAACAGTGTGCTGTGAAAAATATTATTAAAGAACGCTAAGATAAGGGGAAATGCTTTTGCGCATGCGTAAAACTAATGCGTGTATTAATGCATGGAACTAGGCCACAAATTGCTTTGATAAAAAGACTAATGCTGCTTTTGTGCACATTAATAATATTTTGCTAGGGATAACATGGGTTGTGCATGAGTTAGTGCAATGCTGGGATGGTGTGCAATGAAATTACATTTCATGAAAATAATAAATGGTTGTGTTTGTTTTCTGTAGAAAAGCAAGCATGGGCCTACACTTCTGCATGTCAGTTTGGGGTTAATATTTGGCTGAAAATAATAATGTTCAAAAGAAAGATTCGAGAAGGGATGAGAGAACGCAAAAGTTGTATATGACCTTCGTGGTGTACTGAATGTCTGCCAAGCTGCGTAAAAGAAAATAAGATTACAAAGTGGAAGTGAACAGTTTCTTTCACGAGATGGCAGAGGCGAACAATAGAGGCGTAGAGATTTGCAACATGCAAGGAACTGCAGGAAATATTTACTACGATTGTGTTCAAAGTTGTTTCCTGGGATGAATCTGTCGTAATGCTGAATGTTTAAAACAAAGAGACATTGAATAAGATGGTCATGATGAGAGTGGTGTGACAGAACACCCCCATCCTTAGCCAATAGGAGATGGATTTCGCTTTCATATTGAAACATATGTAGGTTGGACATTTAGGTTTTAGGGTATAATTGAAAGACCCCGGTGGGTGTGGTTGAGAAGGTGGTTCTGCTGGTGTTAGCTAGCGGGAGATCGTCGCTGTCGTCGGTTTGCTGTTTCCAGATAGAGGCCTACCTGTTTCCTGATTCCTGACTTAATCTTTGTCACTTGACTCTACCTGAGTGGCCTCGCAGCCCTGACTGGCCAGAGGGGTAGATTTCCCTGATTCTTACTTGGGTTAGTATAGATAATCTCCTAAATTTGCATATTCATTTGCAAATGTATTTTGTCTCTGAAACTTTTCTCTCTTTGCCTATCCACTTCTTCAAAGCATTGTTTATTGAAATGAGTTTGTTTTATACATTGCCAATGTTTTCTCTCTATGATAATCTATGATTTGCATTTGTGTAATTGTACTTGATGAGCATTTATTCTCACATTATTTTACGATAAATAACATAAACTACACACTAAGGGGCATATTCTCAAGGAGCTATCGCTGAGTTATCGGCACTTTATCGCAGCCAAAGTTGCGCTAAATTTACCGCCCCATTCACAAGCTGGTGCTAACAGCCCATAACACCACTTTGCCTGTGAAAGCACTCGCAAAAAACATCGCCACAGATGACCCAGGCAACTAACGCTAATGAGATGCAGAGTAGGCGTTCCCGAGCAAAAACCCGCGACAACACCACACCTCAACATTCTCAACGACCAGCCACATCGGCGATAAGACCACAAAAAAGGCGGCAAGGCACGTTAGCAGCAGGAAACTGACACCTGCTCTTACATGGTGTAAAGTCGGATGACAAGCTGCACCATCAAAGGGAGCCCAGCCCAGAGCCACACAGGAAGAACAACAGATGCCATGGAGCCACTCACCATGCACCCCGGAGCCCCGAAGGGGCAACAACACCCACCGCCACCACCCCCAGGACCACCACCCCCCCAATGGACCCATCCCGCCCCCGGACCACCACAGAGGCAGCGCAGACAAAGACAGCGGACATACAGGAAATGCACCAGCCCTACAGACCTAACACCAGACAATGCCAATGCCCACTAGAGGCCCAAAAGGACAACCATCCTCTGCATCCTGAACATCATTGCCCACAGGCTGATGGTACCAACACAGCGGACAACCAACATCCCTCCGCAGACAAAGCTGCTGGCTGTGCTGTACCTGTTGGCCTCTGGTATCCTCCCAAACAACAACCACCCGAGTCGGAGGAGTCTCACAGCCAGCCCCATCCAAGTTCCTCACACCTGGCCTGGATGCCCTCACCAGCTAGGACCCCAGCACCCACACGTCCCCCACAATGCGCAGGAACAGCTGGAGACCAAGCAAGGACTATACACCATAGCTGGATCCCCGCACGTGTCGGGGGCAATCGGCTGCACACTTGTCCCACTTGTGCCCCCTGCCAACACCGCACACAATACCCCAACAGAAAGAACACGCATCCCATCAACGTGCATGCAATAGTGGACCACAGGGGACTCCTCACCAATGTCATAGCCAACTTCCCAGGCAGTGCGCATGATCCCTTCATCTTCCGACATCAACCAGCGCTACCAGGATGGCACCTATGGAAATGCACTGCACGTCGGCAAGTACCAAATAAACACACCTCAACTCCACAATCATGCAACTCACAACTCTGGCACTGCCCACGTCACAAAATCACATACAACATGCCAAACAACATGCCCCCCCACCAGACATGACAGCACAACTTACTGTGGCAACCTTGGTTAGCCTTGTACATGAGCCATCAACGGCATGGCACCTCAGCCACACAATACCGGAATGTGGGGAGTGGTGGGAACCAGGCATGTGCGAAGGAGGCAAGTGACCCATGAATGATAATGTACACAATGCCAAATGTTGCGGAGATGTGCTGGACAGACTGCAGTATGCAGACAACAGACATAGCCATGTCTACATGCACTGCTGGTGTTTGGAGTGTAGTGGAGAGTGGGCCCAACCATGCTACCCCAGCCAGTGGGGAAGCTCGCAGAAATGTAGCTTGTGATGTCCCCCCCTGTAAGCATGTGCGGAGTGGGCTGGCCCGGAGGATGCCAGGCCAGGGTAGGGGTGCGAATAAAAAGCACGTAGACCTGGGCGTGGTTCTCTTCTGGAATTCCCAACGCGCCTGCCAGGGCGGCGCCTCCCACCCCGCTACGAGGCCGACGCCGTCACCTTGAGCGGTGTGGCCTGCGATCCTGTGCGCCTGCTGCACCCCAGGCCGCTGGTCCCAGAACCTGTCATGCCCACCCCTGCGCAGCCAGGCCTCATTGCTCACCTGCCGACACCGGCGTGTGTCGAAGAGGGCCCACCACGTGCCGGCGCAAGCTCCAAGCCCGAAGTCCGCGACCTTGGCACCCACCTCAGACCATCACGGCCTCTGCGACACCCGCCCGCATTACTCCTTTCTCGTTGACGTACTCCACCGCTGCCTCCGGCCTACACTACGGTCAAGTAGGTCACACATTTGGAACTGAGTCTTGATTATGCAATGGCAGAGTACACACCTTATGGTTGAGTTTATATCACTGTACTCCCTTCGATGTGGTGCCATCAACTCTTTGCATAGCATTCGAACTACACCTGTCTGTGGTCCCTTGCTGACTACTGCCTTCGCCCCACACTGCGGTCGAGTAGTTCACACATCTGGAACTGAGTTTTGTTTTCTGCATGGCGGAGTTCATATCAATGTACGCAAGGAGACGAGTAAGAGGAAGACGCGGTTCAAACCGGAGGAGAAAAGGACCATCGTTACGAAGGTGATCGAACACTGCCGACAACTGCTCTGGTGTCACTAACTCTGTGCTTCGCGGGCCAACGACACGTGTCTGTGGGCTCCTGCTGACCGCTGCCTCGGGCCCACACTGCGGTCAAGTAGGTCACACATTTGGAACTGAGTCTTGATTACACAATGGCAGAGTACACACTTTATGGCAGAGTTTATATCACTATACTCCTTTTGATGTGGTGACACAAAGTATGTGCATGGCATCCCAACCACACGTGTCTGTGGGCCCTTGATGTCTACGCCTTCAGACTACACTGCGGTCCTGCAGGCCCCACACAAATCCATGCCAGTCCGTACCAGGCAGGACACGGCATCGTCGCTGGCTAAACACCCGCTCAGCTCTGTCGCGACTGCCTCGGTCAACCACGAGTCATCCCCACATGCCATTTCAACGCCGTGTGTCAGTGTTCCAGGAGGAGCTCGCTGAACAGCGGTTGGCCCGCGCTGGCCGCTGCCTCCGGACTACACATCGGTCGAGTTGGGCACACATTGGGAACTCAGTCATGATTCATTTATGGCAGACCTGATATCATTGTACTGGCCTCGTCGCAGACTGCATCCCATTCCAGCTCCGGGGCCACTAAGTCTGTTCCCCGACAACCATGGACATTTTCTTCTTGAGATTTGTTGGCGACTGAGTCCATGGACTGGGGGTTGTCTTCATCATCATGTCGGTGATACAGACTATGTGGCCAAAACGAGGCAGTAGCATTGTACTCCTCCATTTGCCGCTTCCAGCCGGCTCCTGCCCACTGCATCATGCCCTGGAGGTCACCTTCCACTGTCCCCCCACAAACCTCTGCTACATTCACCTTCGACATCGACGAGGACCCGTTCACCTCACGTGGCCCCATCTCACTGCACCGCAAGTCACCATCCCGTGGTGGTGTGCCTGTGCCGGCCGCAGTGCATCTGGGGCCACTAACTCTGTGCAGCTCAAATCATGGCCCCAGTCTAGTGGCATGTTGGATGGCCTCTGGGTCGATGGCCTGGGGGTCATCAACACCATGTGTCTGTGGCCTTGCGCTGTCCGCTGCCTCCGCCCTCAACTGCGGTCCACCTGGGCTCAGACACCAAATCGAGTCCTGACCTGCCTCGACATCGCATCACCGCAGGATGCACGCGCCACCACCGCCAAGACCAAGTCCAGACAACAGGTGCCAGAGTCGGAAGTATCTTACTGCCAGACTTTCAGAGTAGCTCACACCAGTCGTGGGTGCCATCATCAGCTTGATACCCTGCTCAGCTCCTCAGGTGCCACTAACTCAGTGCACCACAAATCAAGGACCATTCTGCTTGCATGTAGGGTGAACACTGTACTCTCTCCGGCAACCACTATGATGCTTCACAGTTCTTTCTGTTATGCTGATGTTTTATGTTTCTGCTTCAATTGTGATCACTGTTCAAGTTGTTGCCAGCACCAACGACTCCCTGTGGGCTGGCTTACAATCACCCCACACACATCCAGCACATGCGTCACTGTACATGTGACCATGCCAATAAAACTGTCAAGCGCCTGTGCTCGTGGCCAGTTCAATGAACTATCTGAGTGTGTCTGTGTGCTCATGATGTATGCATTAGGGCCCCGGCCCCACAACCTTACATTGTGCCGAGTGCAGAGGATGCAGCCATGTCACCGCAGGCAGAGGGTGGGACATTGCACATGTAGCTTTGTCGTCCCCCACCCAATACGTAGGAGGAGTGAACTTGGCCGGCATATGCCAGTCCGGCGTGGGGGTGTGGGTGATCATCACGTGGCTCTGGGTGTGGTTCAGTACTGGAAATGTGCAAAGGCATGTGTCCCTGTCGCAGTGTGGGTCTCCGTTGGGGTGGGTAGGTGGTCCATGATGGGACTTTGACACCCACGTATGGGATCTAGTTCGTCTCCCATGAGGTAGCACCCCACCCGCACATGTTCGGCCAGCCCCGTCTGGCAGTCTGACAGCTGGCCTTGTAATGGGATGTGTGCTTAGGTGGGCTGCTGTGAGCCAGCCAGGGTGGTGGGTGCATCCAGCTGTTTGTCCGTGCAGGGGGTGGTGTGTCCTCGGTGCAGCGGGGCTGCCCTGCTCCTGGAGCTCTATTGCCTGAGATGTCCATGGACTGTTGTAGGGTGTCTGTGTCGGAAGTGTAGAGGTCCTCTTCAGCATCACTTATGGGTTGTCTGGTCTGCTCTGCAGGAGGTGTTGTTTGTCCCTCTGCAATGTGAAGGGGAGATGCTTGTTGACATTGTGTTGGCATGTATGTTGACGCATTGTTCGGGTTTACATACAGACTGCATGCCATTGTACATTGTGACTGTTTTGGTTGGCGGACTATTTGATGTGGGATAGTGGACAATTGGACTACATGATGTAGTGATGTTGTGCACGTACATTTTCATCTCACAGTTTCCAGCTATGTCAGATGTGATTGGCCATTTTCTACGCACAGGCAGAGCCAGTTGTGTCCTCTGTTCTGCGGTGTAAGTGTTGCACTGTGTCCCACATTGCCGTCCATGTGGATGTGCTGTGATTGCTATGTGTGTGTGCTGCATTGTGTGAGAGTCGCACCTGCTGCTGTGATTTTGCTGCCCCTTATCCCTTGGAGGCGGTGTGCCTTTGGCTTTTGTGCTTTTGAGGTGCTGTGATGTTGGCGACTGGGGTCAATTGTGCTCCTGGACGGATTTTGTTCTCTTGTGCATTGTTTGTCTGCAGATGTATTGTTGACGTCAGTAGTTGTTTGTGCACGTGGATGTGTCAGGGTGTGACCTGCTCCTTCCGGATGTAGTCCACACTCAGCCACCTCAGTCTCGTGGCGTGCACAGTGTCATGGTGATTGTACTCCGGCCATGCTGCTCGTCATGTGGTGTCACTTGCATTGTCAGTGTGGCTCTCGCATACGCATCTTTGCTGTGTTTCGCACTGGTGCATGTGTGTGTAGTGGAATTGGTGTTGTGTGGGGTGGGACCCCTTCAGGCAAATGGTGGACGGGGGCCTACTTGGTGTTTGTATGTGTGCTGCACTGTGCCACGGGGATCAGGCACATGACCCAGGCTCGTTGTGGGTGTGCGGTGTGCTACACGTCGTTGTGCATGTGTGCCATTGTGCCCGTCCCCCCAGTCCCTGTTAGTTACTCACCCTGTTGATGTTTTGTCAAGTCATGTCGAGCAGTGTCCGGACTCCCGACTCCTTGCACCGTCTCCACACTCATGACTGTGCCCGCCATTTGCTCCAGCTCCTCCAGTGGCGCAGGACTCCCACCTCCATTCGCCGTTGCTGCCATCAGGGTGGCAGCGGGTTTCTGCTTGGTTTGGCTTCTGACTTTGTGCAGGCGCATCTTGGCCTCCTCGGCAGTCCGACTGCATTCACGGTGGAATGCCATTTTTCCGTCTGTGTTGCCAATGGTACGTTGGTGGAGACGGACAGTTGTTGTTGGTGCTCTGTCACCTCCGTGACGACGATCCCGTTGTCATGCGGACTGTACCCCGTCTTCCTCTTCCTCTTCTTCTTGGCCTTCCCCGACCCCGAGGTTCCTTGCTGGTGGTCTGTGGGGCTTGTGGGGTTCGCGTTGACCTGGGCACTTGTTCCGGGTGCGTCCATGTTGCTACGCATTTTATTTTGTTTATGGTGTGTTTTTCTTGTTCGGCTTTTATGGTGCATTTTCCCACCAGGCGTGTGGGTATTGCAGTCCTGTCGCTGGTTATCGCTGTTTTTTTTTTCAAGGTCGGCCTCATCGCAACTTTATTTGCGTTGGTTTTTCGCATTTTTTGGGTGTCGCGTTGTTTTTTACGCGGTCATTTGGTGTGTTATCGTGGGACTATCTCATGGTGCCGCCAGGTTGAGAATGCTACGTTAACATGGCGTTGTTTTCCCGCGATGGACTGCGATGTGAGAAGTTGCGTTAAGCTAAACTTGCGGTGGTTATCACACATTCTTGAGAATATGCCCCTGAGTCTGTTATTATTTAGTAGCATAGATAAGTACATATTATTGTCATCAACTTTTCAACATCAAAAGGTTTGTCGACACATTTATTTGTAAGGAGAAATGCAGGTTCTAAAGTGTATTTAGTGAGTTAGGAATAAACTTGCATCACACTGAACCCCAGCATGAAGGGATTAGTTGGGTAGTGTATATGGGCCTATGTTAGTGAAAATTATCAATCCCCGATTGCTGGATCACAACAATGGGTTTTCATCCACATAGACCTCTTTTGGGTTATCCAGATACTCCTGTACCATCCCCTGAAGAGTCATTGATGCTGCCACTTACTCAACTTTTATTTGCCTTCACCTCTGCGTTGGACTTAAGCCCTGCCATTTGAAACCAAGACAATGGAGCCAATGCTCCTGTTCCTGTTGTTGTGGTTGTTGTTGTTGTTCTTGTTGCTGGTATTGGCTGCTGTGAGATAACAGCACTGCCCTGGAGGCTGATGGCTGCACCGTAGAACTTCTGTCCCAGAGTAGGCCTTCTTCCAGGTCTCTGGCTTCCTCAACAATCCACATCTTGCACTGTGAAACATCCCCTTCTGAGAAAGGAATGAAAGTGTCCAGCAATTGTTTGTAGTGTGGATCAAGTATTGTGGCACAGATGTTCTCTTTGGATGACACAATGTCTCTTTGCAGCCTTGTATTATCAGCCACGCGAAGGATTAAGCTCTCCCCCAACTCAAGCGCATCTTTCTTTTCCTCCACACCTGTGTACATTACAGACACCTTTTTTAACTGGTCCTGTAGTAGATGCAACAACGGGATAGCTTGGTCCTTCGTACTGTACTCCTTGCTGAATTCCCTTGTGAAAACTTCAAAAGGAAGTAGCATCTCTGTCAGGCATTTGACTAGGCCCCATTCATCCATCTCAATGATCATGCTTTTCCCAATTGTATCTCCTCTTTACATGACACAATCATTGATCAGTCTGTACTGCTCAAACTGACGTTGCAACATGTAATAGGTCAAGTTCCAAAGTGTTGACCCCTCCTTTATGAGAGCTTTAACTGGTACTCTATTATCATGTTAAATGATCCTCAACTGCTTCCGGGCTTAAAGCTTAAAAAGAATAGCTGAAATGAGTGCAGCTTCTTCTACAGGTGGACAGTAAGTTGCTGACTCAGTCTACTTTTTGGAGAAAGTCCTGTACACAATGTTGATGCAGTGCTCCAAACACAGGACCCTAAAATAGCCACCATCTGCCATGGCTTAAACTATATTATTGCCATTGTCTGACACAACAAATCCAATGTTGAACCCTCTGGGTTGCAGCCATTCTAACACCTTGCTTTATAAGCCTTCCAAGATAATTGCAGCTGTGTGGGATTTCTCCATGGCGAACATGGCTACTGTTGCTTCTGCCAAGAGTTATAAAAAATATCTACATCGTCAAAACCTGAAGATATCATTTGTCTAAAGCCCACGAAAGAGATCCAATGTGCAGTGAAACACATGTAATCAGTGACTTGACAACTGGTTCACATGTCTGTTGTTAGGTGGATAGTGTGAACATCACTCCGATGCAAAGATTGTCTAACTAATTCAAGCACAGCGTGATTGAGCACTGGAACAGGAACTCTGTCAAAATAGGTCCAGCTGAAACTTTCCATTTTGCAGGGCTACCACTAATTCTAGACAATCCTACTCCTTCCACAAAAGAAAAAGGGAGGAGGTCCAGCTCTAACATTTTAGCCAGATTCCCATTTTACAAATGTGCCATTGGGTGGTTGCTTTCACACAGCCCCACCTGCCTAAACATGCCAGTATTAGGAGCCTGGATTTTTTTCTTTTCCAGTGCCACTGATGCAGGTGACTTTCGGAGAGAAGAACCAACAAGTAGACTCAATGTGTGTCTTGGGGCAGGTACTGTATGCGGTAGCTGGGAAAAACTGTATCAGCTTAAAATGGACAGGGATAAATGAAGATATCATGCTGCAAAAGGTTGTCAAAGATAACAGAGAAAGCTTTTCCATCTGTACTGACAGTAACTCCTCCCCTGACATGGTTACGTCCACTTTCGATAAAATTACTACGGCAATAGCCTCTAACTTAAGAAAAGACAGCTCTACGAATAAGAGGCAGATAAAAAGTTGGTTTAATCATGACTGTATCCGGGCTAAACAAGAATTAAAAAAGGCACTACATACAACACCTAGAGGTAGGCTGGAAATCATGCGATACAGATTATTATATAAACAGGCCTTAAAACGAAGGAAGAAAGAGGTACAAGAGGAAGCTTGGTCGAAATTGAATCAAGCCGCGGGCACAAGGGATTCCATCCTATTCTGGAAGGTGGTAAACTCGCCGATGTGGAAAGATGAACAAGACCCCATAATTGAATCAGTTATTGCCCCTAATGATTTGCTTACACATTTTCATGGAATTTTTAACATATCCACTAATAATATAGGAGAGTCATCTCCCATAGCTCCGATACCCTTACAACAGATTGGGCTAGAGGAGGTAATTTTGGCAATTAATAAAATGAAATAGGGTAAGGCCCAGGGACCCAATGGAGTTCCGGCCGATGCATACAAAAAATATACACAGTTCTGGGCACCTATTTTAACTCAGGTCTGCAATGTAGCTGCCAAAGGCTGTGTTCCTTATATGTGGACCAATAGTATAATTGTCTCCATTTTTAAAAAGGGGAACAGGGGAGATGTGAGATGCTACCGTCCCATATCCCTTTTAGATTCATCAGTAAAGATCATGGGGCGAATAGTCCTTGGAAGATTGGAGAACTGGGCCAATGATAATAACATCTTGACAGAATCCCAATATGGCTTTAGGGGGAGATGGGGATGGTAGAGCAGTGTATAAATTTGAATTTAATTATTGATAAATATACACTGGCTAAGGGAGAACACATCCATTTATGCTTCGCAGACTTGAGCTCGGCCTTTGCTGTGTAAACCAAACACGTTGCTGTGGGAAGCAATGATTGATATGGGCGCCCAAAATGATATTGTTTCATTTCTATCACAACTTTATGCAAGATTGACATCGAGAGTAAGGTATGGGAGGGAAGGAGAGCACACCCCAAGTTTCAAGGTGTCCAGGGGAATAAGACAGGGCTGTGTCATCACTCCCCTCCTCTTTTCATTATACATTAATGGGATTGACAAAACCCTCCAAGAACTGAATACTGATGCTCAGAAAATAGGCCCTCGTTCAACCCTGTTACTCCTGTATGCAGACGATGCAGTTTTAATATCTAGAACTGCAAACGGATTACAAGTATTGGTCAAAGCTTTCGTCTCATACATGGAGCAAAAAGACCTAAAATTAAATCTTACTAAGACGTTTGTGATGGTCTGTGTATGAGGTAGGGTTAAGAGAAAGACTCATTGTGTGAGGGATCATAAGTTAACAGAAGTTCAAAGTGTCTCCTACTTAGGCATTTTATTCTCCTGTAACAGTAATTGGGGTCCCCATATAGACCAGTCAAGACTTAAATTTATTAGAACCATGGAGGTGATCTTTAGATTTTGCAACAAGATAGGCAGCAAACCTATTTGTGATATGCTTATAATATATGGCAGTAAATGCTAATCAGTAGCAACCTATGGCTCTACAGTATGGGGTGACGCCAGTATAAACACACTACAATCCTGTGAAAATTCTTTTTACTGTCGTATGCTGGCTGTTCCAAGGCCTACATCTGTATACCTCCTACACAAAGAATTGGGTGCACCGTATGTTGCCGATTTAATACAAGTAAGAGCTTTATGCTCTTGGCATAATATCTGGTGCAAGGAGGGACCAAAGTTCACCAGGGACATAATTAAGGATTGCCTAGCACTGGAATATTTTAATAAAATCCCATGGTTAGCATATATGGATAAGCTGCTGAAGAAAACCGATAAAGATCTATCAGTGAAAAACCCTGCAGGTACTTTGCAATATGGCAAAAATGAAACTAAAAAGATTTACATGGAGAAACAAAGCCAAGAAAAAGCCAGTAGAGTTGAGAAAAAACCAAGCCTATTAAGATATATGGCTAGTGTAAAGTTGTCTGGTCTACCTGACTATTTAGTCAAAGTCATAAAAAAACCAAACATATTAAGATATATGGCTAGTGTAAAGTTGTCTGGTCTACCTGACTATTTAGTCAAAGTCATAAATATCCAGGACAGATTTTACCTGACAAGGTTACGTTTGGGCATTGTCCATGAACTGGTGGCTTTTCCAAAGCATGAAAGATGGCAGAAAATAGTTTATAGATGCCCATGTGATGGGAAAGCCATCCAGTCCACGATGTATTTTAAAAAAAAAAATAATAATTTTATTTTATTTAACAATTTCCATCACATGTATCATACATTACAGCTTCTGAGAATCATTGTACAGACTTGCAGCCTTCCTGCACTGAAAGAACTGAAGGAGCAGAGCACAAATACCTAACTTTGAACGCAGCACTGAAAGGAGAAGAGCACGCATGCCTAACTTTGAATGCAGCAAATGAACAAGTCCTTGACACAGCACCACAATAGCAAGGTTAGATGTTGTGACTATGGTATATTCTAGTAGTAAGCTATATGCCAGATGGCCAACATCAACATTCAATCAATAGCATATTATACGCTTGTCTTTGGGTTCGTAGGTCCTAGGGGGTGGAACATCAGTGGCAATAGGAGGGACCGTAGATCATAACATGTGTGTATTGGGAAGCGTTGCTCATGTCCTATGTAGTGGAGTAGAGATCTCAGATGACAAGAGTAGGGAGTGATCATGTGTCTATCAAGTATCTTGCCCCAGAAGGGAGGTATCTGATCCATCTGCACCCTGCATTAAAAGATAACCTTGAAGAGGGCCCCATATATCCTTTGGCCTAGAGGCACGTGGGAGTGTTTCTGCATAGGTTGTTAATTGCCCCTGACAATAAAGTAAATCATCTACATGCCACCCTACAGTTGGCCAATATAAACGATATGGCTATGAACTTACGATACGTCCTAGGTACTTGCGCGGTGTAGCCCAGCAGAGCTAGCAAAGGATCAACATCCAGCGTGATATTTGTCATCTGCCCAACAGCGTCAAATATCTGCATCCAGTACTCCTGTATCTGCGGGCATTCCCATGCCAGATGTAGGAACCCAGCTCCAGGTCTTTTACATCTTTCACAGTTGTCATTATCGGTCAGTTTGAACCGAAGTTTTTTAGCGGGCGTATAGTAGAGGCGGTGTAAAAATTTATAGTGAATCACACGTAATCTACAACTAGCAGAGATCTGTGAAGTTTGGAGGCAGCAGTATGTCCATTGCTCGTCAGTTACCTCTCTCCCTAGTTCAGTATTCCAATGTGTACGGGCTTTACTGGGGGCTTCCGTTTGTTGTGCGCGTATACTATGATAGAGCCGAGATACTAGGTGTTTTCCATCTGTGGATCCCAGCATTTGATGCAAAGGGCCAGATTTGTGGGTTCTTGTGGGAACTCTGGGATAACAGCTCGCATTCCCTGTCGAAGTCGGACATAAAGATGTATCGAGGGGTGTAGGTTGAGTACCACGAAAGAATTGTTCTGAAGAGCAAAATGCACCATCTAGAAAGAGATCCCCCCATTTAGTAACTTTGATGCGTGCACACAGTTGTTGAAAACTGCACTCCTGCAGGAGAGGCATACTGGGATGATAGGTCAAAGGAAGCCTCGAGGAATACAACATGGGGGAGTCAAGAAGATCAGAAATACGACGCCATGCGTCCACTGTGCCCGTAATAATGGTGGGCGGCGTAGTACGAGTACGACTAGGCGCCTGTATTAGTCCATCCAGAGGGATGGGGTTAGCGAGCCAGTGTTCCACAGCTACCTGGTCCTCGATGCATTTTATGCTGTTCTGTAAGTTTTATCGAGACATAAGGAGAATACTTTTACGACCAAGAAACTTTTCTTTTACAAGGATGCCATGAAATTTATTTGTACTCTTGACAATGAATTAGCTTGCCGAGCTGCCGCTGGCTACATAAGCAGGGCTATATTAAGAAGGAAATCGCTTGCATCTTGAGACATCCTAGTCTACGAAATCGATTGAAAGATGATTTTAGGCTGAAAATAATTTTTAAAATGTAGGGAAGCAGGATGATCTGTACAAATGAAGTTTTAATTATCATTGAATTAGGCTTATATCCACGTAAGATGTGTTCTCAATTTTATGTATTTTTTATATCAATTGACAGTAAGTTCTCCTTTAATCTTACGTATGATGTTTTTATCTTATGTACTTTTATGGATCAATAAAAAGATTTGAACAAAGTTATTATGTATGTATGCTGTTGCTGTGGAGTCTCCATTTGACTCTGAGTCTTGCACCATTTCAATGTAGGTGGTGCGAGTGATTCTGGTCCACTGCTGTGGACAGGGCTGCATTGAGTAAAGAGTCACCCTCTTCTTCCTTATCACCTTCACCTTCCACCATGATCGGAGCAGATTCCCTTCTCTGGTCACCTTCACCACCACCAGCTAATTTTTTAAGGTGCGCCTCCCAGCGGAATGCATGATGTTTTTTCATATAGGTTGTTTGACCTCCAGTACCATGCTGTGAACCAGGCTTACCTCGATGAACACCAGCACGGCAAATGGAGCATATGGCAATGTTATCCTCCAGCTTGCTAATTGTAAAGAAGTCACAAACTGGGAAGGTGAAATTTCTCAGTGGGCCACTGGTGCCATTGCCAATGCCTTAAGAAGTAGAGGTAGGTAGGCATTTCAATGATTGTCTCTCTGCAGTGGGTGCTTCTACTGAGTTAGTTGTGGATGCAGACCTCAGGGGCATTACAAATATGGGAGCTGATGCTGGTTGTGGTATCAGTGCCACATCCCTCCGAGCAGGTTGAGGAGGGATAATATCGGTCTCCTCCGGGCTAGCTTCCATGTGGCATGACTTGCTTGTCATCCTCCTTCTCATCCATAATCCAAAGGCTTTCAGGAACTTTCCTGTTCCCTTGCCTCTCCTGGCATATCTCGGACTTAGGCGGGTACTAATCCATGTCTTGATCATCAGAAGGGGGCTTGGAGAAGATGGTGTATTACCCTTTCTTCTTCTTGCTGGTGATATGGAAGCCAATAGATCTTCTGAAAGAGGAGGTTCTTGCTCAGCAGAAAGCTCAATTTTCTGTTCTGCTGCTACGTCAGGAAGGTCTACTATTGGTGGCTGCAGCTGTTGTTGTCCACTTAGCTCAGTTTACGCCGATAATCAGGTTCTACTTTGCAAAAGAGAAAAACCCAAATCAACGTCACAGCTCAATGGCATTGCCATGATTGCAGTGGCTGCCTCAGTGCCAATTATGGGCTTGGGCTTAGGTTGGGGTGGTGCTGTTGATGTGGGAGTGCTGTTTAGCTTGCTCTCCAGAAGATGGTGTGGCAGGCACAAGTTCCCGGAAAAAGATTGATGTCGGCAGGTCAGTGGTGGGACTCTGTTTCTTTTCATGGGCCACTTTCTTGGCAGCACCTTTCTTTGGGGCCATCTTGAAGCTGTCAGTTGGCAGTAGCACTTCTCTTGTGCACCTAAAAGCAAACAAGTAAGAAAAACATTAGTGAAATATGACATTGTTTCAGTTTGAATTAGTATTGCCAAAGACAATATTCCTTAATATGGTTACCTATGTTATAAATAATGAATAACAATACTGTGTATCCATTCCAAAGTCAAACCACACCACCATAACATAATTTTTTATTTCCAATCAGGAAGGATAACAACAACATACATCTGTAACTGTTTGCTTTATGTGCATCTAACGGAAACACCTATGGCGGCCAGGGAAGTGCAGGGGAAAGTGGAATAAGCCTTAAAAAAGTTAATGCTGGTGTGTTTGTGCAGCTATGGCAGGCAGGGGGCCCAGGGGGAAATGGAATAATCCTTAAAAAAGGAATGCTGATGTGGGCTGCGTCCTATGGTAGGCAAGGGGTGGATGGATGGAGGGAAAATGTAAAAAAAAAAACAATTGCAAAAACGTTTTTATAAGTTAAAAATTAACAAAAACAAATAAGAAAAATAAACAAAAAACATAAATTGCTGGTGTACTGCGGACTATGAGATACCCATTGGGACTTGAAAGGAAAGGAGGTGCAGGTGAAAAATGCAAAAAATGCATATAATATAAAACACTGCACATAAAAATATATAGCTAATATACTAATGACTAGGACTCAAGCATATTGATATTTAACTTATATCAGGGAAAAGGAAAAAAATGAACGCAAACAAAAAGGCATATACCTTTCCTATCAATCTCCATAGAAAATGTTTTTGAAAACTGGAAAAAAGGGTGGGTGCACAAAATGGCTGTCTGCCAAATGGTCAACCAACAAAGAACACATGCAGGCCTATGGCTAAAGCACACTGGCTGGCTACACAAAATGGCCACCAGCCACATCGTAAAACAATAATAGCAAGCAAGGATGCATAATCACAACAAACAACACATGCATGCCTATGGCAAAAGCATGCTGGATGACTACAGAAAATGGCTACTGGCCACATGGTCAAACAGCAAGCAGGGAGGCAAGGTGACAACAAAGAACACATGCAGGCCTATAGCTAAAGCAGACTGGCTGGCTCCACAGCATGGCCACCAGCCACATATTCAAACAGCAGCAAGCAAAGATGCATGTCCACAAAAAAGTAAAAACACAAACAGAATTCCCTTTTCCTTTTGTTCTAAAAAAAGGACATCTAGGGGCACATTACGATACCCGGCGTAAAAAAATCCGCCAGGCATGGAAGCGGCAAAAATCCGCCCGCACACACCGCCTGAACACCGACCACGCCATTATGAGTACACAAACTGAAAACCGCCATCGGCGGAAAAATCATACAAAATACCGCCCGCCATCGTCCGAGTCGGAGTCAAACCGCCCGCCACGGACGGAAACACGCATGACAACACAAAACCGCCCGCCCACACGGCCGACACACCGCACGTGAAATTACGATCGCACCGCCATGAGCGCGGAAAAACAACAAATATACCGCCCGCTAGCGCAAACAACGCCGATGAGAATCGACACGGCAGAAGCCATGGCGCCCACGTACCTGCACAGAAACCATCCGCACACAAAACCAATAGCACACAACATGGCCAACAGGTCCACACAGCAAGGCACGCACAAATACACAAGCACAGTACACATCCCGAAAACACCCCCCGGACAAACAAAAAATACAAAGGCCAGAACCCCAGACACAACACACCTGAAAACAACAGACCATGAGGACACACCCACATAGGTGAGTACAAAAGCAGCACTCCCACAGACCACAACCCCTTGCTACATTGCAAACCGGAGAGGAGAGGAGAGGACACAGTGACACAGCAAGGACAGCAGCACACCACAGAAACGCACACATCACAACCACCACCACCACCACCACCAAACACCGGCACCACAAACCCCCTGCACATTACACAACACACACCGCACCAGCACCACAAACACCATGGCACCACAAAGGATGCCCAAGTTCACGCCCATGGAGCTGACGGTCATGGTCGACGAGATCATCAAGGTGTACCCACAAATCTATGGGAACATGGTCCAGCACACACCACTAGCCACCAGAAACAGAATGTGGACCCGGATCGTAGACCAGGTCAATGCAGTCGGGACCCTGCCCAGGAACAGAACCGAGATAAACAAACGTTGGAATGACGTAAAGAGCCTGGTCAAGAAGAAGGAGGGCAAAAACAGAGAGCTGGCTGCCGTCACTGGCGGAGGGAATCCCGCGCTCTTTAAGACCTTCAAAGCGTGGGAGGAGAAGGTGCGAGTCGTAATCCATCCGGAGATCCTCGCCGGATTAGCAGGGGGAGTGGAGGCTGGTAAGTACAAACTAATGTATACCAGCACACCGCTATGTACACACATGGGCAACCACCATGCCACAGCTCCCAGGGACAAACACCCCCATGTCCAGCACACAATACACAACACATCACACGCACATGCAACAGACACTACCACACACAGGCCAAACCGAACAACTGTAAGATGCGTGGGGACATGTGTACACTAAGCCAGCCACGTAACCACCAACAGGTCCCCAAATATGCCAGAAGCGCCACAACGAGCACCCACCACACCCATGTGTCCGCCACAGCTGCACCAACTGACAAGTAACAGGTAAGTGGCAGGAACACAAAGTGCAGTGGGTCGGAGGGGACAGCTGAAGTACAACACCCACCAGGCCCCCACTCCCACAGACCAGCAAGGTGGAGCACTCCCCACACCCATGTGTCAGGCACAGCTGCACCAACCGACAAGTAACAGGAAAGTGGCAGGAACACAAAGTGCAGTGGGTCGGAGGGGGGACAGCTGAAGTACAACACCCACCAGGCCCCCAGTCCCACAGCACAGCAAGGAGGAGCATCCCCCACACCCCACAGCCACGTGTCAGCCACCGCAGTGCACAACGACAGCCGAAAGGCAGACATCACGGTCCACAGCAATCGGTGTCAGTGGGTGTACAGCCACCCCCACGACCCACTACACCCCCCACCCCCACAGACCTGCAACATGGAGCACCCCCCGCTTAGAGCCATGTGGCATCCAGTACAGTGCACGCACGAACAACTTGCAGGTGGGAAACTGGACAGGGCTGGATTACTGGAGGCATGAGGACCATAACACCACCAACACATGGGACATGTCACGTAGCACACGAACACGCAGCACCGCCCACCGTCACGAACAAGTGAACAATGTGCACACGGACATGAACAGCAGACTCACACCCCACATGACCCATCACAGACATAGCAACACCCAAGGAGCCACGTCTGCATGCACAAGCCACACTGAACATAGTCCCACACGGCAGCCACTGTGCAACTCATCACACACAACCGAAACACCATTGAAGTCCTGTCCATGTAGCCCCTACTGCCTGTCAACCACACACCCCACAACTACGCCTATGTAAGACAAACAACACTAGACGCAACAGAGCGGAACAACAGAAATGCACACGAACACCACTGAACCCATCAAACACACAGACACACCATGCACATACAACATACCATCCATCCCATCCGTCAGCCCCAGTCTCATGAAAGGCATGTCATCCGCACAGCTGCCACACATACAGCAGTCACGCTAAGACACATGCCCATGACCAACCATGTGCCAGAAGTCAATTAAGCACACGACACACTGTGAGCAACAACACACAACATGGGCCACACCCCCCCCGAGCACTGCAGTGATGCACATGGCACAGGGCAGCACGCACACCAAGGAGATGGGACAACTGCAATACGTTGGCTGGCACACAACTATCACTCACTCATAACGATGCGTCCAATGCCATGTCCAGTAACCACAACAGACAGCAAATATGCAGGGCATGTCAGGCATGCACACACCTCAGACCATGCACTGTCATGCTGCCACAACACATGTCACGTTCGGCACCCATGGCTCACAGCATGTACCCCAAAAGCATATCCCCTCCCAAATGCGAATCTGGGGCATGGCCCCCATGTTGCCATATGCGTTCCTAAGCGTTCCATTTGAACCCCAAAAGCATATTCCATCCCAAATGCGAATCTGGGGCATGGCCCCCATGTTGCCATATGCGTTCCTAAGCATTCCATATGAACTCCAAAAGCAAAGTACAAACCAGACCCAGGATGGGCCTGGAGCCCGCATACACCAGAGTCACAATAAGTAGGAGCACAGCAACACACCCATCGGCATAGCCAATCCGTCCCATGCCACATGTGCACAGCACACAGTCCCATTGCCTAGCACACACACCTACAGATGCCACAGCCACACACTCGCCTCCGGGAAACCCATGTACGAGATTGCACGAACTGCCAATGTCAGACGACTAATACATACTTCGCCAGGTGCAACACAATAACAAATCTCATTCTCTCCACAGGTGACGAACTGCTGGACGCTGGGGATGGAGACAGCAGCCAGCACAGCCAGCCTACAAGCCCCCAACGAGGACACACGGATCTGGAGGATCTGTCCACCTCTTCGGACACGGACTACCAAGCTGGCCCATCTGGCGTGGCAGGGCCCAGCCGCTCCCCAGGACCCCTCCTACCCACCAACCCATCATCCAGGGATGCTGAACAGTCCCAGTCCCCTGCTGCCACTGTCGTTGCGGCCACACCCACGGTCATTGCGGCCACTACCACTGCCGCAACCGCCACCATCGCCGCACCGACCACCACCGCCTCCACCACCACCACGTCTTCGCTGGCACCAGCCCCAGCGCAGGTGGTGGCCCGGCCGACTGGATCCACCCTGGGAGCCACAGCGAGGACCGTGGTGAGCAATGTGGCTAGTGGGCAGGCCGGTGGCAGCAGGACTGGTAGGAGGAGCAGGGTCAGGGAAACGCCAGTCTCCCCTGGGAGCCATGCCCTGCCTCAAATGGACAGAGTCCTTGGGGCCTATGAAGAGGCCCAAGGACAATGGGCCAGGTCTGCTACTGACACGCGGGAGGTGCTGGGGGTGCTGAGGTCCATGGACGCCCATATGGGCCAATTCGTGTCCCGTATGGACCAACTCGTGGACCTCATGGGCCAGCTGGTGGTGGCGGTGGGGTCACAGGCAAGGCCAGCAACACCACCTCCGCCACCACCTGCTAGGGCGCAGGGTCGGCCAGCAGTGTCCACTTCCCCTGCGTCCACAGCCAGTGAGCACACCTCACCCACCACCAGCAGGTCGCCACCACACACCCCCCTCCCAAACGTGGAAGGGGCCGTCCGAAGAGGAAACAGATCTCCCGGGAGGACTTCGCACGCTCCAGTCGCAAGTGAGGCAGCCAGCCAGCCTTCCGCCAGCCTTCCTTGACCAGCCACTGCATTGACTTGCTCTACGATCCCACTCCACACAGCCAGCTGGATGGCATGTGTGTGTTGGACTATGGACATAGAACCAGTGGGTACACCCTGATCATCACGCAGCCATGACCGACAGCTCATTGTCACTGCACGCACCACTTTTGTCATCACCTTACACACAATCACATGTCACAGTTTGGAATAAATGCACCTTTTTCACTAACTGCTGTTTGTGCCCTGTGTCTTTATTGTACGGAATACAACGGCCACCTTGGGCGGAAAGGCACCTGATGCGTGGCATGGAAATGGAATCCGGAGGGCCTGTAGGGACCTAGGGGTGGGAGACAGAACAGGAGCACATTCAATGAGTGTGTCACACACCCATCACACAGTACATGTCAACAACTACAAGCAATGTACACACATCGCACAGAGCAATAGGGCACAATGCCACAGTCACCAACAGTGGCATACTACCCTGGCCATGGAGCGTTGACACACTGCACGCAGTGAACATACGGCCACCCTGACACAGCACACACACACCTGCATAGATACAGACACATCATCCGTCGTACATGGACACTCACCGTCAAGTGAAGTAGCGGGCGATGAGCTGCTGGCGCACATTCCCAGCTTCCTCCTCTCCGCTGTCCACCTCACTCGAGCTGTCCTGGTCTGCGGGCTGGGGCCCTGGTTGATCTCCGTCATCCACAATGAGGGGGATCTGCTTCCGAATGGCCAGATTGTGCAGCATGCAGCACGCCACCACTATCTGGCACACCTTCTGTGGGGAGTACGCCAGTGCACCCCCGGTGCGGTCCAGGCACCTGAACCTGGACTTGAGGAGGCCAAAGGTACGCTCGACCACACGTCTGGTCCTCCCATGTGCCTCATTGTATCGATCGTCTGCTGGGGTGCGAGGATTCCTCAATGGACTGAGCAGCCATGCCCCATTCGGATACGCAGAGTCACCTGGGTGTGAGGGACACAGAGAACCATTGCTATTCCAACTGGACAGGGGACAGCATCGCACAACCAGCACGCTACACCACTCCACATACTCACCGACAATACAGCCACGATCCTGTTGCAGATTGGCCATCAGTCGTGGCAAGATGCTGTTGCGCATTATGTGTGCGTCATGGGCCGAGCCTGGAAACTTGGCACACACGTGGGTGATCACCATGTCCGCAAGGCACACCACTTGCACATTCAGGGAGTGCGTGTGCTTCCTGTTGCGGTACAGGTGCTCAGTGGCCTGTGGTGGAACAAGGCCAACATGTGTGCAGTCAATGGCTCCCACGACGTGTGGGATTCTGCCAAGGGCATAGAATGCACCCTTCACTGCCGCCAATTCACGAGCCCTGGGGAAGCGGATGTACCTGTTCCGGTACAGCATCATGGCTGCCAGTACATCCCTCAGCACCTTGCTGAACATGGGCTGGGACATCCCTCCTCCACTGCCCACTGTGTGCTGGAATGACCCAGTGGCGAAGAAATGCATGGCGGCCATCACCTTAGCCGTGGGGGTGACAGCAGTCGGATACACCCTGCGGGGACGGAGATGGGGCTCTAACATGGCACACAGTCGATGCAGAGTTGGCCTGTCCAGCCGAAACTTCCTGATTACCTCTGTATCGTCCATGTCCGCCAGCAATTGGTATGGGCGGTCAATGTTCGGTCTCCGCCTGGGTTTAATGGCAGAGGACACATGTCAAAGCAACACGGCACATAGCAATTTCGCATACACATCACTGACATGACTGAGCAAGCACATGAGCCACAGCCCAGCTGTCAAGCTGGGACGGCACGGCCACAATACACTTACACAGGTCTCCCAACAATGGCAATGGCAAGTGAGACATACCACTGCCATGTGCATGCACATGGGGATCTAGGCCCCAATGACTTGCGGGGCGTGCTGATGGGGACTGACTGCATATTCGTCAAGCGGCAACGCCACGGCAACATGAGTGTCTGCTGAGCATGGTACTGCTTCCGAGGCTGGATGAGTATGGCACACGACGACGACGATGTGGGCACGGGCTGAGCGGCCAATACAAGTGGGACCTGTGGCACGAGGGGATATGAGACAGTAGTAGGTGTCAGCACTGCACCCTATGTACAGCACTGTACGGATCACAGCTCCCGAAACATTGACTGGTGTCCACATTGACAGCCCCATGCCAAGACGGCTGTGTGCTTGCAGTCACACGTCACAGGTGAGAGGTTACATTGCACGTGCCAGGTGGCAGTCGTACATAGTGGGAGCTGGCATGTGTGTGCATGTGTCTCCTGTTCAGGATCCACCAGATGGGCGCTGACTCTGTACTGACCATTGGACACAGCATGTTCCGTGGAAGGCTTGTGTGTGTGGGATGGTGGCACTGGATGTGCCTCCGTTGGGTGGGGGGCCATGCACAGGGCGGGTACGTCGATGATTGCGCATTGTTGGTCACGGTGGGTGCACCAGCTAAGATGTGTTGCCCTGTGTTCAATTCCTATGTCCGCATGATGATGGACTGTGGATGTGGGCAGACTACACATTGGTCGATGTGCTGTCTATATGCATGTGCCTTCACACCAGGCACAGCTGCCCCTGCACATGTGACCCCTGCTGGACTCGCTGCTGGGTCTGTGGAGCTGATGCACCTTCTGCGCGTGGGGCGGACAGCTCTCCTCACTTCCCTCATTGCGCATGTCATGTCTTTGCCGCAGGTGACATGGATCATGGAGGGCCCACATGTACGCGTGGGTAGGCTACACATGATTGTTCACTGGTCGCCACCCCCAGTCAGTGTTTCGAATGGGAAGGTAGTCGTGCTGGTGGTATGTTCGATGTGGCGGATGGGCGGGCCTAGGTGCGGGCTTACATTCCG
The DNA here is from genome assembly GCA_963921515.1 of Calotriton arnoldi. Lineage (NCBI taxonomy): Eukaryota > Metazoa > Chordata > Amphibia > Caudata > Salamandridae > Calotriton > Calotriton arnoldi. The sequence continues at coordinate 362,536 of CAWUFW010011244.1, read as the reverse complement.
GACATGGGGGGTAGTTGGATTGGCGACTAGTTGCAGTACACACGGGACACGTCTCTTCCTTTCCACATCTGGGTCATCCCTTGTACTAACTGACAGTGATACAGTCATCTTCGCCCCAGCCCTCATGTCCTCCCCTCGCCCCCCAATATGCATGCTCACCTGCGAGGCTAGCGCTTGCACAGGCAGCCCCAAGCTCGCACCAGAGAGGGCAAGGAGTGTATGTGTGGGTCCAGTTGCACGAGTGGGCTGTCTCAGGGTATGATGTGTGGCGGGACGCCGTCCACCTGCGTGGTGCCCCAAATGGAGACCCGGCCTGCATGGACTATGCATCACAGTCTTCGCCTTCCGGATCCGCCACCTGCGACACCCAGTGGCTGTGGCTGCCCTTGCGGCCATGCCGCGTCCGTCTGTGGCTGATGGCCCACACATTCACTCTTTGGCCTCTCTGGGGAGGGCTCAGGGGTGGTGGCGCACGCGCTTGCACTTAGTCGCAATGGCATGTGGCGTGGTTGGTATGATGGGCAATGGATGGGATGGTGCGAGCCACCTCCCGTGACGTCAGTGCTGCTCGTGCTGTGGTGCGTCCCCCTACACTTCCATCTGACTTGTGCCATGCTAGACGTTGAGGTTCTATTGCCTGCGTGATATGACCAGGAGGAGCGCGAGGAGACCTCTCACACACCATGCTCCACTGCCATCCCGTGCCCTGTATCGCCTGTGCGGATTGACTATGTTGGGGTTACACCTGGTCGACTGGGGCTGTGTGTGCCTTGTCAAGGGGCATGGCGGGCGCACAACAGGATCCAGCTTGTCCACAGAGGGTGGGCTGAGGTGCGCCTGGTACCGCTTTGTACGTGTGCCCGGCTGCTGTGCACACACGTGTTCACTCCCCCCGACAGGTGTCCTCTCACAATGCCCAGGGAAGCGGTGGTGTACTGTTCATGAGCCCTCCCAACACGGCGTGCTCCAACTTGGCATGTGCGCATCTACCCGTCGCACCCACCCACCTGAGCACTGCATCCATACGACTTCACACGACACATGTGTGTCTTCCACAGTAGTGCTACTCATTTGCGTTGACATCCAATGCCAGTGGACTACATGGTCATGTCACGACTGCCGTGTACTTCACATACTCTCATCCTCTCTCATTCGTACTTGTGAAATGAGTCAGCGGAGGCAGTTTTGGTTTCAAACATTATATTGAGTCTTCTGTCCTCTGTGATGCAGTATAGTGGACACTACTGGCAGCGGAATACATGTTGAGGATATACTGAGCATGATTACAAATGGGATAGGGTGTGGGGTTACATCTGCTTGGCCAAGGCTGTGCTAATGTACATTTACGTATAGCTGCGGAGCTGCGGACTTTGACACAGACGGTATACATGTAGCCTACCAGACCGCTCGGCATCATGGGCACAGTCCATCTCAGTTCCATGTGACAGGTTTGCTGCGGTTGTTCCTCATGCACGCGTGCATGTGAGATGACATCAGGGCATGTGCTTGCGTGCATGCAGCGGCGTGCCACTTGTTGTTGCACTGTGGTGGTTACTGGACATGTCACAGTCACTGGGGTCGTGTTGTTGTTGTCTGCACTTGTCGTCCATGCAAAGGTCCTGGTATGGGATTCCCGGGGCGGGGGTGGGAGGGGTGCAGCACCCACAGACTCCAGGCGACCTATTCATGTCCACTGAGCGGTGTGTGTGTCCATGGGCGCTGGATCCATGTCGTGTCCTGGTTGTTCGTGCAGTTCCGTCCATGTGGGTGCGATACACAGAGCCCATGCCACTGCCTCCCACGATGCATGCGGTGTTCCTGGATGTGATGGGGAACAGTGTGCATGTCCCGGTCATATCTGATGTCATGGCGATGTCGTTGATGGTGTGGTTACAGTTGCCGGTCGTTTGGTATGGCTGTTGTGGTGGTGACTGGCCAGTCCGTGCGGAAGCTAAGCATGGGTGCGGGGTTGGACATCATAGGTCACTCGGGGAACCTGCGTTGTGGTCCGACGTATTTACAGGTTGTCAGGTATGCGATGCCGTCCAGCAGGGCTTCCATGTCATTGGTGGTGTACATGTTTGCCAGCCAATGAAGCGGATGGTGGCTGTCAAGGTGTTGTTCGTAGGTTGTCCCTTGGAGGACCATGATGGGGCATGCTGGGTGACATTCGATGTAGCTGTTCTCGATGATCCGTCGTGTGGAGGCACAGTGGTTCCATTTCAGTGCGCGTGCGATGTTGGCCACATACGCCATGCCCCCATAGGCAGAGCAGGCCCTGTCGTGTGCATCCAGAGGGAGGAGTAGTGGTAGCAGGTCCGCCTTCAGACATGCCGGGTTGGAGAGGCATATCTCGACGGGATGCTGGTAGGGACACCTCCGACAGTAGAAGACGGGCATGACGCAGCTGAACAATGTGATGCGGTAAGTCAGTCGGTAACTTACGTTCAGCAGGGACAGGAGATCGCATCCCAATGTATGTATCGTGCTGGTTTGGTACAGCTTGAGCTCTTCGGCGTAGTTGGGTAGGTGTGTTGCGGTTGCCATTTCGCAGCGGTTCGTAGAGGTGGCGTGCTCCGGCTGTGTGTGCAGTCTGCAATGTGCACGCTCCGGGGTTGCTGTGAGCTCTGTGTAGTCGTGGGGAGACAGGACTTGTGTTCTGTTGGCTTGTTTGGAGGACACGGGCCCTCTTCCCACATGCTTCTCAGACAGTTCAAGGTCAGTGCTGTGTGACTCCTTCCAATTAACTTGCATGTGGCCGACATGGGGGAGTGTTTTCTTCTTTCTTCCCCGTCCGTTGTGTGCTTCTGTGATATGCGCTATCTGCCCTGTGGTCGGTCTCCTCGGCATGCCTGTGTTGGTCTATTCTTGGACAATGGCTGTATTCACCGGCTTCTGTCGTAGGGCTGTGGTTTCGGTGTTGGAATGGAAGGTCATTCAGTGCTGTCTGCTCTCCCTTGTGTGGGCGGCAGGCTGCCTTTCCGCTCTGCGTTGGGCCTTGTGTGTGGATGTAATTCTTGGGCCACCTGTTGTCGGTCCCCGGGTTCTTTGGTGTTCCGTTTCATGTGTCTTGTTCATATGTGCAGGGTGGTATGGGTTTTTCAGTGTGGTACTGGCGTTCCTCTTCCCGAAGGAGCCCTGCTTCTCCTAGTTGGTGTTGCCGCCGCTGTGTGCTACGCCATGTTTGTTACACTGGGGTGTGTCCTGCTGTTGCGTGTCTTCACTGACATGTGTGCGTCGGTTGTGTGGCGTTGGGTGTTGTCCGTGAATTGGGCGTTGGGGACATGTCTGTGGCCAGCCTGTCACGTGTCATGTGCGTTCGGGGTGGGGCTGGTGTGTGTGCTGCTTGGTTGTGTCCCTGTGTCTGTGTGCGACGCATGCATGGCGCTGCGGTTGGCCTCTGCGTTGTGCGCATGTGTGGCGGCGTCATCGGCGCTTTGGGGCCGTGACGGGGTGGTTGGTTCCTAGTCCCAGGTGGTGTGTACACATGTGTTCCGCGATGTTAGGATTTGGCCTGTGTGTCATATGTGGATGCAATGGTGGATGTGTAGTGTGCACGCGCTGGTGGGGGTTGTCCGCTTTATCCGCCCTTGCACTGTGTGCGCTGTTTGCGTGCACTTGTTGTGTGTGTGCCTACCTGCGTCTCCGCGGTACGTTGCGTCCTTGGTGGTGCATCAGCAGAAGCATGGGAAGGGCCTGCAGTGCTGGATTCATGCCCGGGGTGCCGCTTCTTCGTTGTCCGTGCTCTGCGTCCGTGTTTCCGCCTCTCTTTCACGTGCGGTGTCTCTTTGCCGTGGGAGCCGTTTGTTTGCGGCATCGTAATTTATGCGCCGGGCGGGACGTGTTTCGTCGGACGGTGTGTGTCAGTTGTACTGCGCCGCTACCTGTGCGGGCGCACTTTGATGGCGGACGGTGTTGCTGGCTTGCCGGCGGTGTTTGGCCTGCTTTTCGCATCGTAATTGGGCGGGCGTGTGGACTGCTGCGTGCTGGCGGTAACTGGTGGTTTTTGCATCCGCCAGCACGGCGGTAGTGCTTCCGCCCGCCATCGTAATGGGCCCCCTAGATCCTATTCATTTCATTAGTCAAGGCCATACACAGAAATCACATAAACCAAAGCAATTTTTTCCATGTTGCTAAATATTACAGTCATGTGCAAAAAAACATCTATAATGAAAATTCAAACATAAAAATTAATATTCGAAGGAATGTATTTTCAATTATCTTTTATTCAAATAGTTGTATAGTTTATGTTATCAAATGTTTATGCAAAATAAATAAAACCATTTATATTTAAAAACATACATTCATCATTTAAAAAAAAAGTACAATGTGTACAATGAAAAGAACAACTGTTGACGTGGCGTTTCGGTGTAAAGGTGGATCAACACCTTCTTCAGGACAATAATTCAATGTTTAAAATCTGTCAGGTTAGATGTCAACTCCTATTTATCTTCAAGGAGGTGTTGAGTCAATTTTTCATCAGGTTCTCGCTCAGGTAATGAGGCGAAATTATACACTATGTGCGTGTTGTGAACAGGGCTTTCTCATTACTTAGTCTCTCGCCTGTTTCTGTCCATATACACAGGGATTCATCATCTGCCAATTCGAGACCAGCAAGACGGATGCTTGCTTTCCAGCTACAAATCCGAAATACTTCTGGACCAGAATTGTATTAACTGGAACCAGTAACCCTAAAGAAATAGAGGTGGTGGATTCAATCTACAAGGTTTTGCCTTAAAGGTAAATACCCGAAACCAAGAGGGATCTTATGATATAAAAATCATTGGTGAATAGTCCTATGGAAGGGTGATTGATGAATCCCTGTGTATATGGACAGAAACAGGCGAGAGACTAAGTAATGAGAAAGCCCTGTTCACAACACGCATATAGTGTATAATTTCGCCTCATTACCTGAGCGAGAACCTGATGAAAATTTGACTCAACACCTCCTTGAAGATAAATAGGAGTTGACATCTAACCTGACAGATTCTTCCAGCTCTAAATCCAAATAAAAGGTGACCAGGAGCTGGACAAAGCACTGGGAGGAGACTGCTGGCAGGAACAGGAAGTTGGAGTCTCTAGGGCACTTCCTTCTTTTTGTAAACAAAAGTAAAATAAAAAAGGCTTCTTCCACTACAAAACAACTTGAACATTATTAACTCAAAAATGTTTTTTCAAGTAGATTTAGCTGCTTCTCAAGTAGAGAATCTGCGCAAAGTGAAGTCGCGGAAGCTGTGCTAGCATTCAGCAAATTTCATCACGTGCACTAAAACAAGCCCCATTTGTGACAGTGGAAAGAAAATTCCGTCACGCGGATGATAGCGGAATTTAGTGGGAATTCTGCTTCACACGCATAGCATGGAGTTCCCAAATTCCGGAATTTTACTCCCAGGCATACCAACAGCCCAATTTCTCACAATGCCCTCCACTTTTTGGTGGAACACAACGGAAGCGCAAGGATGACATCCTCTTGTAATGATAGGTACCTTCTGGAGTGGCAAATAAAGTAAGATGGTGAGTGTTCTTATGCAGTTCTATTTGATATTAAGCAGCAAACATATCAAAAGTACTAAACACCTCTGCCATCTTCTGCAAGACCAATATTTCTGATATATTTAGCAGCAATTGTTAGCCCATCATAATATTCTGGTGTGGGCAACGTTGGTCGAAACATAATCTCAACAAACTGGCGGTCTTGCTTGCCAACACGATCTGCACTGACAAATCCAATCTCTTTGTTGATTCTGAAATTACACAATTTCACCAACTCTTCTTATAACTCACCTCTCAGCTTTGAAGGTCTTTCATGTACCTTATGTATACATGGATTAGCACCTTTCCTCTACACAATTTTTTAGCAAAATCCTTTTACACTTTGATGACATTCACCAAGCACCTCTATGAATGGTCCAAATAATTTCTGGTCCTCACTGCTCACCCTACTGATAAGAACTCCCTGCTTATCAATCTGTTTCTTGACAATTCTTGCTCAGGGTGGTATTACATCGAACTTCCCTTGATCTCTCCAAGAGACATAACCAATCTTTTGGTACCTAAACCACACACTAGAATGCCTTGTCCTCAAAATTGAGGAGTGCTCAAACTCAAGCACTACCATGATTTGTTTTCAACCATACACAATCATTTTAGACTACCTAAAATTAACTTCTAGGAACTTTTTGATATGTTCCTCTTGAATTAATGTACATGGGGCCCAGGGACCTGGGAATCCAGCATCACTCTTATAGATCCTCCATTATTATTCACATTACAATAAGGCTCTCTCGTGGATCCCCAATTGGCTACTTCACACTCTCTCTTGCCTCTTCCCCTTCCTCATACACTCCTCCCTGTAGGACAACACCTTCTCCCTGGACTAGTCTGAATCCTTTTTCTTGCTGATGCTGATAAAAAAGCCCCTCATGTCTTGACCTGACCTGCAGACTGGTGCAAAGTGGCCTTTATTAAATCGCACTTGAAGCACGTTGTGAGCAATGCAGGATAACCCTTGATATTTCCTAAATGGTACTTACATCCACAGCACATGCATATGTTTTCACTTACATCTCTCCTTTCTGATCTTGTAGAATTGCAATCTTTTCTTATCTTGCCTTACCTTAGACACCCTCTTGACCTCTCTAACATTGTCACTCAAGTCATGATAGTTTCATGGGGCCCTCAATTTCTTTAACTCTGCCTCAAACAAATTGATATTTCAGCTGGTTGCCTCTTCAACACCATATTCCTGCAAGGATTGAACCTTTTTCCTGGTATCTTTACACTTTGGAGTAGGTTTACTAATTTTTGGTATTCACAATCTCTGAGTTTAACTTACTACTAAAAAACTAAATAAGACAGTAGTAAGTTCAGTACTACATATGCCAACCACTGGTACTGCAACATCCTCCCATAGAATAAACCCTCATAGGGAATAATGTTAAATTAAATAACTAAAGTATTTAAAATCAGTAAAAATAAATATAAATTAATGTTAAAAACATATACATATCTATTATTTAATTACATAACATTGTAATAGCATATTTAGAATTTAAAAAGTAATGGAACAATACATCTTAATAAAAATAAATTACATTGGTTTGAATTAAATCTATACATCACTTTTAATCATTAATAATGCACATAAAAAAACATTTCTTTACATTTCTAATTTATTTTGTAATTTAATTTTAGAAAAATAATTTAATGTAATTTACCTACATTCATTTTTTAAAAATGTTGTTCTGCATTTAATCTAATTATATACAATGAATTTACAATAATATTTAACATAAAAGTATTGGTAATATTTATTTTGGAAATAAATTTGTTTTTTAATTTCCTTTATACTTTACCTTAGGGAGACTCCGCAGACAGGACGGAGATCTCTGCATGGTAAATTCCAAACAATTCCATATACATACGCCATATACATTACAATGACCTAGATAGAGGGGAGCACTAGACTGCTAACAAGATTAGATATACAGACAATGGAAGATAAATACTCAACACAGACAAATGGGTTCTCACACCAACCAAGCATTTTGATGCCCACATAAATGAGCTAAGACTTGCTTGATCTTTTTAAACAAATGAAACCATGATTTAAGCTCCAATCCAACATGTAAGATTATAATAACCATTTTATACAGTGATACTGTGGGACTTAATTACTAAGGGGTCTATTACGAAGGCGGTCGGATGTCCACCGCCGGGCTGGCAGTGGCGCCCGCCGTACCGGCGGTGGACATCTGGCCACCATCGCAACCAGGAAAACTGCCGGTCATATTAGGATGGCGTTGGTGACTGCGGCGGTGGGAAATTGCAACCGCCGCTTTACCGCCGGTTGCCATCCACACTCCTGCCTGGCGGATGGAGCAGGACCGGAATAATGGTGGCGGTGCAGAGCAGGCTCGGCCGACAGGATTATGATGCCGGTGGTAGCCAGCCTTTCCTCACCAGTCAGACCGCCATTGAAAGGCATGCGGTGATTGTCTTCCGGGGGCCCGTTGCGGGCCCCCAATGTGTTGATGGGGGTGTGGGTGCACTGGGGGGGTACCCATGGTCCCCCTACATTTCCCTATACCAGGTAACAGGCACTGTGCAGTGCCTGCCACGCAGTGCAGGGAAATGCAGGACATGCTCCTTTTGGCATCGCAGCGGTGCTGCGGGCAGCAGCAACCACCGCAATGTTAATGCCCGCGATCAGACCGCCACGGTCAGATTTCGACCGCGGGTCATCGTAATTCGACCGGCGGTGATGTCGCGGTACATGCGGGCGGTCTTTTCCCGCTACCATGGCGGTCGGGGAGGTTTCCCGACCGCCATCGTAATGGGCCCCTAAGTATTGGAAGGTTGGCAGTTCCCTGTTTCTTTTCTTATCTCTTCTCTCTCTGGGAATTTAGGATTTTAATTTTACCTGGGAGGATCTCTTCCGGGGAAAAGGAGCTGTGGCCAACCATATATTATCAGCTCCTGAACTCTCTTTCAGCAAAAGATCAAGCTGCATATTGTATGTGCCCATGATCATGGGCTCTTGAGGTTGTGGAATTACACTTAGATGAGCTGTCATGTCTATTATAGACTCATTTGGTATTTATACTTTTGCTAACTGATGGACATGTTTAAAATCACACTTTCAGGCGGTATCTGCTGGGGTTTCACTCAATACCCGTGTATTACTTACTGCTTACAGCTTATGTCCAATAGAGCAATCACCGTTTATCGGTTCACTTTTACTGGTAAGGGGAAAGAAGAAGGTTGTTCTCCAGTGTAATATATGAACTTATTCACTAACTCAATGTCGATAGGTATTTAGGGCCTATTACGATGGTGGTCGGAAAACCTCCCTGACCGCCATGGTAGCGGGAAAAGACTGCCCGCATGGTCTGCGACATCACCGCCGGTTGAATTATGATGACCCACGGTCGAAATCCGACCGCGGCGGTCTGATCGCGGTCCTTAACATTGCGGCAGTTGCTGCTGCCCGCAGCACCACCGCGATGCTGAATGGTGCATGTCCTGCATTTCCCTGCACTGCGTGGCAGGCACTGCACAGTGCCTGCCACCTGGTACAGGGAAATGTAGGGGGGACCATGGGTTTCCCCCCCAGTGCACCCACACCCCCAACACATTGGGGGCCCGCAACCGGCCCCCAGAAGACAATCTCTGCATGCCTTTCCATGGGGGTTTGACCACTGAGAAAAGGCTGGCTACCGCCAGCATCATAATCCTGCCAGCGGAGCCTACTCTGCACTGCCACCATTATCCCGGTCCTGCTCCGTCTGCCAGGCAGGAGTGCGGATGGCAACCGGCGGAAACGCGGCGGGCGGAATATCCCACCGCCGCGGTCACCACCGCCATCCTAATTTGACCGGCGGTTTTCTTGGTTACGATCGCGGGCGGATGTCCACCGCCGGCCCGGCAGTGGACATCCGACCGCCATCGTAATAGACCCCTTAGTCTCTTTTTTGGGAAACATCTGCCTATATGGCCCCAGTCTCCACAATCTAAACATTGCTTGCTGTGGAAAGGTTTTGTAGAGATTTTTGAAGTCTGAAGAGGACAGATTATGTCTGATTAGAAATAAAAAGAATTCTACCTATTTTGGGATAGAAAGACCTCTTTTCAATGGGGAAACCCCATTTCCCCCCAAATCTTGCCCTCTTGTGCACAGGAATATGCACTAGCAATATTTATTGCAGATTACAAAGGGATATCATGTTGGCAAACCCATTTTGTATAATATAAGGCAAATCATTAGGAATTGTTTCATATATATATCTTCTGTAAAATGCCCCCCCTTGGTGCACTCGTCAGATCAAAGTCATTTGTCTCCTTAATTTTATGGAATAAATATTCATCTGTACAATAATCTGGTTGTCCTTATATTGGCAACAATATTTTTTCATGTCAATATAGTTTTACTCAGTATTCTGACATACAAGCCATAACATTTCACAAGATAATTTGAAGTAATGTAATGCAAAATTGTATAGCATAATATACCGTAGCATAGCATAGCATAACATATCCTGACATGGCATTATGTAAAGGGATCTAGGACCGATTTATTAATCACTGGAGGAGAACGTTTTTATTTTCAAAGGCAATGACCATCCAGAGAGAACGTACTAAAGATTCTTCTGAAGAGAAATATATTACGGGATGTATAGATTTACTAATCTTTCCTCCGTGTCTTCATACCTTACATATGTATATAGTGTTGAGGGACATATAAGTGGCTAGTTCTTTTTATTTTTTTATAGATGGACAACTTAGAATGTCAAGAACTTTAGTTTTTTAATTTCATCCTGTGATATGGAAGATCAGAGCACAGAAATGAGAAGTCAGAGAAAAGAAGTCTAAAAGAAATGAGAAGATATGTGGTTCAGAGTTAAACAATAAAGATTAACATTTTCAATGAGCCCATGCCTCTGCAATAGAGCCTTAGACAGCATTTAAATTAAGAATTGAAGAACATGCAGCATGGTAAGAAGAGGAAATAGCATTATCAATGGTTTAGGTTCCAAGAATCAGTTGAGATGCTTCCTTTTGAAGAGAACAATATTTTATTAATGACTATTTGAATAGTTTGTAGTATGGATAATTTCTGTACTCCAATCTGGAGACAACAATGGTTGCTCAAGATCAAGAACAAGAACTGTTGGTTGAAATCCTAAATTTGTGACTAAATCTGAAAGACAACAATATACCTCAGCATAAGCTGGCCATAAATATAAATCCAGAGACAGGAATCCTTTCCCATTACAATAATTTGTGTTTTTCTCATATTCTTCTTCATGCAATTGCATACTAATTAGTCTGAAACTGGCCTGCATTGCCCTGCACTACTTCGACCCTAAAACCAAGAGAAATAATATATATATGTATGTTAGCAACATACTAACAAAAGCATAAGCCCAAGACAAGATTAGAACTGCAAATACAAGGAACGACAGAGAACCCATGTGTACAAGATATTACATTTTTCAAAATTCAGATGCTTAAGGAAACAAAGAATCGTTTCAATATCGGTCAGTCAATAATAAATGTTAACAACTGAAAAATTATTTCCCTTGCTGATATCATGAAGTTGAGATAGCATTATTGCATGGCTGTTGTTTTTATTTTATGTTGAAGAGAGGTGAAATAAGACCAAAGCCACGGCACTGCCACATCTGTGTCATTAAACAAAGAGACAGAGACTGGCTTTACACTTCTGCTAGGTGAAAGTTGGCCTGAAATACATCAAGGTTCTTTTAGGTTTGAACACATGGTCAGAGTTAAGCATTGTCAATAATTTCCTAAATCTACACAGCCTCAAATAGAAGAGATATGGAGCAAACACCTGTGTTCCAATGCATTGTATTGTCCATCAGAAACCATTCCAGATGGAGATGCTAAATTAAACAAGTGGCTAACATACAGCAATAACACTTCTGCCTAGAATATAATTGTGCACGGCAAAGCTTGATTTAAAATTTAAATTAAAATTTTAAATTAACCTAAGGTTTTTCTGCCTGGAATGGTGAAGTTAAAAAGAAAGTAACGAAAGGCTATTATAAAATTTGAACATGAGAGTTGGGATGAAAAATTTGAGGAGACTGTTAGTTGATTATTACATCATGAGTTTGGAATAGGTTTAAGGATCCCCTCAGGATGAGAAGGTCAAGCGACAAATTTAAACATTTCTCACTACTTATGAGAAGAGTTGAGTGCATGTAAAAACAACGAAAGGTTTGGGACTAAAGTCGGGACATTTTAATTATTACATTGTTGATCCTTGGAATGTTTGTGGGTGCTTGGGTCATATGTGTTTCTCTACCAAGACTTTAGCATTAGGCATTAGTAGAGCAAGTTCAGGAAGTGCATCAAGGAGTGTGTCTTTTATGAGTCATTTTATAGTTTAGACTAAAGTGAATGTTTCAGGCTTGCTCCGCAGCTGATCATGTGTGCAGACGGAGAGGAACAAATCAGGAATAAAGACGGCCAGCAAGGGCAGAAGAGTGCTTCACGTTCCAGTGTATGCATGCGTGTCTTGTCCTTTCTCTCACCTGGTGCTTGCGGGTCACCTCCACATCGAGGTCGGCGTTCTACATTCGGACTGCAGTGCGGAGGCTCTCATTCTCTCTGTGGTTCCATTTCACTTCGCCAGGCCCCGCAGGGACTACTTGAATGATCCTGCAAAAAAAAGTGAAAAAACAAAATATCTACAGAATCCAAGCTGGCTTCCAAGAAGGTAAAGCACACTGTGCATGATAATACAATGTGCTATACTTATCTGATGTAATTCTCTACAGCGTTTGGAGATTTCAATTCCTTTTGTGCATTACTAATAAGCTATGAGAGAAACAAAAGAATAGTTAAAGCACTGAACAAACCATTTCGAACACTCTCCCCGCTATGCCCACGACCAATACAGTACTAGTTTTTAGTTTGGATGAGACTGTGCTAGCAATAAATAGACTTAAGGCAGGAAAGGCCCCTGGCCCCGACCAAATACCGGGCGACCTTTATAAATCGGAACCTATGGTATGGGCTCCCTACATAAACACCTTAACAAACTGCATATCGGCTGGTGGGGCTATTCCTCCAACATGCAGGGGAGCCGAGATAATCACCATACATAAGAAGGGTCCCATCCAACTATAGACCAATCAGTTTAATAGATAATTTGCAAGAAATCTTCGCCCCGCCAAGTTCTGGATAAACTCCAGTGCTGGATGGATGAGAAGATGGTGCTGTCCCCCTATCAAGAGGGCTTCCGCACCAAAATTAGCACGTGTGACCAGGGTTTTAGATTTACTCTGCTGACCTGGAAGTATGTGCTATTGAGAAGACAAAAGCTTTACGTGGCATTTGTCGACTTAAGAGCTGCGTTCGACAAACTGTTGTGGAAAGTAATGCTTGACTTAGGGACCCCAATTGAACTGGTGACTTTGATAGCCAGACTCCACGAGGATAACTACGCCCGAGTCAGATGGGGAACACGAGGCGAATTAACCGATAAAATACCAATACAGCGTGGGGTGCGCCAGGGATGCGTGCTTGCTCCTACTCTATTTTCCTTGTTTATTAATGATGTGGCCAGTAGCTTAATGGACTGCAGGAACGACTCCCCTGTCATGAATGGCACTAAGGTCCCAATCCTGCTCTTTGCAGATGATTCCTTACTTATTTCCACAACCCCAATGGGCTTGCAAATCCTAGTAGATAAGTTTTTGGACTTCTGCAGGAGCAGGAGTTTGGAACTAAACGTTGCCAAAACCAAGTTATGGTGTTCGGGTAAACCAAGGGTAAATCAAGAGAGGTTAGGATTGCATTGGAACCTTTAGAGCACGTGAAAAGCTTTGATTATTTGGGGATAAGATTGAGCGATACACTAGGCTGGGAGCAACAATTGGAAAAGTGTCATTTAACTCTTGTTCATAGGTCAAAATCAATACTGAGACACTATAGGCAGTCTTATACTCGATCACTGACTCCAGCTCTTGAAGTGTATCGAGCAAAATCTCAGAGTGGTGCTTTGTATGGAGCAGAGATATGGGGGTATATCAACACAAACAAACTGACGATATCTGAAAATATCTTTGCTAGATCACTCATCTCAGTACCTATTACCACTCCCCTAATTCCACTGTTTTTCGACCTCGGGACAAAAAGAATCAGTGATATTGCGTCACTGAAACCTTTATTGTACTGGCTGCGTTTATGGACAACACTGCAGCTTTCTGATTATTGCAACTCCCTAAAGGAGGTTTTGAAGATTAGTGGTGCTAAAAGCCTCCCATGGTTTAAGCATGTTGCGAGTTGGTTCACAACTCTCGGTATGACAGAATCATGGGAACACCCAGAGAAGGCAAATAGAGAAGATTGCCCAAAGTTGAAGATTAGGTATTGGGCGGCCCTGGAAGAACGTTATGCCACTAGGTCAGCAAGTGGTCAATTAACTTCACAATTTTTATGTGCTAAGCCATGCCCTTCCTTTGAACCCTTCCTGGACCAAATCACTCCACCACTTGCAAAAAGTTTATACGTTAGATTCAGGTATGGTAACCTCCTATTACGGTTTCCCAGCAACCGGACCGCAGGACTATATCTAGAACTTTGTCCTGCATGTGCCAAAACTTTGGAGACAGAAGAGCACATCCTCTTCTTCTGCATAAAATATCAAAAGATCCATAGGAGATGGATACGACCGACTTGCTTAAACATTGGAGCCAGGCAACATCAGGTTGCCTACAGAATCCTGAAGACTGATACCACAGGACCAATAGTTTACGCGGTCAGTCGTTTCCTATTCTCATTCTGGATCAAACGAGAAAAGCTTCTGCACATAGCTGGGGCCGATCGTTAATATCAAAATTAAACCCTTGTGATTCCGAAAATAGATTTATCGGCACAAATGAATTGTACGCTGTAAACAAAAACTTTTTATCACTGTTACCTTAGTGTCGTGCTTTTTAAATGCATGCTGATTTACATGGTATTAGTTGACAACTGTTTTTAGAATTTTAGCTATGCCCTTTTTTATCTATTTTAGATAAGCCTGATGACTTTTTATCTTGCTTAATTGTCTTAAAACTTGAGTCTTGCTTGTACTTGTATTTGTATACTTTGATGGTTTTAAGAAAATAACCGAATAAAGTTATTCAACTCAGAATAGTTTGTCACACCTGAAGTCAAGGGACTAATTACTCATTATTTTAAGCCATGCACATTTTTGTGTATATTCCTGTTTTCTTTTAGTAACCTATCCATTTGGGAAATTATCTTTTTTGTTTTTTACTTTTTGGAATGAATATCTGTTTTGGAGTTTAGTATATGTAATGGCTGTCAATATGCTGAATATAATGGCTCAATGATAATAAAACAGCAGTGAGAATATCTTGACTGCTCCTCAATGACAAGGAGAAATTACATCTAGCAGAAAAAAATGTGTAGACCATGGATGCCTTTGGGTGATTATTCCAAAGATAAAAGTCTCAGATGACCATATTACTATTTTATAATAGTGGCAAATCAGGGAGGTGCTCCTGGTTTTGCTGATAACATGTGGCATTATGCACTGGGGATTATAAATCACAAATACTAGCAGGGATTGTGGTGCATAGAAATGACAGAATACTTACAAAATGCTTGTGTTGGAAATATTTGTGGGAGAAGCTTCATGATCCTATTATGCTTCTTCCAATGTTTGCAGTCATATTAAAAAAAAATATATAATCAATAATATTAGTTTCCACAATAACTTGATTGAATGAATTAGTTGATCAAACTTTCACTTTTTACATGCAGTAAATGCAACTTTAGAATGGACTAAAGGTCAACTTTTCCTGAGGCAAGGCAAGAACTAATATGGTGATATGAACATATAGGTATGTGTGCTAGTTCTGGAAGCAGAGAACTCGACCAGTGGGTGATCCAGGCTGAGGACATCAATTTAGGTCCAATAACTGGAATCAAGTGCTTTGTAATTTTGAACCCAGCAGAAAAACCTGTCTTATCAAAAGGTCGAAATTAAAAAAAGTGTATACTATACCATGCCAGTAATTACCAGATGCATTAAACCCTGCATCCCCTGAGTTTTCCCCAAGTAATTAATGGCCGGTCAAAACCTGCACATACACACTGGTAAATATCACAATATAAAAATTCTGGGCATTAAACACTAACGTATTTAGCTTATGCCCCATTTTGCAGAGTGTATCTCCGAATTTGAGTATTTTACTGCCCTCCTTTAAATAAAGATCCCTGGACGCTCAAAGGACTATTCACAAACTGCATTTTGTGATATGTGTAGTAGTACTGCAATATTACTACACACATACTTTCCCAAACCTATATGCAGAAGTCTCTGCCTCTCCAGTTTTTCTTGTGTAGAGACTTCCACCCCAACAGTGGAGATGTCTGCACATGTACACCTACATTTTAGAAGTAAATGGGGGAGAGACTGGGGAAGTGGCTGGAGCATGAAGAATGCTTACTACTAAATGGGATGGGTAAGGAGGGTTTAAGAACGGGTTAAGGAGAAACAAGGAACATGCACCCACCCACTAAAGAGAAAGCCCATTGAGGCACTGAGACCTGTATTCTTATCAAAACCCACTGAGAAGAAATCCACAGAAAGAAAGTTACATGCATGGTTTAAAATTGAGTGCAAACAGGCAAAATCTGAGTTGAGGCTGGCTATTCGAGAGGGTGCTCACCCACTTGTGGCTCAAGGACGTAATACTAACAAATCAGCTCTTGCCAATGCCAAGTGGGACTGGGTCGACAAATGTTGGCAGGATTTATTGGTCGCAGCCAGGTGTAACGATAATCGTTCATTCTGGCATATTTTAGCACATGGGAGTCTAGACAGAGTTACTACTCCTGATTATTTTATCCCGCCCAAGAAGTGGGTTGACCACTTCAACATGCTCTATGACAAAAGAGGAATTATTCTTCCTAAGGATGTTATAGATAGCCAAACCCTTTGCGAATCTATTGAGACAGCATGTGATGAAAACAGTGGAGGCCCTCTTCTTAGCCTGGATGATACTCTTAAGGCTATTGACAGTTTAAAAACAGCAAAAGCCCCTGGGCCTGATAAAATACCAGGCAACCTGTTTAAGTCAGAGCCGCTTATATGGGCCCCTTATATAAATCTTTTGTCCAACGCCGTAGCTGATGGGGGTGAAATACCAGAAACCTGGAGAGGGGCAGTAATAATTACCATCTACAAAAAAGGAGATGCCACGGTCCCATAAAACTATAAACCTATTAGTCTACTAGACAACTTGCAAAAAAATGTTGCTAGTCAAGTCCTGGACAAATTGTTAACTTGGATTAAGGACAATGAGATCTTGTCTCCCTACAAGCAGGGTTCTGCCAAAACCAGTACATGTGACCAGGTGTTTAGGTTTATTCTACTCACCTGCAAATACGTAGTATTAAACAAGCAGAAATTGTATGTTGCTTTTGTCGATCTCCGAGCTGTTTTTGATCTTGTGCCTCTGGAACTGCTATGGAAAGTTTTATTAGGGATGGGTGCTCCGGCTAATTTGGTTAATTTGCTTGTTAGGCTACACGAGGGTAACTGTGTGCAGGTTAGGTGGGGGAGACAGCGAGAATTAACTACAAAGATTCCTAGCCGGCGTGGGGTACGCCAAGGAAGCGTTCTAGCACCTACACTGTTCTTCCTATATGTATATGAAGTAGTCAATAAGTTGAGGGACTGTGCCAATGACTCACCGATGCTGAATGGCAAGAAAACACCAATTCCACTGTTCGCAGATGATTCTCTACCTATTTCCAGGACCCCTATGGGCCTCCAGAAACTATTAGACTAATTTTTGTCCTTTGTGAAGCTAGGGGCCTGGAACTAAACGTGGAGAAAACTAAGTTCATGGTATTCAATAAGAGTAAGGGCAGAACAAGAGCAGTGAAGATAGCTGAGAAACCACTTGAGAGGGTGGTCACTTTTATCTAAGCCTGTGCCATAAATCTAAACCCATAATTAGACTCCACAAACAGACCCAGACACGGTCCATAACTCCCTCCCTAGAGGTCTACCGGATGAAAGCCCAACATGCGGCACTTTATGGAGCAGAGCTATGGGGTCATTCTGACACAAGCAAACTGGAGGTGAGTGAGAACATATTTGCCAGATACCTTGTCTCAGTTCCAGCTACTACCCCGCTGACCCCCTTGTATCTTGATCTTGGGCTAAGGAGAGTTGGTGACGTGGCCACATTAAAACCCTTGTTGTTTTGGCTGCATCTGTGGTCCACCCCAGAACTAAGGAAATATAGTGATTCACTGAGAGAAGTTCTAAATATGAGTGGTGCCAAACGGATTGCATGTTTACTTCAAGTTGCTACTTGGTGTAGATCCTTGGGGTTGATTAATCTATGGGACTGCTTGGCGCGCATCAGCAAAAAAGACATAGCTTCTGGGAAAGCCAAGTACTGGGCTCTTGTGGCTGAACGGTATGCTACAAGTACGACTGCGGGGCGTTTAACTAGTGAGCACTTAATTTTTAAGTTCCCCCCAAAGTTCGAACCCTTTCATAATTTGATTATACCACCATTCGCAAAAAGTCTCTATGTGAGATTCCATCTAGGCTGCCTTCCCCTTAGGGTTTTTAACACCTGGGCCCCTGAATCAGACTCAATTACTTGCCCTGGTTGTGGCCACACTTGGGAGACTGTTGAACATATTCTGTTCTTTTGCACCGAATACCGTTTCCTTCGAAGAAGGTGGATATGACCTGTTGCAATCTGGGAATCAGGCATTATTGGCTTGCTTTGAGGATCCTAAGGACTGATACATCAAATCCTATTGCCTTTGCTGCAAGCGGGTTTTTATTGAATGTTTGGTTTAGGCAACAGAAGTTTGTAACCTAGAATGTTTGGGTGGTTTTCAATACTAGAGATGTAATTATGTACAGGGCAGCTTGGATTCTGTTTCTAGGAATTTTACTATGATTGTTTGATCACAAGTGGCACTTTGCACTTTAATTACATGATAGTATGTTATTAACTGTGGTTTTAATTGTTCTTATGGAAGTCTTTTATAAAATGTCCTTTCAAGTTGTGCAAATTGGGTGAAGACTGTTTTAGTTATTTATTGTCACTTATCGATTGTGTATGCTCAGATGGTCTGATAAATTGATGAAGCATATGATGTTGATAAAACAGCCATGAGCCCTAAAAGATTATGATATCGCCAGATTGGTATGGATTAGGCACACAACATGGCGAACCCCTTTAGTCTATGTTTTAGGATTTTTGGAGGTTTTGGTTGTTTAGAGCTTACCGCTACATCAGAGGATATTGTACGAGATTAATTGGTTATTTATTGAATATGGGACTGTGCATGTATTTTGGCTGCTATAACAATGTATCGTATATATATTTATTGCTTTTACATTTTTACGGTCATGTGACCGAAATAAAGTATTACTTACTAGAAAGCCCATTGCTATTCACAATCTGGCAGGCAAAAAGAAGCCAAAAATCATAAATGAACTCCAGATCAGACCTGGAGTATGTCTAGCGTCAAACATAGCTAACCTCTGGTACTGTAACACCCTACCTAGGAATTAACCCCTTCCGTGCGTCGGACGGCTGGGAGCCGTCCGACGTCACGGTGGGCATGTGTGTCGGACGGCTCCCAGCCGTCCTAGCTCCCACCCACGGGGGAAGCGCTGGTGCTCCCCCGTGGGCCGCCCTCCTACGTGCCTCCCTCAGCCCCCCCTTTCTCGTCATCAATGACGTCAGCGCGCGAGGCACGCTGACATTATTGGAGGTTTCCATTTTGTTTCGCGATGCGCTGGAAGCCATTTGCTTACATCGCGTTGGGGAACAAAGGTGAGTTTTGGCTCTGGGGGGGGGGGGATTTAAACAAAACCCTCTCCTTTCCCCCGATGCCTCTTTTGTGCATTTCTGATGCACGATCGTGCGTTCGTGCAGCAGGAATGCCCACTAGCGCCAGGGATCTTTTTTTTTTAAACAAATTTAAATGCCTGCAACAGCGTGCGGGGAGCGGTCCCTTAGGCAAGGGTCGCTCCCCTTTTGGGGCCAATATGTTTTGGCGGTCTGCCCCCCTGGGGGGGAGCAGATCTCGCCACTAATTAAAATTTTAAAAGCCCACTAGACCACCAGGGACTAACTGTGGGGAGTGGCCCCTTGGGCAAGGGTCACTCCCCATTGGGGGCAATGTTTTTGGCTGTCTGCGGCAGATCTCGCCATACAATGTTGCTTTAGATGCCCACTAGACCACCAGGGACTAACTGGGGGCAGATCTCGCCAATTAATTTAATTTTAAAAGCCCACTAGACCACCAGGGACTAACTGTGGGGAGTGGCCCCTTGGGCAAGGGTCACTCCCCATTGGGGGCAATGTTTTTGGCTGTCTTCCCCCTTGGGGGGGCAGATTTCACCATACAATGTTGTTTTAGATGCCCACTAGACCACCAGGGACTAACTGGGGGCAGATCTCGCCACTTAAATTAATTTTAAAAGCCCACTAGACCACCAGGGACTAACTGTGGGGAGTGGCCCCTTGGGCAAGGGTCACTCCCCATTGGGGGCAATGTTTTTGGCTGTCTGCCCCCCTGGGGGGGCAGATCTCACCATGTAATGTTATTTTAGATACCCACTACACCACCAGGGACTAACTGGGGGCAGATCTCACCACTTCATTTAAATTTAAAAGCCCACTAGACCACCAGGGACTAACTGTGGGGAGTGGCCCCTTGGGCAAGGGTCACTCCCCATTGGGGGCAATGTTTTTGGCTGTATGCCCCCCTGGGGGGGCAGATCTCGCCATGTAATGTTATTTTAGATGCCCACTAGACCACCAGGGACTAACTGTGGGGAGTGGCCCCTTTGGCAAGGGTTGCTCCTCTTTTACGGGGGTGAATATTTTATTTATACTCCTAGGCCCACCTATCCCTTAGCTTGGCTGGTGCATATTTGCATATGTGATTGTAATGTTTTTTTCTCCTTTTTATTCTAGTGTAAAGCTTTTGATTCTTGTTTGCGGTTTCGGCAGTGGTTGTTCTGCAGTTTTGCGTAGTTGCATTTATTTGGTAAGAAAAACATTTTTGTTGTGTTTACTCCAAATGAGTATAATTGTCATGCATGAATGAATTTTTTTGTAAGTGGTGTGATAATGGCAGCATATTTAGTTAGTGTTTTGAGCATGAAATTCTTTGCGATGTGTTTTGCATTGTCTTATGTGTAATTTTCTTTTCTTTTTCTTTTTCATTTTTAGTGGGATATTGTTGATCCTTACTGTGTCTGTGCAGAGTAGGTGGTGGTGAGTCTAGCTGCTTCTGGCAAGTGAGTGGTATAGTTTTGGAGTATATAGGTCTTTGTGATAAAGACGCATTTTGTTTATTACTTATTTTACAAAGTGTTTGTTGTTGTTGACTTGTTTGACCAGTTACCTTTATTAGTAAGGATTATGGCTAGCCGTAGATTTACTGCTCAGCAGGTGGTTGGTATGCTTTTTGAATCTTCCTCTGACCATGATTATGAGACTGACATTGAGTCTGAGGGAGAGGAGGGAGGGGAAGATTCAGGCAGTGAGTTTTCTCTCCACGTGGAATCATCGGATGATGAAGCTACTCTCAGTGCGGATGAAGCTACTCTCGGTGTGGATGAAGCTACTCTCAGTGCGGATGAAGTGCCTGTTTTAGAGGAGGGCACTGATGTGCCGATAGTGCAAGAGGCATCTGGATTGCAGCCTGGGGCTGTAAGGCTTCCCATTGGTAGTGCTGGACTCTGGGTTGATCCAAACATGGTGCAGCCGGTGTTGCCTGCCTTTAGTGGTGATGCAGGGTGTAGAGTGAATTGTGAATTTTTTTTGCCTATACAGTTTTTTCAGTTGTTTAAGGATGATGTATTTTTGGCTGAGATAGTTGAGCAGACTAATTTGTATGCTGAACAGTATTTGAGGGACAACAGTGCCAGACTTAGGCCCCGCTCTAGAGCTACCCGGTGGACTCCCACAAATCTGGATGAGATGAAGAAGTTTTTGGGTTCGACTTTTTTGATGGGCTTGATAAGGAAGCTGTCCCTGACTTCATATTGGTCTACCAGTCCCTTGATGGCAAAGGCCATATTTCCTGCAATTATGAGTCGTGATCGGTATTTACTTTTACTTCGGATGCTGCATTTTGTTGATAATGCTTTGGCGTTGCCACGAGATCACCCTGACTGTGACCGTCTTTTTAAGATTCGGCCTGTTCTTGATCACTTTGTAGATCGATTTTCAGAGATCTATACTCCAGGCAAAGAAATATCTATTGATGAGTCTTTGGTCCTGTTCAAGGGCCGTTTGGTTTTTAGGCAGTACATTCCTAGCAAGAGGGCACGTTATGGAATTAAGCTGTATATGTTGTCTGAGAGTAGGACAGGATATGTCTTTAAGTTCCGGGTGTACACTGGTAAGGATTCCACTATTGACCCCTCTGGTTGTCCGTCCACTTTAGGAGTTTCAGAGAAAATTGTGTGGGAACTTGCTAGAGGACTGTTTAACAGAGGTCACCATTTGTACCTTGATAACTTCTACACTGCTGTGCCATTGTTTAAGGAATTGTTAAAAGTGGACACTTTTGCTTGTGGCACAATCCGCTCTAACCGTAAAGGCTACCCAAATGAGCTTGTTTGCAAAAAGCTTCAGAGGGGACAGTGCAGTGCTTTGCGTAGTGAGGAACTGCTAGCTGTGAAATTTGTGGACAGGAGGGATGTGTACATGCTGACTACCATCCATGATGAGAGTACTTCACCTGTGACTGTTTGGGGTCTGGTTGCTGAAGTGCGCAAACCTGTGTGCATTGTAGACTACAATAAGCACATGGGTGGTGTCGATAGAGTAGATCAGAGGTTGGAACCTTACACTGCTGTTCGTAAGGCTTACATTTGGTATAAGAAGTTGGCCATCCATTTCTTCAATTTAGCAACTTTTAATGCTTTTGTAGTGTTCAAGGAGTGTTCTCCTGCATCAAAGATGGCTTTTGTTCAGTTTCAGGAGTCTGTGATAGGCAGCCTTGTTGTTGTGGAACAGGCAAGTGTTCCTAGAGTTGGAGTGGTGGAGGATGTGGCTAGATTGAAAGAGCGCCACTTTCCCGATTTAATTCCTCCCATGCCCAAAAAAAACAATCCCTGTAAGAGATGTAGAGTCTGTTTGAGAAGAGGTATGCGGAAGGAGAGTCGTATGCACTGTGCCGATTGTCCTTCTAATCCTGGGCTGTGTGTGCCCACATTTTTCAGATTGTATCACACTCGAAAGAGTTTTTGGGAGCAACCGTGAGTCTAATAGTGTACTGCCTGGTCTGTATGGTTTTATATAGTTGTTGTTCAGTTTCACTGTTGGCATTAGAATGATGTCTTTAGTTATTGCTGTTGTTTTTGTAGTTATAGTTTTGTATCTAGTTGCAATTTGTTTGTGTTTTTATTCTTGTTAAAAAAAATTGATGACGGTGTGCGTGGACTGTCACTTGGCTGACTGTGTGCGTGGACTGACGCTTGGCTGATTGTGTGCGTGGACTGGCGCTTGGCTGACTGTGTGCGTGGACTGGCGCTTGGCTGGTGGTGTGCGTGGGCTAGCGCTTGGCTGGCGGTGTGTGTGGGCTGGCGCTTGGCTGGCGGTGTGCGTGGACTGGCGCTTGGCTGGCAGTGTGCATGGGCTGGTGCTTGGCTGGCGGTATGCGTGGGCTGGTGCATGGCTGGCGGTGTGCGTGGGCTGGTGCTTGGCTGGCGGTATGCGCGGGCTGGTGCTTGGCTGGCGGCATGCGTAGACTGGCGCTTGGCTGGCAGCGTGCGTGGACTGGTGCTTGGCTGGCGGTGAGTGTACTGGTGCTTGGCAGGCGGTGTGCGTGGACTGGTGCTTGGCTGGTGGTGTGTGTGGACTGGCGCTTGGCTGGCAGTGTGCATGGAATGGTGCTTGGCTGGCGGTGAGTGGGCGGGCGTTTGGCTGGCGGTGTGCGTGCGCTTGGCTGGTGGTGTGCGTGGACTGGCGCTTGGCTGGCGGTGTGCGGACTGGTGCTTGGCTGGCGGTGTGCGTGGACTGGTGTTTGGCTGGCGGTGTGCGTGGGCTGGTGCTTGGCTGGCGGTATGCGTGGGCTGGTGCTTGGCTGGCGGTGTGCGTGGGCTGGTGCTTGGCTGGCGGTATGCGTGGGCTGGTGCTTGGCTGGCGGCGTGCGTGGACTGGTGCTTGGCTGGCAGTGTGCGTGGACTGGTGCTTGACTGGCGGTGAGTGGACTGGCGCTTGGCTGGTGGTGTGCATGGACTGGCGCTTGGCTGGCAGTGTGCATGGAATGGTGCTTGGCTGGCGGTGAGTGGGCTGGCGCTTGGCTGGCGGTGTGCGTGCGCTTGGCTGGCGGTATGCGTGGACTGGCGCCTGGCTGGCGGTGTGTGTGGACTGGTGCTTGTCTGGCGGTGTGCGTGGATGGGCGCTTGGCTGGCGGTGTGTGAGTAGTGACTTGCTGCTGGTCACTACACACACTGCTAGCTAAACGCCACGCCATGCAATCCATTAGCTGGTGTGGTTGCTGTGTCAGGAATGTGGCCGTGTGAAAGTAATGGGGCCTTGAATGGCGCTGTCTGCTGGTGTGAGTGTTGTAATGTGCTGGGCCCGCGGCTGGCGGTGTGAATGGTTTTGTATGTGTCACACGTATGAAAGGTGTGTGAATGGCCTGTAAAGCGGTTGGTGCCTTGTCATGGCTTTACAGCTCACGAGCTGTGAGTCAATGGTTCAGTTTCTCGTCCTTTCAATTATTAACAGTGCATTTCATTTTTGTGAAATCTCTGGTTAATACAACTGTATATACTGAACCATCACTCACCCTCGTGCCAAATCCAACCAGTATGTCTGTGTGCTTGAAGAATAGGTGGTTGTGCAGAAATATTTGTCTTTTCTGTGTTTCTCAAGCAGGGTGTACCTTGTCCCTTTTTGTGAATGTTGTAATGTGTTGGTTTCGTGCCTGGTGGTGTGAATGGTCTTGTGTGTATCACGTATGAAAGGTGTGTGAATGGCCTGTAAAGCGGTTGGTGCCTTGCCGTGGCTTTACAGCTCACGAGCTGCGAGTCACTGGTTCAGTTTTTTGTCCTTTTAATTATTGACAGTGCATTTCATTTTTGTGAAATCTCTTGTTAATACAATTTTATATACTGAACCATCACTCGCCCTCGTGCCAAATCCAACCAGTATGTGTGTGTGCTTGAGGAATAGATTGCTGTGCAGTAATCTTTGTCTTTTTAGTCTCTCTGCCAAGGTGTACATTCCATCTAAGAATAACCTACCAACTGTAGATATTGTCGTAAACTAAACACCCATGGGAGTACATGGTGATGTCTCTCTTGTGGATAACAACACGTTATCTTATCCACAATGTCCTGCAAACCTCAAAATGTCTGTCACATTTTCCTTGCATTATTGTGCAAAAATGTTCACGCTGCAGAAAGAAATTACAAATTTCCTACCCCCCGCCTTCCCCCAAGTATCCCAATAGAAATGGTACCTCACTCGTGTGGGAGGCCCAAGTACCCGCGACAGGCAAGGGCCCAAAACGTAGTGAGGCGACATCAAAATTGCCTATCACAAAACAACCTGGTTTTGCAAGGGGGGTCACCTGGGTTTTTGGCCCCGTGCTCGGCGTCCATCTAGGGAAACCTACCAAACCCACACATTTCTGAAAACTAGACACCTGGGGGATTCCAGGGAGGTGTGGCTTGCGTGGATCGCCCAACGTTTTCTTACCCAGAACCCCCTGCAAACCCCAAATTTAGCTAAAAAAAAACACTTTTTCCACACATTTTTGTGTGGGAAAGTTGTGGCATCACCGGGCTGACACAAATTTCCTACCACCCAGGGTTCCCCCTGGTCTCCCGATAAAAATGGTGCCTCACTCGTGTGGGAGGCCCAAGTACCCGCGACAGGCAAGGGCCCAAAACGTATTGAGGCAACATCAAAATTGCCTATCTCAAAATGACCAGGTTTTGCAAGGGGGGTCACCTGGGTTTTTGGCCCTGTGCTCGGCGGCCATCTAGGGAAACCTACCAAACCCACACATTTCTGAAAACTAGACACCCGGGGGATTCCAGGGAGGTATGGCTTGCGTGGATCCCCCAACGTTTCCTTACCCAGAATCCCCTGCAAACCTCAAATTTTGCTGAAAAAGTCACTTTTTTCAGACATTTTTGTGTGGGAAAGTTGTGGATTCACCGGGCTGACACAAATTTCCTACCACCCAGCGTTCCCTCGGGTCTCCCGATAAAAATGGTGCCTCACTCATGTGGGAGGCCCAAGTACCCGCGACAGACAAGGGCCCAAAACGTATTGAGGCAACATCAAAATTGCCTATCTCAAAACGACCTGGATTTGCAAGGGGGGTCACCTGGGTTTTTGGCCCCGTGCTCGGCGGCCATCTAGGGAAACCTACCAAACCCACACATTTCTGAAAACTAGACACCCGGGGGATTCCAGGGAGGTGTGGCTTCTGTGGATCCCCCAACGTTTTCTTACCCAGAATCCCCTGCAAACCTCAAATTTAGCTGAAAAAAATCACTTTTTTCGCACGTTCAAAAACGACAGCTAGGCACTTTGCCAAAAAGGGGTCATTTTTCACTGTGAAATTGTGGTGTGTCCACGTTGCGTTTTGCGCCGTTTCCTGTCGCGGGCACTAGGCCTACCCATGCAAGTGAGGTACCATTTTTCTAGGAAGACTTTGGGGAACGCAGGGTGGGTGGAAATTTGTGGATCCAGGCATATTCCAGAACTTTCCACCACAGAAATGTGAGGAAAATGTTTTTTTTTGTCACTTTTTTAGGTTTGCAAGGGATTCTGGGTAACAGAACCTGGTGAGAGGCAGTCAAGTCACCCCATCCTGAATTTGCCTGGGTGTCTAGTTTTCAAAAATGTATAGGTCTGCTAGGTTTCCCTAGGTGCCGGCAGAGCTAGGGTTCAAAAACTACAGCTAGGCACTTTGCCAAAAAAGGGTCATTTTTCACTGTGAAATTGTGGTATGTCCACGTTGCGTTTTGCGCCGTTTCCTGTTGCGGGCACTAGGCCTACCCACATAAGTGAGGTACCATTTTTCTTGTAAGACTTTGGGGAACGTGGGGTGGGTGGAAATTTGTGGATCCACGCAGATTCCAGAACTTTCCACCACAGAAATGTGAGGAAAATTTGTTTTTTTTGAAAATTTTTTAGTTTTGCAAGGGATTCTGGGTAACAGAACCTGGTGAGAGGCAGTCGAGTTATCCCATCCTGGATTCCCCTGGGTGTCTAGTTTTCAAAAATGTATAGGTTTCCTAGGTGTCTCTAGGTGCCGGCAGAGCTAGGGTTCAAAAACTACAGCTAGGCAGTTTGCCAAAAAAGGGACATTTTTCACTGTGAAATGGTGTTGTGTCCACGTTGCGTTTTGCGCCTTTTCCTGTCGTGGGCGCTAGGCCTACCCACACAAGTGAGGTACCATTTTTCTCGGAAGACTTTGGGGAACGTGGGGTGGGTAGAAATTTGTGGATCCACGCAGATTCCAGAACTTTCCACCACAGAAATGTGAGGAAAATTTGTTTTTTTTGACAATTTTTTAGGTTTGCAAGGGATTCTGGGTAACAGACCCTGGTGAGAGACAGTCAAGTCACCCCATCCTGGAGTCCCCTGGGTGTCTAGTTTTCAAAAATGTATAGGTTTGCTATGATTCCCTAGGTGCCGGCAGAGCTAGGGTTAAAAAACTACAGCTAGGCACTTTGCCAAAAAAAGGTCATTTTTCACAGTGAAATTGTGGTGTGTCCACGTTGCGTTATGCATCGTTTCCTGTCGTGGGCACTAGGCCTACCCACACAAGTGAGGTACCATTTTTCTCGGAAGACTTTGGGGAACGCGGGGTGGGTGGAAATTTGTGGATCCACGCAGATTCCAGAACTTTCCACCACAGAAATGTGAGGAAAATGTGTTTTTTTGGACAATTCTTTAGGTTTGCAATGGATTCTGGGTAACAGAACCTGGTGAGAGGCAGTCAAGTCACCCCATGTTGAATTCCTCTGGGTGTCTAGTTTTCAAAAATGTATAGGTTTTCTAGGTTTCCTTAGGTGCCGGCAGAGCTAGGGTTAAAAAATAACAGCTAGGCACTTTGCCAAAAAGGGGTCATTTTTCACTGTGAAATTGTGGTGTGTCCATGTTGCGTTTTGCGCCATTTCCTGTCGCGGGCACTAGGCCTACCCATGCAAGTGAGGTACCATTTTTCTAGGAAGACTTTGGGGAACGCGGGGTGGGTGGAAATTTGTGGATCCAGGCATATTCCAGAACTTTCCACCACAGAAATGTGAGGAAAATTTGTTTTTTTTGTCAATTTTTTAGATTTGCAAGGGATTCTGGGTAACAGAACCTGGTGAGAGGCAGTCAAGTCTCCCCATCCTGAATTCGCCTGCGTGTCTAGTTTTCAAAAATGTATAGGTTTGCTAGGTTTCCCTAGGTGCCGGGAGAGCTAGGGTTAAAAAACTACAGCTAGGCACTTTGCCAAAAAAGGGTCATTTTTCACTGTGAAATTGTGGTGTGTCCACGTTGCGTTTTGCGCCATTTCCTGGCGCAGGCACTAGGCCTACCCATGCAAGTGAGGTACCATTTTTCTCGGAAGACTTTGGGGAACATGGGGTGCAAGGAAATTTGGGGATCCACGCAGATTTCAGATCTTTCCACCACAGAAATGTGAGCAAAATGTGTTTTGTTTTACAATTGTTTAGGTTTGCAAGGGATTCTTTGGTAACAGAAACTGGTGAGAGGCAGTCAAGTCACCCCGTATTGAATTCCTCTGGGTGTCTAGTTTTCAAAAATGTATAGGTTTGCTAGGTTTCCCTAGGTGCCGGCAGAGCTAGGGTTAAAAAACTACAGCTAGGCACTTTGCCAAAAAAGGGTCATTTTTCACTGTGAAATTGTGGTATGTCCACGTTGCGTTTTGCGCCATTTACTGTCGCGGGCACTAGGCCTACCCAAATAATTGAGGTACCATTTTTCTCGGAAGACTTTGGGGAACGCGGGGTGGGTGGAAATTTGTGGATCCACGCAGATTCCAGAACTTTCCACCACAGAAATGTGAGGAAAATGTGTTTTTTTTTACCATTTTTTAGGTTTGCAAGGGATTCTGGGTAACAGAACCTGGTGAGAGGCAGTCGAGTTATCCCATCCTGGATTCCCCTGGGTGTCTAGTTTTCAAAAATGTATAGGTTTCCTAGGTGTCTCTAGGTGCCGGCAGAGCTAGGGTTCAAAAACTACAGCTAGGCAGTTTGCCAAAAAAGGGACATTTTTCACTGTGAAATGGTGTTGTGTCCACGTTGCGTTTTGTGCCTTTTCCTGTCGCGGGCGCTAGGCCTACCCACACAAGTGAGGTACCATTTTTCTCAGAAGACTTTGGGGAACGCGGGGTGGGTAGAAATTTGTGGATCCACGCAGATTCCAGAACTTTCCACCACAGAAATGTGAGGAAAATGTGTTTTTTTGGACAATGTTTTAGGTTTGCAAGGGATTCTGGGTAACAGACCCTGGTGAGAGACAGTCAAGTCACCCCATCCTGGAGTCCCCTGGGTGTCTAGTTTTCAAAAATGTATAGGTTTGCTATGATTCCCTAGGTGCCGGCAGAGCTAGGGTTCAAAAACTACAGCTAGGCACTTTGCCAAAAAAAGGTCATTTTTCACTGTGAAATTGTGGTGTGTCCACGTTGCGTTTTGCATCGTTTCTTGACGTGGGCACTAGGCCTACCCACACAAGTGAGGTACCATTTTTCTCGGAAGACTTTGGGAAACGCGGGGTGGGTGGAAATTTGTGGATCCACGCAGATTCCAGAACTTTCCACCACAGAAATATGCGGAAAATGTGTTTTTTTTAACAATTTTTTAGGTTTGCAAGTGATTCTGGGTAACAGAACCTGGTGGGAGCCAGTCAAGTCACCCCATCCTGGATTGCCCTGGGTGTTTAGTTTAAAAAATGTATAGGTTTGCTAGGTTTCCCTAGGTGCCGGCAGAGCTAGGGTTCAAAAACTACAGCTAGGCACTTTGCCAAAAAAGGGTCATTTTTCACTATGAAATTGTGGTGTGTCCACGTTGTGTTTTGTGCCGTTTCATGTCGCGGGCACTAGGCCTACCCACGCAAGTGAGGTACCATTTATATCGGAAGACTTTGGGGAACGCGGGGTGGGTGGAAATTTGTGGATCCACGCATATTCCAGAACTTTCCACCACAGAAATGTGTGGAAAATGTGTTTTTTTGGACAATTTTTAGGTTTGCAAGGGATTCTAGGTTACAGAACCTGGTGGGAGCCAGTCAAGTCACCCCATCCTGGATTCCCCTGGGTGTCTAGTTTTCAAAAATGTATAGGCTTGCTAGGTTTCCCTAGGTGCCGGCAGAGCTAGGGTTAAAAAACTACAGCTAGGCACTTTGCCAAAAAAGGGTAATTTTTCATTGTGAAAATGTGGTGTGTTCATGTTGCGTTTTGAGCTGTTTCCTGTCGTGGGCACTATGCCTACCCACACAAGTGAGGTTCCATTTTTATCGGAAGACTTAGGGTAATTCATATTTGTAAAGCAACTGTTATTACCTATTGACTTTCAATGCATTTCTGCCTTCCAAATGAAAGACAATATGTAAAAAAGAAGTCATTTTGAAAAATGCCCGATAATTCTCATGCTAGTATGAGTATTCCCAATTTCGGAAATGTGCAAACATCTACTGTTTCTAAACTCTATATTTTGTTCCCATTTCAGAAATACATAGGTGTCTTTCATACCGATTTTTCCATGTATACATTTTCCCAGAATAATTGCTATATACCCGGTACATAATAAAAAACCATTGCAAGTCACTGCTCAGTTTTTGGCTCTGGGTTCGTCGGGTTCTTGGTGAACCTACAAGTCCTTTATATCCCCACAACCAGTAAGGTCTTGCGGATGTAGCGGTATATTGCTTTCAGAGAGCTGTCATAATTAGAAGAAGTTACAGGTGAAAACGTTAACACAAAAGACTGTTTTTTTTAACTAATTTTCAATTTTTCCTATATTTAACTGTCAGTTTCTATAAAGAAACCTTGAAGGATCTACACGAATGACCCCTTTCTGAATTCCGAATTTTGTCTACTTTACTAAAATGTATAGCTTTCCAGGATCGATCATTGCTTTCATACCCATTTCTACCATTAACTGGATGGAGGTTGAAAGCACAAAAATAGCAAAAATAGGCTATGTCCCAGAAAAATGCCAAAACTGTAAAAATGTTGGTTTTCTGACAAAAGTCTGTCATTCCCTAAAATCTGGTAAAATGGTGATTTCAGCACCACAAACCCTTTTTGATACCATTTGCAGGGAAAAACCCAGACGCTTTCATTTGCAGCCCTTTTTTCCCATTTTTCCCCCAAAAAAACAAAATGTAGCTGTATTTTGGCAAATTTCTGGGTCCCCTCCAGGGGAATACACAAACCCTGGGTACCTATAGAATTCCCATGATGTTGGAAGAAAAGGACGCAAATTTGGCGTGGATACCTTATGTGGTCAAAAAGTTACAGGGGCCTAAGCGCAAACTACCCGAAATAGCCAAAAAAAGGCTTAGCACAGGGGGGAAAAGGCCTAGCAGCGAAGGGGTTAATGGAGGGAGAGACTTCAAATAGAACCCTATAAAAAATAACGTTAAAATACATTTATTTCGATTTTTTTTAAATATAAGTCAATTTAATTGAATTTAAAAACATTTATATATAAATAAATAATAGTCATTATTTTATCATAAAAAATGTAATAGGGTTTTTAATATAAAAATAAATGTAACAATTTTTTAAGTTATTACATTAATTCAAATCAATTCTATACATTACTTTTAGAAATTTGAAATGCATATTAAATAAATGTAAGCATTGTACTGTTGGTGAGATTTTTTTACAATCTTTACAAAATTGAATTTGATAAATTTAACATATTTAAATATTTAATTCAAAAGTAACTTAATAGTGGTATAGAATTTATTTTACTTTGTTCTACATTTTAAACATAAATATATACAGTTATTTGCAGTAAGATTTATATTCCTCCCTCTACATGTGAATAGTAGCTAGTAGTAACTTTACCCTTGTAAACTAGGTTCCGCCCCTCGAATTCAGGATGTAGAGTAAAAT
Organism: Calotriton arnoldi; assembly: GCA_963921515.1. Classification (NCBI taxonomy): domain Eukaryota; kingdom Metazoa; phylum Chordata; class Amphibia; order Caudata; family Salamandridae; genus Calotriton; species Calotriton arnoldi. Next base: position 330,883 of record CAWUFW010011244.1, on the reverse strand, counting down.
AAGTCTATACTTTGTAATAACTTTACAATCAGAAATGTTGACTAGCTAAAAGTTGTAAAGTCACTTCAGTATTTATTGAAGGCAATAAATAAAGAATACATCTCTGAGGCTATCGTAATTAAGCCGTAGGTCAACAATTAGGACAAATAAATCAATCCTGGAGTGAACCATTCATTAACAGTCTTGTGCAGATATTTTGGGTTTGATTACAAGTTCAGCGGTCCACAGAACCATAGAACCCGTGGTGGCGGTCCGACCACCACCGCACTGTGGAACTGCCTTAGTATTACAACTGCGGCGTTCAGTCCACCACAGGACAGCGGCGACTGCCAGGTATCCAGGATCCCACGGCGTTCGCACAGCAGTCAGAGGCAGAAATATGCTTGTGGTGCAGCAGGGGCACTGCTGAGCATATTTCGAGTTGCCTCACCACCACCCTTTTCAAGATGGTGAGGCAACTAGGGGGACCCTAATAGTGCCTCTTGCCTCCTCAGGGCCCAGGGGGTGCATGCAGGGTGGCACATGTAGTGCCGTCCTGAATTTGCACCCCCAGTTTGTGCACTGTGTGGCATGTAGGCCACATCTTGCAGGAAGGTGCAGTTGGTGCTCTGGGAGCGGCAGTCTGCATGTTAGGCTCTTCTATGAGCCTAACGGATGGCATCTGTCAAACTGCTGCATGACCACCTGCCAGACCAGGATTGAAGTCCTAATCTGGCAGGCGGTTGCACCATGGGTTTGGCAGTCCTACAGCAGACAGCATGTTGCACTGTCCACTGTAGGACCACCAAACTCGTAATCGCCCCTTAGACTTTATGGTGCGTTACTAGTTTCAAGATAGTGCTGGTAATTGTAGTTTATCTTGAAACTGCCAGTCCTTTGCATCCATAAATGAACAGGAACAAATAAGTTCACTTTTGACATGCACTTGACAACACGAGCTATTTGAACAGGCTCTATTTTATCCTTGAAATGCCTGTGGGGCTTGTAGAATCCTGACTACATGGACACCCTTCGTGGGACCCTGCATGACAGCAGACATAAAAAACAAGAATTAAAGAGAGCCAGAACACTTCCGAGCACTCCACTTTGAAGAACTATAAAAAGCTAAATAAACAAACTTTAAAATGTAATTAAATTAGATTAAATTAAACTTAAAGCAAACACACATTTGTGCCTAAATTAGAACTATAAAGCGAGGAAACAAGGATCACCAGGTAGGCCAGGAATTTCAACAATGCAACAGTCAGATCCAACTTATCTCAATACAGTAGTGTACTTTGAGTCTTAATCTGACTTTCAACAGTGTCTACATTTAGTGAGGTCCTTTTTAATTGAGTTACTCGACAGAATAGTAAAATCCCCAGTGATTATAAAAGAGGTGGGCAATTAAAAGCTAAAAGTAGTGTTTTGATAGGATTACCAGAATTGGGCCAAATATCTTTTCTACCATGCAGCGTGAGTCCTGAATATTAGGTAGGGAATATCATTATTCGTTAATATTGTTGCCAAAATATTGAGAACAAAAATATCAACTGGTAAGTATGTGTGGATTTTTAATTCCTAACTCCACATTTATGTACGATATATATCTCTTCAAGGTGCGTAGATGTCGAGTTAAGAATACTAACTTTATACTTCCCTATATGAATGTACTTTCCAATATTTTTGTCCTCGACATATTGACTTTGATATTAAGGAATAAAGATATTTCCTACTAGATATACCACAACCCTACCATACATATCTGTTTACGTAAGTATTTGATAGCTTTTACCCACCTCTTTTTTTTAAAAACGTACCCATGATTTTGGAGTCAATTATATCACTGCATCTCTAATATGCGGCCTGTAAGTAGAGCATTTTATATCACTCGCCTAAAGGTAACCACATTTTTTTTGCCCTGACAACTGGCGTCATATTTAAAAAGAAACATATGCCAATATCTCATAAATCCATTCTATTTTCTCTCTTTTTTAATTTCACAGTCCATTATCATTCAAAGCAACAAGTCACAGATTTTCATCCAGTCAACTTTCTACAAAAGCTGCTTCCATTGTTTTTTTTCTAATAGTCATACATCGCTCACTATGAGGTTTTGATCAACTAGCCTTTCACCTCTTATATCTTCTCAGCAGTGGTGGCTGGTGACATTTGAAAGTGGTGAGGCATAAAATATCGGATGACTGATGTGTATCAAGCGAGCGTAGCGAGCTAGCCCGACTGTCATAAAGGCTGGTTGGGGGAGGGGTGTTCTTCCCCTGAGAACATTTTGAAAAAAGATTGGGCAAATGGTGCATTTTCAATCAAATTTGAGAAAGTAAGAAGGTTAATAAGGCAGTTGTGAAAGCGTAGTATGACATCAATAAAAAAGATTTCACATGAAAATGATATAGGTAGCTTCTTATTCAGTATAACCACAGAATGACATCACTTTTCTCTAGGATATACACTCAATTTGTTTTGGCATATGCTACTTATTTTTAATAAGTAACAGCCTGCATCAATGATTGCCACTGCTTTTATATACTAAAGTGGCACATCACACACCAGTCATTGTCATCATATGCACAGTTACCCCATAATATGGCAGACATACACTTCATGTAACTAATTAACCACCACAGACCAATCAGTGCCATAGGATGCGTTTCATATTTCCCCGCATATTCCGCCAATGCCATGATGTACTCCAGCCATTTGCCATTTGCCAATCAACCCCATGGTGTGCCCCTCATACCCCGTCTGCCATTTAGTGCCATATTGTGCCTCAGACCTCTGACTTACAACACTTAGAGCCATAGTGTACTCCAGGGATCACCTTTTAACCATTCTATGGATATAATGTGCCAGCGTTAGTCTGAAATGCTATTTAAAGCTGTGATGTGCTCCAGGTAATCAATGGCCATAACATGCTACAGATTTTTTTCCTTATTCCAGTTAATGGCATGATATACCCCAGGTGCACATCATATGCCAACCAACCTCTTGATGGGCTCTAGTTACTGTGTTGTGCTAGTTAGCTCCCTTGGTGCTCAGGTATTCTCCTGCAAACCTGACAGCACAGTGTAACCCACACACGCTAGTCAATGAAACATTTTGCACAATCCATGAATTCATGTATTCAGATCCACAGTCACACATGCTCTCAGCAGCATAAACACGTACCAACACCTCTCACTGGCACAGAAATAACAAACGGATTGCACAAACAGGCAGGCTAAGTTAACGTTGCACAATGTAATTTAGTATGGACACTGCCATCGAGCTATTCCTACATGCCTAGCTGCCTCGATCACCCTGTGCATTTCTCTCCCTGACTCACTGCAATGAGTGGAATGCTGTGGTGGTGGCAAACGGCATAATGCGCAGCAATAGTCTCTTCGACAAAGAGAGCAGCATACCATCAGCAGAAACAAACCAGGGGGCCAATGTATGTTTTTATTTATATAGCATGAACTCGACCCGAAGGTATCGGCGCGCTTTACATGAGCCCCAGCTGCACTGCATTACAGACGGGCACATTCATTGTTAGGCACGGAGAGATTTAAGTGATTTCAAATCACTTAAATCTCACCTTGCTGATTTTGCCCGGAATCACAGGATGTTGAGCCTCCCGCCGAGACTTGAACCCTTGAACCCCAGCTAGCTTCAAGGTCGGCCGATGTGACAGCCCTTTGTGCACGGCATTTATCCAGCTATTTGCCTATTCAGTCACGACAGAGAGAAATTAAACGGGTCCGATTAGACATAGGCCATTTTAAAGGCACTAGTAACAATGGGCCTTGTGGTGGAAAAGAGCCAATTCAAAAACCCAATCTCGGTCATTTCTCTGAGGGTAACATTATAGGCCTGGCTCCCGCCTTGTGCCGGTGAAAGGCCTATTCAAGGCCTTCAGCAACGCGAGGCCTCTATGCCCCAGCTTGCCTCCAGGCCCCCAGAGACCGCTGCCTTATCATCTGTCAGCCGGCAGTCAAAATATTCCCACCCTGAATTGGCCGATAAATTGCCTCTAACTGGACGTTTCTTGGCTTGCACGGCCTCTGGGGATCTGGGCGTATGGCTTTCTCAAAGCATCCTGCCGCCTGTTACTGGCCCCCGGGCAAGTCTCCAGATCAAACTTTTCTCTCTCCCTTCTGCTTTTCTGGGGACACTCGGAAGTGGACAAAGGCAATTTAAGAGAGTCAGCTAGCATTTACTTTCTCACGGTGGCAAATGCGCATGAAGAAGAGTTATACCAAGTTGGTATAACTCTTCTTCATGCGCATTTGGTATTACCAACACCGACGCCAGAAAACAAACTAAAGGCACCTCACTTGCGGCCGGCATGACTCGGGTCGCGGGTAAGGGTCGGGTGGGGGGTTATAAGTAAAATTTAAAGAAACTTACCAGTTACCGGGTCCCGTGCTGCCTCAGCTCCGGCCGGGTCCCGCATCGCGTTTTCCCAACTGTAGCAGCACTGAACACGAGGTGTCTGTGGCGCGGTCTGCTCCGACGTGACGTCACGGTCACAGTCATGCTTGCTTCAGCATAGAAATGGCCAATCACTGTCTGCATGGCTTCATAAGCCATGACAGTGATTGGTCATACTTGGTTACACAGTACTGTGCCACCCACGCGCGGCGCCCAATGCTCAGGACTGCGCGCTGGTGCAGGAGAGGCCTGGCATTGGCAAACGACGCGTGCCTCTCAGCCAATCCAGACGCTGCTCCAGCAGCGCCAGGATTGGCTTGAGCAGGGGATACTCCCCGCTCATTAGGAGACCGGGGGCTGCGGCATGAAACAACCCTCGGTCTCCTAATGTGCAGCCTAGTGCGCATGTTCGGGCTGGTCAGAAAAATGATCAGCCCAAAACCGAACATGCACACTAGACCACCACCACTGACCCTTGCTGCATGTTGTTGTGCCTGCTGCCAGTGCGTGCCCCACCCCCTTCAGAGCCATTGCACGCCTGACTGCCTTGGGCATGGCCCGGTGACCGGCCCGGATGGATTAATTATTTGAGTGGACTCTCTCTGGAGTAAGTTAAATTAACTTAAACTGTTGTTAAAGTTAATTTAGTGACACTGACAGCGCCCCGATTGTGTGTAGTGGGGCAACGCCCCAGCGCCCTGATGGACGCACCGCCACTGCTTCTCAGCTTTGGCATCTAAATTTATATATATTCAATCCACATGCTTTTTGTGTTAATAAGTGTATGAGGGGCCCCACTAAGAGTTCCCAGTTAGTGGGGCGCTGCAGGGACTGGAATTGACAATTTCGGTTGGTATCTCCACATGAGTTAACGGAGATTACAAGTTATTTCCACTAGAATGTGGACCCTGAAATATTTGGTCCAATTTGACGTGCTTTTCCTTTTTCTATGGTAATTAACAAGCAAAATCTGCATACACTTACCACGTGTTGGAGCAGCAGCAGTGCGAGGGCAGGCTGCATTTAACTTCTCCTGCCATGTAACACCCGGCCAGGCAGATGCTGGGTAAACCAGATGCATGCAGCCCCCAAAGTTCTGCAGTAAAATTCAGGACGGGTGTCTCCAGGCCCGGGATTATCGCATCCAGAGTTCGTGGACCTCTGGGCAACTTGTAATAAGGGCCTTTGTCCCCCTCCAACACTCTTTCAATTATGTCATACTACATTTAAAGTGCCTACCTCTCCAGTCTGCTAATATTCTAATTCAACAATACATGCAGCACAACATCTTATTATACCTATTTATTAAATGTGTATAAAAACACCTCAATTTTATTCTTTTACACAACTTTGGTCAAACTGGAAAATGGTAATTTAATTATATCCTTCACCTCTTGAAAAGAGTAAAAAGTGCATCTTGGGAGGGACTGGGCAACTATAAACTACTGGGGGAACAGTCGAGAGAAAGGGTTGAGAAGTTCATAGGTTGGCACCCTAGTCAGGTGTCAGTGAGGACTGCCCAGTATACCTAGTGTAAAGGGGTTGTAGGAAGTGCTGATGGAAATCTGGCATCCAAAACATCTTGAACAACAGTAGCGAAATATCACTCCTGATCCCGGTGCACAGCTTTAGATAGGGATTGTCCCACTTAATGATTCACATTTTTTTTTTTTTCAATTTATAGCGAAAATGATCAAGTACTCCGGCATGTTAGTGATGCTTAATTTATTAATCTTGCTTTTGCACACGTGAGCTGCTTATGCATTTCATTGCTTCTCATGTCCCAGATATGCTCATCCGAGCCTTTTTCTGAGCACGTCAAAACACATAAATACATCCTTGGTAGCGAGTCACATTATACCCAATGCATTTCGGATTGTAAAAAAATCCTTCTTCAGGGGTTCACTACAATAAAAGGATATTGCAATTAAAACGAGGCTACAAACCCCATAATAAACAGCAAATATATTACAACAAACACATTGCATTGCCCTGCTGGTTATCAACGCTTTCCCGCTAAAACACCGTGCATGATGTTACCACACCTCTACTTGGACAACAGCCTAACTTACACTTCAGTTTTAAACACCTCGGTTATAAAACAATCCCCCTAGTTACGTCGCATCCCTACATAAATTCTTAAACCTCCTTCATGTTACCCGATAATTTATGTCCCTGTTCTTAGCTCCATTAACTCATACCTTTCAAGACTTCTTGCCACATCTCTCCCTTTTCTCAAAACATTTCACTGCATCAAGCAGTGCTGCACAATCTTCGTCACACCCCTCTGTTATAAATCATGTGACATCACCCCTCCTTTGCAATTAAACTGTTCACCACCTGTCCTGAATCATCAATCACGAAGTTTACGCTCATAACTCCATCACCCACAATGCACCACTATTTACTTAACCAAAACATGGTGATACCTGCTGTCTTGCCCACACCCCGTGTTTCCCCGAGCATACAAGTGCTTAGCCCCGCCCACCCTTGTGATGTTAACAATTACGCTGTAACACAGATGTTCAAATGCATTTAAACAATGTCATTTTGTTGAAACATATCGTTAACAATTATATTTCATGTCCATCAGTGGTATGAGACCAACTCTCCATTTACAAAGATCCTTCCATTTTAAGAATATGCATATCACGTGAGTGATCGTATCCGTCGAATTTGATTTGCCATTACATCTTGCCTAGAGGGAGAATGCCATCATTTTCCAATAGGGGGTTCTCCAGGTAACATCTGGTGTGAGAAATGGCTAAGCTGCCAAAGATTGTGAAGTCAAGCCCAGAACTAAGGAAAAGGCTATCTGGGGGAAGACAGGAAACACACTCAAAATAACTGTAACTCTGGGGTCAATAATGATAGCTGTACCAGCGATGATGTGGCACTAGGCCACCCAATAGTCTCAACAATCTTACATATGAAATATCTTCAAAGCCATAAAGACACAGTTCTGACAGGACACCTTAACCGTCAGTTTTGGCCCCAATGCCGACTACTCAAGTACAGCAAAAGTGGAGGGTAGAGAAAATAGTGCAAGTGGCACATTGCTTATTTGTAGTGTCAAAATCAAGATGGTGCCCTCTTTTCTAGCAGCAAAAGCCACCGTGGCCACAACAGTGGAAAGGACCCACGGCCCCAGGTTGTTCCCAGGGTGTCACCTAATGCGGGAAGAAGGTGACCCAAAAGTGCAATGCCCCTCCCCCCCAGAGGAGGGCCTTTCCATGATTAGAGGAGAGTATATGGTTTGATGAAAGACCATGACGTGTCTCAACCAGTCTGGGCATCACAATGTCCCGGTTTGGGATCCTTCCCCCATCTCTCTTTCAGGAGTCAGCATTCTTTTAAATTCTCCCTATCCAGATCTTTCTTGCAATGGCCAGGATGGATCAGGGTTTTTTTGGTGCAGCAGTATCCATTCAAGCGTCGTCCCTTCTTTCCATTTCATCCAGTATTCTTTCCAAGTTTTCTGGTTCATCGTATTCATATGTCCAGCTCTCCATATTAATCAGCATTCTTGCCTGTTCCAGCAGTCTATACTTCACTTTTCCTCAGCTGGGGTCTAAACGCCGAGAATAGTTTCCCCTTTAAGTTAGTTTCAAATAAAAAGTCTGGCAGGAAAAATATCAGGTTATTTTTGTGTGTGCAAGGCCCATGTCATTTAGCTGCGGCCAGCATTTTTCTGGCCTGCTGATGTCGTAAGCGCAAAGCGAGAAATTGCCTTGGATGTGTTTGAGAGGGTTTAAGATGTGATCTCACCCAGTAAACTCCTTCGCATTCCATACAAAGGGTTGAAAGTTATGTTCAGGAGGGTCGGGAGCAGGGTGCTGAGAAAATCCACCATGTTGTCCTGTTCATCATTCTCAGGTATTCCAGATATCCACACATTATTCATCTGGCTCCTATCCTCCAAGTCTATGGTTTTTCAGCAGATCTCCCAAATCTCAGGGTCCTCAGGGTCCTAGTCATGTAGAGTATCCCATCTGGATTCCATCTCCATTACTCTTTGTTCCATGCTGGTCAGCTTGGAGTGGAAATTATTTATGTCCCCTCGAAGAGACTGCACTTCGGTGGAGGTGGTAGATACTGCTTCGCTAACTGGGCCTACGTAGACTTTAATATCTGCCAGCAGTGTGGCTAGTGTGGTATCAGACACCGCCGTCAGTGTCACCCTTGGCAGCCATGGCATCCCTCAGTACTTTAGACTTCCCCTTCCTGGCCACCAAGTCAGAAAAAGATAATTGCCTGGCATGCTTTGGTCTCATTCCCTGCTACACTGAGAATTCCCTGAAGCATCAGGGTCACCTGTCTCTGACACTCTGTTGCCCATACGGGGTGCCTGAAGGTCTGGTAGAGACTCTCAGATAGTCAAAGGCCCTAGCCACCTCTCAACCTCTGGCCAGTCAGTCCCACACAGTACAATAGCACTCCCAGGCACTCCAGACCAGTCCTTGCTCTGCACCTGCAGCACAAAACTGCTGCAGCACAAAACTGCTGCAGCACGCTGTGATAATCCTCAATAGCAGGGATCAGGTAGCCGACAGACCACCCTCCCTCCCCTGATACTCAGCAATTATACAGGTGATAGCCCAGTCTAAGATGCCCACTGAAGGCAATCCCACTATGGAGTGATGTGTGTTAAGAGGTTGATAGTCAAATACATGATCCTGATGCGCAGAGAATGATGAGGGTGTCCCAGGTTGGTAGGACAGCACTGGAAAAAAATGAGAACCTTGTGATCAAACTGAAGCATAATTCAGGCACAACACTATGATTTGGTATTTGATTCCAATCAAAAATGGCCACCCTTTGCTGCTTGCATTCAGCCTCCCATTGCCGGTACTGTTGTAGCACCTTCAATACTCACCAGCCACCCCTGGTGATGAGGGCCACTCTGTGTCACACCATCCCGAGCCAATATTCCTTACAGTGAGAGTCCTTTTAGTAGGCCGAGTTAGGAATTGCAACAAACCCAGGCTGTCAGTGGTTCCCTCCAATTGCCCCTGTCGCGCATTATCGATGTCCGGTTGGGGGAGGGTTGTACACTGTTCTCCATCTATAAGGGAGGCAGTTTGCCTCCCATTGTTCAACTCAGATCTGTCCACGGCATCTTCCTTCTGTGGCACCTCTTCACATCTTGGGGTGGAAACTGCGAAGAATAGTCATCTTGGGCCAGATAGGTTCTGTAGAGTTGCCTATGAATGGGATCCCCCAATCACGATAAATTTGTTGTGTCAGGCCATCCTGCGTAGCTTTGAGCCTATTTACATCACAGGAGTATCAGCCCAATGACGCCATTCTCTTTGGAGTCCAGCCACATCCCTGATCCAGGTGTATTAAAGAGCATATTCATTGCAATAATCATTAGGCTTGGACAAAATTTTAAATATGCCAGAGTAATCTGAGTAATTGTGTGTTGCTGTTGTGACACCAAATTACCAGAAAGTATGCCATTAGGCCCACTTGCGAAATTCAGAGCATTTGGGGCAAAAATGCCTACTACAAGAGCACAGGACCTGAGTACAAGTGGATGCTGAGTGCTGCTTTCATGTTCTGTTGCTTTTAGCACTATATTCTTAACTCAGAATGCATCCTCTGGTTCATTTTGGATGTGAGAATGAAAATAGTGCTAAATGCTTTTTTATGCGCCACACATAATTCTGCATAATCTTGTGCAATGTTTTTGTAATTTTCTGCAATCATTTTACAGCAAATTATGCAAAATACACCCACCCAATAATCATGTAGGCAGTTCTTTGCATAAAACCATATAATCTAGTTATTTGGGAAGCCTACTTTCCTCTTTGCCGTCTAAGACAATTCTGCTAGTCTTTGGGCTAGCTGCTATATATGCTGCGTAGAATTCCCGTAGAAGCCCGTCTGATTCTAAAACCTTTGCACATGCCATTCTTTTTACTGCCATAATGATCTCTTCTGGGGTCACGCTCCCCCCAGCTACTCAGCTCACTCCTGGGGCAAACAATGTGACAAGACCCCCTCCAGCAAATTCTCAGGAGTTGCTTCCAGTGTTCCCCCATGCTTGCATATCGCCTCATAATATTCCTTGATGTTTAATTGATAACCACTTGTGTGTAAGCCCTGATACCCTGTTTAGTGTTTAGTTCAGGTTTCTGCGTACCTCTTTTGATAGGGTTAGCCAACCACGCCAGCTAGGAGCTGGCTTTTTCTGTTTCCTCATGTGACTGTGTTATATGCTCTTTTTAATCATAACATCGCAATTTCGGCATGACTGCTGCAATTTCTTCTTTTCCCTACAGTATTCGTCTTTGCAATTCCAGGTGCTCCAGTCTTTGCTTTACTAATTCCTTGAGGGGCCATTTCTTAGTTGACCTCCTGCACTAGTATTGAGCTAACCTCCACTATCTCAGCAACGCACCTGTGAGAAGTTGGCCTGGCATATGCTGTCCACTAATTATAGTGGGCACCTTGCACCAGTCCAAACAACCCCTTATTGGAGATAGGTTAAAGACAACCTTATTGAAAGCTATCCTAGTGGTAGCTATGGAGAGCAGCCTTCAGGCTAAGTCTTGAAGGAATGTAAAGCAGCTTGTTTTACCAGTCTATAATCTCTTGAGTGATCAAATGAAAGAGCACCACACCAGGTATATATTCAAAATATATGTATTTATTGCTAAACACACCCCTCTAGTCTCTTTATGAGGCTAGAGTTCGAAGTACATAAGTTATAAGTTATTAAATCACAGTAATAGCACAAATACACGTTTGGGCCCTAGGGGCGTACCAAACCATATACCAATAAAGTGGTATGCGAACCACGACTGAACTAGACACTAGGCCTAGAGCCTCTAGAAGTGCTTGGACCACAAGGAACCACCCAAGGTAGTGACACAGGGGACCCACGGGAGAGCAGCGTGCAGTGTAAATACACAACCGCGATACGCCGTTAACTTCTATGGAGAAAGTCGGGATCGGGAAAATAGAGAAAAGGGACACTTAAGAGAGGACTAGGACAATTTCCCTTTGAGATCTAGGACTTTGAAGAGTCTCTACCCACGGGAGCACCGGAGTACTCGTGTTACCTCACCCAGGGAAGCCGGGTGCATAGGTGCCTTTCGGGGTCGGGTTTCGTCGTCGATTCGAATGGCGATCTGCTGCAAAGTGCTGCTGGTGGCCAAGAGAAAAGTGTCCGGGTGGATCCAAGAGTGGATCGGAGTTCTGAAGAACCTGAAAGCAGAGGGGACAGAGTCTGGGTCACTAGCCAGTGACCAGGAAGGCGATGGACAGATGCCCACCGATGTTGAGTGCTTCAGGTGCATTGACGGTCATCTTGACTCTTCAGCCACGAGGTCCAGGAGGCGTTGTCGGCAACCAGGAGCAGGATTCGGGCTGGTACACGATGTTTGTCGAGTGCTGAGGTGTCGGCGACCGGATTAGACCCAACAAGCCTTGGCAACAGCAAGTCTTGGTGAAGATGTAGATCGTCGATGGTGCAGACCAGCAAGGTCTGTGGAACTCACCCAGCGAGGGTAAGTGAGGGCAGGCCTGGAGCAACCAGGATGCCAAGTAAGAAAAGGATTGGCCTTCGTTAAGGGCTACTAGCCAACAGGCTAGCGACCGCGAAGGAGCCTTGTGATGCTGCACGTGGAGCTGGCTTACCGGACACTCGTGGAGTGGGGGCCAGTGATCTTCGGTGCAGGTGGTGCTGGAGGCTAGGGCTACTCGGAGCCCAAAGCACGACTTCTTGGGAGACCCAGAAGATGATGCACTTGCAAATGTGCTTGGTGTCCAGGGGTCACGGTCTCAAGTCACCCACGATAGCCACGGGCCTCAGCTTTGCTGGGGACTCAGGGTAGCCTCAGGGAAGTCTGAGAATCCACCTCTGGTGATGCGATGACTTCGGCGTCCGACGGGAGCTTCAGAAATGCGAACCAGACAGATGCTTCTTGGTGCCTGCCAAGCAGGGGAGTCACTCCCTCACCCCAAGGGAGATTCTTCAGTCCTCTAATCTTGTCGTAGAGCGTCGAAGGTCCAGGATTCAGTTTCAGAGTTTCGTCCAGGTATAATCTAAAGTCCTAAGGACTGGGTTCCTACCTTTATTCTAAAAATAGGGGTTGGACTACTCTGTGGCCCCACCTATGGGTGGGTCAGGGCAGAGGGGTGGCTACACCCCTTTCCCTTTGTCCAGTTCGCACCAAAGCAGGGGCTGCAAGCCCTGATCCGGTTTGAACTGGGGTATGCACAGGGACACCAAATGTGCCCCCAGTGCAGGACTTCAAAGCACCCGAAAGTGCTCCCGCCCAGCCCCAATACACATTATCCTGTCTGGGGAGGTGGTCACACCTCCCTGGGACAGGAAACCTATTGTCCAGGCCTCCCCTGCCGGAGTTTCGTCCAGCAGCAGGAGGCCAGACTCGTGTCTGTGGCAGCAGCATCCATTTTGTGATGCCAGGGCTCTGGAAAGAAGTTACCGGACTAGTCAGAGTTAACATGTCTTTCCCTCTAGAAGGGTGGAATGCTACCCCTGCCGCCAGGATTGGCGGGGGGTAGTATTCCAAGATGTTTGACACCAAACACGACATGTTTAGGTGCAGCCATTCCAAAGTTAGCATTTTACCGCGAGGATATAATGCGCTTAAGAGTATATGGTCAGGCTGCACTACAAACAGCATCAGAGATGGTCTCCGAACGCTGCAGAGGGGCCCTGCTCATGCAGGGGCACCCTCTCACATAGGAACCACGCACTCTGCCTTTAGGATTGATAAGGCCTGCCTTAGGAGTGACTTATAGGTTTATATGTGTGTATGTATTTCGTGATATAGGTAACCTATATCACAGTAAGGAGTGCATGCACCACCTTACCCAGGCTGCAGTAGCAGACCTGTGGTGTCAGTTTGGATGGCCTTCCAGGGGTGGCATAATACATGCTGCAGCCCCTGGCAGGCCTCTGAGGTACCTATGCCCTTGGTACATAGTATACCATATACTAGGGACTTATAAGGGCACTCCAGATTCCAATCAGAGATGTGCCTAAGGCACATGGAAACCATTTTACAGAGAAAGCAGATAGACTGGGGCCCTGAATAGCAGGATCCCAGTCCAACTAAGTCATAAACCAGCAAAACACCATAAAAAAGTGGGGGCAACCATATAGTCAGATTCCACCTTCCTACAGCACCTACCACTGATCACTGCTTTAAAGGCTTCCCATTGAATTAAAGTGGCAAAGGCCGACCCCTCATTTTCGGGGAAATATTTTTGACTTACTACCCCAATATTTTGTCAAAAGCTTGTTCCTCCAAAGCTTTACTTTTTAATTTCCAGCTTGGGACAGGAGTACTAATTCTTTCACTTTGCTAATGTTACGAGAAGGGGATAATGATCAATTTGTCTCCTAGTGAGAAATTCACTCTGGGGTACATCTAAGTGTAAGTACGGTGTGCATAGAAAATAATGTAGCGGACAGTGAAGCTCGTGCAAGCCGGAGAAGTATGAATAATCCCTAGTTGTATTGTGTAACACCCTCCATGAGTCCACCAACGTGCAATGATCCTGCCAATCCCTAAATTTCCTGGCAAGTGGGATTCAAGGCGCTTCTGGGAGAAGTGGGTGGGATCTATTCAGATTTATGTTTGCTACACAATAAAATCCACCCAACTATCAAAGAGTGAGGTGTGAAAGGAGCCATTACCATGAATATAAATTCTGAAAACTCTCCTTGTTCCACACTGGGGAGTTTACATTTGTTACAATGAAAACTCTGCCATTAAGCCTGCTATGTACAATAAGATAACGGCCTTCCTTATCTTTAATTATCAATGTTACATGAAAAGGCAAGCCCAGTCTAATCCAGATGAGGACTCCACATGCAAAAGCGGACTAGTCTGTATAATACAGGTGACCCTTCCATCTTTTCTGTCGGGCTCCATCTTCTATCACATTTAAATGAGTATCCTGCCACAGTGCAATATTTACACCCCGTCTTTTTAAATAAGCCTGCACTTTATACTGTCTGGACATATTATTGAGGCCTCTCACATTCCATGATAAAATTTTACGACTATTCCTTCACTCTTTTCCAACAGCAGAACTCCCTATCTGCCCCCTATTCAGCACTCGGATGCGCATTGTAGATTGCATCCTTCGTAACCCCTCCACTCTCGTTTCCAAGCAGTAATTTTGTCCCCGCTAACATACCTGTAAAACTAGTCCCCACTCCCCAAACCCAAGATAGTGAGATTACAGTTTCCCATCCAAGATATACCTCGAAATGCTAGTGAACAGCTTAGTATACCTCTAGCATACAATACAACAGTTGGGTTAGTACCTGCTCTGACACTCTCCTCCAGGTCGGCTCATGCAACCATCCAGCAATGCCAGTGAGTCTTAAAACAAAGAATCTAGTTCCTCCTTATTGATAATCATCCCGTTTTATTCATCATTGATAAATAAAAAGATATTAGCAAAGTCCAAGAGTTCTGAATCATATTCGGATATATCATAAAAAAAAAAATCTAGTTCCTATAATAAAAAATAATCTAGTTCCTTCTTATTGATAAACATCTAATGTAATGCAACATTAATAAATGAAAGAATATTGGAAAAGTCCAAGAGTTCTGGGCAATATTAAAATGCCAAATAATATTGTCTGCCGACCTCGAAGTATATCTGGGAGTGGCAGTGCTGGTTGAGTCGACTCAAGCTCAGTGTCATCTCCAGCCTCTTCCTCCATTGTGGGGGTCTCATCCACAGACCCTTTTGCAACTGAATATCTGCCACTACTGCCTTTGTCTGCCTTAAGCCTGTTACTCAGAAAGGGGTCTTCCTGCCACTGCTCTGCTTCTGTTGCACATGTTATGCTGAAGGCCAGGGCTCGGTCTAGTTTTCTCCAACATGGCGTTCAAGATTTGCTTTTAACCATTCTCACACGTCTCATGGGTCCACAAAAATATTCATCCCAGAGTCAGACACCACCTTCAGCTTTGCTGAAAACATAATGGCTTACTTAAGTAAAGCTGTTTTTTTAACTTCAAGAAAAGTAGCTTATTGTGTTTGATCTGTGGCTGTGAAAGCGAAGAACAGCATTATTCTAGACCTGTATCTCTTCTTTCTCTCTGTCCTATCCAGTCGCGGTAGTGGAGCAGTCTAAAAATAACAGGCCTGGCCGGAGCAACCAGAAAACGCTAGGGGCCGTTTTGAGTGCACAGAAAGGAGACAGGTTTTTAGGGGAAACAGCGTTTAGATCGTAACGACTTGCGATGTAATGCTTCGCGATGTAACAACGCGGTCATTGTAACGACCGCGTTGTAATGGCATGCGATCTATCACATGCGTAGTAAAGAGTCATATTCGTTTTTAGGGGCTATTATCTGATGGAGCCAGGTTTCCATAAATGTAATCATGTGCTTTCCTTCGATTCATTATTGTAGGCCTAAAATTGTAATAGTGTTTCTTGTGGCTCACCCGTCAGCTTCGGTCCAATATTCCAGGTTATGCACTTTCTATACTGTAGCTTTCATTTGCCCTTGTAAACTGTTAGCTATTAGTGTTAGGTCACCCAGCTCTTGTTATGTTTTTGTAATGCTCTAAAGTTTTTTTTCTGTTGGTCCCATGTCAATAACTAATGAATTTGTTTTCTGTCAAGCACATCTCTGGAGTCTTTTATGGCAGCCAGAAGTGTCCATTGTGTCTGACTGCCCCGCATTACTGCCCACATACACATGTGGTACAGATGTCTCGCCAGCAGATTCCAGCGGGGAAGCTGTCTGTTCCTCCACATCTCTTCCCCTGCCTCCGGTGTGCTGCCTCATATCTACCACAGTACTCAGACAGGTCACCCACAACAACCTAATCAGTTTACTTCTTCCACAAATAATCCATGAGATGAGGATCATTCCCTCAAAAGATTCAGGGCCTCATTTAATTGAAAATGACGCAGCGCCGCAGGCCATTTTGCGGCGCTGAGCTGCGTGATTTTAAAAGCACAGGGATGCATCATATTAACAACAATACAATGCATCCATGTGCTTTCCCCTGCGCTGGTGTACAGTTGGCTGCCATGCATCAGTGCAGGCATCCTTGCGTCATGTTGCAAGTGTTCCAGCGTTGCAGGAATGATTTGTTTTGGGAAGGAAGGGACACCTTCCAGCACAAAAACAATAATTGATGGCATTTTCCTCTTTCTGCAGCAGGCATAGAAAGAGGACAAAACGAGGAGAAATAAAAGTATTTCTCCTCTTTGCACCACTCCTATGCTTTAGGGAGGCGTAGAATTCAGATGCATTCCCAGTTTTAAAAGCATGGTGAATTTGGGAATGTGTCATGGTCCATGGATGTTGCATAAGAACAGAGTAATGCATGAAAGGGGCCCATATTTACAAGGCAATGAAAAATCCCACAGGGTGACTTTACGTGGCCTTGTAAATATGGGCAAATCCATTGCACATCGGTGCGCCAAAAAAAGTGACTCACTGGAGGCGCATTGGGCTTGTAAATGAGGCCCTCAGTTCAACTGTGTGCAGTTCAGCATTTGTATATTATCAGGGCATAAAGGTGCTACACCCACTGAGTCCACGGGTTTCCAGGTTCAATGACAGGATCATCCTCTATGCCACCTGAAAACTCAGCACCCAACGCTGCAGTTTTTGTTTGGGATCCCAACTTCATTTTCCAGATACATGTTTACTATATTAAACATCCTCTATAGTGTCTACATGAACCAGCTGCTTCACCGTGTAGTAATGCACTTAGGGCAGTAGGAGCTCATTTCTCAGGGCCCGCTCTACTGTAGGTAGTTCTGTGTAAGTATACCAGGCCCTTCCGGGCTGCACATGGGGACTTCTCCCATTGTCGCTGACTTCCATGAATCTAGTTTCTGCGCTTGGCTCTCCTTGGCCGTCTATCTCCAGGGAGTCACTCCTTACTCGAGACTCCTCCTTAGGCCCCACTTCAACATCTGAGTGGCTTTTTACTGTATAAATCAACCCCTGCAGTGTCTAAATGAACCTGCTACTTCCTTCTATAATAGTTGCGCTCAGGGCAGTTAAAGCCACCTGGGCCCATTCTATAAAAAATTATATTTATTGCAAATATATTAGTAATAACTTTGGGTCTGATTATGATGCTGGTCGGACTTCCGTCCGACCGGCACCGCAGCAGAAGCAGGACCGCCGGACTAGAAGTCGGCGGTCCCGCTGCATGCATTACGATGCGACAGCCTTCACTTTGCATTGTGGAGTGTGCTGTGGGCTGCAGCACACACTGTAGTACAGCATATACACATTTTATACATCCCTGCACTATGTGGCAGGCACCATGCGGTGCCTCCCACATGGTGCAGGGATGTTTGGGGGGCACCATAGTTGCCACCCAGGGCCCATAGCAGAGGGCAAGAGGGGAAGTGGGCCCTGCTAGGGGCCCCCAAAATCATTGTCTGCCTGCCTTTTCATGGTGGGTTAAACGCCATGAAATGGCCGGGCGGAAAAGGACATCCTAATTCCTATGGTGGTGCCTGAGCAGGCACCACCCTATTGTAGGGAATAGGAGTCCGACCGCCGCGCTGACATGATCCTTGATTGGTCGGATCCAATGGGCTTGATGGCGGTAGGACCATAATCGTAATCAGGCCCTTTATTTGGTTAAAATAACCACAAAAGTGCACAAAACAGCTGTGACACATCACAAGAGTTTCAAGTTAGAATTAAACTAACAACTATTAAAGTAATAAAAATGAGCGGTGCCCAATTTACTAGAATTCCATTTCATGAGTGAATAGGTTTGTCGAGGCCGTACATAAGAACATAGCGCATTATGGTGCAAGAGCAATATTAAAAAATAAAATAATAAAATGTACTGGAAGTTCTGTGTCAAGGGTTAATAGAGCTGTCAAATCATACTTAAAATCATAGCGCATTAAAGGGCATTAAAGGGCAAGGGAAATATTCAAAGAAGTAAAATCTGGCACATGCATAAACCTTAAAAAGACAGTTCAGACCATGTCAACAACCTTTGAGGCATACAGAATCAATTGTGCCTTGAATTGATCTTACAACATGAGTGGAGTCTGATGGAGCAGGGAAAATAAAAAAATTTAACCCCTAACAAATTATATAATTAATTAATTAAAAATGTTCGTTTAAATGTATTAATCAACATTGTATATGTGGGAATGGTAATATGCCAATGTATGTGCTAAATAATCTATTAATGAATGTCCGTGTGTCTAATCATAACGTAAGAATAAAAAAGCGTACTAAATAAAATAAATGCATGTTTGTGCTTCATAGAAATAAAATGTGTCGTTGCAAAAACAATAGTGATGGTAAGTAAGGAGCAGCTTAAATGTCGCTTTTTGCTAGGTAACAACTAATTGGGGTACGTAGACGGGAGGGAAACGAAAGGGATATTTTTCTCTATTTTAATTATGTTTTATTTGCCTCAAATTAGTGCTTCTAAAGTAGAACCGAGTGGCGATATAAAATGGCCGCCAGTGGGAAGATGTGCGCAGGCGCAAGGGGACACGTGGTACGGGATGAGATTGAAGAAATCTGGAACCTCGTGATGTCTCTGAGAGGCTAGGATGCAAGAAATGGTCAAGGCTGGTGTGACCTAATTGAACTGATAGTGTGCCGTGATGATCAGGAGAGAGTCCGTGGGAAAGGAGCCCAAGAGAAAGGACAATGACTGCGGAGTTCTTGAATGTGTCAAAAGAAGATACAAATGGACTGATCGAATCGGATGGTAATGTTTAAGCGTATGGGAAAGGAAATGATCCAAGGACCCTTGAATCCAAGAGAACTTGATTAAAGAATGAATAAGCTGACATGCATGGACCAATGAAAGAAAAGCGTGATATTAATGTTGCAACAGTTAGTTAGCAAAGTTAGAATTAGGGTATAAGAGGGCCTACTCTTAGTGGGAGGGAGTCAGTTCCAGTCAGTTCCAGAGAGTTCCAGTCAGAGTTCCAGGCAGTTCGAGAGTCGTGGTTGCAGTAGAGGAGACAGGTTGCAGGTAGCTGATGCTGACGAGCTGAAGTTGCTGTTGCTGTCTTAACTTTACAGTTGAGTATGAGAATCAGGCTATTTCTAATCCCAAAGTTAGGTTAGAAATCATTAGGCTAAATTAGGAAGTTAGGCAGGTAACTAGGGTTTTTGGCTTCATGACAAAATTTCCTTTTCTGCAATAAATTGGTTATGCTTAATAAAATTGTGAATTTAAAAATGAATAATTGAATAAAGTATTAAATTCTTTCCATGCTTTTAAAATTATATAAAATTTAAGATTCTTTAAACCCAAAAATGACTCAGTGGTTATTTTCCTAAATGATTGTGACATGAGTAATTGGTTGATTGTGATTCAGCTGGTCTTAATCACTATGAACTAATTTCTTAAATGAATGATTCATCGACAAAACAATGAGCAGGAATATCTTAAGAAATAACTAAAAGAAAGTGACAAATTAAGGTAAATAGATATCCTTGCTCTTCCAGCGGTACACAAAATGGTGTTCTCCATTTAGTTCTCATGCTTCTCCTAGGAGTACAGAATTTCATACAGGTGTAAAAGGAAATCCAGGTGTGTGTGTGTGTGTGTTAGGCGATGTTTATGGGCCCCATCGTCATGAGGATATGAGAAATATAGTTTACCCCTGGATGACCTATAAGTAACCTGGGAGGAGAATAGTTTTCATTGTACGCGCTGCATCAGATTTCTTGGTAGCAGAGTTATGGTTTTCTATAGATTAGTTTAGTGATTATTGTTTATTGATTATTGATTATTTTTGATGACTAACACTTTATGTTGAGTCGCGTTATGTTATATGTAAGTTTTCACGCTTCTGGGATGTAGGAAGTGGAACACGTGTGGCAAGAGAAGTCACATGGAATTTGGTACATGGTCTGAATTCATTTTGGTTATAACACAGGTTGTGTTATGTTAGGGATTTCGGTGTGAAAAGTGTGTAAATGAAATAGCAAATCACGTTTACTTGTGAAACTTTGGCCTTAATTCTCAGGAGCCTAGTCTCCACATGTGTCTTATCCCCAGAGAAACGAGTAAATTGTTTGTTTGAAAGAAGGGTAAGGTAGAGGGAAGTGCTACTTTATCGAAGTAGAGTAAATAATTCTGTGGTAGGGTAGAGGTAAGCGCTGCCTACTGGAAAAACAGGATTCTTGTGTAAAAGGACAAGGCTGTCACTTTGTTTAGCGAATCAGACTATGGAATTGTTTATTTGTTGTAACTAACGAAGAAAACAGTAAAAAGAAAAATTGCCGATAAATTTTGTAAAGGAGGGGTAAAGAGTAGAAGTGACGTGGAAAAGTGCCGCGCTAGGATTGGTTAGTGCACTAGTCACGTGAATACAGAGCAGGAGTGACGTAGAAAAGTGCCGCGCTAGGATTGGTTGGTTCGCGGACGGTGGAAATTGTTCTGATTGATACGTTAGTGTGAATCGCGCTGTAATTGGACGAAGTTCCGTACACAGAAACAGCGTTAGAGTAAAGAGAAAACAAATAGAAAACATGCCGTATTACGAGTATGAAAGGGAGAGAACGTCATGGACAACGAAATTAAAGAATTTCTTTAAGAAAGACAAAAAGGTTGTGACTAGAGAGGGACAAGTAATTCCTCCGCCGAAATCAGCAGCTTCACATTTGATGCTGAAATATGGATATCATACGTGTATATGGTTGGATAATTGGGTAAAATATACCAAGAATGATGGAGCATTGGCTTTTCCTGAAAATGGTTCTTTTAATGTAGCGATTTTACGGAATTTAAAAGAAAAGATGCTTAAATTGGAACCTAGACCTAGACCGACACAGTTTGAGGCTTTAACAGAATGGGAAGATGAGATGTACGAGAAAGAAAGATTCAGAGGTATGAAAGGTTATGAGTTCGTGCCCGGAAGATTGTGGGGAATGAATCATGAGGACAGAATAAAACGATGGAGATGTGCTAACATGACAGGAGGTTTGTTTCCAGCTTTTACAGTTGAGGAAGGGACTAAGAAAAACGGACTGAGAAAAAGAAACATTTAGAGAGAGAAAAGTATATGCATGAGAGCGAAACGGATGACGAGTTGCTGGAAGATATATTAAATAAAAATCCACCTCCGTATCAGCAGAATTCTACAGTGGTGACACCAAATGCGCCACCAATAGAAACTATGCGAAATAAAAGTCCAGAAAAAAGACAAGAAATAAATAGGTCACAAGAACAAATAAGAACTTCCCAGAATGAGGGAATAGAAAATGATAGTGCAAGAGAATTGGCAAGGACAACAAAAGAATTAACTGAGAAAATTAGAGAATTAACCAAGAATATGGAAGCGGTTACCGTACCTGTAACAATAGGTCCAGTAATACCAGTTTTCGAGAATCAGAAAATTGATGAACGATCTTTGGTGATTCCCTTGAGTTCGCAATTCCAAAGAGAAAAGGAAAGAATGGAAACAAGTCCAGGTACGAGCAATTTGACTAGTGCTTACAGACCAAGTCCACCTGAAAATTTGACAGTGAATGAGTGTAGCGGTAGGAAAATGCCTATGGTAACTGAATCTGCAACAGTGACACCTGAAAAGAGTGGAAATTGGACAGAAATAAATAGTACTCCTATAGGTCCGACTCCTGATGAGTTAAATGAGTGGATAAAAGCTTTTAAAATAAAAGAAACAGAAGAAAAACCATTAGATGTGATCAGATTGAAAATTGACATGGAAGAATTAATTCTAGGAACGATTGGTACAGAAAAGATAAAGAATTATCAGGATGATGAAATAATGTTTCTGTGCAAAAGTATAACATGGAGGGCAAAGAATTTACATGACAAACTAGAAGAAGTGGCCGGTGAGATTGGAATAGATTTTACAAAAGTAAAAACGTTGCAGAAACCATACAGAGTAGATTTTTGTGAAAAAGATATTGAAAATTTGAATACAGCAGGAAGGCTGACACAGATAAAAGAGTTGATTGTTTTGTTGAGAAAATGGGGTGATGTGGACAGATGGAAGGTTAGATGGACAAAGAAGAATGAGAAAAGTGTAGACAAAGGTTCATTGGCTTTTATGATAACAGAAAAGGAACATGTTGTTAAAGAGTACCCTATGAGAGAAACTCCAGGTGGTAGTTATGTGCATGTTCCCTGGACTAGGCAGGACATCCTGTCATTTACAAATGACTTTCCAAAGTTAAGAGAAAAGCCAGTTGAGTGGTACCGACAGGTAGAAAGGTTTGTAAAGGTCTCGAAAGTGTTGTGGATAGATTTGGATGGATTGTTTGACATAGTGGTACCAACGGATCTGTGGTCAGAATGTAAGATTACAGTTGACTGGCCAACTACAGAATATCCAAGAGATCCTAAGACAGGAGCTCCAGGACCAGATGTGATGAAGAAATACGACAAGGTGATTACCTTTTTGAAAAATAAGATTCCTCCAAAAGAGACAGATTGGGTTAAGATTGATAGAACTACACAGGAAAGTAAGGAGAGTGTACATGCATATTATGAGCGATTGTTGTTGGTTTTCAAACAGTATAGTGGTTATGAGGAATTAAGTGAGAAGGATATGAGTCATTTTGTATACCGATTTGTATTTGGCTTGAAACAAGAAATAAGCGATATGATTAAGCAACATATGATAAACTGGCAGAATGCAAGTGTAGATGAGGTGCTGAGGTATGCTAAGTATTGTAGTGATGAAATAGAGAGTAAACAGCGTAAGTTGAAAGAAAAAGCAATGTGGGCACAAGTGAAAGTGGCAGAAAAACAAGAAGCCCAATTGGATAATAATAATGGAAACGAATCAGGACAGAATAAGATGCGACCAAATATAGGTAAAGGAAAAGGACAAGTGAGTCTAGAAGAGGCAAAGAAGAAATGGCCATGTCATAATTGCGGAAAATAAGGGCATTGGAGAAATGAGTGTAAGTTCCCACCTAAACCTAATCCGGAACATCAATCATTAACTCCACAGGTGCAGAATGAGGTAGTTGTTCAACAAAGTCAGGTGCCAAAACCACCACTTCCCAACACTGTTAACCAGCAAAGATACAGTACAGAAACAGGATTCTACGGAGGAGAGCAGGTAACACAGTTGCCGAGAGCAGCTAACATTTCCCAGTATTGGTTGCATCAGAGTGAGGATGACCCGGATGAAAGTTTCTGACGGTGCGCAGGAGAGGGAAAGAGTGCGTGCTTGGCGCAACTCTAGAGGTAGATCAGTCTGGTCCCTTTGTGGATGGAGAAGTGAATGGAGCAAACGTAACATTCCTTGTCGATACTGGAGCTACCCGTTCTACTGTTAGGTCAGTGGAAATTCCGAACCTTCCTCTCTCAGGTGAATGCATCCAAGTGGTAGGAGTAGCCAATCAGCAGATTAAAACCCCACTTACTGAATTGGTAGAAGTAAAAATTGGTTCTTTTAGAAAAATGCATAAATTTGTAGTGTGCGATTGTAGTCCTGTAAATCTTCTAGGTCGTGACCTTTTGTGTAAAATGAATTGCACGATTTATTGTACACCAGAAGGAATAGGTTTTCAGACTTCGGATGAAGATGTTTTGTATAAAGTAACTTTGATGAATCAAGAACCTGAAACGAATGGTTTATTTCCTGCATTTGATGCAGAAAAACTTCCAGAAGAGCTAAAAGGTGCAGTAAAAGAAAGTGTGTGGGATTTTACAGGAGAGGACATTGGATTAATGAGAGAAGTTGATCCCGTAAAAGTGACAGTGAAAGAAGGGATAAGTTATCCAAACACGCCACAGTACAAATTAACTCCAGAAATAATTGAAGGAATAACTCCTGTGATAAATACGATGATTGAACAGGGAATTCTGAAAGAAATCATGAGCAGTCCATGTAATTCACCTATTATGGGACTGAAAAGCCAAATGGAACATACAGAATAGTACAGGATTTGAGAAAGATCAACAAAATAGTTGTACCATGCTGTCCAATAGTGCCAAACCCTGCAGTGATTCTATATCAAATTCCGCATGAAGCTGAGTGGTACACTGTGATAGATTTGTGTCATGCATTTTCTCTATTCCTTTGCATCCAGATAGCCAGCCATTATTTGCATTCCGTTTCGGAGAGCGTATTTTGGCATGGTGCCGAATTCCACAGGGGTATACAGAAAGCCCCTCAATTTTTAATCAGATTCTAAAGAGATCTCTGGAAGATTTAAAAATGCCAGAAAAATCAGTGATGGTGCAGTATATCGATGACCTATTGGTGGCATCGAAAACCAAAGAGGCATGTGTAAGTGACACAATTGCTTTACTGAACCATTTGGAGAAAAGAGGACATAAGGTGTCCCCTTCAAAATTACAGTTTTGTCAGAAAGAAGTCCAGTATTTAGGGCATAAAATTGAGAAAGGAGTGCGGAAAATAGCGACAGAAAGAGTAAGAATGATTCAAGGAATGAGAGCACCAATGACTCAAAGAGAGGTAAGAATGTTTTTGGGAATGGTTGGATATTGTCGACAATGGATAAGTGGATTTTCTTTGATTGCAAAACCATTACAAAAACTGACAAAGAAAGATGTAAAAGACCCTTTTGAGTTAAACAAAGAAGAAATGAAATCTTTCAAAGAATTGAAAAAGAAACTGTGTGAGGCCCCTGCATTAGGCATGCCTGATTATGAGAAGGATTTTGAGTTATACTGCAGTGAAAGAGATGGATGTGCATTTTCAGTACTGGTACAAAAACACGGCACCATGAAGAGGCCTATAGCTTACTTTTCAGCTGTTTTAGATCCTATAGCAAAAGCATTGCCTGGGTGTCTGAAAGCAGTTGCTGCTACTTGTGTAAGTCTGGAACAAAGTGAAGGTATAGTGATGGGGTATCCACTGAGAGTATATGTTCCCATTCAGTAGAAATTCTTTTGACAAGAACAAAAACACAGTACATGACACATAGTCGGCTGACTAAGTACGAAAAAGTCATCTTGAGTGCAGAAAATGTGACCATAGATAGATGCATAAATGTAAATCCTTCGACATCATTGCCAGATGAAGAGAGTATAATTGAACAAGATGAAGTAGATCATGATTGTCTGAATGTGCTGGAATATTGCACAAAACCAAGAGCTGACATAAAAGATGAACCGTTAAAGGAATCCGATTATGTCATGTTTGTAGATGGTTCATGTTTACGCACAAAGGAAGGAGTGTTAAGCGCAGCTTATGCAGTATGCACAGTGGCAACTGTGATGGAAGCGTCTTGTCTGAAAGGAGTTAGGTCAGCCCAAGTTGCGGAACTAATTGCTTTGATTCAAGCATGTAAATTGGGGAAAAATGTACTGAATCACGATTGTGACCGATAGCCAATATGGTTTCGGCATCGTACATGATTTTGGCCAGATTTGGTCACAAAGAGGATTTTTGACATCTGCAGGAACACCTATCAGAAATGGAGATTATGTTAAAAAACTGCTTGAGGCGATACAGCTGCCTAAACAAATAGCTGTAGTGAAGTGCAAGGCGCATAAGAAAAACGAAGACTACATAGCGGTCGGCAATAATTATGCTGATGAGATCGCTAGATATTGTGCGGAAAACATGGCGTCCCTGAACAAAAATAGAGAAAGGAGCATGTCTCTTGTCCTTTGCTTTTCACTAATGCAGTCGAAACATGGGATGAAGTAAGGCAGTTACAAGAAACAGCAAGAGATGAGGAAAAGGATTACTGGATTAAAGCAGGATGTAGAAGACAGGAAGATAATGGAGTGTGGGTATACAGAGATGAAAGACCAGTTATGCCTGATAGCATGATTGCAGACATGGCACGGATGTACCATGGACAAGCTCATATTGGGAGAGATGCAATGATCAGACTTTTTAGACAGACCTGGTATAACCCAAAATTCAGAGCCATTGCTGAAAGTCTTTGTCAAAGATGTCTTATTTGTCAACAGTTTAACCCAGGAAGGAAAACCGTAGTGAGTCTAGGAACAATAGGACGAGAAGGAGGTCCATTCACAAGGATACAGATGGATTTCATTGAGATGCCCCCTAGTAACAGATTAAGATATGTTCTGGTGGTCGTCTGTTTGTTCTCTCGTTGGGTGGAGGCATACCCCACAAGAAGGAATGATGGAACAACAGTGGCAAAACTTATGCTACGAGAGTTCATTCCGAGGTATGGTTTTCCAGTCACAGTTGAGACAGATAGAGGAACACATTTTCAAAATGAGTTGATCCAATTGATTTGTGAAGCACTGAGTATTAAACAAAAATTACATTGTGCTTACAGACCAGAGGCTTCTGGGGTAGTAGAGCAGATAAATGGAACAATTAAAAACAGATTGGGGAAAATGTGTCAAGCTACAGGACTCAAATGGCCAGATGCACTGCCTCTTGTTCTGATGACCATCAGAAGCATCCCTGAAAAGAAAACGGGACTCAGTCCTCATGAAATGATCATGGGACGAGCAATGAGACAAGCCCACGTACCAGTCAACAAGTTATTAACAATAACTGATGATCTAATACTGGATTATTGCAAAGGACTGGCTGATGTGGTGCGTTCTGTGTTTCATCAGGTTGGACCGGATGCGACCACTCTTGAAAGAAAACCAGCCCACGACTTGAATCCAGGAGACTGGGTCCGTATTAAAGTCCACAGGAGAAGAAACTGTCTAGTTCCGCGTTGGGATGAGCCAAGACAGGTAATCCTAGTAACAACGACTGCTGTCAAGTGTGCAGGAGTGAAGAACTGGGTTCATGCCAGCCACACAATCAGAATTCCAGAACCTACAGATCGACATGTGAGTCGGCGTCTGGAAGTGTGGGATAAAAGTTTAACGGCTGGAACAACCAAGATAAAAGAAAGGGTGCCAGAACTTGAAGATCGACCTGAAAGTCGACATCTGGAGACCCCAACGGAAAACACCTCTAGAGAAGAAGAGGAACAAGAAGAAGAAGAAGAAAGAAATTCAGAAGTTCCAGAACTTGAAGATCGACCTGTAAGTCGACATCTGGAAATATCTGACACAACTTCAGGATCTGATGATTCAGCTGCAAATTGGGAAGAATTCCGAAAGAGAACTTGGGGTTATAAACCAATTAGAGAAGAAACTGAGCAAGAAATTGAGTTAGATGAACAACCAAGTACAAGTTATGGTGGAAATCCTTCAGAAACAATATTAATAGATGAAGTAGGGAAAGAAGTACACAAAAGTTAGAAAATCGAGAAGAACCCGAGGAGCAATAGGGATAGATAGAGAAACAGGAGAACAGGGAAATTCAGAAACAGATAAGGAGGAAAACACCAAATCGGAAGAACCCCGAGGAGGGACAGTGATAAGGGAAAACAAAAGGAGAAGACAGATCCACCAGTAGGAGATGACGAGATTATAAGTTTCAAAATAAGAGACAATAGTGAGACAGTTGAAACAGAAACAGAAGAAAGTGGAGGAGAGGAAAAAGCAAAGACTGAATCAAGAAAAAGAAATTGGAAATCAGAAAGAGAAGAAAGAGAAGGTGAAGCCAAAAGGCCAAGAAAAGGAGATAATTGGC
This sequence comes from Calotriton arnoldi, assembly GCA_963921515.1. Taxonomy (NCBI): domain Eukaryota; kingdom Metazoa; phylum Chordata; class Amphibia; order Caudata; family Salamandridae; genus Calotriton; species Calotriton arnoldi. The sequence continues at coordinate 302,967 of CAWUFW010011244.1, read as the reverse complement.
CCAACAGCTATGTAAGAAAATTGAGATATAGAATAATAAGAGCAGAAGATGAAGATGCTGAACAAGTAAATGAGGTGACAAGTCAAAAAGGACAAGAAAAACCCAGTGGAAAAAGATTACAAAAGTCCAAAAGGACAAAGAAAGTGAATTCAAAATTTAAGTCACCTGAGTGGCTGTATATTGCATTAACTGATTACAAAGAAGAAGAAGAAACACTCACGGAAACCAGAGACTGAGAAGTCGGATGGGAAAAGGTGAGATGCAACGAAACTGAAGTGAAGACTTATAGTGCTTCTGCCGGACGTGACAAATTTACTGGACGTGACAAATCACCGGATGTGACAACGAAAGAATTCTGGAGAGAATTAAAGAAAGTACCAAGCAAAGACTTTTTGAAAGCAGAGTGGCGTCTAAGTCATCTTGAGGTGTAGTGACACAATTTTCTGAAACTTAACAAATAAGAAAAAGAAAAATGGAAAATAATAGGGATAGAAGAGATAAATGTGAATTTATAAAGAGATGGTGCAAAATGTGCTGCTTTTGTACAGGGTTATTAATGACCATATGGATAGTTTTAGCAATCACAATTCCTATTAGTGTAGCTGTGATAGAAGCAAAGAATGATACTAAACAAGAAAAAGAAACTAATATTAAAAAACAAGTTATTTTAAGAAGTAGTGCAGAGTTGCATAAGGATAGGTCAGTAACAGATTTCTCAAAGAATGTTTTTACAAAGTTGTTGTATGAGTACGTAAAAACAATGGAAGTAAGAGATTGTTATGTTTGTATGCAGTTGCCTGCATCAGTATCGGAAGGTGTGACTTATCATCACTTACCTTTGACTTATGGAATAACATGTAGTGTAATAGCAAGTTTATTTTATAAAACAGGTAGATTAGAATCTTATTATACTGATATAGATAAGATATTTGCAAACATTCCAGTAGTACCAGAACTGAACAAAGTAAAACCAGCAAAAGTTTTAGGAGAATTCTTTTAGAACATAAATAATTAACGTTAGAAGAAATAGTTAGTAACAACCTTACCTGTGAGTTAAAGAAAGAAGAAAAAGTATTTTTAGATATGGTTGAAGAAAGAAGAATGAAATTTCAAAAAGAAGCAATAAAGAGGAAGGAAAACGCTTATGGACGTTTGAGGAAGGAAATCATGAAGGGAAAAAGATAAATGCAGCAATGACATTAGACTGGCCGCAAACAGGAAAGTTGTGCATTAGGAGAAATAAGACAGTCTATGACAATTACTTTGTAGGTTCCAGTATCTGCCATGACAATTATCAAATTCTGGGAGGTTGGGGATTCAAAGGTGGAAAGGACCCAATATTTCCAGGTATCTATTATATTTGTGGGAATAGAGCTTATTACAGGTTACCGGACCATTGGTATGGAACTTGCTATGTAGGCCTGGTCTTTCCAAAAATTTTCCACATGGACAGAGAAGAAAAGGGAACATACAAGATGATTAATAGATTTACACGTAGAAAAAGGGAAAGTTTTTCAGAAATTGTAGGTGATATTTTTGGAGCATTAATACCAGCAGTGGGAATATCTTTGAATGCATTTAAAATTCGGAAGTTATCCACAGTAGTAGATCGTTTGTCTACAGATACTGCGGGAGGGTTCTTAATGGTAAATACCGAAATGGTTGCCATGAGAGCTATGGTGATGCAAAATCGGCTTGCCCTTGATATTCTTTTGGCAAAAGAGGGTGGAGTCTGTGGAATGTTGAAAGTCCAACATTGTTGTACTTACATTCCGGATAACAGTGAAAATATACAGAAGTATATTACAAATATTACAAGTCTGCACAAAGAATTAGTTCCACTGGAGGTTGAAAGTGTTTTGGGAAAACTTGGTAGAGGGTTTTCCTCAGTAGCAAATTGGTTAACTAGGATGAGTAAACTAGTAATAGGGAAAGTTATAATAGTAGCAACTATAGTGATATTGTTAGCCATGACATTGAAAATAGTAATAACATGTATAAAGAGAAAAGTAAGACAGAATAAGATAAGAAGAAATAACAGAATAATGAGAGAAAGAGAGAGAGAAATGGGTGAAATTGAGTTGGAGAAAATGAAAGAAAGCATGTATAAAGAGACTAAAAGGCAAGATGAAGAAGAGACAGAGATATGAATAACAGAAAGTAAAGGATGAAAGACATGCTGCCTGAAAAGAAGTATGACTTGGGTTTTATGTGGTGATTTAAAAATCACCAAAGGGGGAGTTGATGGAGCAGGGAAAATAAAAAAATGTAACCCTAACAAATTATATAATTAATTAATTAAAAATGTTCGTTTAAATGTATTAATCAACATTGTATATGTGGGAATGGTAATATGCCAATGTATGTGCTAAATAATCTATTAATGAATGTCCGTGTGTCTAATCATAACGTAAGAATAAAAAGCGTACTAAATAAAATAAATGCATGTTTGTGCTTCATAGAAATAAAATGTGTCGTTGCAAAAACAATAGTGATGGTAAGTAAGGAGCAGCTTAAATGTCGCTTTTTGCTAGGTAACAACTAATTGGGGTACGTAGACGGGAGGGAAACGAAAGGGATATTTTTCTCTATTTTAATTATGTTTTATTTGCCTCAAATTAGTGCTTCTAAAGTAGAACCGAGTGGCGATATAAAATGGCCGCCAGTGGGAAGATGTGCGCAGGCGCAAGGGGACACGTGGTACGGGATGAGATTGAAGAAATCTGGAACCTCGTGATGTCTCTGAGAGGCTAGGATGCAAGAAATGGTCAAGGCTGGTGTGACCTAATTGAACTGATAGTGTGCCGTGATGATCAGGAGAGAGTCCGTGGGAAAGGAGCCCAAGAGAAAGGACAATGACTGCGGAGTTCTTGAATGTGTCAAAAGAAGATACAAAATGGACTGATCGAATCGGATGGAAATGTTTAAGCGTATGGGAAAGGAAATGATCCAAGGACCCTTGAATCCAAGAGAACTTGATTAAAGAATGAATAAGCTGACATGCATGGACCAATGAAAGAAAAGCGTGATATTAATGTTGCAACAGTTAGTTAGCAAAGTTAGAATTAGGGTATAAGAGGGCCTACTCTTAGTGGGAGGGAGTCAGTTCCAGTCAGTTCCAGAGAGTTCCAGTCAGAGTTCCAGGCAGTTCGAGAGTCGTGGTTGCAGTAGAGGAGACGGGTTGCAGGTAGCTGATGCTGACGAGCTGAAGTTGCTGTTGCTGTCTTAACTTTACAGTTGAGTATGAGAATCAGGCTATTTCTAATCCCAAAGTTAGGTTAGAAATCATTAGGCTAAATTAGGAAGTTAGGCAGGTAACTAGGGTTTTTGGCTTCATGACAAAATTTCCTTTTCTGCAATAAATTGGTTATGCTTAATAAAATTGTGAATTTAAAAATGAATAATTGAATAAAGTATTAAATTCTTTCCATGCTTTTAAAATTATATAAAATTTAAGATTCTTTAAACCCAAAAATGACTCAGTGGTTATTTTCCTAAATGATTGTGACATGAGTAATTGGTTGATTGTGATTCAGCTGGTCTTAATCACTATGAACTAATTTCTTAAATGAATGATTCATCGACAAAACAATGAGCAGGAATATCTTAAGAAATAACTAAAAGAAAGTGACAAATTAAGGTAAATAGATATCCTTGCTCTTCCAGCGGTACACAAAATGGTGTTCTCCATTTAGTTCTCATGCTTCTCCTAGGAGTACAGAATTTCATACAGGTGTAAAAGGAAATCCAGGTGTGTGTGTGTGTGTGTTAGGCGATGTTTATGGGCCCCATCGTCATGAGGATATGAGAAATATAGTTTACCCCTGGATGACCTATAAGTAACCTGGGAGGAGAATAGTTTTCATTGTACGCGCTGCATCAAGTCACAAATGCATTTAAACAATGTGCAAAGCAGCAAAAACGTTAAAGGTGGAAGGACAAAGTTCGAACAGATAAGGTGCAAGGCGTGCATATACGTAAACATAACATTTGAAATCATACTGGCAACCATTGAGGCTATCAAAAGTAATTAGACCCAGAACTTATCCTACAAAAATTAAAGTGGGTTATTACAGGTCGATCATAAAGGAATAGTTCTGAGCTATTAAGTACATAGAGTTAAGCTCCAGCAATCAAGGCTAGAGTGTAAAGTATTATATCCTCAGTCTGCCAGCTCTTGAAACAGAGGGGAAAGGCACCCCGTTAAGTTAAGATTGCCCAAGTGTTTTGGCTCCCATGGACCAAGTTCAGTGCAAAAATTGGCAACACCACAGACAATCAGGTCTTTTGCATCAGCATGCAGCAGCCTGAGAGTCACATAGCACTGTCTGGTTCCAAGCTGGCTGCAAATGAGTAAAATCCAATGCTTCCTCGGGCATTCTTAACCTGGGCAAAAGAACAAAAAATGTAGTATCGTTTCATCTGTCTTCAGGCAAACTGGTTATACATTGCTGGTATCATCATCAGCTTTTCATTTAGTACAAAAAGAGTTAACAGGAAGGGTGCCTTGCCGAAACTTAATATACAATTGTTTGGCAGCTGGGGATGGAATAAAGTCAAGGAAATATTCAAATCTACTATAATTTTTAAGATCAATAAAGGCTGAGGTGAGAGATCCTTGGTTCTTGTCACACCCTTCTAATCCCCACTTGTATGCCCAGAATACATCCTTGACACAAGCCCTAGTAAGGGGTTTGTGGTGTGCCCTGCTTTCCCAGAAGTCGCCAAGACCAAGCTCTGACAGGGTTTCCTTGATGTTTTTTATCTACTTTATTTTCGTATCCCTGTCCAGATGAACTATTTCCTTAAAAGCATAGTAGTAATCTTTAATAGCAGGGCTGTACTTCAGTCTTTGTCAATATATAACAGGCCTCAGTTTGGCCTTGCGCATAATAGGCTTCACACCCATATCCCACCGTAGGGGGAGCAGAGGTTTGCTATTCTTAAAAAAACATTTTCAGAAAATGCCAGCATAGTCGGCCCTGAAGTACCCCACAGCACAGCCCCATATAGGGCACTTCCTACTGCTTTAGCGTAATACATTTTCAAGGCTGGGGAAACCTACCTTGCTTTTGTGAAACTATGTAGTCTCAGTATTTCTGAAGGGTGTTGACATAGGCTCAAGCTACCTTTCTTAATTTGGGGACACCACAACATATTTGTTGCTAATCTAATTCCCAGGTAATCTAAATCAAATACCCTGACCAGATTGCAGCAGCCCAATTCAATAGATCCTCCAAATGATTTATGGGGGTTGATAGACATAAATTTGGTTTTGACTTAATTTATCTGCAGCCCTGATCAATGCAGAAAGCTACTAAACAATCCCCCAATATCTGGAGGCTGGCAGGAGATTTTGACACCAACATTTGTCTTTATTTTGGCCTATCTCCCTGGACCATTGTAGTGTTGCTGCTCCAATCTGTGGAATTGATCTGGTATTTCCTGTTTGTGCGTTTGTCTACCGGCTACGTGCCACCCAACCTATAAGAAAACAATCAGTGACCACGGGCCTAGGTCTCAGAGCCTGCCAGACTAAATATTTGCGAACCAGTGTTGATGTGGAGTTTACAATGTGCGAATTCATCAATAAAGATGTGTTTTCATTCTTATACATGAATGTATCATTTTTCATAATAACATTTACTTTTTCAATAGTAACATTCCCCCCTCATACTATCTGACTCATAACTTTACACAGTTACTTTATTGGGGATGTTTTTCTTTGTATGATCGCTCTCGACAATTGCTACCTTCCTAGTTTCTTGCATTTTTCCCATTTTGAGGACTGCGTTTTTACAATTGTAATACCCAATTTTACAGACCCGCTCAAAAACAGGAATAGAATGAAAACTGGCAACAGCGATCTGCACAAACTAGTGATCCACCAGGGGAGCCTGGAAAACCAATTCAAAAACTGCTCTTGCTCAGGAGCACCACCCTCCTCACTCATGTCTCTTTGTAAGTGGTGCTGTGCTTGGATGGCAAGTGTCAATATCCTATTGTCTGCGTCATTCCCTGGAATGAAGGTGCAGCAGGCCACACCAATATTGGCACACAGCCCTTCCTCTTTCGCGGTTATCAAGTCCAAAACATATCGATGCTGCATTACCATGAGGTGGATTGCTCACAGTGCTTCCTTTATTGAATTAAGGCCTAACTCAGTGCTATCCATCATTTTAAGCATTTCCCACCTGGTTATTTGCAACCAGTGGGTGGATGTTTGCTTTTGTCTGCAGAGTGAAGCAGGCTATTGACCCTACTACCGAAACATGTGTGTCAGTGAACAGTCTGAATTCTTTGAGAATGTCCTTGTACTGAGCATGCCAAAATAATCTGCAGTTCTTTTCTCATGAGCCTGGTGCAGCAAGATTGTCTTCTTCCTTAACTGGTGCTGGTATAGGTCTGATAGTTGTTCTCCAGGAATGACCAGGGTTGAGGTGTGTATGGTGATTAGGGAACAGAGTACGTGCCATCCAGGAATGAGCTGAGTATAAGCAAACTGCCCGCACTGCCAATAGAAATCTATCAGCTTGGATGTACCCCATTGCATATCAGGAATGTGCATAATCATGCAGCAGTTTTCATTCATGTCTATTGGAAGTGTTCCTTTATCTCTGAAATGCAAGGAATACAGTGCAAGTTTCCATACAATTAGGGGTTGCCCCTTCCCTTCTAGGAGAGTGTGTCCACCAACCTCGGTATCCCACATTTGCTGTCATGGGGTGGTTATGCTCTCATTCAACCCTCCACTATGTTACTGATTCCCTTTCCTATCCTCGAGCTGGATGGCCCTACACAGAAACTTCATTTTGGGGGTCCACCTCTTGAAGACTGCCCCAGATACGCTAAGGGACACCCTTGGACCACAACTGGAGGCAGGAGCAGATGTGTTTGTGCATTGAGTTGGGGGTTTTCCTACCTCCAAGAATCTCTTCTCTAGGAAGTCTTGAGTCCAAACAGTCTCCTTCCCTATGGTGCCCTTTCTTCTCATCCTGTCCACGTCAGTTTGGATATCACTAATCTCAGTGAAAAGGTATAAATCCATTGGGCTGGTTTCATGTCGGTCAGATTCACTACTACCCTCTGGGGTTCTACCTTGTTGGGTTGGATTTTGGCCCTAATTCTGTATAGATATAAGTGAAGAAGGCATTTTGCTTTCTCAGATGCTACCTCTTGGGATAAGTAAGGTCTGTCTGCGCCTACTGCATGTGGGATCAATGAACAGACACAACATGACCTTGCTGATGTTTGGGAGCCCACTGCTGTCATGTGCTGATACCATGTGTTGTGCAAAAGGGCGCTGTGTAGTGCATGTGGGATGCTAGTGTTTGGATTAGTGTAACTATAAGGGACATGGGAGAGATGCCTATGCAAGCACTGTGATAATTGTTTAACAGACTCCATTTGAGTAGGCAGTTCCTCGACGGTGTGGGAGCACCCATAATAGACAAAGGGTACATAATAATGCAATAATACATAACTTGTTATTGCACATTGCTGGTCTTGGTATGGATCCCCTGGGAGGTGTCTGTGGTCCTCTGGTGGCTGATGTTTCCCTTATCGGTTTAAATTAAAAGTTGCAGTTTTAGTTCAAAAGTCTTGATTTATATGGTTCTTATCCATGCTGGGGTGTTGATGTGATAATTGAGTGTGGTGCACTTGGAGATTCTGTTGTTGACCTGTTGGATAAGAACTTGGTTCATTTGTTAATTCAGAAACATTACATGTGCACCATAGTCAATGGCTTTTCTGGGGTTCTTTTATTTTCCTTGGGGTGTGTTCTCCACACTCCACTAGTCGCAATTTTAGTGACGCACTGGAAGGTGGCCCCCTCGGGGTATCTTTTTTTGGGGGGGGAAATCAAGGCTAGTTATTTATTACCAGGCAGATTAATCTCTTGTAAGAGCCATTGAGCCCCCCATTCCTTCGTACCTAATTGAAGGCTAAGATTAGTGCAACAGTGGACATCACTAGCTATCTGGTGCATGCATGGAGGTGCCATTGGTGTGAGTTGCATTTTTCAACCTACATGTGTGTGGGAATATGCAATGTGGGGGCGTGCCGCAATTGAGTGTTGTTGATGGTTGCACCGTACCCCGAGATCACGTTGTCGGCATGTGGTGTGCAACGTGATCTTCCCTTGTGGCACCAGGTATCTCAACTCTGTCCTTACTCAGGAGGCTTCCTTTTGGGCTAACATTGGGCTGTTTTAATTTGTTTTGGAAATTTTCCTAAGTCTCATTAGACCTACTACTTCATTTGTCCTGAGGCGGAGGAGATCGGAGGTTATTCCATGACCCCCATTTACCCCTGCCTATGCTGTCTTATGGTGTCCGAGGTGAGGGCCCGCTACTTTTTCTAGATGGTGCATGCAAGGCTTGGAGCATCTATTCATAGCTAGGCCTATTATGGGGGCGAGTGCATTCAGTGTCCTAACTTCGCCTGGAGCTGCAGTGGACATTGGGAATCCCCGCTCTTCTACGCTACCCCCTCTCCTGTGGACCATATCCTGCTGCCTTTTAATGATTTGGGTCTGCTGTTCCTGACTTGTGGCTACTATCTCCTAATGCTTTTGTCAATATTTTTGGAGGTGTGTGTCACAGTGGTCAAAATCTTTTTTTAAAACAGGGCTTGGAACAAAAACGTGGACAACCACAGGCTTTGACCAGAAACTTTAAAGTCTGCCGGGTGATGATGATGAACCCGGACTGCCTCAGTAATTCTGGGAAGCCTGGTCACCCTGGTGAAACCTCTGACTGACTCGATGCCATGTGGACATCTTGCCACATATCGGTTCTTTGTACGTGCACTGTAGAGTTTGAAGGGTTTCCACCATCTCAGGTGCATGAGGATCCAGGTTCCTGCTACTGACAACAGCTTTATTTAGAACTGAAAGGGGGCCTCCTTTGGGCGGAGGCTTCTAGCTCGTACGTGATGCTGAAGGAAACATGGGTCCCTGGCTGGATGCCCGGGAATGTGGACCTTTCGACTTGGTGGTTGGAACCCGTCCCGATTGACTTTGGGCGTGGGGATATGCGTGTCTGATTTTTGAAAACTTTCCCTGGGAGTCTCCCGCCCCCTCGTCAGAGTGCCCTTCCTCCGGGGTGTGGTTAGCCAACCCCACCCCAGGGGACCAGCAGCAGAGTGAGGGACTTGGCTCCCGGATACTCCTTTGATGTTGAACTTTAGTGAGGATACCTGGTCGACAGAATACATACAGCAGCCCTAGGTCGCTCTGGATCCCTGAACTCAAACAAAAGTTTTAATTCCCAACATTGTCTCATTGGTCCGTCCTTTGGTTTAGTACAGTCTTTTGGGGAAGAGGGTGAATGATGCTTACTTATGCGGGGGATTTATCTTACTGCACATATTGGCTCTGTGTTTGCGCGAAGGCCCTACAATCCCAGACAGTTACCCCTCCCTGCTGAGGTTGTGTCCCCTGTCTCTGTTGGGCTGAGATCCCTGTCTGCAGTTGTTGCTGCCACGTGTTTGTCCAACCACCTGACTGTGGATGGCGGCCCTCTCTGAGGGTGAGTGTTAGGTGCATTCTGATTCCCCTGGACTTAGTTTTGTGAATTCAAGGTGTTTTGTGGTGGGTACCCTGGACCATCGATCTCTGCTCATAGTAGGTCTTTAACCAGCATCTGTCTGCCAGGTGACCCAGCCTGTGGCAATAGTAACACTCCCTAGGGTCCAGTTGTGACCATCCTCCCTGGTTTCTACCGCTATAGCTGTTTTGGAACCCTTTGGGGTTCTGCGGTGGGGTCCCCCTCAAGACTGATGCCATTTGCATGGCCGCAGCCAATGTGCCCCTCTCATGGGCGGTCCTTTCCAATTTATGTTGGACCAATTTATCAGCATGTGGGCTTCCTCTTGTTTTTATCTACCTCTTTCTTGTTTTTTTTCTGGTAATGTAGTATCTGGGCTTGTATCTCCCACCAGGGTTTGGTATCTAACCCAACCACGCTGTCCAGCCTGTTCTGTATCCCAGCAAATAAACTTTTTTTGAGGATATTGTAAATCAATGCAACCTGTGGACCTGTATTGATCCATGGTTGTACTCTCTCTTGTCCCCAAAGATGTGTCATTCTAGCCAAGAAATCTGTTTTGACCTCCCCTGGCTTCATAGTCCCTGCCATTAACCGTCCTAAATCTGGGTGGTCAGGTAACATATCTCTCAGGGCTGTCCATATCTAGTGCTGTATGAATTGAATGCAGCCCCTTCATGATCGGTATCTGTTAATGTAATTGTTTGAATGTGGGCTTGGGCGAACACTGCATTGGTCTGTTCCCCAATAAGGCTACTTAACAGGCTTGTAATATCATCTATTTCTAGGTTAAATCCTTCGAATTTCTTCTCAAAGCATGAGATACATTTCCCTGCTCCATCCAGCAATGGTAGTAACATTGTCCTTAGCCCCTCTTTATTCATCAGAGCCGATGGCATATATATGGTCCCTGACTTGCCCTTCTGCAGTAACAGGTACATCCTTACTTCGGGTAACTCTACAGGTTTCTCTCTGACATGGCGTTCCCATCTTTTTAGGCATTCCTGAATGTAGGGGAAGTTTCCCTTGGGGTCTCCTCCTTCATGCTGGATGCAATCTTCCGCAATAGTTATGCCCTCTGGCTCAAATGATCCTTCCTCCAGCCAAGGTCTATCGTATTGGTCCCTTTCCTCAGTCCAGCCGGCTAGTAGGTTGCAGAATGGGTGCACAAAGATCTTACCTTCCTCTCTTGCTACTATCTTCCTCAGGGTTAACTATCCTTTGTTGTGAACTCGTATGGAGTGGTATGTATCCTCGTCGCTGCTCCCCTCGTGTGCATGCAAAGGCGCCATCTTGGTTTCCCTGTGTCTTGCCTAGGTTAGTACCAGGCTTGCTTGGTCTCTTATTTCCACGCCAGCCCCTCTCCTATTTTGATTGAGCGGTGAGGCTCTAATCCCTGCCAAATGCCTCTCCTTTAATTCTGCCTCTGATTCTTCCCTGATCAGTGCCCTGTACTTACCCCAGCTTACCTTATATGAGGGAAATGCTGCCCTTTGCTCTTGCTGTGCTTCCTGGCTGTGTGCTCTTTGTCTCTCTAGCCTCGTTCATGCCTTTATTCCTTGGTTCATCTAGTTTGTCTCCTTCACTCTGAGCTATGCGCTGTTCTTTTTGGCCGGACTTCACCCTCAAATTTGCTCTTTGTCGTTTTCACAGCCACATGGGCAAATCCTGTAGCCTCACCCTCATCACCGGTTCGTGGGGGACTGGAGCTCCCATCTTCACTCCCATTTGCTGTGTCATTGTCAAGAACTAGCAAAAATCTCCCTGTCACTCGTGTATGTTCACCTGAACCAGTGGGAGTGTGTGTTCTTCATGCTTCTGAGGTTCTATGTGTTGGACATGGCAGATGGGGGGGTCGAGGTTCTGGATACTTTTTCAGGGGACTTGGGTTGAGCTGAAATTGCCTGGGCATGCTGACCTGTTAGTTTCTTATGCTCGGGCCTAACTGTCTCTCTGTCAGTGGATTGGAATAGCCTAGTGAAGGGGAAGCTGGCTTAAGGACCTCCATTCCTGCATATGGTGGGGGAGTCGCTGATATTGATATGGGCCTCTTCGGATATGGCCCATAACTCTGGTAATGCCTCTCGTCTATCTGTCTTTTCACCTGTGAATTTAGTTTGTATGTGTGTTCTCGTATGTCCAACTGTGTTACTGTGAAACGTTCCCTCCTTAGGCCAGGGAAATGTGTGTGCCTTTGTGCATGCATGTCATTTGAATGAATGAATGAAACAGCACTTATTAAGCACGTAGCTACCCGGAGGCATCCCAGCGCTGAAGCGGTTAAACTGAGGCATCAAGGAATCAGATAGGGCAAGAGCCACATTTTTAGCAGTTTACAAAAGGCCATATGGTTAGGTTCCTTTCGTAGGTGCAGAGGGAGGGAGTTCCATAGTTTAGCGGCATTATAAGAGAATAACCGACCGCCACTTCTGGCCTTCTTAATCCTGGGAACGACGGCCAGGTGCAGCTCATCTGAGCGCAGCCGCCTGTTCGCCCAATAGGGCTGAACCATGGACGAGTTGATTGCTGGTCCATTCCCTCCTAACATCTTGTGGGTGATGCACAGAGCCTTAAAGTTAACGCTCTCCCGAACAGGGAGCCACTGAAGGGACTTCAAGGTGGGTTTTGCAGACTGCCGGTTCGAGGTCCCCACGAGAATCCTCGCTGCGCAATTCTGCACTATTTGGAGTTTAGCGAGGGACGAACTCAGCGCTCCAAGGTATAGGGCATTCCCATAATCCAAGCGTGATAGAATGAGTGCCTGGACCATAAGCTTTCTTGCCTGGAATGGGAGAAGGGGGGGCACTTTGGAAGCATCCTTAGGATGCCATAACAAGAGGCCACAACCTTCCTAGCCTGGACCTTGAAGCTGAGGTCTTGATCCAGCCAAATACCCAGACTCTTTATCTCGGTCTTGGGGGCAGGTGCGGGACCCATACATGCTGACTACATTGTGTCCACTTTAAAGAGAGAAGGATTGCCAAGGAGCCTAAGCTCAGTCTTGTCACCATTCAGTTTTAAATGCGCATGATTCATCCACTTGGATACTTCTTCGAGACAGGGACAAAGGCCAATAGGAGCCTTATTGGAATGGTTCAACGCTACAACCAGTTGGGTGTCATCAGCGTAGGTCACTATGTGAACTCCAAAAGGAAGCACAATGTCCGCAAGTGGAGCCATATAAACATTAAAAAGGGTGGGTCTCAGGGACGATCCCTGGGGGACTCCGCACTGGAGAGGCAAAGATTTTGAAATGACCTCACCCTCAAACACCTGGAAAGATCTTTCCTCCAGAAAGGATTGCAGCCATTTTAAGGCTACTCCGGTCACCCCCAAACTTCTGAGTCGGTGGACCAAAATTTGGTGGTTGACCGTGTCGAAGGCTGCGCTGAGGTCTAAAAGGATCACAGCTGAGGAGCCTCCGGGGTCGAGAATCTTTCTAGATTCTTCAACAACTGCTAACAAAGCCGTTTCAGTTCCCTGGCACGAGCGGAAGCCGGTTTGAGAGGTATGGAGAAGATTATAAGATTCCAAGAACATGGAGAGTGCTGAGTAAACATGTTTCTCCCCTATTTTGCTGATCCCTGGGAGGTGCGAAATGGGACGATAATTACCCAGAAAATCTGGATCCAGGCTTGGTTTTTTCAAGAGAGATTTCACCATTGCTCTTTTCCACAAAGGTGGGACCACACCAACGGAGATCGATGCATTAATCAGATCCAGGATGATAGAACCGACCGATTCGGCCGCCTGCTTCAGAATATTGGGAGGAGCTGGGTCACTAGGCGACCCGCTCTTAACGAATGCTGAAATGGCCTGGAATGACTCACAGTTCATTGGGGGAAAGGCCTCCAGGGAATGTTCCCTGCTGTGTGGGCCAATATCCTCTGAGTGGGAATTGTTAGAACTGTCAACCGAGGAAAAAGACATGTAGATAGTTTGAATTTTATTATAAAAATAATCTGCAAGTTCATTGCAGCGTCGGCCCGTAGCATCAGGTATATCTGGGGATAAGGGAGCTTTGAGTAATTTTTTTGCGATGCGAAAGGTTTCACGGGGGGAGTTGGCTGCCAGGGAAATTCTTTCCTCATAATAAGAGGCCTGAGCTCTTTGATTTCAGTCTTGTATGCTCTGATGGCCTCCCTGTATTCCAATTTCTTGCTGAGGGAGAAATCCTTTCTCCAGGCTCTTTCAATTTTTTTACAGATCTGTTTTAATTCCCGAAGCTTAGGGGAATACCACGCCATCCTATTGGACCCTCTTTTCATCTGGGTCATTTTCTTCGGAAGGACCTGGTTTAGATTACACTCAATCCAGTTGTTAAATCTTTCATTGGCCACAATTTATTAAGTTTCTTTGCCTGTGTGGGGAACCTGGTCATGATAACTCTAGTGATTTCGTGGAAAAATATGCTACTAGATCTTTTTGGGAGTCTTTGTTCAGATCTAATTATGGGGACAAATGTACGTGGTGCATTCTTACAGTTTTACTTACTTTGATCTCAGCGCTATCTACAGATGCATCAAACAATTCAATAAGAACATTTTAAAACCACAGTTGACAATGTATACAAAGGGTTGCAACACAGGCGAAACCGATGCAATGAAACAGTATCTACACAATGTCAACCTTTTGCAAAATACAGTTTCTAATGAGTAACAACACCGTCATAAAGTATAAAACATTGACAACAAAACATGAAACCATAGGACAGCAGCTGCATGATTGTTTTGTCAAAAACCTCTTAGCCCACTCCTAGCGCATGCTATCCTGTGACCAGGGGAACCTCTGCATGGGACACGGTACTAAGTGAGCCTGATAGTCTGCCAATATTGGCTACAGGACAAAGGTAATGACAATAGATACAGAAAAAGGAATAACTTGAGAACCACAGGCTCCTATTGGCCACACACAAGTTACACCTCTTTTCCCAGGTCCAAATCTTTTTTCGCTAAATATCCGAATTGCAACCTGTGTCACACCCAGGGGTCAAGCCCAATAAGGATAGCGTCCTCTGAGCCATAATGGACTATACAATAAATATTCACCTTTCCTTGCATGCTAACTATTGAAAAAAGGTGACTTCCATGGGATCGCCTTCGAGGCCCCCTTTCGACTACTCAGCTAAGTCATATAAAATAAGTAATATGCCAGAATCTGTCAGGTTATCTTTTTACGCTTCTCCCTAGTTTGCCATATGCCAGTTTCTTTAAAATGATGTAGGGGCATATTTACAAGGGCTTTATCTCCGCTTTTTTGGCTTTTAAAGCCAAAAAAGCGGAGATAAAACTATCGCCCTATTAACAAGAGAGTGCTAACATGCATTAGCGCATGTTAGCACCCTTTTACCCGACGCCTCGCTTTGCATCTCTAATGAGATGCAAAGTGGGCGTCACTGGGCAGTACAACCTTGTAAATATCGCTGATGTGCACATCGCGATATTTACAAGGCTGCCAACGTATTTTAGCAGACGTTAGTTTTGGGCGAAAACCGCTGTTTTCGCCGAAAACTAACGTCTGCTAAAATGCAGACTTAGGCATACATAATATGGGGGTAAATTGTGCTGATACGACCACAGGGTCGTATCAGCAAGGTTATCGCCGTTTTGCAGGGAACAGCGCTGGAAAACCAGCGATGTTCCCTGCAAAACGGCGATTTCCCCGCTATCGTTGGTAATTATATCGCCCTGGGGAAATGCGTTGTAAATAACGCACCAACAGGGTGATATAATCCAGCGATAGATGGCGATAAATAGAAAAGCGCTAAGCGCGCTTTGCGTTTATTTATCGCCGTCCTTGTAAATATGCCCCGTAGTCTCTTATCCTCTGTGACGGCTGCTTCAGGATGGACCTCCGCCCCGCAGATTCAGAAGAACTTCCAATCAATTGCAATGTCTTCTCATCTTCATTGTTGCACAAATGTGAATCCGTCCGGGCGGGGTCCCCTTCCTTTGGCTGCAGTCGGGTTCAAGGTACCAATCAGCTCCTATATGGCTTGCCAAAATGTTGCTTGAACATGAAATACCTTGGAAAAAGCAAGTGACAAGAGGCATTTGACAAAACAGGAACAATTTGTTTAAATAAACAATGCAGCTGGGAGATCAGTTACAGGTATAGAGTCTGAGGACTGTCACAATTTACAGTCAGTCTGAGGCCTCTTTTTATACAGTTCTTTGTATGTAGTAAAGTATGTCCGGAGGTCCATGTAATGTAAGGAATATAGTTGCTGCCTTTGGAGTCATAAATTAATAGCTTAATGGAAAGTACAGGTGGGTCTCAACATTGAGTGGACACAATTCAGCCAGTGGGTAATGTGTCCAGATGTCCGGTATGGGGAGTGTGCAATCACTTCTTGTGCTGTGTACTGATTGGCTATAAGTTTCTAACTCATATGGCATCTGACTTTCTGGTGTGTTTGGGAGCGTCCATACCCCCTCCGGCCCTGTGAGCTTTACTGGACCATTGTCATGTTGCTGCGTCTATCTGTGGGATTGATCTGGGATTTCCAGTTTGTGTATTTGTCTACGGGCTATGTGCCAGCCCACCCAACCTGTGACTTATCAATTAATGATCTACGGCCTACATCTCAGAGCCTGCCCGACTACGTATTTGTAAGTCGGGGTTGATGTGGAGTTTACAACAGGCGAATTCTTCAATAAAGATGCGATTTCGTTCTTAGATATGAATGCATCATTTTTCTTAATAGCATTGACTTTTCAATATTAACATAGTCCCACCCCAGCAAGGAAATGCGGCACTTGTTGAAATTAGACAATAGTATATACAACATTTTTTAACATGATATAATATACATAAACAAAGGCTACTCTTACCGCCTGTATTTTGTTACACAATATTTTCATAGTGACATTATTTTGGGCACAATATTCATGTCATTCAATATTTTGATACTCTCTCATTCCTCTATTTAGCAAAAAGTCATTCAGCGCAGCACGTCACCTTGTGCTCTGCATGACAGGGAAAAGGCAGGAATGAGCTGTGTTTAACTTGATAGAGCGCATTCCTGTCTTTTCCCAATGCGTTGTAAGCAGCATTGTTTTGCACCTTCCTCTATATAAACAATCCTGAGAGGCATTTTCCTCTTTCTATGTGTGCTGCCGAATGCAGCACAGATAGAAAGAGGAAGTAACGAGGAGAAAAAAAGGATTTTCTCCTCGTTATGCCTCCCCTGGTAAGGCATAGCGTTCTGACGAATTTCCAGGTCTACCAGTATTGGTAAATTTGGGAATGCTTCAGAATTCATGGGTGAATGCATGGGAACACCCATTTTCCTCCCATGAGCACCTTCCATGGGCAGAGAAACACAATGCATTGATTTGCGCTGCGTTGCGTTATTCTGTATTTATCAAGCCACTCAGGGCCACGCAAGGCTTGCTAAATCAAATGTAAGTGTTGAGTCGCTTTTACACCCCGTTGCTAAATATGATGATAAATATGCCCCTGCATGTGCTATTTGACTCACATGTTATTAAACTGCTTTGCTGCCAGCACAACCACTGCCATCAAATGCCAGCAAATTAAGGTAAAGATTCACACTGTCCTCCCTTTAAACATTGCTCCGTCCCCTCGAATACCTTGGTCTTCAGCAGATTAGACTACTGTAAAACCATATAAGTTAGGGCTGTACAAGCAGACTTTCTGTCTGTGAGAGAATGTGATAAATTTCATATGCCAAGTATTATCTCTCTCTCTATCCTCCAACATCTTACCACTCTTTTTTCTCATACATTGTCTGGCTAGCCGTACACTGCAAATCAATTGTACACATTTTGATGCGGTTTTTAAGGATATTCATCCCTTCTCTGGCCCTACACTCTGCCCACTTGACATGTCTTGAAAATGCAACCCCCTTGTGCTTAATGACATATCAGCTATTTCCATTTACTTAGCCATCATTATTGAAACATGCTGCCTTTAGATCATATAGAAAGTTCCACCTTGAAGAGCTACCTCTTAGAATTGGAGTTATGACGCTAACATCAACCCAACAATAATTTCCTCTCCATCTCATTCTTTCGTATTCATCTAAGATGTTTGGTAATATGCGTATTAAATAATATGTAATGCTTTGAGTGATTACCGTACCTAAAAAAATGACTAACCTTCTTCCTCACAGATGTCGGCTGCGTATCCATTCATGTGATGTCCTTACGTACAGTTTATATTACTATATAAAACATCTCCATCAGAAAAGCTATTTGCAGTCAGTAAATAAATATAATAAACAAACAAGAAATTCTCCATTATAAATATGTAGACACAGTGTGATATACTGCTAATTAAATTTTAGTACTTTTTGGACGAGTTGTGGGTGTTAATATTCCATATTAGCAACTTCAAGAAATGAAATAACGTATTTTCTTTCCCACTGTTAATATATTTTTTTCTGAAATATGTGTATATTTTGTTCACCACACAAGTAGGATTGTTTAGACCACCCTATTTTTTGCTTCTTTCTTGGATATACATTTATTCGAGAACTAGTTACCCTGCCTGCCACATTAAACTGATTCAATTTCAACTTATGTCAAAACTGCAAATCTGTAAAAAAAAATCCCTTCTCTACCAGAATTTGATATGTGCAGAGCTTGGGCTAATAACTTGTGGCGATGCGTGTATTCATTACTTTGCCGTTGAAGAAACATTGATTAAAACCAGATATCAAATTTAAATTGTGCAATACATAAATTCCATTTGTGTATTTCTTTGGTTGCCCATGGGCTAAAAGAATAATCTATATTTTTAAAGTGGATAACCCCACGACAATTATAAGGAACATCTATTGGAAACATAATAATATGTTTTTGATCAGGTAAGGGGATACTGAAAGAAATGCACAATTTAATTACATACAACAGGGAAACAAAAGCAGCCTACAGCAAGACATCAAGCAAATATAGCGAAGCAGGTTATTTTTCTCTCACTATAGAGTAGCAAGTCATAATTAGTTTTGCAGTGCATGACACACCTCCCTCATACTCCCACCGCTCCTTTTTAAATATATGTCTTTATTTTTACTATAGTTTTTCTACAACATTTCACATATGCCCAACATGTCAATACTCGGACAAACGAGTTAAGGTCACACTACATAGTTGTCCTTACAACACTGTAACATCGCAAATCAGCATGCTTATTGCTTGGCATAATTAGATGTTTAGTTACTGAAAATTCTGCCTGAGTGACACACCAGCATAAACCTGTGGATATAATTCATCAGCAATTACGTAAAAAAATGAAAGATTCCACTATAGACAGAAGAAAATATCATTTTAGTTTTACTGGAATGACCGTCAACATTCTTGAAATACCATGATTATAGCAAAACAAATTTATATAAATCGCTTAATAAGTGTGCATATCAAAATAAAAATAGACACTTTTTGTGTAGATAGTTGATGATAAAAAATATAAATGAAAATCCCAAATCATTTTTAAATGTCGCATTGTCAGAAATAGGAGCTTCTAAATACAATTTATTTGTCCTTGCAACAGTATTTGCAAAATGTTTTTGGCACTGTCCTTTTGATTTGTACTTTTCATGGCTAAGGTATTCACTTATTTGTACTTTGTAACTGAAAATCATTTGCCACAAAGGCAGAACATACAGAAACATAAAACCGGGTTCCCAAACTGCATTTTGTAGTTTGTAAAGCTGTACTACAGTTGTACTACTTACTTACTACAAAATGCAATTAATGGGCCTACGAGTGTCAATCTCTGTCTCCACCTCACAAGTCTTTTCTATGGGTAGATCCTCACACATGTAAGTTTACTACTTAGGGGCCAATTACGATGTCGTCAGGAAAACACTTTTGGCACTGTCCTTTTGATTTGTACTTTTCATGGCTAAGGTATTCACTTATTTGTACTTTGTAACTGAAAATCATTTGCCACAAAGGCAGAACATACAGAAACATAAAACCGGGTTCCCAAACTGTATTTTGTAGTTTGTAAAGCAGTACTACAGTTGTACTACTTACTTACTACAAAATGCAATTAATGGGCCTACGAGTGTCAATCTCTTCCTCCACCTCACCAGACTTTTCTATGGGTAGATCCTCACACATGTAAGTTTACTACTTAGGGGCCGATTACGATGTTGTCAGGAAAACATTCCCACCGAATCGGGTTAAGAACAGGTCTGGGCGTAGTTCGCGGTGTTTCGCTACGCGGAACTCGGCGAAGTGACAAAAAAACTCTGCGGAGTTCCGCAAGTGGCAGAGTGCAGTGCAAACTGCCAGTCGTGCTGGTCTTCCTGCCGATCGGGTAGAAATTGTACTCGAGCTCACGCTCGCGTACTTACCATTCACGTGCGCGAGCGGGGAAAAAACTCCGCTGCACTACGCAAAGCGGAGATTTCTGCACTCCGTGAGCTCTGCGGAGTGCAGAAAACTCCAAAAACGGAGCGGAGTTAACCGCCCAGGCCTAGTTAAGAATGCTTTCTGAACGATTCATATTTGGGGAGTCCTACCGACCGATTACGATGTGTGCGGATGCTTACGGACTCGGTTCAGTCGGACTCCCATTAACTTCAATGGGAGCCTGTGTTCCGAGCGAGAACACAAGCTCCCATTGGAAGAAGGGGTGGGTGGGGAAAACCTTGAACTCTGTGGCGGGCTCCCCATGGTTCCATGCCACACTGTTTCTTGGTTGGGAAGTGGGGTCCCTTGGGTACACCCACAGGCCCGCCCGGAGGCATACAAGTGAAGGGGGCCTTCTACGGGCCCCCAAAGTCTGATTCCGACAGCCATTTCATCTCGGTCAAACCGATTCAGAACGGCTGCCCGAATCGGTCATCCACCTCGCTCGTTTGGAAACTGTCTACATTCAATCAATCAATCAATCAATCAATCATGTCACTTATAAAGCGCACTACATACCCGCGAGGGTCTCAAGGCGCTGGGGGAAGAGGGGGGTGGTGCTGCTACTGATCGAAGAGCCAGGTCTTGAGGAGTCTTCTGAAGGCCAGTAGGTCTTGGGTCTGTCGGAGGTTGGTGGGGAGGGTGTTCCAGGTCTTGGCGGCGAGGTGGGAGAAGGATCTGCCGCCGGCGGTCGTTTTCCGGATGCGGGGGACTGTGGCGAGGGCGAGGCTGGTCGAGCGGAGCTGGCGGGTGGGGGTGTAGAAGCTGAGTCGTCTGTTGAGGTAGGCTGGTCCGGAGTTGTGGAGTGCTTTGTGTGCGTGGGTGAGGAGCTTGAAGGTTATCCTCTTGTTGACAGGGAGCCAGTGCAGGTCTCTCAGGTGGGGTGTGATGTGGCTGCGTCGGGGGATGTCGAGGATAAGACGTGCACGTACGATTCAGCTCCAAATGACTCGGGCTGCCCGAATCCCGTTTGGAACCGCTTCGGAAAGCCCGGACGGCTTCCTTGCATCGTACTCGGTCGTCTTGAAAGGTGACCGATTCGGTCAGGAACAGAGGTACCGAATTGGATTCGCAGAATCCGAATCCCATTTGGAGCCTTTCCTGACGACATCGTAATCAGCCCCTTAGTAATAAACGTAGGAGGGATGGGGGAGTGGCTGGAAAAGGAGAATACGTACTACTAAATAGGAGGGGGTTAGAGAAAAATATAACAAAGTTTAGGGAGGGCTAAGTAGGCGTTCAGGGTGGGATAGTGTTGGAAAGTGGATTATTGGTAGGGGCAAATGTAGGTCTGCCACTGGCAATAAGGCCACTAACACAGTCTAGGGCTCAGAATAGGTCTTTGAAAATTATTCCTATGCTCAACCCTTGGTAACGTGGCTGCGAGCAGACAGGCTTAACTTCAAAGACAGGTATGTAAAGCATTTAAAAACACAAATTCAGTAAATAATTAAAACACAACACATAATAAAAATCCAACACCAATTTATAAAAATAGGAGATATTTTTACCTTTAAAATGACACCAAAATGACAAAAATCCAATTTAGGGAACAGGAGATATGAATTTTCAAAGATTTAGCAAAATATAGCACTTAGAAACTTATAGCACCATATTGGGATACAGGCTCGCGATAGACCGACCCAAAGTCAAAGTTTCAGGCCGACCGCGATGGAGCCCTGAGTGGCTACACCTCGCGGTAGGTCCCGGACACAGTTTTTACCTTCGGACTTAGAAACTTTTCTGGAGCTTTTCTTCCCGGGGTCCCTCGAAGCTCTCAGCCAGTCCGGATTCGGTGAGGGTCCGCCGGATAGCTTTGCGATGAGCTCCCGGTCAAACTTATGGAAGTCCGGTTCCAGCGGGGCAAACCCAGGATACAGGCCGACACGCAGTTGAAGGCAGGCGGCTTGGCTTTCGCGATTGCTCCCGGTCACCTTTTCTTCGTTCGGACTTAGAAACTTTTACGGAGCTTTTTCTCGCGGGGTCCCTCGATGCTCTTCACCAGGCCGGATTCGGTGAGGGTTCGCCGGCCTCGGATTTCTTCTACTCCCGGTCAAACTCTGGAAGTTGGACCTATGGAGCTTTTAGCGGGACGAACCTGGATGGCTTGGCCGGCACGCGGTTGAAGGCAGGCGGCTTGGCTGGCCAGGTTGAGTCGGTCCCTCTATGGAGCTTTTTTTCAAAGTTGCTCCAAAGTTCTCCAAACTTCTTGAACTTCTTCCTGAAGTTCCTCAAGGGGTCCCAAAGTGTGTCAAACTCACTCCAAGGGTCTGGAAGCTCCAAGATGGTCCTTGAAAGTTGAGGACTTCAGTTCCCACAATCCACTTGGACAAAACCCTTACAAATCCACTGGTAGTTCTTCCAGTTGATGATCCTTGGTGGTGATGGTCCAGGTGAGCTCTGTTAACCTGTAGCTTGCAGGGAGTCCACTCCTTAGTTCTTTTGCAGCAAGGTAATCCACAGGGCTGTAGTTTCAGCTGGTGCAGTCTTCATAGGACAGGCCTTAGAGTTTTGCACCCCCAGCTTCAAAGCATGGCAACGTCTTGCTTCCTTAAGTTTCAAGCAGCAGATCTGGAGAGCTCTGCCCCTCTTAGATACTTATTCCAAGTTCTCTGGGTCAGGCAGGAGGTCACTCCTGACCAATGGGATTAGGGTAACTCCTCAAAGATATGACCACATCCTGTAGAGTGTGGCATTATTTTGTCCCAGAGTGCATCAAATCTTCCAAATTCATAATGGCTGATTTTCCAGCAGGGAGGTAAGAGCTGGCTAAACACACCCCTAGGATGGCTAATTTACTTGGACTCTCCCCTGCATCTGCTCATACCTTCCTTAATCCTACCATCTGCCTGAGGTGGAAAGTTCAGAGTTGTAAATGACACTGGTTTCTGCTCTCCTCTTTGAAGACCATGGTTTACGACTCCTCCCCCTGGCCTGGCATTCCTGTGGAACAGCACACTGCCCTGCCAGCAGAGCTGGTTAACCCCAGGGGCTCTTTATCACCTCTTCAAGGCAGCCTGGCTAATCCACTTAACTCTGACCAATCAGGGCAGACCACTGGAAGGCTGAATCTGGACCTACAAACAAGAAAGTCCTATAACTTCTTGTATGTACACTTTAGGAGAAATTCAACAATATCATATTGTGGGATTTATTAATGCCATTCGGGGAATTCTTTGAATGGTACTTCTAGCCCTCTCCTATCAAGAGTTATTAGTTAATAACGTCCTACCATGTTAACCTATGTAGCAGGGGATTTGCAATGGGAAAAATGACTTGGGCCATTTTTCCAGCACCAGGACTTACAAAAACATATTTTATAAGTACTTTGCTTATATCTACAGGACCCCCACCCCATGGGACACTTAGGTGAGACTTTAGGGGTTCTGAATCTGTAGAAATATTGCAGATCCTCACTTCACAGTGCTCCTAGCATCAAAGTCGAATTTGGGCAGCAGTTTATCACAATGTGGGGAATGAAATGTGAAATTTCACTTAACCCAGGGCATATAAAACGCATTTTATAAGGGTCTACCTTATAGATACCAGACCCCCCACACCTGGGACACCTAGGGGAGACCCTAGGGGTTCCTAATATGCCATAACATTGTAGGTTATCCATTTTTAAGTGCCCCAAACACCAAAGTCGAGTTTGGCCAAAATTTCCTTTTTAAAAGCAGTCATGGCACCCAGGGCTGCTTTTAAAACTGACCTTAGGCCTCAGCAGTGCACACATGCAAGTGCAGAAGGCTGCTGGCCTCTAAACTGCCATGCCCTACTATATACTAGGGACTGATAGGTAGTTTCAATTCCCCTGCCCTATTATATACTAGGGGCTTATAGGGTAGGTCATGCCAATCACAGGGGTACCCCAACCCATAGTGTACCCTAGTGTATGTAGGTGTTTTCACTGTATTCTAAGTGTTTTCAGCATAGCACTGGCCCTGGGCCTGGTTAGGCAAAGCCCAGGGTCAGTCAGAGTCAGATACCACCAGTACCAGTCAGCAAAAAGTTGGGGGGTGCCCAGGGCACAGGATGACTTTGCAACAGATAGGCACCCAACAAAAGAAGATTAAGACCATTGTTATTTACAAACTGCACTTCTATAGTTACTGCAGCCAAAAAGGACACAAAACAGTAGTACATATACTCCAGTTCATACTTGCAGTAAGTCCAACACCACACATGGTCATCCACCGGTATTACAAAATTCTTGCATACAAACTAATGGAGACAGAAACTAAAAAGAAATATGTTGACCTAAATTAGTTTATTTCAACTTTAAAAAACATATATAGTTTTCCTATATTATGATCAAATATTTTGATTCCCTTTTTCAATTAAAAAATAAATGGAATAACATTTTTAAAGAATAACGGCATACATATAAATTAAATCTATACATACCGTTTTTTTATTATTTTGACACATAATACATAAATATTTGCATTTTACTTTTGGTGGGATTGTTTTAATAAATCTTCAAACATGATTACAATTTAATGTAATATATGTAAATTAATTAAATATTTAGTTCAAAAATATATCACAACATTTCAGACTTTCTGGAGCAGTTGTTCTTTCCCAATTCTAAGGCTCTCTGTACCTCAGTGACAGTACCTAGGGACAAGGACACACTTCAGCAGAGGCCACCTGCAAGGTCAAGCCCCGCTCCAGTTGTGACTGGTCCACTGGTAACTCTAGGAAAAGGCCTCTTATGTTCATGTAGCCATACAGGAGGTCAACCGACTTTGGAGTCCACTTCTTAATCCTGGTTACACATGGAAGCAGGCCCAGCCCTTCTTACCAGGTTACAGACAGCAGGTCCACGCCTCTTTTGTTCTACCACTGGTCAAGAAATTGTTCTGAGGGGCTGGAGATGAGGTGCTACTTTTGTCAATTCTCTAGCCAGAGGTTATGTATAACTCCTATCCACTCCCTGACTAACCAGCAAAGAGTTGTCAAGGACAAGCCATCCCACTTTTGCAGCAGGTCCAGTTTGCCTGACTGCAAACTATCTCACAGTGCATTATTCTCAGTACAATCCACGATGGTTAGAGCTTTCTGCCCCAGGAGGGAGCTTGTGGCAAACCTTGGGGTAAGGTAATGAGTAATCATCTCACACTCAACCATTCTAAACTGGTTCTAGAGCCAGCTTTGTTGTGGGATCAAAAGACCCCTCTCTTCAGGCTTGCCTTGCCAATATACTATAAAAGTACAGGACTTCCCCTGGCACCTTTTACGTTATAGACGTTTTTGGACACTCTAATCTGGCCGGTTCGGGTTATGCTGTGTCTTATTCTTCCCCCAAGCCACACTGCTAGGCCCAAGCCACTGTCTCTGCAATGCAAGCACTATTCCACACATCATCAACGTAGCAGTGGCAGGCCAGCTTTGGCTTCAGGCAGGTAAAGTATAGCTTTTTAAAGGCTACTTTTCCTGTATATTTGTCAAAAATCCAACTTCACCATTGAATTGTATTTAAATAAAAACAATGGATGAAGTGCCTCTGTAGATTATCCCAAACCAATTATACATAATTAAAATATTAACTGTACTTTAGCTTTTTCTTCACAGAACCAGCTACAGCCCTAACCAAGAAAATAGCTTTTGGAGGGTGGTCACTAGGAGCATGCATCATTGCATTTGCACATCTTCTACCTTTAAATGCCAGACACCCTAATTGTGAGCTACAAGGCCTATGCAGTGGTTTTACAAGTAGGGTTTCCCTGTTTTCAGAAACTGTACTTATTTCTGCAAAATTGAAAGCTTCATTGTCAGGCTAAACATGTTTGCCTCAAGCCATGTTTTTCTTGTCAGCGTAGTAAATGGTAATATAGGCGCTGTAGTCCACAGGTGACATTTAACTTTCTATGAGTTGGGGCATTTCACATTGTATACTATGGCCTTACTTGCAAAGTTAAATATTCTAAATGGGGATCAGAGCACATCCACAGCAGCACCCCTAAGTGCAGTGCTAATAAAAAGCATGGCATCAGTCCACAAAAGAGGGACTGACCATGCTAAAAGAGGCATCTTTCCACACTCTTCATAAAGCAACTTGTAAGGGTGTATGTATCTTGCGTTTTACAACTAAATTACGTGGGATTAAGTGGAAGTAACTGAGGATTGTAATTCAACATTTAGAGTTATTTTCTTATCACAAAATGCATGCTTGCATCAATAATGGACCTGAGGATGCATTTTGCACTAAGGAAATAGTGCTAAATGCAACAGTACATAAACAGTAACAGCCATAAGCTGCTTACACTTGCTAAAAAAAAGTTCCTGTGCTGTAGGATTTTTGTGCCAAATTACTCATAATTATGCAAATGTACGTAATGATGTAATTCTGAGTAAATTCACATCAAAGGAATAAAACAAAATTACCAACATTACTCTGATTATTCTGGCATAATTAAAAAATCACCCTGGTCTAGTAACTACCCTTCAATATCTCTTAACATAAATGCCATAGCTCTGTCAAATGCAAAGGCCACAGGCACCAACCCAAAAGCATATTTTTTTAATCTTGTAAATCCCCATAGAATATATAAATGCAGTCAATTCCTGTGAATCCTAGTGCAAATGAACCTGATGATACGCCTATACCTAATCTACAGTGGTGAAAATGTTTGCTCCTGCAAGTGCGGCCCTCATTTCTGAAATGTTTGGTAGTGGACATTTATCTACCAATAGGGCCTCATTAAGGTCTCTTAAGACCATGTACAAAACAAATGTCTCCACTTGTCTTGCTTGCCACTCCCACATGGGCCAAAAACTAGGTCACCTCCATGGAGTCTGTAAGTTCAACCTCACATAACTTCTCCAACTGTTTCTTAATTGTTTTAAACACTCTTAGCAGCAATTAACTTACTCTAGACACAACTTGCACTGTATCTTTCTTGAGTCTACTTCTGTGCACATAAGCTTCCATACAACCCAATTCAAGCTGAAAAACCTCACAAAATTCCAAGTATTTTGTTCCTCACTAATCTGTCACCTGTCTTAGTGAGAATATGTGGCTTACTGACCAGAGCTGCTGACTTCGGCACAGGGGAGTCAGGTTTGAGTCCTGTAGTCAAATCAACATCTTGTGATTCTGGGCAAATTAATTTGACCAAGAATTAATAAGATTTAGTGTTGGATTGAGTCACTTTCATGGTGCAGCCTGGTCACCTAATCATTGCTGGGATTTACCAGGCATGCAAATCAATATTTGTGTGGCATTGCATAGGTTTTTATCCCAATAATAATGCAGTGCATAGCTCAGCATTGTGCTTCCTTGCAACATGGATGGGGCAAAGGCGTTGCAGTGCATCAACCCATGTATTGTGACAGATGCCCATATTTACTAAAGTCAGTAAACATGGGTTTGCGCCAAACTGGTGCGCCTACCCAAGGCTGACATAACAAGTAGAAATATCTTTATTTCTCCTTGTTATGTCCCATTTGCAAGTGTGCCATTTTCTGCAGCACACACATAGAGGAATACGGCCTCTAAGAATAGTTTTTATGCAGGAAGGTATCTCTATTCTGACCACAACATAGACACTCTTGCGTCATGGTGCAAGAGTGCAAGGGTGCCGGCTTTGGAGCTAGGCAGGCAGAAGTGCACCAGCACCACGTGACAGCACAACTGCATCATATCTTTGAAGATATGGTGCATTTCTGTTCTCTCCCTTTGACGTAACATAGTGCAGCAACTTGCGCTGTGTTGCTTCAAACTTTAGTCAATCTGGGCTTTAATATCTCTGCGCCTAAAAACAAATTTGAATTTCTTTAACATAATCTGGTACTCCTGTAAGCACTCTAATGTCTAATGTTTGGTTATATAAAGCTGCAAACCAGTTAATATCCTTGTAGTTCTGAATATGGATCCAAGAACACTCCTAAATACTTTTTGTGTAGCCACCCCAAAATGTTGTTACCAAAACATGCACTCCGTCCACTGTAAATCTCCCTTTGTACTTTATGATTGTAAGATTCCTTTCATTTTCATCAGTTGTCCTCCGTAACCCCGGGATAAATGTGCATCTTCCACAGGATAAGCTTCTCTCTGAACAATTTTGCAAAAACATCACCTCTCCCATCCGTCCATAAGATAATTTCCTCACCCACTTCTGATACAGTTTTAATTTGCTTCATCTGGGATGTGCTTCTGCAATATTTAGTACAATGTCCTTCTCTTCCACATTTATTGCATATTGTCCACATATCCAATTATTCTGCAGCAAAAGGTTTGGCCCTTAAAACTTTATTCATGACCCTTCCCTACCTCAGTCTTCTTCTCTAAGACTGTTTTACCTCATTTATCTACATGTTTGCTTTATTTCTTCTACACATACCCTCATGAGTAAATTTCAATACCTTCTTTAGAGGGGGTTCATCCTTCATGAGAATTCTTCTCTGATCTTGTCAACATTGCAATGCATTAAGAACTGATGCCTCCACAGCCTCCCCTCCCATGTGTACTCTCTCCCAAAAATGATAGCATTTTAAAATGGTTTTTACTCTCAATGATAATGATTCATAACTTCTTGATGCAAATTTCAAAGGCATTCGAGCCACATGATTTTTCCTGTCCCAACTTGGGTGAGTGTTTAACAACGTTTTGTCCTTCATCGCCAAACTTTGCAGAAGGAATGATAATTTCTTCTCTGCCACCAAATTTGGCCTGGACATTATAGAATAATTCTGAAATACATTTTTCACTTCATCAATGGAGGGTAGGTTCTCCAGTGTGACTAAGAAAATACAGAGGAGGTGCTACATTACACATACATACAGTCATTGAAATGTTAGATCTTAATTGTCAACATTAGCCAGAAAATCCACAAGACTACCACTCAAAGAAGAGAAGGAAATAATAAACCTTCTTTGAAAGACATTTATTCATCTTACATAAAACGTGCTACCACCTGCTTATCTCATTGCAAATATTTCTGTAGTCTTTGTATGAGGTGTTTGTCACTAAGAAAACCACAATAACTTCTTGTCTGCACTTATTTGGTTTTAGCCAGATTGTTGAGGCTGTCACTGGTCAATTCACAAGCACATAATTGTCCTCAGAGTTGTCCCGGTCTCTGCTGTGTAAGACACATTAAGAGTATCTTAGTTAAATCGCCAGAAAACTCAGGAATCACAACCTTCTTCATAAAGGATTCGACCCAATTGAGTGTATCTGCTCCTTCGAGACGCTCCGGAACACCCACTATACATAAATTTGAACGACGTGAGAAATTTTCAAGTTTTTCAATCTTGTTTTCCATACTTATTTTCTCACGGGAGGCTAGATCTACTTGCTGAGAAATACCATTCATTTGGTCCTCAACAAGAGAAATTCTTGCCTCAGCCTCCTGAATGCGAATTGGGAGACTAGCGACTGCTTCCTCTATCTTCCCCAGTCGCTGATGTATAGCTGCAATTTCAGATTGTTGTGATTTCTTCATGTCCCGAATTTCTTCAAGAATCATATTAAACATAGTTTTGATATCCATCTGATATAAAATGGCCTTCTCATCCTGAAGTACGGGATTGCATTCTTTAGCTCCTAGCTGTGGCTCATTGTTATCTTCGATCATCAAAAGATCTAATGATTTAGTCTTCCTTAGGACCGAAGCTACTTGTTGGCCTTGCAGATCTTGCTGAGCTTGTAGACCTTGCTGGACTGGCCTTTATGAAGAAAGTTGTGATTCCTGAGTTTTCTGGCGATTTAACTGTAACTAGGGCTCATCGGGTTCCAGCTCATCTTCCCCCCCAATTTGAAGTTCCCCCGCACTATACTTGTTAATTTTGCAGATTACCGCATAAAGGAAAAAATGTTGTCTAAGGCAATCCAGTCGAGACAGTTTGAAACTGAGAATGGAGTTAAATGTAGAATTTTTTCTGATATGTCCGCAGCGGCTGCAAGAAGACGTAAAGACTTTGTCAAGTTATTGTCTCTCTTTAAGGGGCTCAAGCTTCCATTGCGCAACAATCTAAACTCAAAGTCTTGGTGCAGGTGAAGTTTCATTTGTTTACACGTATTGAAGAGGCGCAGGGGCTTCTTAAGGCAATTTCAGCTGGAAAATTACTTGCTTTGTTAGATTAGTGTCCTAATTTCAATAATGTCCTCCTATGTCTGAACAAGGAGTGCAGTATTTAGATCTTGCTGTCTCTTTGAAATATATTTTGAATGTCTGTTTTAGGTTTTTCTTCTTCTTTCGGATCTCGATTCTGAGGTTTGGGCTTTGTTTTTTGCGCGGGGGTAGGTCACCTTTGGTGCGATATCAGGGCACCAGTACCAGTATTTGGGGGGGTGGAGAATGTGGACAGCGGGGAAAGCCGCATTTTCTAAGGGTGGGGTGGTTTTTGGGATAGGTGCGGGGCAAGGGCAGCTCGGGGTAGCAGAAAAAAGAGCAGGTGCTATCAGGAAAGTGATAAAATGTGTAGGAATCTACTGAGTACAAAAATTAAGCTTATAATGTTTTTTATTCTTTTTCTTTTTCTTCTCTTAGCAGAATGAGTACATCCAGTTAATGTCAGATTTTTTCTGTTAATGTTAATGGTATATTGAGTAGACGTAAATATGGAGGATTAATTAGGTGGTTAGTTACCTTAAAACCTCAAATTCTTTTTATTCAAGAAACTCATCTGAAGACAAACACCCCAAAATGTTATATACCAGGAATGTTTTCTAAAGTTTTCTTTGCTTCAGCAGGTGTTGCAATGAGGGGTGTTGCAATATATTTTTCACGGGAAATTGATTGGGTATTTCTTCAAGAACAACGGGATACCCTGGGGAGGTGGATTTGGGTCCAGGTTAAATTAAATGAACAGGTTCTGACTCTTATTAATTATTATGGTCCAATAACGGATGACGCATCTGTATTACATACTCTTTATAAACTTTTGATTGGGGTTTCTGGGCAAATTGTGTTTGGGGGTGATTTTAATTACATTCAGGATTTGAAAATGGACACCTCAAATAGGGGAAAAAATAATTGAAACCCAAGACAAAGAAGGCTTTCGATGCTTTGTTAGAAGACCTTCAGTTAATTCATGCATGGCGGTTGCTTAATCAGACAGCTCGTGAATATACTTGTTCTTCACGTCAACATCAGACAGCATCCCGAATCGATTTTTTATTGATTTCACGTTCACTGTCCCTTAGGGCTGCAGGCATTGGCGCGAATGCTTTTTCTGATCATTCATATGTTCAGGTCGACATAGAAATTGGCTTTCCTAAAAAGAGTAGGTCCAAGTGGCAGATGGACCGCCTACTTCTTCAATATTCATTGTGGCTTGAACAGTTTAGACTCTGGCTACTCGATTATTTCAATATTAATGAAGGGACAGCTGATATTTTTTCTGTTTGGGGTTGATTTAAGGCTGCGGCCCGCGGACAGATGATAGCTGCTTCCGTCAGGAAAACCAGGGTATGGTTAGGACAAATCGCACAGCTTCAGCAGTCATTGGACAATGCTTCTAAATTTGAGGACTCTGCATCACGGGTCAGCTGGAACAGGCCAGGAAGGCATTTAGAGATTTTTTTGTTTTAGAAGAAATAAATAGCTCTCAGACTTACATGCAGAAGGTATATGAACAAAACCAAATGGTTGGAAAGATGTTAGCTTGGTCAACTAGGGCTCGTCAAGAACCCGCCTGTATTGTAGAAATAATTGATCCAAAAACTAACGCTATAGCAACTGACAGAGCTGACATTGCTCGAATTTTTTGTTGACCACTTTCGACAAGTATATACTACAAAATATTCCGTTAATTTGGATATGATCCATGAGTATTTTGATTCACTTAAATTACCATCTATATCACAGAGTGTAGCCACGCAGCTTCAGAAGGATATTACAGAGGCTGAGATATCGGCAGTTATTAAGACTTTGGCTGGCGCAAAAGGTTGAGGCGAAGACGGAATTCCCATCGAATTTTATAAAACGTTTGTGAAGGAGTTGACTCCATTTCTGAAAAAATTATTTGATAACATCAAAACGGGTGGGATGGTATTTTCAGAATTTAAAAGGGCGACAGTAATTAGTTTCGTAAAAAAGGGTAAACCATCTAATAATCTCAACTCATTTCGACCGATTAGTCTACTAAATGCTGATTATAAAATTTTTATGAAGATTTGGGCCCAGCGTTTTGTTTTCCAGCCAAGGAAGTAATTCACTATGATCAAACGGGGTTTATAGCGGGTCGTAGGATGACAACAAATACTCGCTTTTTGATTCAAGCTCTAGATTATTTTAACATTAATAAGACACCTGCCTGCATCATGATGGCAGATGCAGAGAAAGCTTTTGATTTAGTTAATTGGGACACTTTATTTTATGCACTTTTTAGGTTTGGGATTCCGTCTTCAGTAATCACTATGCTTCAAAATATTTATCACGGGCGCAGGCCCAGATAATAGTTAATGGGGCCCAGACAGGGTTAATCGATATAAATCGTGGGACTAGGCAAGGTTGTCCCTTAGCACCCCTTTTATTTACTTTTTTTATTGAGCCTCTCGCAATTAGAATGCGAGCCAATAGGAGTATTAAAGCCCCGATCGACGGAATGGCGAAATTAAAACTTTTCGCTGATGACGCCATTCTGTATCTGTCCCCTGAAAAATCTAACTTGCAGTCAACAATGGCAGAATTTAGGAAATTCGAACAAATAGGGGGCTATAAAATTAATCCAAGTAAAACTGAAATTTTAATTTTAAATACTGGGTCTGAATTTCTGTCAGATGATTTGAAACAACAGGCATTAAAAACTGATCCCATACGGTTTTGGGGATTTATGTCACAGGCCAATATGGGCAGTTAGTTAAGCTGAATTACGAAGCCACCAGTATAAAGATTCAGAAACTACTTGATAAATGGACCAATCTTCCGTTAACTTTGGTAGGGCGTGTGGCACTTATTAAGATGTCTATTCTACCTCTTTTGATATTCCTTTTTCCAACATTCCGATTAAGGTGAATGTTAGTTTTTTTAAAGGGATCGACTCCATGATTAGGTCATTTATTTGGAATAAAAAGGCAGCTAGAGTCAAGTTCCCGATTTTGCAACTAGATACTCAGTTAGGTGGTTTAGCACTTCCAAATATGCATTCATATTATGAATCATAATTTTTTGATTATGTAGCATGCTTATTATCTAAACAGAAGCAGGTTGATAATTTTTCATTAATAAAATGATTCAAGAAGCTGGAACTCAAGTTCCCACATTTTTAAAGACATCCAAACTCCCAAAGAAAACAAGATATAAAACGTTAGTGGATTTTTCATATAGACTTTGTACTGTTTTTAAACAAAAGGATTTCTCGGGTTTTTTTCTTTAAAATTAACTGAGTGTAGAGATTTAGGTTTACATATTCATTCCACTCAGTTGAAAACATGGAACGATTCCGGTTTGGGGATGGTTAATCAGTTTGTTATACAGGGCAGGATGATTACTTGGGAAGAAGTGCAGGCCAGAGGTCTTGGTAACAACAAACCTTCTTTTTTGAATTTATTCAAATTATTCATTTTTGAAAAAATATAATCTTATATTCAATACCCCTCCTGGCCAAATTGCTACTGCACTGTATATTTCAAAGTTGACTGGAGTGGGCAATTGGTATTGTTTAACGAGTTCCCAAGACGAATCCCCACTGGTTTTAAAAATGTTGGGGAAAGTTGCAACTCAAACTCAATGTGTTTTTTCTTATCAAGATTGGCAAAAGATATCAACTACAGGAAACAAGATACTGAGAGCTGCAAACTATAAAAGAATGGCATTTCTCGCTCACTGGATGGTATACTACACCCCAGAAGCGTTAAATAAAATGTATCCAGAGGTGGAAAATAGCTGTTTTCGTTGTGGTACCTTATCGGAAGGGGATGGCAGCATATTTTTTCTCTTGCCCTAAGTTGATAATATTTTGGGAGAAAATATTTGCATATTTTAGCAGGGCAATTAAAAAAACGTACAAACCTATAGTAGAAGCTGTTCTGTTTGGGATAACTAGTAGGGAAGCTATACTTTCGAAAACTGAGGGCCATTTCCTTGCTATTTCAATGTTGGTTGCTCGTTCGTTAATTTTACAAAACTGGAGATCATTGGAAGTACCTTTGTTTGAGAAATGGCTTGTGAAAATGAAACGTACGAAGCTTTTTGAAGAAGCTTATGCCAAACGGGTGGGGGCAATTAAGAAATGTTCGCGGATTTGGGAATATTTTGTTGACTGTTAATTTGATGATGGATTTTGTTGCATATGTTTTTCTAATTAATGAACAAAATGTAGCATTTTTGGTTCAATTTCGCTGTATTTGTTAAGTGCAAGTATTGTATGATTCCTGATAGCTCTGCTCAATAAAATAAAAATAAAAAGAGTATCTTAGTTTCTGATCTTGGTGTACCCTTCACAGATCAAATTACAAGCACACACAAAGTTGTGCCTGTCATTTCTTAGCTGACCTTTATACATTCAGTGCTTTGCTGACTTTCCTGATCACCCCTGTTGCTGTTGGATTGTGACCTGTTGGCCATGCCACCCAAAGAGAACCTCCTCGGTTGACCGTGTCAACAAGGTTCCTGTTTCTTCTCCGTTCTCATGCAGAACATTTAACAATCTTTCAGCGCTGTCCCACAGCACTTCAGTTGTTTCGAATGCAGAATTGAGTGTGCTTTATCTGGTGCGTTCCTCCTTATTTTATTTCCTTCTTATTTGATGCTGGAAAAGCACTGTCATATCTTTCTTTGTATTGCCACACTGTGCTGCATTCCGACTCCTTCAGCTCCAAGTTAGCCTCTCAGAGCTCTAAGTTTCCTTGTTCGCACAGCAGTGCATGCTCACCAGCACCTGTCTACCCTCAAAGTGATCCATTAAAATAACTCACTGCAGTGGATTGTGTTAAGACCTGCCATCAGACTCAACTTTAAGTCACTTTAGGCAAAATTTACTATGATTTTGCATCAGGTTTGCATCACTTTTGTTGTGCAGCCTGATGCTAAATTCTTTTTGGTATTTACTAAAACATGCAAAGCCACTTTAAGTGGCTTTCTGTGGTTTATTAAATACAAAGCAGTGCAAAGCAGCGCATAGCACTGCCTTGCATTTCTAATCATTGAGAAGGCATTGCATGAGTGGAGCATCCACCCATGGAATTTGCCACATTCCCAGATTTGATAAAGCTAGTATACCTGGGAATACGTAAAAATGCTATGTTTATTTCTCCTCATTACTTCCTCTTTCTATGTGAGCAGCATTCTGCAGCACACATAGAAAGAGAAATGTGCCACTACGGATTGTTTTTGTACAGGATGGAATCCTTTCCTATTCAAAAACAATCCTGCCCAAAATACATGCAGCCTTGCATCATGGAGCAAGGGTGCCTGTGTTGGTGCTACGCAGTTTCAAGCATGCCAGCGCAGGGAGAGAGCTGAAGAGCACCATATCTTAGTAGATGTGGTGCTTTTCAGGTCTCTCCCATTCACGCAAAGCAGCACTGCAACTTGCCTTGCTGTTCTGTGTTGTATGAATTCTAAGTAATTCTGCCGCTTTGCCCGCAGTATATTGCACTCCACACTTGCAAATACTCTAACATTTGCACAGTTCCTCTGGGAATGCGTTTTCCCGTTAAGCTAGTTATTTTTCTTACACTACCAAAGTTCATGCCTCAGGCTAAGCCTTTCATTTTCTGCGGATCACACATAGTTTGCATGTTGAGCTGTCTTCACACAACGTCTACTTATCGCTAGTGTGAAGTTGGGGCTGAATGACTCACTCTAAAAGCTGTTCTCCATAAGTTGGATTTTGATAATAAAGACACCACAGCCACTGCCAGGCAAACAGTCCAGAATGATTCAAAGAAACTAAACACTAAATATACAAACCAGAGTTAGAGTAGTATTATCACACAATATTCCTGACTACTAAAAGCTAAGTAACTCTAACATTATGATATTCTGCCTCAGGGTAAACCCTCTCAGTAGCCAAAGAACTGAAAAACATACATTGAATGCAATGCAATTGGCATTAGAAATGGCCAGGAGAAGAACTCATTTGGAATCCCAATATCACTTTTGGTGCCTGTCAGTAAGTGCTCACTAAGTGCATAGCTAAACTGATATGGAATAATCATATAATTCCTGTTTAATAATTGCTATATGGCACATTGGCCTTAATTATGAATTTCTGTTTAAAAAAGTCAAACTCCCTTATTGGGTAAATTCTATGCTCAAATGTAAATTAAGCCCCATAATTCATGTGATTTCGCCAGTTTGAGTTATGCTTGTTAAGCGAAGTTCCCAAAATTATGCCATTATGCCACATCAAGCAATTGCCACACCATTTGTGCAAAGTTATCGTGTGGGAGTGCTAGAACAACATTAACAACCAGAACACGAGCAGCTGTGCATTTGTGTTATTTTGGTTAGCCTGTAATGCGTCCTTGCTTCAAAAATTGACAACTGGATGCCACAGTTTGCGATTTACAGTTCTGAATGATGAATATACATTTCACGTGATGTTACATAATTTTCCCAAACTTAACAAAATTACGCAAAAACAAATTACATAAATTGCCCAAGTGTTTATGCCTATTTTATCTGCTCAACTGCCACACAAGTCATAGTAACAGGACTTATGCCAACTCATAGACTGGCATGTTGCATGTGTTGATGTCACATATTCAACAAATACAGGTGCCCATTGTGAGGAGGAAATAATACATAAAGATGGATAGATGGGCCATCCTAATGTGGTTGGGCTGCAAGGTACAGGAAGTGACATGACCGGAAGTGGCCTAGAGTTGGGTACTAGCACCCGTGAGAACAAGGACTGCTTGTCGCAGGAAGTGGAAGATAGACAGCAGCAGAAGCTGAAATTGAGCAGGAAGATCAGAAGAGGAGCATGTATGAAACTGGAAGAAGCATTTGCGTATTGTGAAGGTAAGAAGCAGTGAGTTGGAGGCACCTGAGACCTGTGGCCCACGTGGAAGGATGACGAAGGACCGGAGCAGATGCAAACAACCAGGGGTGTCCCAGATATACAACACCAACCCAGATGCCTAGAGGAGAGAGGTGTTTGGTTCTTGAAGCAAACCGTGACTGGAAGCAAGTACTAGCGCACTGGTGAGTGGAACAACAGACCAGTTGATAATTGTAGGGTTGCTATGGAAACAGTGGTAAAAGGGAAATACCGCAAATAAATAAAT
Organism: Calotriton arnoldi; assembly: GCA_963921515.1. Classification (NCBI taxonomy): domain Eukaryota; kingdom Metazoa; phylum Chordata; class Amphibia; order Caudata; family Salamandridae; genus Calotriton; species Calotriton arnoldi. The sequence continues at coordinate 265,843 of CAWUFW010011244.1, read as the reverse complement.
CCCTCAAATTTGTAAGTACTGCTGAGTAAGCTAATTAGCCACAGGAAAGACACCAAGAGGACAGGCATACGAGCACAGATGAAGTGGTGGTTCTGACAATATCATTTCTATAGTTTCTTCCTTAGTATTGATTTATTTCTTACTTTGAGGGCATTCCAAGAAATTTCCAAAGGGTGGCAACTGGAAGACGAAAGATACCACTGGGCAAAATAACCATCCTACCAAGTTTGTTATACTAATTTGCTAATCTACCATTGTATGTTCCTAAAGCATTTTAATTTGACCTATATTGGAGCTCTGGGCGACACAGAGATGCACAAAACAAGCTAACTTTCCTGTTAAAAGTGGGTTACCTGGGAGTGCCTGACTTTGAACGTTATTTCCTTGATGCACAACTGCAATGAATAGTACAATGGTCAGGTATAAATCTCCTCTTGAGGAGCATGATTATTAGAAAAGTGTACCTGCAACTGCTGAGGGCTGCTCTAGAGTAGTGGAATAATAAGAGCTCACAAAGAACTCAACCAATGCCAGCAGGTGCATTGAATGAGATCAGGGTGACAGGCGGTAACAGACTTATTGCTCATGTGGCTTTTTCTATATTAGATGCTATTTACCCTTCCCCTTATAATGTACCCTTGTCTTGAGCTGGGACACATAACTGTGGGGTGGGCAATTAATAATGGTTGGCATTGGAGCAGCATCATTTTGGCTCCTTCCTTTTATGTATCACCAGGTCACATATAGTTACACATGGCCTCATGCATTCGTTTATTAACGTAATGTTGCGCACTTGAACAGACACAGAAAGTGCAATTACTATGTAATTTTGACATTTGCATGAGTGTGCAGATTAATATTTTCTTTGCAGTGACATTGAATTGTAGTTTCCATATATAGCTGCCTTTGTGTGGTCTGAATAATGTTGTTAACCCTATATATTCATGTATGTATTTAAATAGTACTCTGCATCTATACTGTAACCGTATATGTATCCTTAATCATGCATTTAAAAGCGTATTGAGATGCTTGCTATGTTAACTTGACCAAAGGCCCTAAGCACCTAAGCATTTGGGTTTTTTAATATTAACCTTCAACGTGAACGTTTGCTTTGGATGCAATGTTTTTCTCTTCCCTGCAGGTGCAGTTGTGTGATCTTACAAATAGAAAAAGGCACATTGTGTGAGAGAGATAGTGAGATTCAGGGTAAGTACTTTTGGAAAGGATGAGAAGCCTTAATGAACAAAGAGAAGACTATTGTCCACGCAAAGTGGAGAGACAGGAAGAAACCAAGGACGTTCTAATGTGTGGACCAAAGGAAGAACACTCATGTGTTCCTGGCCTCTCCTGGTGGTCTCTCCCATCTTAAGGGCAGGTGTGATTGTGTTGCTGCATATACCTTCCGCATTGCACTGATTAGTATCCATTAACCTGCTTTGGAATTGACTGGTCTTTAATGATGTATGCATCTCACCACATATGAACCACGCACATATTCACTCAGAGAGCTCCATGGTTGTAATAGTGTGCTAAACTTTGCTAGGCTTTGTTAGAACAAATATGCCAGGATGCATTAGTTGCAGTAATCTCTGCGATTTTGTCACGGTGATAGCCAATGTCACAGGATGTCCCTAATGTGGCAGGCGGAGGCAACAAGTTTCATTATGCTGCATCTCTAAGCAGTATCAGGCTTGCAAAGATATAAATTCACACCCGTTTCAAGAGGGTGTGAATTTATATCATTGCAAGCCTGACCCTGACTTGAAACTCCATGTGTCGTAAGGCTCCCACGATTGGTGTATGACTTCATACCTTTGCAATCAAATGTCACATTTCCCCTAGATGATACATCGATATAGCTACGTACTTTCTCTCAGACCCCCATCAGAAAATGTCAGCAATCCCCTCCTTCCCTTTATTGATGGGTGACCCACAAGTTTGGTCAGGCTGGCATTGAGACTTTGAGTTTCCTTTTGGGTTTAGAGCCACCCGCACTTGACTTACCAGTGACTGACAAAGCTCTTCTCTCTTTCAACCACTGAGTGACAAGTCTCACTATCCTCCAGACCACATAAGAAAGATCTCAACATTCTGTCCTTTAATATTAGTGGCTTTTCACATTTTGTAAAGCCTGAACTGTCTCCGCCCAAAAGGACCAGATAGGTAGGTTATTGATCAGTAATGTAATACATTGCACACAAACAGGGGGATGGCTTCAAAAGACAATGAAGAACAGTGGTCGGTAAAATGTGGGGTGCCGATCCTATTTCAGAATTCACTCCTGGCACAGGTCAGTAAGACAGTCTTACAGACCTACCAAAACACACAAGGCCAGTTATTCTTGGTGAAGGTTAGAATCCAAGGTACCATAATGGTCTTAGGCTCATTAAATGTTCCAGTGAGGTCAAATCCACCTTCCTTGTAGAGATCTCTAGGTCCTAGATCTCCTCACCTGGTTCTGGGGAGGTCTTGTAGCTGTGGTACATGCACCGGATGGGACCACTGTCTATTTATGAACATGATGGCAGACCACACCTACTTAGAGCCATGGCAGTTACTGCACCCTAGAGACAGGGGCTATACTGTACCAGCACAAAGACATGCTTCTTCTTTGTGTCTGCCCACATTACCCATAACATGGTAAACTGTGACATATTGGAAGAGGGTATTTCAGACCACTGTGCAGTATAGCTTCTTTTGAAGTTGAACTTACTGCATCCTCATTGAAAAGATGGACAGTGGACATGTCTCACCATAACACTCTGGCAGAATGAATGGTTGAGAGAACATCTGTTTAGATACTAAGGAGGATATTCTCAAGAACGTGCGATAAACATCGCCAAAATAGGCTAACGCAATTTTTCATATTGCCGTCTATCGCGGGAAAATAACTCTGTGTCAACATCGTATTCTCAACATGGCAGTAACATGCGATAGTTTCCCGATAACGCCTCAAATGTCCTTGATACAACTACTGCGACGGCGATAAAAAAGGAAACCCGAACGTGAAAAAAGTTGCGATGGGCCCAACCGCGATAGAAAAATCGGCGAAAAGCAGCGCCAGGCTTGCAATTCCCACGTCAGGTGGGAAAAATCACCATAAAAGCTGCAAAAAAAAAAGATAACAACTGTGAAGCACAATGGAGGTAGCCGGAGCAAGTACGGAGGACAACCCGAACCCCACAAGCCCCACGGAGGACCAGCCTGGGACCTCGGGGTCAGGGAAGGGCAAGGAGAAGAAGAAGAGGAAGACGCGGTTCAGTCCGCAGGAAAACAGGATCCTGATTACGGAGGTGATAGAACACCATCAACAACTGTTCGTCACCTCCACTGTGTCATTGGCAACAATAAATGGAAGATGGCAGTCCATCGTGGACAAGGTGAATGCATTCGGAGTGCTGAGGAGGACAATGGACGAGGTCAAGAGACGCTGGAATCATGTGAAGCGCAAAACCAAGCTGAAACTTGCAAACAACCGCAAAGCAGCAATGCAGACTGGGGGTGGGAGTCCTGCGCCACAGGAGGAGCTGGATGAGATGGAGGAAATGGTGTCCACAGTCATCAGTGTGGAGACGGTGGCAGGAGTCGGGTGACTGGACACTGCTCAACATGACCTGACACAACAGCAACAGGGTGAGTAACCACCAGGGACTGGGGGGACGGGGGGTGATGGGCACAATGGCACACATGAACAATGAAGTATAGCACACTGCACAACCACAATGACTCTGGATCATGTCTCTGATCTCCTTGCCATACTGCAGCACACATAGAAACAGCAAGTAGTACCCCGTCCACAATGTGCCCAGAGGGGGCCCTCCCCACACATCACCAATCTCACAACAAACCCATGCACATGTGCTGAACCCAGCAAAGCTGCGGATCTGTGAGCCCCACTGACAATGCAAGTGACACTGCATGACGATGAGCATGTCTGCAGGCCACTCATCATGACATGTTGCACGCCACGACACCGAGGTGGCTGAGTGTGGTCCAAATCCCGAAAGGAGCAGGTCACACACTGACACATCCACGTGCACAAACAACCCCTGACGGCAACATGACATTTGCGGACAAACCAAGCCCAAGAGTCCCAACTCCCACCAAGAGCCCAATTTACCCAAGTATGCAACATCTCAGCACTGCATAAGCACAGAAGTCAAAGGCACACCGCCTGAAAGGGAGAAGGCCAAGCAAAGTCTGAGCTGCAGGGGCGACTCTCCCACAATGCAGCACACACACAAGAATCAGAGCACATCAACATTGACAACAATGTGGTACAAACTGCAACACATTCACAAAAGAACAGAGGACACAACTGCTGCCACTTGTGTGTAGAAACTGGCCAATGACATTTGGCATAGCAGGAAACTGTGACATGATAATGGACAAGTACAACCCCACATCCCTGATGGTGCACAAATGTCCACTGTCCCGCTTCAAATAGGCAGCTCCTCCTAAACAGTCACAATGTACATTGTCATGCAGTCTGTTTGAAAACTTGGCCAATGCGTGAACATACATGGAACACACTGTTAAACTGCATCTCCCCTTTACATTGCAGAGGGAGAATCATCACCTCCTGCAGAACAGACCGAAAAACCTCCTCACTGATGACGAGGAGGACCTCCCCACCTTCGACACCGACGCCCTCCAAGAGCTCATGGACAGCTTCCACACCCCACCCCCAGGAGCAGGGCAGCCCAGCTGCATCGAGGAGACCCCACCCCCTGCATAGACCACACAGCAGGAAGCACCCACCACCCCGGCTGTCTCCCAGGATCCCCACGACCAACACATCGCATTTCAACGCCGTGTGTTGGAGGGCCAGAAGGAGATGGCTGAGCAGGTGCGGGTGGGGTTCAAACTCATGGCAGCCAAACTAGATGCCATCCATGGGTGTCTACGTCCCATCAGGGACCACTTCCAGTCCCTAACGGACACCCACAGTCCGCTCCATGGTCTCCAATGAGACATGGCTGACATCTCTGGAGTCATGACTCGGAGACAAGAACACCTGTCTAGTCAGAGTGGCTCCAGTGATCTCAGCCGGGAGTTGGGACACATGCGGAGGCTCATGGAGGACATGTGCGGATGGAGGCGGAAAGGATGGCTGCCACAGCTGCACATCAGCGAGATGTAGCTGGGATCTACCATGCCCTGCAGATCCTCATCATGGCATTGCTGCTACAAGGCCTGGCGCAGATGAATGCTGCTGCTCCTACACCATCCACATCTCCGCCCCCTGATGTGTCAGTGCCCCACAGTGCGGCAGACATTCCACCTCCGGCACCTGATGTGTCACTGCCACACAGTGCGGCCGACAATCCACCTCCGGCCCCTGATGTGTCAGTGCCACACAGTGCTGCAGCCGAAACACCACCACCCACAGGTGAAGCACATCACACATCAGAGGACGATAATGTGGATGAGACTGCCGTTGTGGTAATGAGGAAGGGGTAGCATTCATCTCTGCCATATGGCCTGTTTCAGCTTGGTTCGGCCCTTTGCATCATCACCTTCCACTGTCCCCCGATACACTCTGCGTCACTCACCTTGGACCTCGACATGGATTGCCATATTCTGTTTGGCTACCAATGACACAGCAATCAGACTGCGGACTGAACTCTTCCTCTTCCGATGAATTTGTCCTTCCCTAATGGACTCTGGCTGGCCCTCCACGGGGCAACAATGTCAAGTGGGGTGTGCATGGCCCTGTACTCCTCCAGCTGCAACACTCCACTGAATGTGAATAAAACATTCAAATTCACACAGATGTGTCATGTCTATGATCCTTCAAGTATGACAGTATGGATGAATGTAGGGTCACTGATTCCCCCTCACGTCCATTTTGCACATGTTGTGGGGCTTGGGTCACAGGGTGCAACATTGCCGATTGCGGTCCGGGTGGCGGAGACACTACAACGGAGACACACGCATCGGTTACTTCCTTGTCCAGGCCAGAACTGAACCACGCCCAGAGCCCCGGGCTCATTGTTCACACCCCTATGCTGGACTGGCATACGCCAGCCCAGCCCACTCCGCTTACGCTCACAGGGGGTGACGACACAGCTACATGTCCCAGGTCTTCCCTGTAGTGATCTGCTGGTCACTGGTCTAGTTGTCAGCATGCCACAGCCACTCCCTGAGGGCTGGTTTACACCCACACCACACCGATCCAGCACAGGCGTCACAGGACATGTGACCCTGCCAATAAAAGGGGCCCACCACAGCACATCCCCCACTGCCGGAGGTGACATGATGGTGTCCGCATCCATGGAACTCAATCATAAAGGGTCGTGACTTGCGTTGCACAGAGTTAGTGGCACCCGATGGCCTGCGTCCGGCACGGGCCTACCGCCACGTCGCGATGACTTGCGTTGCACTGAGTTAGTGGCACCCGATGGCCTGTGTCCGGCACGGGCCTACCGCCACGTGGCGATGACTTGCGGTGCACTGAGTTAGTGGCACCCGATGGCCTGCGTCCGGCACGGGCCTACCGCCACGTGGCGATGACTTGCGGTGCACTGAGTTAGTGGCACCCGATGGCCTGCGCCCGGCACGGGCCTACCGCCACGTGGTGATGACTTGCGTTGCACTGAGTTAGTGGCACCCGATGGCCTGCGTCCGGCACGGGCCTACCACCACGTGGCGATGACTTGGGGTGCACAGAGTTAGGTCCACCTGAAGAGCTGAGCGGGTGTGCAGCCTGCGATGATGCGTTGGCCTCGATACGGCGTCCAGCAAATCAAGACTCGATTTGAATTGTGAGCCCTGCTGGACCGCAGTGTACGCGCAGGCAGCAGTCAGCACACACATGACTCCGCGGTGCAGTGCCGCAGGGTGCGCTGGGGGCCTGTGGCGCGGAATCTAGCGATCGGCTGAGGAGGTTGCACCAGCACGTGGAGGGCCCTCTTGGAGACACGCCGGTGGCGGCAGGTGAGCATTGAGGCCTGGGTGCACAGGGGCGGGCAGTCATCGCTGGGCGGCGGATAGGTCTGGGGACTAGGGCTGGGGTGCAGCAGGTGCACAGGATCGCGCAGGCACCACTGGTCATGGCAGCGGCCTCGTGACTGGGTGGGGGCACCACCCTGGCAGACACGACCCTGCATGCGCTGACGAGATGTGCGCGGGTTGGTTTGGCATGTAGTCACCTCGTCTATAGTGTGAATACGGCCGTTGAATTTGGTTGGGCACGTGTGTGTAGGCCTATGGTCACGATATGGTGGACACAGAGACACACGCAGTAGTTACTGTGGTGGCCATCCCGGAACTGGACCACGCCCAGGGCCCCGGGCTATTCATTCGCGACATACGCCGGCCAAGGCCGCTCCGCTCAGGCTTACAGGGGGGGACCACATGGCTACATGTCCAAGGTCTTCCACCCTGCTTGGGGCAACCTGTTTGAGTCCACTGTCCACTACACTGCAAACACCAGCAGTAGATGTCCACATGGACATGTCTGTGCTCTGCATACTGCAGTCTGTCCAGCACATCTCTGCCACACTTGGCATTGTGTCCTTTCTTATTACTGGGTCACTTGCCTCCTTCGCACATTCTTGGTTCCCACCTCTCCCACATTCTGCAATTGTGTGGCAGAGGGGCTCTGCCTTTGTGGATGGTTTGTCTACATGTCTGGCCCCTGTTACCACGGTTACTTGTGTTGTCGTGTCCGGTAGTTGGGCATGTTGGTTGGCATGTTGTATGTGATTTTGTTACGTGTGCTCTCCCACAGTTGTGAGTTGTGTGATTGTGGAGTTGAGGTGTGTGGTGTGTTCAGTTAGTACTTTCCAATGAGCAGTGCATTGCCATAGGTGCCATCCTGGAAGCGCTGGTTGATGATGGACTGTCGGAAGATGTATGTATCATGCACACTGCCTGTGAAGTTGGCGACGACATTGGTGAAATGTCCCCGGTGGTCCACTATTGCCTGCACATTGATGGAATGCGTGTGCTTTCTGTAGCGGTAATTGTGTGCAGGGTCCACAAGTGGTACATGTGTACAGTCAATTGCCCCCGACACGTGTGGTAAGGCAGCTATGGTGTAATTCCCTTGCATGGTCTCCAGCTGTTCATGCACAGCATGGGGGAAGTGAAGGTGCAGGGGTATCAAGATGATACAAACCGTGATGTTTACAGGTATGATGAATCCTGCATAATGAGACCATAACAGATGTTTGTGTGGTCGTAACCTTCGTTTTCTTTCCTGCGGAGGTTACGAGCACACAGACTTCTGTTACAGTATATTTGGACTGGATTCATCATACCTGTATGCATTCCGGTTTGTCCAAGTGCAATACACTGTACCAGATTACGTTTGTGACTATGAGGACGCTTGACCATTGTCACCATTTCTCCAACAGGTTTCTGACTACTGATTTCGGGATATGGAATGGTATTGGGGAGTTCCCGCAGCATTTGCAGTTTATTGGATCCACACGTTGCCCTGGTGAAGTTCCCCATTGGGAATGGAACGCCGATGGCTGAGCTTTTCGTCTTGTTGTTTATGTATTTGTAATAAAGTTCTGTTTTTCCACTACCGTTGACTACTGGACTTCATGACCTGGGGGGAAGGGTCCGGGGGGTAGTTGCGGTGGGTGTTGTGGCCCTCTTGGGTCTCCAGGCTGCATGATCATTGTCTCCATGGCATCTGTTGGTCTTCAGATGTGGCTCTAGGCTGGGCTCCCTTTCATACTGCAGGTTGTCGTCCTGCTTAACACCAGTAAAAGGTTTATAAGAAAACAAGGGTACCCCAATATGCGAACCTGGGGTGGTAGGATGTATTTAGAAAACAATGGTTCAGGTGTGGCCTTAGAGGTCCAAATCGAAAAGTACCCCAGAGGGGGGCGTTGCGTCTTAGGGATATGAAATTAATTCAGGTAGGAGCAAAAGAAAAGATCTACAGAGGGTCATGTAGGTCATGAAATGACAGACATTTATTTGTAAATCTGTATAATATTCAGGTGCTCACACATAAAGTGAAAAAATCGTGACCTGATGGGTGATAGTGAGTTTTTTTTTTAAAAAAGACATTGCATTGACAACAGTATTAAGAACTCCACAAATTATTTATACAGAGTGAAAGGAGTTCATGTTGTGAGGTGGTCGACGGCGTTTCGAACCCAATTATTGGGGTTCATCTTCAGGACATAGGTGAGCAAGCTGAATTGAGAAACAGAATTAATCTTGTAACAGCAGAAAAATTCTTGTTTAGGCAGGCTGGCAATGTTCTAGCGTCAATGATTTTTAGAGGTTTGAAATCGGCCAGTAGTGAAATTGAAGTTTGTAAATGGCAGTCGTGAAAATTGTAGAAGGGGCGCCGCAGAAATGCTTCGGTCTATTATGCTAGGATGCGGTGCAACTCATGTGCAATGTATTAATCAGCCCCATTTGGAGCCAGCTGGGCGGTGCATGGTGTCACAGAGGTGATTTAGTTTATGTTCACGATCAACAGGGCATTAAATGGGAGCCTGGAGCCGTGCAGACGGGAGCATCCTGCTGCTGCCGTAGCTGGCGTTGAGTGCACACCAGTAAAAGGCAGGTGTTGAATCCCTGCTGCTAACGTGCCTTATCGCCTGTATTCGGATCGCATCGCTGATCTGGCTGGTCGTTGAGAATATCGCGAAGTGGTGTTTTCGTGTGTTTTTCTACGGGAACGCCTACTCTGCATATCATTAGCGTTAGTTGTTGCTCTCATCCGTGGCGATGTGTTTTGCGGCAGCTATCGCAGGAAAACTGGTGATGTCGGCAGTTTGCACCAGCTTGTGAATAGGGCGATAAGTCTATCGCCACTTTTGCGGCGCTAAAGTGCCGATAAATCGCTGATGGCTCCTTGAGATTATGCCCCTTAGATGTCAATGAAGGTTCTGTATCTTCCATCTAAAATTTGCCAAACTTTATGAGCGGTTGTGAAAACTAACATCAAGGGCCACATCATGAGAGACTCAACCATCCAGAAGAAAATTGTGAATGAGCTCCAGGGGAAAATTGGTCTCACAGTGTCTATACTCACCAAATCGTAAAATAATGCACAACTGCCTGTGAATCTTGCTGCTTTAACTAAGGTGATGTATGACTTAAATTCTCTACTCACATTAAAGGCTAAATACATGTTGATGTGACTTAAACAGAGGCACTACAAGCATTGGGAGCAGGAAAGTAGGATGCTGGCAGCAAAGCTCAAACAAAGAGAATCTACCTTGGTTATTTCCACAACTGGAACTTCAGGCAGCATTTCAGCCCTCTATGAAACATTACACAAGTTGGACACTCACGGATAAAGCTGAAGTCTTTTTGAACTCTTTTATATTTCCCAGACTCACTGAAAAGACACAGAGGCCTAAGGACACAGAATTATTGAGCATAATATCTCTAAAGCCATTGAGGAAATCCCCAGGAAGGATGAGTTTCTCATCAAGTTTTACAAAGTTAAGAAGGCACGCATGTCAACATTTCTTTTCAAGACCTTTAAAGACGCAGTGAAAGTTGGAGACTGTGACGATATGTTAACAGGGCTATCATTACATTGTTCCACAAGCATGGTAGACATCTGTTTAAATGTGACAGCTACAAGCCAATATCGCTAATGAATGTGGCCATGAAAAGTCTGGCAAAGCTACTGGCAAACAGGCTGAGGGCTGAGATACCATCTTTAATCCAACCAACTTAAGCCAGTTTTGCACCTGGTTGCTCCTCCAGTGACTACTTAAGGACATTGACTCATCTAATGTGTTGAGTGTGGGACACAGATTACAAAAAGTTTCACGCTTACATTTTTTTACTTACGCTCCCTTGATGCTGACCAGACTTTTGATTGGGCTGAGTGGAACTGTCTCACCATGACGATGTAAAGTGTAAGCCTAAAGGAAGGCAACATCAACAAATGTAGGTTGCTGTAAGAATACCCAATGGCATGCATCAAGTGTGCTGGCCTTCTCTCGGATTATATCTCAGTGTGTACGGGGACCAGGTAGGTCTGTCCCCATTGCCTCTATTATTTTTACTGGCACAGAAAACTTTGACAGCAGCCATCAGACAAATAAATGAGATAAGGGTGATGGAGATATCAACTAGAACCCTGAAGATATTGCTGTATGTGAATGACTTGTTGCTGATGCCATCCCATCCTGCCACATTATTGAAAATGTTAAGGACTGTGATAACATATTTTCCATTTTTTTCAGAATGCAGACTCAACTGCAGGCACAGGAGCATGGAAGTATCCATGACCTGTACCTCCTAGTGACCATCGCTCAGTTACCATCCATTTCAATGGATAGCAAATAACTTGTAATACCTGGTCATCTTAGACAAACTGGGTCTTATGCAAATGGTGGAGGATAACCTTTTATCATTAACAGCAAGAAAGCACCATCAAATCTTTTTCTAGGGACGTGTATGATGAAGATTGCGAATGAACAAATCACATGCATCAATGATGCTAGAGTCCTACACCTTCCTGAAATGACAAAATATTGTCTCACACACCAGATGACTCCAGCGACCCATTTGGTTCCAAGTTCTGGATGACAGATAAGCATTGGTCAAGATGTAAGAGGAAGCATAGAGAAGATGCAATGGATTGTCCATATTACATGACACATCATAGGATGTGTAAGAAGCCAAGAGCCAGACTATATAGTTTACAGCCTTTTCATAACAACTTGCACACACATGCCTGAGCATTTGCAGCAGATTGCATGAGCTAGCTTCTATTTGATGCAATGACAAACTGCATATAAACAAAAAATCCATATACTGGTGAAGGTGGCCTAAGAAGTGCATCACACACTATGGAAATGGTATGTTGGGATGGGGTAAAATAATTTTCCAAGCTGAGGGAGAAATATTATCTCACACTACTAGAAATGGAAATATGGTAAATTATCTCCTTGCCTCTGGTCTGTTCTGAGAGCTGGGATTGAGCCACTACCAGCGTCCCCCATCTTGTTATACTTAGGTATGTGGGGCATACAGAGAGGACTGTGGTCAGGTATATATAACACCCTCTGATAATTTGATCTTCAAGTTCACCATTTTCAACCTGAAAGACTGATGGCAACGGCACCTCAATTTTCATTTTGACGAGGCTTGGTTGGACGACAACAAAGGGCTACATCCAGCCAGAACAAAATACAGCTAATTCACAATATTCTATAATGGCACTTGTTTCCCCAAAACTGCTAATAGGCCTTACCCCTTCCTTTATGCATCAGAGGTGTCAGAATCTGGGCTTTAACATAATACAAATCATGTTGTTATGTGCACGACTTGATCTGCTTTGGAGGGACTTCTGGGGCTCCCTGAGTTTAATATTGAGACCCATGGGTGCAACCAAGTGCTGTCATCACCACTGTACATGACTTTTCTAATCTAGACGAAGCTTCATGTCATGGGAAATTATGGCTTGCAGTCTCCTTGGCCTTGGCTTAAAATGCATCTTGGTGAAAATGGAAGTGAGCTGCAAATCTCACCTATGATGAGTGACTTAGGGACTTGGTGACAGTGCCTTCCTATGAAAGAGTTGTTTATAAGGTCCATGAACAGGAAGTCATCTTCAACGAAATCTGGGGATCTTTTCCAATGAACACCTAGCATATTGTGGGAGACAAAAACTTCACATAAAGCATCTTGGCAACATATTTATGCCAAAGGTGTTATACATATCGTCTTTTTGTAATTTCTGCTATAAAGCTTTAGATTAGTGTAAGAAATGGCGTTATTAGTTGTGAAGAACTGAGTCCTTCACAAGAATTTCTTTGGAAATTTCTTACTCCTGGGAGCCAAGCACTCTACTGTAGCACTTGAGGAGTTCAAGTCCTACTCAGGGGAAGTAGTGCGGGCTAGCATCCCAATTTGCTGGCATACAACAGCAACATTATAGGAAATTACTATCTTTTGTGCAGTCTACCCCCAGATGTTTGACCTATCAGTTTTTGCTGGCTGTAGAACTCTGTGTACTTTACCTTCTAGCCAGTTATAAAGTGCATGTGCTCCACCACTTAGCATGGTTTAATTTGGCCTGGCCCTAACTGGTATATTTAATTTAAGTATAAGTACATACAGAACAACCACATCAACTCATTTCATAAAATAATCACCCCCCCTCTACACCCAGGAACCTGAACCACCTTCAAATGCATCAATGAAAGTAAGATATCTGGGAGGGATTGTGAACTGAGACCTAGCTTGAATGCCTCAAGTGAATCAAATTACCATAAGAGCCTTTTTCAACAGGCAATTTCTTTGCAAAATTTTCCCTCCTACAGGATTTCCTCAAAGGTTCCATACATCCATCTTCTTAGAACTTCAGTGCCTAAACTATGCCAACAGAGTACAGACCTATGAAGGAAAGCATTTACTTGCAACTGCAAAGGTGGCATGTAAAATTAAAACACGCAGCTATATCTCTGACTCTACTTTGCATTACATAATGCTTGAGCAAAGTTACATGTCCACAACCACATGACTGAAACAACCCTTCTGCACTCAAGGATGACACCAAAACGCTTTCAATGTATGAAAATCCACTCTCTGCCAATAAACATAACAATCCAATAGTACAGTATCTTAGTTTGTGAAAAGAATGTGAATGTAAATGTAACTGTACAAGTTCATCTTGTTATGATTCGCAATGTACCCCAATATAGGCCTGGGTAGTCACCTAACCTTTCACCTACATTTGCAGTGCCATTCTACTACTTAACGGGCATGGGGCTGACCTTTGCCTAGTTAGGTGATGCATAAATGTCATGTGGTTTTCCCAGAAAACTAGCCTCATTTAGTATCCATGAGGATTCTCAGAATCACAGCAGGATTACCATCTTCTGCATAATAACTATGTTTAAGGGTCATCCCTTTTGTCATCCTCGGCCAACATGACACAGCAAGGTAGAACCCCTAAGGGTACCTTTTGGGTATATAAACACCATATCTTTGCTGGGGCAGGCAGAGGAGAAAGACTTCCATGCTGACACAGTGATGCGAGACGCTGTGGTATCCTGCATGCAGACATCCCAACATGCAGTGGACTGACATCCCTCGCGGGGTGTCCATCTCGAGACCAATACGGGGTCCTTCATTCTCTCACACCAGGTAATGGGGTTGGTTATATCCTAGGGGGTGTCTTGGATATACACATACATACATACTAGGTACATTTAGGTACATCTAGTAAGGGCCTGCATCGTAGGAGTACGCATTATTACTGTCATGTATTCATATGCCTGCATATATTAATTGTTTTAGGACGATGGTAGAAATCTACCATCCATTTACTCTATTGCTGCTAATAATCGTTTATATCTGTTTCTGAGTTATGGTTGTTTCAGTGCACATATTTTACACTAGAATGACGCTGGTTCAATAAATGCTTATTGTAAACGCCACCACCGTTTATTCTATGTATCTCTCTGAGACAAAGTGAGCACGAGTGATTGAGCGAAAAGTATTGTACTGTTTCCACGATCCTTGAAGGGACCAGGTTGTTATGTTCGATAGTTGCCAGAAACTATTCTCTCCTTGGTAAGAGGAGTTTACAGTGGCACTGTGAGCTAGCTGGTATACAGGCGAACATACCCGGTGGGGGTGTCTGGAATCAGTCTGGATACCAATCCCACAGTTTATGTTGTCTAAACGCGCAGATCCTATATAGATTTATAGGAAGTACATGACATGGCGCTGCCAACGTTGGTTTGGATATTATTTAACGGTCAAATCTGAGTAGTTCAGCCGTGCTTTTCTCAAAAGACCCCTACTCACATCTAGCCAGAGACGTCTGGAGTGGGAAGGGAAAGATCCGCCGCAGCTGAATAGGCACATCCTATGTATTGACTGTAGGTTTATTCAAGCTTGAAGGATTATAGTTCCCTATTGTGCATAAACCTTATCTCAGTTTCCTTGAAACTCTTTCAACAATGTCTGAAGAAGACAACGCTGTGCCAGCATTATGAGCGAATGCAGCAGGGAAAGGGGAACAAGAAGGTGCTATAAACATTTCTGAAAATGCACTCACTGTAAAACTAGAAGAGTTTGGAGTCACAGCAAGAGGTGGGACTGTAACCTTTGTGATTGAGGCACATGAGTCATACAGGACAGAGGTATTCTATTCATGGGTCAAATTCCCACCAGCAGATGCATGCACAAATACATTTCATTCATACACTGAAGATGAAATACCAGACGAATATTGTCTATACAAGGATATTGAATTTCCGCTCACCTAGCAGGAGCACATAAACTGGTTTATGGCGCCCTCCCACACACAACAGATAAAGTAAGACTTGGTCCGCTCAGCAGAGACAGAGCAACTTGGCCGGTCCTAGCGGCTTACACACCACATCCAGACATTGACACAATGACAACAGCAGACTTACTTCCACTTCACAAAGAAATAATACAACTGTACAGAAATGAGAACACTCACACTTCAACCAATAAGGGTTACACCAGCAGGACAAATACAAGGAACTGCAATCAATCAATCAATCAATCAATCAATCAGGGAATTGTAAGCGCGCTACTCACCCGTGAGGGTCTCAAGGCGCTGGGGGGGGGTCCGCAGATCTGCTTAGCCGAAGAGCCAGGTCTTGAGGGTCTTCCTGAAGGTGTTCAGGGAGGGGGCGCGTCTGATGTCTGCCGGTAGCTCATTCCAGGTCTTGGCTGCAATGTGAGAGAAGGATCTTCCGCCTATTCTGGCTCTGTGGATGCACGGGGTTTCAGCCAGTGCGAGGTTGGAAGATCGGAGGTTTCTTTTGGGTACGTGGAAGTTGATTCTGTCATTGAGGTATTTGGGTCCGTTGTTGTGTAGGCATTTGTAGGCGTGAGTGAGGATTTTGAAAGTGACTCTTTTCTCCATGGGGAGCCAGTGGAGACTTCGTAGGTTTTGGCTGATGTGTTCATGTCGGGGGATGCCGAGGACGAGTCTGGCGGCGGTGTTCTGTATTCTTTGGAGTTTGCGGAGAAGGGACTTGTTGATGCCGGCGTAGAGTCTGTTTCCATAGTCCAGTCTGCTGGTGATGAGTGCGTGGGTGACTGTCTTCCTTGACTCAGGGGGGATCCACTTGAAGGTCTTGCGGAGGATGCGGAGGGTGTTGAAGCAGCTGGAGGTGACGGCGTTGACCTGTCGGTTCATGGTGAGTGATGAGTCGAGTACGATGCCGAGGTTCTTGGCGTGGTCTGAGGGGGTAGGTGGGCTTCCAAGGGCGGTCGGCCACCAGGTGCTGTCTTATGCAGAAGGGGTGGTACCGAGGACGAGGACTTCTTTCTTCTCGGCATTGAGCTTCAGGCAGCTGTTGGTCATCCGACTGCGACGTCTTGCATTCCTTTCTGGAAGTTGAGTTTGGCAGTTGTGGGGTCTTTGGTGAGGGAGAGGATGAGCTGGGTGTCGTCGGCGTAGGATTTGATGTTGAGGCCGTGTTGTCGGATGATGGCTGCGAGGGGGGCCATGTAGATGTTGAAGAGGGTGGGGCTCAGTGATGAACCCTGTGGGACTCTGCAGGTGATTTTCATGGGGTCGGAGAGGAAGGGTGGGAGTCTGATCCTTTGGCTTCTTCCGGTGAGGAATGATCGGATCCAGTCCAGGGCTGTTCCTTGTATGCCTGCGCCGTGTAGTCTGGTGACTAGTGTGCGGTAGGAGACGGTGTCGTAGGCCGCTGATAGGTCGAGTAGGACGAGGGCTGCGGAGTGGCCTTGGTCCAGGAGGGTGCGGATGTCGTCTGTGGCGGCAAGTAGGGCGGTCTCTGTGCTGTGGTTGCTTCAGAATCCGGATTGGGACGGGTCGAGGACGGCATTCTCTTCAATGAATCGTGTCAGTTTCCTGTTGACTGTTTTCTCGGCAACTTTGGCTGCGAAGGGGAGGAGCGAGATGGGCCGATAGTTCTTGAGGTCGGTGGGGTCAGCTGTGGGCTTCTTGTGCAGGGGTCTGACTTCTGCGTGCTTCCAGTCATCTGGGAAGGTGCCTGTTTTGAAGGTGGTTAATGATGCATTGTAGTTCGGGTGCCATGGCGGCCGCAGCTCTGTGGTAGATGTGAGGGGGGCGGGGGGCGGTGGGGGCCCCCGAGTGGATGCTTTTCATGGTCGAGGCGGTGTCTTCGGCCGTGATCGGTGTCCAGTTGGAGATGGTGGGCTGGCTGGTGTTTCTGGGGGGCCGTCTGTGGCACCTGGTGGATGGTCGATTAAGTTGTCATAGAGGTTTTTGATCTTGAGGTGGAAATAGGTTCCAAGCTTGTCGCAGAGGTCTTGGGATGGTGTGAAGTCTGTGGCTTCGCTGCGTGGGTTGGTGAATTCCTGAATGACACTGAAAAATTCCTTGGAGTTGGTGGAGTTGGCCAGGATTTTGTTGTGGATGAAGTTCCTCTTGGTTGCTCTGATCTGGTTATGGTAGTCAGTCAAGGCGTCCTTGTAGGTGGTGTGGTTTTTGGTTGTCTTGGTGTTTCTCCAGTTCTTCTCCAGGCGTCTGCAGGTGCGTCTGGCTTCTTGGAGAGCGGTGGTGAACCAGGCGCCTCTCCTGGGTCGTTGTCTGTCGGGGTTGCGTAGCGGGGCAAGCTCGTCTGCGCAGTTGAAGATCCAGGTGTGGAGTTCTCTGGCTGCGTTGTTTGCGTCAGGTGCCCAGGTGTGGTTGTCTCGGGTGAGGGTGGAGTTAAGTTGCTCGTCGGTAACCTTGCTCCAGTTCCTTCGAGGTGGGCGTGGGGCTGGTTTGGGTGCCTTGGGTTTGTTGATGGCGAAGTGTACGCAGTGGTGGTCGGTCCATGGCGGCTGCATTGTGTGGCTGAATTGGACGCTGTTTCCTGCCGCGAAGATGGGGTCGAGGGTGTGTCCTGCTCTGTGGGTCGGTGTGTTGACGAGTTGTTTAAGTCCGATGCTGGCGAGGTTGTCACGAAAGATAGTGGAGTTGGGGTCACTGGGGTTGTCGAGGTGGAAGTTCAGATCTCCAATCAGTATGTAGTTTGCTGAGGCGGTGGTGTGGGGTGCGATGAAGTCGATGATGGTGGTGGCAAAGGGTGTTCGGGGGCCGGGGGGTCTGTAGATGAGGGTTCTTCGGAGTGTGGCTTTGGGGGTGGTCTGGATCTGGAAATGCAGGTGTTCGGCGGAGGGGAAGGTTTCGCTGGAGGTGGTGAGGCAGAGGGTGCTCTTGTGGGTGATGGAGAGGCCCCCTCCTGGGTGGTTGGGGCTGTCTTTCCTCTGGATCTTGTATCCGTCTGGGATGGCGGTGCTGATGTCGGGGGCGGAGGATGCGTTGGTCCAGGTCTCTGTGAAGAAGGTGATGTCGGGCGAGAGAGAGTTGAGTAGGTTCCAGATTTCCATGGCGTGTTTGTGTACGGAGCGTACGTTGAGGAGGATGCATTTTAGGGTGTCCCCGGTGCTGGCATCGGCGGTGTTGGAGGCCGGGGTGGCGCTGAGGGTCTGGCGGCAGTGGAGGCAGGAGAACTGGTCATGGGTCGTGTTCGGCGAGGCCTGTTGGCATTCTCTAAGTCTTCCAGGGTTGAGTGTGAGGAGGGTGGTGGTGTCGTAGCGATGGGTAGTGAGAGGTCCAGAGTTCCTGGCGCTGGCCGCGGTCGGGTCGCGGACGGGCGCAGACGGGCTTGCCTTTGGCGCGCCTTCGGTGTGCCGGCGGCATGACTGCTGCGCGCGTCCGCTGCGCAACCGCGCAGCGGCCGCCATTAAGTAGGGGAGGTGGGAGGGAGGAGAGGCTGGGAGGCGTGAGTCGGGAAATTCCAGAGGGGAATTCCGGGGGGGAGTTCTGGGGGGGAAGGGGCCGCAGGGGCAGCAGCGGCGAAAGGCGAACGG
Source organism: Calotriton arnoldi (assembly GCA_963921515.1). NCBI lineage: Eukaryota > Metazoa > Chordata > Amphibia > Caudata > Salamandridae > Calotriton > Calotriton arnoldi. The sequence continues at coordinate 247,057 of CAWUFW010011244.1, read as the reverse complement.
AACAGGCAGGCACGAGAAAATAAAAACAGTGGTGGAATTAGAGCAAGACACAGATGGGCACAATAACAGTGGCACAAGAAGGAAAAATTCAGAAAAAAGGCTGAGAAAGGTTACGGTGGTTGCAGGCAGTCTGGTCCCAGTTGGAGTGGGCAGCAGGCGCAGGAGCGGGCAGCAGCCTCGAACCACCCAAGGAGGAGGTCGGGTCTGGAGGCAAGAGATGGCACAGCGGTTCTGCGGGGAGAGAGTGGACCTAGACCGAGGGTCTAGGTCCACAAACACTGAACACAGGTATGTGTAGAATTCCCACTAAACAAGAGCAAATGCCATTCTGGATAGCTCAGAAAATCACACAGTTAGAGGCAATTCAATTCTTTCTTTATTCGTCCTTCAAATGACAGGACATAAAAGATACACATGGATAAAAACATCATATAAAATCAAACTTATCTCAACAAATACAAACTCATTTTCTGTTTAAAAAGAATACATCAGCAAACAAAATACAGTACTATTTTCTCGGGACTAAAGTGGCAATGCAAAGCATTTGGGTTCATAGGTAGCAGCAGGTATTATCCAAAAGTGCAAAAAGATCGACTGTAACCATCAATAGCAGCAAATGTTATCCAAAAATACTTGAATAATAAAATCAGTCCTATAGAGGAGTTAGAAGCAGGTGTAAGCAATTTAGCAGGAATACTAATACAATCCATACAAAAAATGGTAAAATACACTAAAATTAAAACAACATGCTCCTTCTCTTTGCTAGAATACACTTAAAAAAACTCCCAACGGCAAAACAGACATCACAGTTAGAGGCAATGTTCCAACACATAGGCCCTCAAGAAACACACAGAATGCTGACTATCTGCTTGCCAATGAGGATAGCTCCCCCGATAGAGGATTGTACCTCGTGGGGTACAGTTTTTGCGACCACCTATACCAGAACTCATGGTATCCCTTCAATAGCAGTGATAACAGATGTATTGAGACAGATACAGAATGAGTATAGAGCAGTACCTGCTCTGAACTTAGGGATGAAATTGTTAGGACATTTTTCCCAGGTATCCACGATTATGTTGGCAAACAAAAAAGGGGAGGCAGCAGCAGTGGCAATAAGACAACGCTTGAGGGATTTCACTCTTGTACAACAGGAGCGTGAATTACCTAAAATTATCGAAGATATATATGCCGAATTAGGTAGAGATAATTTGGGAGCTAGAGCAACAAAATCTCAACTCATGGGTGCTCCTGAAAAGGATAACACCAAACAAGCACCTGATTCTTCCAAAAAGAAATGGGATAATAAACAACAAAAGAATAGAGAGAATAGATCACAATCAAGAGGTGGGTCTCCTCAGCAGGAGCCCTCCGAAAGGAGATACAACCTTAGGAATAGTGATAACATTAAAAAACCTGACAGGTATCAGGATACTGATACTCGTTCCTCTCGTTCCTTTCAGGGTTCATCAAAAAACTCTGAGAGGGAAGGACGGTCAGAGCACAGATCGGAAGAACGAACAAAGTCCAGAGACACATATCGAACTTCGGACTATAATATCAAAAAAGAAGATAAACCAAAATCAAAGCCTCAATTTAAAAAGAAGAAGTTAGCTGGCCTTAAAGTAAGAAATGTCAAAGATACTGAGGACTCAACTTCTCAATGGGGAATGGGCTCTGATGATGCTAGACAGCGCAGCAGAAGTAACAATAGCTCGCCAGAACCTGATGGAATTTCTGGTGATAGCGGCATTGAATGAATATATCACAATGGAGACACCTGACACTAGGGTAAGTGTCCCACACCCATTATTTGAAATAACACTCTAAATGGAGGGGGACAGACCCAGAAAAATTAAAGGTTTCTTTTGGGAGAATCTGACTTATGACTATGACATACTTTTAGCTGAAAAAGATTGGCCGCCTGAGATTGTTATGAAGTTCCCAAAGGTAGAAACAGTAATTTTACCGGCCTTTTCCGACCTCGCTTCAGTATCACTAAAACATTCATACGCGCAGGAGTGGGCGGTAGCACTTGCTCCTTCATTATATCGTAACCATGTAGGGTGGGATACTGAGTCACCTCAACATGTAATCCCAGTAAAAACAACTCCAACTCGACAGAGACAATACCCAATAAAACAAGAAGTGAAATAACAAGTCAGGGAGATCTTAAATCAACTTGAATACAAAGGTGTAATAGAGAATTGTACCTCTTCAATTAATAATCCTTTGTTTCCAGTAATGAAACCTGCCAATTCATACCGTCTAATTTTAGACTACAGATATTTGAATACATGCACAAAGACATTTGCAGTACAGAATGCACACAGTGCTGCATTAATGAATAACATTGTGCGGAAAAAATACAAAACAACTCTAGATATCTCAAATGGATTTTTCTGCCAAAATATAGCTCCTGTAAGCAGACATTTGACACCATTTTCAGCCTATGGCTCTCAGCAACAATTCTGTCGACTGCCCCAAGGGTATAACAATAGCCCCGGGTTGTTTTCAGCAAGAGTAACAGAGTTGCTTCAAACCTGTGATGAGGAGGCATTGTACTATGTAGATGATATTTATCTGATGGATGTTGATTTATTGGATCATTTGACCAGGGTGAGCAACATAATTTTGGGATTCGCCTCCGAGGGCTACAAATTCAACTTAAAAAAATCGAGAATAGCCCAACACAATGTCCTATTTTTGAGATACAAGATATCAAGTGATGGAAAAAGCCTAGCAGCTAACTTTTTAGAAAAGTGCGCACTGCTCCAACCTCCAAAAACTCTGAAAAACTTACAATCCATATTGGGATTTCTACATTTTGGAGGAACATACATTTTAGATTACGCAGAAAAAGTGAAACCTTTCTACGATTTAATCAGACCTGATTTTTCAGTTCGACATTGGACACAGGAACACACGGATATCCTTTGTTCGTAAAAGCTGATATGATAGCTTTCAAACATCTACACACACGTAAATACCACAAATCTGGTGATATGTGTAATCGTGGGTCAACACGGGCGTACTTACCAAACCTTCAATGAAGGCAAAACAGTACCCATAGCATACAAATCACACTTGTACACAAACGCTGAAATGCGCTTTGCTTCTACAGAGAAAATTCTGAAAGCAGTACAGACTGCCGTAGTGAGAGAAAGAGCACTGGCTCAGGGGAAACGAATAATTGTCGTAATTCCAGTACCAGCCTTAGAGGCTGTTACAAAAGCTAGCGTTCCAAACGCAAAAGCACTACATCCACAATGGATACAATGGGCTAATTCTCTCACTGCAACAGATGTAGACTACAAATTTGATTCCACATTAAAAACACAAGGGGAGAAAACCAGGGAGACAACATTTTTCGGTAACATAAATTGTACTTTTAGTGAATGCATCTACTTGTCATATTCAGTTACATATAATCAAACATATGGAAGGGTGACACTGCGTTACATTAAATGGCATGTAACCTGTGGTATACTGTGCACAAGTGCTCATGAAGGGTTGTGACGGCGCAATTGACACGTGAGAAAGTATAAACAGCGAAAAGAAAGGGCGCAACAAAAACAAGTGAAAGTAAAATTTACATAGTTAGGATGCCTGAGCAATAAATGATAATGAATACAAAAGTAACTAAGTAGGGTATCCTTAAGGAAATAGCGCAGAGATTTCCGCTGTAGAAGTCGACGGCGTTCGCGCCTTAAGGATACCCTACTTAATTACTTTTGTATTCATTATCATTTATTGTTCAGGCATCCTAACTATGTCAATTTTACTTTCACTTGTTTTTTGTTGCGCCCTTTCTTATCGCTTTTTATACTTTCTCACGTGTCACAACCCTTCACGAGCACTTGTGCACAGTATAACACAGGTTACATGCCATTTAATGTAATGCAGTGTCACCCTTCCATATGTTTGATTATATGTAACTGAATATGACAAGTATATGCATTCACTAAAAATACAATTTATGTTACCAAAAAGTTTGTCTCCCTGGTTTTCTCCCCTTTCTTTCTGCTCTCAGCAATTGATTGTGCTGTTTGAAACTGATCTTTAATTAATACCCTATGAGACATTGTTGTATGTTACAGATGATTGCCCTAGTCTCTATAGGGTTTATGGGCTACCTCCTGTAGTCTGATACTACGTTAAAAACACAAGCATTCCTGCAATACGTACAAGAATATCCTCTCCTGAATGTAATAATGCCTCTAGATCATTATGAATACATTATTTATACTGACGGTTCTGGTCAGCCTGCCATAGGAAGTAAACAACAATACAGCTCAGATTGTGCAATGGTAAAAGGATGTATACAGGAAGGCAAGTTCCATCCTAGCAGTATGAAGACACAGTCTCTAAGGGACTGCACGGCACAACTGGCAGTATTAAAAGCCCTATTACTGGCACTAATAAATACGGATCGGTAATTTCCCACACTTATAGTGTGTATTCATGTTACTGTGTCCTGTCTTACAATGAATATCTTCACTACTCGGGTCAGAATGGGCTTAAAGACTCAAAAGGTTGCACAATAAAGCACAAATTGGTTTGGGAACAAGTGGCAGAGCTGAAAAACACTTGCCAAGAGCTCACTTGATACACACGCTGAGTCATCCACGTGATGGCATCCACATTGAAAGGAATTCATTGGCTGATGAAGACGCCAAGGCGAACTGCTGCCCTAGCTGCAATCACTTGTTCTAGCACGAGAATAGACGGTCAGATAAGGTTAGCTGTCATTGCTTCACGCAAATACAGCTCAGCCATGCCAAAAGGTTTTCCACTCAAGTACCCCTACAAGTTAGTTGCAAAAAATATACTGTATGCTCAAATTCCAGGAGAGGGGGTTAGAGTAATACCAAACTTGGACCGCAGATTAGGTTTCATTCTAGTTGCACACAATGGTCTGGGTTCTGCACACGCAGGGATTACCGCAACAGTTTCTCTACTGAAACAACTCTATTGGTGGCCAGGTTTAACAAAACAGACAAAATCATTTGTCCTTAAGTGCAACATCTGTCAGCAGATGAAGGGTTCACCGTAGCACGCCCGGCGCAAACACCACTACTAATATCAGACAGACCTCTCGCTTGTGTCTATTTGGACCACTGCGGCCCCTTACAATATGATGCGGCTTACAAGTACATCTTGGTGGCAGTGGATTCATGCTCTAGATTCATGTGGGTTTGGTCCCAGCGCTCGGCTGACACCCGAACTGTTATAAAGGATTTGCGAGTCTTCAAAGGGACACACGCAGTTGGCACATTACATTCTGACAGTGGCCCTGTGTTTAGCTCTAGGGCTTACAAGGAAGCCATGGGACATTTGGGTGTAGCATTGCGGTACTCATCTCCGTATCATCCCAAGGGAAATTTGATTGTGGAGAGGAAAAACCTGGACTTAAAGCAATCCTTCACTGCAAGGGTATTAAGCTTGAGTGGTAGTTGGGTCAATCACCTATATGGGGTCCAGAGGGCACTTAATAACATGCCAAGAAATTCCCTAGCAGGCATCACTCCTTACGAAGTCCTATTTGGAACGAGAATGTGGCAGCACAGTGATGGATGAAAAACCATTTGACATCAATAACCGTTTGGCTGTTTTACAGGAACTCAATGAATTCCGGGCACTACAAAGCAACATCCAAGTAAAATGCACCACCACTGAGGAAGAGAAAACAGTAACAGCAAGACCTGCCTGGATCCCAAAAGGTGGGGATCTGGTCAGAGAAAAGATTATGGACAAGAAAGAATTTGGGCTACCATGCAGAACGCCTGTATCTGTCCTGGCTGTCGAAGGAACAAGAACAGTACTTCTTCCGCCTCTTGCCGGCAAGAAAGAAAAGAGATTAGTCTCCATTGATCTGATCAAACCACACTATGTGGCCGATACTGAATAGCAAGCCACGTGGGCTCCTGGGTAGCCGCTGATCTCCTCTCGCTACCATACAGGAAGTTCAGACAGAAAGACTGATAACATTTGAAGAGTCTTCTATACGTAGGAAAGAAGTTACCAACAAGGAAATGGAACTCGTTCCTATTAAAAGTGAACATCATCAATCAATCAATCAATCAGGGGGTTTAAAGTGCGCTACTCACCCATGAGGGTCTCAAGGCGCTGGCAGGGTGTATCTTTGGATCAGCCAAAGAGCCAGGTCTTGAGGCTCTTCCTGAAGGTGTGCAGAGTAGGGGAGTGTCTGATGCTGACTGGGAGCTCGTTCCAGGCTTTGGATGCGATGTAGGAGAAGGCTTGTCCACCTGCTATGATTCTTTGGATGTGCGGGGTTTCTGCCAGAGCGAGGTGGGCAGAAAGGTTGTTCCTTTTGGGTACATGGAAAGAGACTCTTTCGGGGAGGTATTTGGGTCCGCTGTTGTGGAGGCGATTTGTAGGTGGGGGTGAGTAGCTTGAAGGTTACTCTCTTCTCGATGGGGAGCCAGTGGAGGTCTCGCAGGTGCTGGGTGATGTGCTCCTGCCGTGGGATGTCGAGGACGAGTCTGGCCGCGGTGTTCTGGATGGTCTGGAATTTGCTTGGCAAGGATTTGTTGATTCCAGCTTAGAGGGCATTTCCGTGGTCCAGTCTGCTTGTTATGAGTGCATGGGTGACAGCCTTTCTGGCTTCGGGGGGGATCCACTTAAAGGTCTTGCGGAGGATGCAGAGGGTGTTGATGCAGGTGGAGGCTATGGCGTAGATCTGTCAGGTCATGGTGAGGGAGGAGTTGAGTATGACATTATCAATCACAAATGAAACACAGATATCACTTCGGCCTACCACCAACATCTACATTAATATGCCTCTACAGGAGACATCTGCAAGTTCATCAGAACCTGCTAAGCTACCAAAGATAGATCAAACTGCATCTGGCTATTTCATCGATTTCGACACATTTTCTCTGGATCCAAGTGAACCGAAGTCACCGCCAGCTCCAGTTTCCTGCAAAGAACAACTTCATGATTTCTGCATTTGGCTAAAAAAGACAAACCCAGTCTCACCATGGCTACAACTCTGGATAATAACTGGACTACAGTTCCTACTCTTCTGGATAGGTTTAGTGACTGTCTTTTTCTTGCTCATGAATGGACACTATCTACCAGAATGCTCCGCAGTATCACATGTGAACTTCGTTCTGAAACCTCATACATCATCTCATCGTGAACAAAGAGACCTGTCTTATGTGAACATTACAGCGGTTCCAGTTCCTTATTTATTTTTATTTTTTTGTATTGTCATTTTGACAATACAAACATGTGAATTATAAACAGAGCATCACGGTTCGAGGTCCCCCTCCCCCAATCCTCCACCCAAACCCACCAGATCCTACACGATCCAGCCATGAAAAGTAGACAAGCATTCAAATAACAATCAATTTGGCTTAAAATGATCTATCAAATATCAAGTAAAAACCATTGAGTTCATATAAAGCAATAAATAAAGTTATAAAGCTAGTTTCCTAATACATTCATCACACCCCGAAGGGCCAATAAAGTGCAAAGTGTAACTTATCAGTTTCAAAGATACATTCATAAATGTAAAGTGACCCATGCAAAAATGTAAAGTGTTAAAAAAATACAAAAAGTACAAGAAGACATCTTAATAAAACAAGACAGTATAAAGAACTCAAACGGGTAGGCTATCTAAGATACACAGATAAATAAACTCAATCACACATTTGGAAATTCCTCATGAATTTGCCAGCCAAGGCTTGGAGGTGGATACCATTGACCCCTCCCGTATTTTTATTTCTTTTTATTCTAAATTAGTCTAGCAACGCCATCTGGACAGTGATTCCCAGATTGCCAAACCCTTCTTTTTAGCGCAGATGCCCTTCTTGGCGTAGATAGCTTTTTCAAGATTGTACTTTGAAAGTAGACGAGCCATCCACTGCTGAAATGAAGGGCGGTTAGGATCCAGCCAAGCTGCAGCAATACATAGCCTAAAAACAGCCATAGCGATAAAAATAAGGGCCCCTCCACTTTTTCGATCTATGGTTTCTTGTACTCCCAGTAAAACGATGGCAGGAGTAAAAAGTATTTCTCGGGATAAAACTGTCTTAAGGAAACTTTGAATCTCCTCCAACAGATGGCCAAGCTTCTCACAAGTGGCAAACATATGTATGGAGTCAGCGCTCCATACTGTGCACCGGGGGCATTTAGTGCCTTTGCTGGTTCCCCATTTTGCAATTTTACTTGGGATATGATACAAGAAAAAGCAAGTTTTATAAAACTGGGCTTGCAAGTTGGCCGCTAGTAAATTACTTTGAGCAGATCGGAGAGCTGACTGGAAAACATTGTCAGTGATATGTAATTTCAGTTGCCATTTCCCCGAAATCTTAGCCAAATCATCAGAAATTAAACTGTTAAGAATGCCATAGATGGTCCCGATTCGAGGGGTATTTGGTTCTGTCAGTTTTTATATAAGCTCACATTTACCAAACCCCGAGGGCCCACCTGCCTTCCGTGATAAAAAAATTCCTTATCGAAAAATATTTTAAAAGCTCTGTATGGCTTAGACCAAATTGTGTTTTGAGATCTTCAAATGCCAAGACCCCTTCAGAGGAATACAAAGCCCCCAATTTGTTGACTCCAGCGTTGAGCCAAGTTGAAAAAGTATGAGCCCCCAAATATATTCGGCAGATTCTTATTGCTACTTATAGGCATGTAGTGGTTAATTCTCCCGATCCCGAATAATTTACGGATAGCGGTGAAGGCCTTGTAGGTTCCCATAAGGGTCTTGAACCTTACTTTCTTGTAGTGTTTGAATTCGAGTTGACGCCACAGGCATCCCCAAGCGTCTGGGCCCAGTAGCAGCTTGAACGGGGAGGGGAGATCCATTGTTCTTGTATGAGACCGGTCTTATAACAATATGGGACATGTCTGCAAGATAGTGGCCCAAAACTATATTTTAAGGTTTGGGAGTGCCCAGCCGCCTCTCTCCCTAGGGAGGGACAGATATTTTAGAGCCCTTCTTGGCTGCGAATATGCCCATACAAACTGTGAGAAGAGACTATCAAATTTATTTAGCATTGAGTTAGTAAATTCAAGAGGGATAGCTCTGAAGAAGTGTAACATTTTAGGGAAAAAAATCATTTTAAGTACATTGCACCGGACAAGTGAGGACAGATGTAAATTGTTTAGCCAATGCAATGCCTTCTTCGTCTCTGTAGCTAATGCGACTAGGTTTTCTTCGACTATCAAATCAGTATCAGCCATGATGTTCACCCCAAGATATCTAGCTTTGGTGATGACTCTATGATCTATCCAATTAATTTTGGCATTCACTATAATCTGTGTTTTTCCCTTTTTTAATGCATAACCCGAAACCTCCCCAAAATGTTGGGACTCTAGTTCTATTGCTTCTATTGCCTTGCCAGGGTCAGAGGTCACGAATGCCAGGTCGTCGGCATAAGCCATTATTTTGGTTTCGAATCCGTGTCTAATTACTGCGGGGATCCCCTGGTTGTTTTCCAGCTTCTTAATAAAAGGGTCAATATACATTGCAAAGAGCGATGGGGATCAAGGACAACCCTGATGTGTCCCCGTGTTATTACGAATTGCTCCGACAATATCCCATTTATCATGACCCTAGCCGTAGGATTTATATACATGGCTTTAATAGCCTGAATGAACCCAGGCCCCAGTCCCATTCTCTGCTTGATGCTCCACAAAAACAGCCAGGAGACCCGATCATAGGCTTTTTCAGCATCAAGAAGTATTTGAGCCATTGGGTCTCCTGTAGACTGTGCAGCATCAAACAGAGTGATGGATCTCCTAATATGATCGGTGGTACTTTTCTTGGGAATAAATCCATGTTGCCATCTTGAGACGAGTTTTTCAATGACAGCCGATAATCGAGAGGCAAGCATCTTAGAATGCATTTTAGAAACTCCATTAATTAGTGTTATAGGGCGATAGGAGCCCATTTCCAGGGGGGGTTGTCTTTTTTAGGAATAATTATAATTTTAGCTGACGACCAAGAAGAAGGAGGAGTCGTGCCATTAAAGATTTGTTCCAAAAGAGATTTAAAAATATCTTTAATCTGATTAGAAAAAATCTTATAAAATTCCACCGGAGATCCATACAACCTGCCTTTCCGTCTGGCAAGCAAGAAATCGCCATAGCAATCTTCTCCCAAGAAAAGGAGTCTTCTAGATATTCACAATGCTCCGAGCTAAGACTAGATATTAAGATCGGATTTAAGAAATTGTCTAAGGCTTTTTGTCTAGCGGCAAGGGAGCCAACACCTTCCTCAGTATACAAATCTTGGTAGAAGTGGCGGAAGGCAGTTTGAATGTTTTTCCGGCTCAGTGGTTATCCTGGCAGAAGGGACCCGGATGGAATATATGCCACTATTCGTAAGATGTTGCCTAGTTCTCAGGGCTAGCTGGTGGCTGATTTGTTCATTAAATTCGTTAACTTTTTCCTGTGCAGTGGCCCACTTGGCGGTGGATTTTTCAGCCAAAATTGCGCCAATATCTGCTCTTGCCGCTGCAACCTCTAGTTGTGCCAGCTCGATTCCCTCCCCCCTCTGGACAGCCCCAATGAGTTTTTCCTCGGAAGCAACAGGAAGCCATAAATCTAGGAAACAAAAGCAGCAGATTTCTGCACAAGTTAAGCTAACAAAACAGTAGTACACTCTCACAGTGATACTAAAAAAGAACGAGTAGGACCCTGCGTAAAGCACCCACCCAGAACCTGTAGCACCCCCCCACCAACCTCCCCCCGCAAAATAGAGCAATCAGGACTAGTCTGAGTGATGACCGCCAGAAATAAGTCCATGCCACCCTACCCCACCGTTTGATCTAGCTAACATTAGTACCCCATAGGCCACGGAAACAAAGAATAAACCTAACACAATCCTGTAGTGGTACCGGCTGAGGCCAAGACCCCCACTCTTATCCCACTCTTCACCCCCCATGGAGAACACCTTTTTGTAGCTTCTGAACAAAAGAAAAGGATTAGAGACACCCAATTCTGCCCTGGGTTTCTTTAAGGTACTCTTTGGTTGTGCCACTTCTTAGCCTTGATTTCATTAAGATATTCCTGGGCTTTAATTTCAGAATTAAAACTTTGAGAAGAGCCATTTATATTGATATATTTAAGTTTAGCAGGGTTCATAAGAAAAACCTGTGCTCCCAACTGCTGAAAAGGAGCAAACAATTGGTGAAGACGCCATCTACGTTCAACCATTGCATGACAGAAATCAGGCTTAGCAAAGAAAGAGACCCCCTCGAACATTTTGTGTGAGTTCAGCCGGGCAATATCATAGACCAATTGTCTAAGCAAAATGTTACCGAAGAACACCAAAAAGGCTCTGAGTTTCTCTCCACCGTTAGATTGCTGCTTCTTTAGCGAGAAGGGGAAACAATGGGCCCTCTGGATCTACTGATTCCAGTTCCTGTCAGAATGTTCATGGAAGGCACCTTTCAGGAGCCTCATGATGTATCGACGGGGATCCTCTCCTTCTACTCCTTCGGGGATACTCAGCAGGCAAAGATTGTTTTGGTGCTGCCTGTTCTCCTGATCCTGTATTTTCCACATGACATCCGTCATGCACGCGCCTTGAATGGAGCCCTGCTCTTTCAGGGAGGTAACTTCAGTTTCCAGACATTCCGCACGGCTTTCAATCATCGTGACGCGTTCCACAATGCCTGAGCAAGTTTTATTCAGCGTTCTTAGACCACCTTGGAGATTTTTGGCTGCCCCTTTTGCCTGCCTGTTGTCTAGCCGTACCTCCTCTTGAAATTGCTTAATGGATGACAGGATGGCTGCCAAGGAGGGTTCTTCAGCTAAGTCTGTTGTTGCCCTAGTTCTTTCTGGTCCAGAAGCCCTGCGAGATTCTTCGCCGTAAGGAGAGGTAAACTGTGAGCCAGAGTAGTCCCGTTTCAGCTGGCTATGACTGCCATGTCGTTTCCCTTTCCTTTTGTTAGAAGTGGACTTCTGGCGCTGCGAAGAGCCTGTTTCATTGATAAAGCGGCGCAGTTTGAATCTGACTGATCTTCGTCACTAGAGGAGGGAGCACTCCCCACAGCAGAGGAATCCGAGCCATCGGTGACCAAAAAAAGTGCTCCCCTGCCAGCTCGGGGGACAGAATCAGATGAGAGGGCTGACCTCCAAAGGCTGTGCCCTTTTTGGTAATGGTAACATTGGGGGTGTGTTCTCCCTGCTTAATCAAGTTCAGCGACTTCCCATCTGTTGGGTGCGGATTTTGACGGTCCTCAATATCGAAGTGGGTGTGGGAGGGACACAAGTCAGACTGTTGCTCTGAGCTAGCGAGCACGGGATTGTCTCCGGTGGTTTCTGGGGGCTCAGTGGCTAACCCCGCTCCATCAAGATTTGTTGTTCTACTCCTCTTAGGGCCCAGGGAGATGGGAACAGGAAACAGGTACGCTGTAGAGGGTTGCAAGCCCATATCCTCCTTTGGCGCAGCCCCCACACCAGCCTTCAATATCACACACTTTGGCGCAGCCCCCACACCAGCCTCCTGTTTAACTCTCGTGCCGAGGTCCGGCACAGGAGCCGCGACAGCTGCGCCTGTTACACCAGAGTTCATGGGAGCCATTCTTGCCTTGGTCCCCCTCACACCATGGGCTGCCATGTTAAGCCCTTGCGCTAAACCTTGCGCTGGGCCTTTCTCCCTTGAAGGAGCAAGCTGGGGTGAAATAGAGCTGCAAACTGCAGGAGGGAAAGTGCGGCGGCAAGCAGAAGGCAGTCCACAGAGAGCATACAGCAAACGTTTGAGGAGAATCCGGAGCCGCGGGGGCAGCGACAGCGTCTTCCTGACACGAGCAGCAGCAGGTTGCGGAGCGGCAGCCGGAATCCAGTGAGCATAGCCGCTGGCCGAAAAAAGCAACACACGGCGCAGGTGGCGGTGGTGCGGAGAACTACTCGGGCACCATCTTGCTCCAAGCAGTTCCAGTTCCTGACGTATTTGTGTGGAACAGGGTTTCATATGATGTATTTGGTCTCACTGAACTTTGAAAAATACCACATGTATTTAAAACTTCTTTAAATGATATCATCACCTCCAGTACATACTCTGAAGATTGGGATTTTGAAACTGTAAATAGTATTCTGTCTGATTTAGAACTATCCGCAGCATTCACGAAAAATTAATTGTTTGATGATTTATCTGATTTTGACACCATGTATTGTTATCAACACTATAGTCATCATTTTTTGCATAAAACAAGTGCACCACGTAATGTTTTCACATACCACCAATGGAAACATTGCACAACACCACCGAAAGGTAGTTCACAAACGTTTGCACAAAAGTTTGCTTATTTTTCCAGGTTCAATACATCTCATCCATGCTCATATTATTGCACCTACATCTGCAAAGAAAAGTATTTACAAACACAAAACAGATATACTCTGCATCCTTTATTTCCCAACTATCTGAACAGGGTTTCTACTTATGGAAAGACATAAAGTCAGTCTGCGGTACTAAGGAATGGGAGGTTCAGGGAACTGAGGCACTATTTACAGCATGCCTCATACCACAACAAATTATCTTCCTGAACCACACTGTGCAACAGACTTCCTGTCTTGGGTTAGCCAAGATTAAGGACTTAAACACACCTAGTATTCCCTCGCTTTCACACCTGGAGGGATGGCAAAACTATACAGAAAATGGTGAGGGTACACTAGATGACATCATGCATGGCGTTTCATACAACTCTACAGACCCCAATTGGAAGGATGGTTGGTTTGGCCTATCAACACAAATAGGTGTCAGTCAAGATTCAGGGGTACCACCAAAGGGTTTAGTATCCATAGGCACGACTTACACTATGTACAATGAGAGCATCCGGGGGTGGTGACATCATACAGTGTTGGGAAGTTATGCCTAGATAGACTAAGAACCTCGACACTGTCACAGGTGAAACAACACTTGTCCTTACTCTCAGATGACATGGATCTTAGGGATTTCTTGCCAGGTCCCCGAAAGCCACGGCGCAAATGCTTCTTATACGCCATTTACAACGAAGTTTGGAAAATCTCTCAACAGGAAGCTGCGGAGAGGTTGAGTGAAATTGACAGAGTTAACTTAGAAAATGCTTTGGCTGTGGTTGACAATGGTATGACCACACTGACATCCAGGATTTATTCACTGGGCAACATTGTATCTTCTGCTGTAGATATAATGGAACAGGATCTGTCCATCTTACAACACGGACTGTCACAGTTACAATCCATTCTATTATTAAGCTGGACGCTACAGTCGGTGCGCTCTGGTCATGTGCCCCGGCGATATATTAACAGTATGTCTCTATTCTCCGCATATAATCTATCAGAGAGACAGATGAGAATGGCACAAAGAGATGCAAAATATACAATGCTCCACATTGAGAAATTAGACCAATTATCTTCCACCGTGGCAGAGTCACCATCCACAGAATGGTAATTTCATAGCCATTTAACATTGCCAGTTACAACTTTCAAATTTCAATATTGCCTGGAAACGCCACCAGGTAGGCAGATATGAAGCAATGGGTAAGGACTTCATCCATGAATCTTGGGAATTACCATGTAGATTCCGATGCAGGAATGGGGACACTGAAGTGTTTTCTCAGCGGTACAGACTGCGAGACTTCATTAAGTGGGTCTCTACTTTGCCGGGATATTATGCTTCACGGGCTTGCAACAATTTCGTTGCAAACTTATCCTATCATTTAAAGGGTTCCCCAGCTGCTGTGATTAATCCAGTATTCAAACTGCTCCCAAATGGGAGTTACTTAATGCTGAATGATCAAGGTTGTCGTGGGATGCTTCCAGGCATCGCACATCAGGTCACAGTAAGTTCCAGGGTTACTTGTTTTATGCAAGAATTGTTTCCACTGACCCACACAGTCAGGGTGGCCGGCGCATGGCCTTCATTGAATGTTTCATTTATACGGTTTGATACTCTGAGCTGAATGAAAGCTATGCTTTTACAGAAAGATGTGCCCTTAACCATGGCCCGGGAGACTTTTGATCTTCAGGTTGCAAGGTCTTCAGCTGAGATACAGGCACTTGTACGAACTAACTGCCCTTTCCATTTCGGAGAAATGGTACAGCGTATCTGTAACATTTGTAAGCTATTTATGCAATATCTTTGAGGTATAACCTGTCTATACTCAGTACCTGACTGCTCAGCGCTGGGAAGCCCATGGGTAGCCATGCGCTCTATAAATCCATAATAATAATAATAATAATAACATGTCTGATACGAAGGGCATAGTCCACCTATTTAAGAACATAGGTTCTGTACTGTTAAGCACCTTTCAGACAGTCTTCGGAGTGATTCCAGCTTTTATACACTCCCTATTTGGAAGCATTTTTGGAGGGCTTCTGCTAATCCTGCTACTGGTAGTGGGAAACCTGATTTTAATTTTTCTGCTACGCAATGGGCATCCCAGTCATCAAGGAGATGGAAAAAACGCTTTTGGAACGACATTACTCTGATCGCATGATAATCAATCTGGGCACTCCTCGACTTCAGGAGCTAATCCTATCATTCCGACCAGTCTGGATTGACTGTGTTTTGCCTGTTCTCCGCTGCTTGCTCTGCGGACAAGAATGCGTGTTGGATTTCTGTCTAACACTACCATTGGTTGCGCCACCGTGGATGTATTGCTGGAACCGTTAAAGGCCCACGTAGTGCAGTGTGCGCAGCGCATTCCCATGTTGATGTTGGCATTCTTAGAGCCACCACGGGATACTTCTGCTCCTGTTGGATTGGATGCCGGCTCTACTACAGGCACACAGGCTTTGGATGTTTCAAATGCTTCCCCAGCATCGACTGTGGGAACTGAAGAAGAGCATCTTTACTCAATCAACCTGATCTGTGAGGTGTTACAGGGACCGTAGTCTGTAAAGGCAAGCAGCAGTGGTGTTGCGTCTCCCACACAGGACACATAAACATTTGGCTCTCCGTGTGCTGGGAAGAATTCCGCCTTTTTCCAAAACAACCGAAATTGGAATTTTAAACAAAAATTTTTTTTCTCTCTTTTTCTCCTTTGCTCTTGATGAGCACTATGGCTTTCAGACACTCTCAGTTGCTCAGACCATATACATGAACACATTTTAAAGAGATTATAGAGCATTTTTAAAAAGGATTCTTTTTTAAAAACTTTATTATAATTTTTTTATTCTGAACATTTTTAACAATGTTTTTATGATTGATTAGAATTACATTCCTTTTTTTTAGTATACCGTCCGGTCGGATGAGGAGTGGGTGTTATGATTCGTAATGTACCCCAATATAGGCCTGGGTACTCACTTAACCTTTCACCTACATTTACAGTGCCATTGTACTACATAACGGGCTTAGGGCTGACCTTTTGCCTAGTTAGATGCTGCATAAATGGTTTCTCAGAAAACTAGCCTCATTTAGTATGCATGAGGATATCAGAATCACAGCAGGATTACCATCTTCTGCATAATAACTATGTATAATGGTCATCCCTTTTGTCATCCTCGGCAGACATGCCACAGCAAGGTAGAAGCCCTGAGGGTACCTTTTGGGTATGTAAACACCATATCTTCGCTGGGGCAGGCAGAGGAGAAAGACTTCCATGCTGACACACTGACGCGAGTCGCTGAGGTATCCTGCACGCAGACATCCCAGCACGCAGTGGTCTGACATCCCTCGCGGGGTGTCCATCTCGAGACCAAGACGGGGTCCTTTATTTCTCACACCAGGTAATGGGATTGGTTATATCCTAGGGGGATTTTTGGCTATACACATACATACATACCAGGTATATTTAGGTACATCTAGTTAGGGCCTGCATCGTAGGAGTACGCATTATTACTGTCATGTATTCTTATGCCTGCATATATTCATTGTTTTAGCACAATGGTAGAAATCTAACATCCATATACTCTCTTGGTGCTAATAATCGTTTATATCTGTTTCTGTCTTATGGTTGTTTCAGCACACATATTTTACACTAGAATGACGCTGGTTCAATAAATGCTTATTGAAAACGTCCCCACCGTTTATTCTGTGTATCTCTCTGAGACAAAGTGAGCACGAGTGACTGAGCGAAAAGTACTGTACTGTTTCCACGATCCCTGAAGGGACGGGGTTGTCATGTTCGTTAGTTGCCAGAAACTATTCTCTCCTTGGTAAGAGGAGTTTACAGTGGCACTGTGAGATAGCTGGTATCAGGGCCGGACTGGCCATAGCGGGCACCGGGCATTTCCCCGGTGGGCCGCCAGGGTTGGGGGCCGGTTTGGGCCCTGGGGGCCGATTTTGTTACAGGGCCGTTTTTGCGGCAGAAACCGGCCCTGGTAAACAGCTCGGCCGCACCCCCAAGCCCCTGGGGGGCTGGCCAAGCACTTTGCCAGGGCCGGTTTTGGGTCCCAGTCCGGCCCTGGCTGGTATTCAGGCGAGCATACCCGGTGGGGGAGTCTGGAATCAGTCTGGACACCAATCCCACAGTTTATGTTGTCTAAACACCAGATCCTATATAGATTCAAAGGAACTACACGACAATCTCTTACCATGCAAAAACATGACAACAATAGTACCACTACATGATTAGAGTATCCTTCGAGCCCAGAACTATAACACCAAAACTCTTCCATATCTGCAACATTTAAATTCACACTTTGACATCCATGCATAGAGAAAAAATTGATTTCACTAGAGACGTAGATGTGTATATTAATACTGTGGTCCTGTCCAGTGGAGCAGCTTCAGATGGCGCAACAGTTTCCGGAGTTACTGTAACTCCTGATCTGGAAGCAGAAGATATAGACCTACAAGCCAATGTATCAGGTAATAAGGCGGCGTATTGTCTACAAGCAGGCCCTCCAACGCATGGTCAGAAAGGTTCTATAGAGGTGTTGCTTGCTGACATATTAAAGGCAATCAAGAGTAGGTTTGCAATCTCGGAGGGTAATCAGAAGCGGATCTCACAAACCTGTCAAAAGCTGGAGGATACGCTTGACGACCTGGCCTCTAGAACAGCAGCATTAGAGGATGCCTTAGCTACAACGTCCCAGGCAGTTGAAAAGAACACACATGCTACAGCCTCTTGAGCACAGCAAGAGGGAATAACACAAGAGACAATGGAGAGATTGGAAAATCAAGCAACAACATCAAAATCACAAATGTCCCGGAGGGAGCAGAAGAAGACATTAAAATTATGTAATCAGTTTAATACAAGATGGTCTTTTTAGAGGAATGTTTCAAGAAGACTAGGTGGCAGGAATCCAAAGGGTACACAGGGAACCCTATAGGCTCCAATGGTAAAACACCAAGGAAAATCTTAGTAAAAATGAATGCCAATTTGGTTAAGGATGTGAGCCTTTCTAAGGCTTTGAGAAACCAAAACTATAGCTTTCAAAAATTTCTCCTCCTCAATAAAATCTGATCTCTGTCGCACCACCAAGGAAAGGCAGTGGGACTTGGGTTAAAAATTGACAGAGCTACAGTCCTTAGGGGTAAAGGTTCAACTTAAATTACCACCAACCCTTAAAGCCATGTGTTGGACAATAAAATGGTGATATTAAAGTGTTTAGAGGAAGTCGATGAGTTTATCAGAAAAATCAACCCTGGGTGAAGGAAATTCGGTCACTGAAGGCTGCTAGGCTACTAGTCAATTAGGTTGAGCAGAAATTGTAGGAATTATTTTGTTTTAATGGAGAGGTGGGCAATGGGGTTGCACTCTGTCAGCAAGTAGGAGCTGACGTTCTTTTTCTGTGGGAGGGTCCCCGTGGTGAGGTACCATGTTTGAGAGGGCAGCATGGGGGAAAAAGCAAAAAGAAATACTGTTGTATTCTCTCAATATACTCATGGGCAAGGCTTGGGGTTGGGGTAGGCTTTGCAGTCTTTGCATTAGAGGATGATTGGAGTAGAAGTAAGGTTATTTTCTTATCCTGGAATGTGAATGGTATGAGGTCAAGGAACAGGCAGGGCCTGCCCAGGTAATCATTCTCCAGGAGAAACATTTGGTGGAGCTAGAATGTACAATGATATTCTGTAGAATATCAACATCTTGAAACTGATGAGGAAGGTTCTGAACCTTCTTCCTTTTAGAGCTAGAAGAGTGATTGTTCAGGCCTGCGTGTTATCACATCTTGAATATGGGAATGCCCTGCATTTCGGTTTGCATCGTTAAGTTGTCAGAAGATTGCAGACCGTGCAGAATGCTGCTGCACGACTTCAGATGAACATCCCCAAACATCAGTCAGCCACTAGGGCTCCTAGAGATTGTCACTGGCTTCCAGTTGAATGGCGAGTTCAGTTCAAGACCCTATGCATTATGCACAGGGCAATCAATAAAAAAGGCCCCTCACTCCTTAGCCTCCCCATACCTGCCTGGGAGACCTCTTAGGTCTTCTTAAGCTCATCTACTAACTGTCCCTAAGATCTGTCAATCCCGATGGGGTGGCCGTTTTACTTTTTTGAGGTCTAAACTCTGGAATACCCTACCTTTGGAACTGAGCTTACTGGAGCATGAACTACCCATCATCAAAGCCTTGAAGATCTGTCTTTTCAGTGACTAATCATCCCTTACAGCTACTGATGATCTGCAGTGTGTGTTGCAGTGCTGGGAGGCCTCCGGGTAGCCATGAGCTATATAAATACTTCAGTCTAGGAAGTAATGGATTCAATCAGCATGCTGTAACACACCAACCTATAATAATAAAGGTGTAGCAATTCTAATCAGAAGAAACTTTGGGATACAACTGATAAGATCAGAAGTAGATGATAATAGCAGATGGATCATCTTGGAGGTGAGGCTGGAGCATACACAATTAACTATTGCTGGGTATTACAGGCCTAATATTAATGATCCTGCCCCTCTGGGGCATGTTTTTGTTAAAGTGTTGGAAAATAAATCTCCAATAGTATGGGGAGGGGATTTTAGTGTTTTAATAATGAGAAATATAGTAGATAGATCTAGCCCTCCCCGAGATGATGAGGGTCATGAAGGATATTTTAGAAGATCTTAGATTAGGTGACCCTTGGAGAAGGAGGATGGGACAACAGAGAGTTTATTCATTCTTTAGTAAGAAATATCACCACAGATCCAGACTTGACTATTTGTTTGCTGACAGAAAAAGTTGCCATGATCTACTCATGGAATATGAGCCTTCCTGCCTCACTGAAATTTGAAGTGAGAGATAGTAAACAGGTAACTTGGTGGACTTTAGAAAGGAGTTTGTTAGTACAGCCAGGTTTAGTCAAGGTATTCCGATTTAGGGCAGAGGAGTACATGAAGTTTAATAGAGCTTGGGGCTCCCGCAGTGCGGGAGCCTGTCATAGCAGCCGCCGCACCGCCTCACCTGTACCGGGGAACCCCAATCCCCAGAGGCACTTGCGCCAGGAGGCGCCATCGTTTGGGACCATGCCCGGAGGCGAATAAAGAGAGCTCAGGGCTCCCGTAGCGCAGGAGCCCGTCATAGCAGCCGCCACACCGCCTCACCAGCACCAGGGGACTCCAACCCCCAGAGGCACTTACGCCAGGAGGCGCCAATGTTTGGGACCATGCCCGGAGGCGCATAGAGGGAGCTCGGGGCTGCCGCAGCGCAGGATGTGTGTTGGCGTGCCCGGGCTAAGCCCGGGCCAAGGGCAGGCCCTTCTGTGCCCATCAGAGCCCGGAGGAGGCTGGGCTGGGCCATCCCTCTGAGGCATGCTCCTGGACAATTCTGGATTTGATTTACCAATTCATCACTTTAGCCAAGGTCAGTGCTTTAACACTCTGATTTGATATATTGCTGTTAAGTCCACGCAAGCTGTTTTACTATTGACCCCACCAATTCCTCTCCTTTTGTTCTGGGTAGCCACTTATAGCGGGACGTGGCGACAGGGCAGAACGCACCTAAAAGTTCTGAAGAAGGTTTGCTTTGCCCCAACGTGTCATCCTTAAATATGGGGAAGCAAACCTGTGCTGGGAAAAAGCAAATGCCACCCCGCAACCTGTAGCGTCTTTCCAAACAACCTCGATTGACAGGATGCTCCAGAGGGCTATAGGCGTAGTGGCTACCGAAATTGAATTGACTGAAAGGCGTTTATCGCTAACCCCGGATTTAGCCTTACCCTTTACCAACCATGACGCCTCAAGTTCTCCACAAGCTTTGGCCTCGGATTCTCCAATGCCCCAGCCAAGGAATCGTGCAATGGGATGTGAAACATCCAGTGCTGACCTGCATCCGAAGGGCGTTCATCATGGCCCTGCTAGAAAAGGGAAACCTAAACCAGCTGCAAGCATGGGGACTAAATGCAAGAAGCGTGCTGTACAGCCTCCAGTGAATGGTGTCTCTGGGGAGGTTGGGATGGGGGTTTCCTTACAAGTAGGCATGGAGCAGCCAGCTTGGGTGACCAACCTGGTGGTGGATCTACAGGTCCAAGTAAGGATTATTGTTAAGGATGAACTTAACACTCTGATGGAGCGGGTGAACAAGCCAGCTACCTTGGTCGAGTCCTGGGTTGGCAAGACAGAGGCAATCTTAAGGGGGATTGAGTCTGTAAATACCCTGAAATCGCAGGTTGCTTCTCCCAATACTAGGCTGGAATCCACATCTACAAATAACACTACCCCCATGATAATTCCAAACCAGATTAATCAGGAGGGTATAAGTAAACGTATGAGTATCCCAGCCAGGTCAAGGACAGATGATAGCACTCATTGCCAGGGGCGTACCCATGGGGTGGAAGCTGGAAGTAAACACAGGGCCCATACAGCAAGGCCACCAGTATGTGATTACCCCCGACAGGGGACTAGTCACAGGACTGGTGAGGGGTCTGTTTTACAAGCAGAGGTTAATGAAGAAAGGCCAGCTTTGCCATGTATCAATATCCCCCCGGCCACAACACCTTATGTTATCATTCTAACTGGTTTACCATAATTGAACAAGGGTCTTAGGGAATCCCACTCTGAACTGAAAAATAAATGTTTATTCTGGCTGGCCAAGCAGCGGCAATTTTCCTACAAAGATGCAGAGGAAATCCTTATGACACATAGGATGGGATGGGTGGGCTGGAGGCCAAAAGATGTTCCTGGGGACTGTGTTGTGATTAATTACAGAAACCCAATTGTTGTACAAGCTATCCTTGATCGGAATCATAGAAGGCAGGATGGGGGCATAAGGTCTTTTCCACTGGGTTATTTTTTTCCCCCAGGGTTTACCCCACACAACAGAAGATGGGATGGCCATGAGGTGGGGGCGTGGAACCAGAATAAGCAACACATCATCCTGGGCCAGGACCAACCCAGTCCATTATTCTACAACCTATCATTATCAAACAGATTTGATTCACTCTAGTCAGTAGATTGACTTGTCCCCATTGAGACCCCGTACGAGAGATTTGACCACCAGAAGGAGATCTTGGGGAGCCCAATCCAACGGGGGAATCTGTACAGCGGTGTGGGATTCCAAGGCAGGAAGGGGAACAGGTGAAGGTGTGTGCTGGTGGAGAGAGAGGAGTCGAAAGTGGCGGATGGCATGGGGCTCTTATCAACCAACTTTCACCTGATCCATCCCAAGAGAGCACACAGGCAATCAATTATCAACTGTGGGTGACTGTAAAATCCCCATCCCCATTATCTGATCATTCTGTTGCTAGCAATGGCTCAAGGACAGTGGGGGTGGAGACGATCAGTCCACTCCCACAAGATCATGGCATATCGATCTCTGGTGATCAGTCTTATATTCCAGACAACTGTGCGGGCCCTCCTAGGCTGCAGTTACTTTCATGGAACATTGCAGGTCTCACCACCAAATTAGATAACCCGGAGTGGGGGTTATTTATATAACAACATGAGATATGCATGTTCCAGGAAACCTGGGCTAGGGCGGATAGGCATAGATTGGGATATGCGTCATTTAGCATAGCAGCCACTTTTGTGGGTAGGAGAAGGCCCTCAGGGGGACTTTGTACCTGGCTGGGTCAGTGTGCATTTGGGCTGTGCAGTGAAACAGATAGAGACATCTTCACATGACATTCTTTGTATCTTTCTTTCCTTTCCTACAAAGGTCAGAATTGCCCTGATAAATGTCTATTCACGGCTGGTTGGTTACGGCCAAGAGTCAACGACCCTCGATCACCTTCCTGCTAACCATTCCTGACAATTTTTGGGTGATCCTAGGTGGTGATTTCAACTGCCAGTTCGAACCACTGAATGGCCTGATTACAGGTAACCTCAGTGATGAGGATCTACATTGGGCCATCCCAGAGCCCAATATTCAGCCAACTCTGGCATGGACTCCACTGGTGCTGCAGATGAATACCCTCACATTGAACCTCACATTAAGAGCGTGTAATGGCCGCACAAAATCTGACACACCGGGGAATGATACCTTTAATAGACCGGGACATGCCTCTATTATAGACTACATTCTGGTAGACACAAAATCCTGGCATAGGGAGTTAGGTTTTAAGATCGTGCCCCGCTATGATAGTGACCATATGCTCTTACCATAGAGGTAATCTCGCTCTGTGCTAAGACTGTATCTGAAACACAACCACCACTCGACTCCAGACTAACATTGAACAATGGCAGGAGGAGAGTTCATTGGGGGGAATTCTGCCAATCTCAAGAAAAGTTGGCCTCCCTATACCAAACAATCATCCCATTTCTCATGGCCGCAAACCAATTTACTTTGAACGACGGCATTCCTACTTCTCTCTCTAAAATCTTTGATAATCCCCAAGATCTAGTATCTACTATGGATAATATTTTCTATCCCAACAAAATATTAAGGGGGAATAGAAGACCACAACATCCATGGTACAATGATAGCTGTGGTGTGACCAAGTCATATCTTATCGCTGCTATAAAACTTAAGGATAGGCTGTTAATAAGAGAAAAAAGGGTAGCCCACAAAAGTACCATCGATAAGGTAAAAAGAAGATGGGAATGTCATAAATGGGATACCCTGAGAAGTGCCTTAAATACCCATGATATGAGGTCCTTTTGGAATGTGGTAAATTCAGGCTCCCAAGATGGAAAACTGGATATAGAACCAAATATAGGGGCGGATGTATGAAAGGCACATTTCGAATCCTTATATCTAAGGGTGGAGGATGAGGATGGGCCTACTGGTAACGTGCATCCCCCCCTCGAGCCAATTTGTCTAGACGCCCCTTTGATCTCCCTGAAGGAGATAATTGATGCATTGAGCAGGGTAGCACCATCCAAGGCTCCAGGGTTAGATAAGATCCCAGGGAACCTCTTTTGTTGTGAACCCACTATTTGGGCCCCCTACTTGTGGTCTTTGTTTAATGCCATCCTGCAGGGAATGTTGATTCCCACCACCTGGGCGGGGGACGAAATTATACCAATTTATAAAAAGGAATCTCCGCTCCTCCCCGCGAACTATCGCCCTATCAATCTTATCGACGTAAGCCAAAAAATATTTGTCCGTGTACTCTTGGGGCAACTCCAGAGCTGGATGGAGGAGCACAATGTCTTTAGTCCCCTCCAAGCCGGGATCAGAGTGAAGATGTCTACAATAGACCACATTTTTAGGTTACAATTACTACATTGGAAATCTGTGTGTATAGAGGGTGAAAGCCTCTATTTAATATTTGTGGACCTAAAATCTGCATTCGACCTGGTACCGAGGGAAAAACTATGAGTAATTTTATTGGATATGGGGGTTCCAGCATACCTCTGCCACCAGCTGAAACGATTACATGAGGGCAATGTTGCCCAAATTAGGTATGTCAAAAATGGTTAACTCACAGCCCCCATACCTGTAGAAAGAGGCGTACGCCATCGCTGCATCTTAGCCCTGACCCTTTTTTGCCTTTTTATTAATGGCTTAGTTGAGTCGCTGATTGCAGGGAAGGATATTGATGCCCCTAAGCTAGCGAACCGTAAAATACCTGCCATGATGTTCACCGACGACACCCTCTTGCTATCAAAATCACACATGTGAATTCAGAGGACCCTAGACAATTTTAATGTTTTTTGTAAAAATAGGGGTCTGGAGATCAACTTACGGAAAACTAAGTACATGGAATTCAATGCAAATAATAGTACCAGGCCAAATCCCTGCCTAGATGGGAAACCCCTGGAGAGGGTGTCCATTTTTGAATACCTTGGTATCACGCTCACCAAAAATATGGACTGGGGTGCGCAAACTAAGAAAGCAAGTTTAAAGTTGTCCCAGACAACGGGGGGATTGACAAAGGTATATAGGAGCTGTACCCACAAATTTATTGGCCCGGGTTTGGAAATTTATAAAGCCCAAGCTAGGGGTGCCGCCCTGTATGGTGATGAAATCTGGGGTCATTGTCCATCTGGCTCTATATCGAGAAGTGAGAACTCCTTTGCTAGGCAATTAGTGGGTCTTCCCTCAAGCTCCCCACTTACACCTCTCCGAATGGACCTTGGGATCAGACCAATCGCAGACGCAGACACTCTCAGACCCCTTCTATTCTGCCACGTCTGGGGAGCACTCCGAAATTGGCTGCATACAGGGAAGAGCTGAGTGAAGTACTGAGTCTACAGGGTGTGGGCAAACTACCATGGCTGGCTTTCATTAAGAACACTTGTGTGGCCATGGGTAGGGGTAACCTGTGGAACAACGCAGAAGAAATCTGCCCCACAACATCATGGAAGGACCTGATAGAGAGTTATAGGGAGCATAAACTTGCCCACATACAAGGGAGGTCCATGTCTGGCCCACTGACCTTCGGGTTTCTAGAAGTAAAAGATCTGCACATACTAGAACCTGTCCTGGATGACATCCAGCCGGTCCTTGCCAAGAAGTTATATTTGCAGTTCAGACATGGGGTGCTCCCGTTGCGTGCTTTTACAAACAAATGGGCGGGTTCATCTAATTTGGGTTGCCCGGCCTGTAAGAATGCAGCGGAGACGGAATATCATGTAATATTTTTCTGTCAAGGACACAAGAGGGCGAGAGATTGATGGCTTTTACAGCTATGTAGAAATATGGGAACCAGCCACTGCACTGAGGTCTTTAGGATATTGAAATATGACACCCACATGCCTATTGTGTTCTCAATATCATGTTTTCTATTTTCTATGTGGTGTATACGTAGGGCCATCCTAAAGATGAACTCATAGCTCAAGCCGGTCTACTAATATATATTCTATAAACCGGGCCCCGATTTTCTTTTAAGTTGAATGAAAGTATTTTATGACTTTCAAACGAGCATTTTTTAATTATAATGTGCTGTATATGCTGTTTTTATATTTTTATATTTGTATATACCTTTGAATGCTGCTAGGCGAGGGCCGCTATGATAACATCATGAATTCCGGTACTGGATTACTGTAATGGCCTTCTTGCTGCTCATGTATTGCACACGCACTTTATTGAACCCGGTTTCCAAATACTGTAAATGCCATTATGCTGCTCATGTATTGCACACGCACTTTACTGAATCCTATATTTATAGGTTAATTTCTGGACCGTTGAGGCGGGCATGTGGGATAGGCGAGTGTTTTATGTAATACCACTGTAAGTTTACACCAATTATGTGTACTTCTGTGCCTCACACAGAACAATGACCATTTTTATTCAATGAAATGAAATCTATTGCATTTTTACTTGTGCTTTTATGGCCAAACAGGCTGAAATAAAGATCTTTGCTGATGACATGAAGTTTAATAGGGGAAGTAGTACTGAGGGAATGGTGTGGGACACCCAGAAGGTTTATGTAAGGGGTATCATCACTAGTTGGGCAGTGTTATTTAGAAGTTCTGAGTGGAACATGAAAAGGTAAATAAGATAAGAGATTGAAGGTTGAAAAGGTTATTGACTGATCCTAGTAATGAGGAAGATTGTGAAAGGTTCAACTTAGAATTGGAGGATTGTCAACTTAAATGTAGAACCAACATGGAGATGAAATTTAAGGATAAGTGGGAGGCCTTTAACCAGCAGCAGTTTTAATTTGGAGAAAGGGTAGGGAAGTTGCTGGCATGGAAGGTGAAATCTCAGACAACTTGAAATCATAAAGAGAAAACTTTATTTAATGTAGATTATAAGATATTTGCCAGGATCATAACAAAAAGACTCTCAGGGGTTGCATCAAAACTCTGGAGATCAGCAAGGTTTTATGCTTGGAAGACAGCTGTTTGAGCATGTGAAATAGTTGATTGGGGTGATAGAACTGGCAACAGCAAACTCTACTCCAATTCCAGTAGCTATATTTAAAACGGCCAAAGCTTTTGACCAGCTGAACTGGCAATATTTGTGGTCCTGTTTGGGCAACTTTGGAGGTCCAGCATTGTTTTTGAATGCTTTGATAAGGATGTACTTCAATGCTTCTGCAAAGGTCTTGGTCAACAATACATTGTCGCAGAGACTCTGGATCACCAGAGGCACGCACCTTGGATGCCCTCTGTCTCTGTACTTTTTTTACTAATATATTTTTATATATATATATTTTTTTTCCCATAAAGACAGAAAGTCAGCTAGGATCTCAACTTTTGAATCCCAGGGATATAAGGAGAAGCTAGTCTTGTACGCTGATGATTTAATCTCATTCACAAACTGCCCTAAAGAAGCAGTGCCTAATTTTGTGCAATTAGCCTCTGAGTTTGGAATTCTGTCTGGCTACAAATTAAATTATGAAAAGACTGAAGTCATGACATGGAATCTAGAATACAGTTGTTGTTTTTTGAAAGGCAAAGTGAGGAAATTGGATATTGAGATAACTCAAAGCCTGGATATGATTTCTAAGATCAATCTAGACAGGGTTCTATGAGAAGTAAACCTCTTATTAGCAAAATGGCAACATGTGCCATTGTCAATCTACGGCTGTATTCATTTTTAGCTGCATCCCACTCCAGTTAAAAAAACAAGCAATTAAAAAGATCCAAGGCATTTTAAAGATTTATCTGAGCATCCAAAGTTGCTAGAATATATTGGAAAAACTGAGGATTAAATTGAGACAGAGAGGCTAACAACTCCCTGACATTTTATTTTATTGTTGGGCTGTTCAATGTAAGTCACTCAGTATGCTCTAGGTTGGCCTGATCAGACTACTAAAGGACAACTGTGGCAGGATGTGTTCAAAAGCTACAAAGGGGGCTGTGGATTTCTCCCGAAAGGTTTATAATAAAGTTAGGTTGAACTCTCTTAGTGCAGGGGCCCATGTATGATATACTATAAGATCTAGATGGGCAATCCCTTATTACTCCGAAAAGGCTCCTATCTGGGATTCTCCGGGTACCCCAGAATGCTTGACAGATGCTTTGAGCATGCCTCTCAGGGCCGCCGGGTGTCCAGTTTGGAGGGACCTACTGGAAGAGGAGGATTTGAAATCATGGGATTTTTTTGCCTAAAGACCAATTGCAAGCCTTCCAAGTTCAAATATATACAACTCTCATCCTGGTATAGAGGGTTAAAACAAGATAAGAAAGTTCTGGAGCCGGTAGTTTAGGGAAATAGTTTTGAAGCTGGTCTGGTAAAGAAAGAAGTCTCCAGGTGGTATGAGCTTCTCTGTGAGACTGAAGATCGCGGAAGACCACAGCTTTATTCAATTTGGGAAGGGTACTGGTCCGCGCAGCAGTTTGAGGAGATCTGGCAAATCTCACTTAAATTAACATATGCACTGTAAAACCTTTCTTAAAATTAATAATTTGTGTACTTTGTGCAGGGCATATTGGCCCCTGTATAAGATCTCAAAGATGGGAGGTGCTAAGGTGCAATATGTAAGACGTGCACAGCCCTAGATACAGATGATATTCATATGTTTGTGCAATGCCCTGCCTAAACTAAATTCTGGGAGGAGGTATCTGGGGTAATTTAGGAAATACTGGGAAGAGAATTTAAGGTTTGCTCTCTTACAATACTATTTGGGGTATGGATAAAAGATTACATAAGTCATTTCAGAAAGGAGAGTCAACCACTATTCTATCTGATATCGATATCGAGACATAGTATATGTAAACAGTAGGTAGATCTAAACCCTCCTCGGAAGCAGGAGTGGAAAGAAGTAAGGAGAATTGGCAACTTGGATCTCCCAACTGGAAATTAAAATACGACTCAGTTTCGGATTAAGATGAGTGCCTGGTTAGCTATATAATACAATAGGGCCATTGGTCCAATGATTACACCAACTTCAAGACTCTTTTGCTCTGCACTGGACAAGAAGGGAAGTGCTCGTATGCAAAAGAGGGTGAAGCCTAGCATCTATGATGTGGAGGCACGTCTGCGTAGCCCCTGGCCCTATGGGAAATAATAGGCATCAGAGGTGATGAGAACAAAAAACAAAAAAAAATAACGAGTAGAGTAGTCTATTTCTCGTTCCCCAATGAAACGCTTCAGAATCTTTCTTGAGGTTGGGATGCTTGTCATTCAGATTAGCGATTATCCAGCTCTTTGAAGTTAGAACTATGCCACTAAAATAATAAAGCTTGGCATGGGTGTTTCCCTGCCTGATTTCTGCATATTTCACTTCGTTTTGACCTTTTCTTCTGCAATCAGATTTACACAATGTTTGTTTAATAATATGTGCCTTAGCATAGGACAAATGTTTGTGTTTTTTGGAACCTAGATATATTTTAGTTTCCCTTGAAAAATGAATCCGTTTTGCTTTTCTTTTTTAGTCAAAATACGTGGCCAAATAAAAAAAGTAATCATGACCAATTCCAGGCAAATTGTATTACTGATACATTAACGTTAACATTAATCTCCAAGGGGCATATTAGCAAGACCGGCGATAAAATTATCGCCGTTTTAGTGGCAGGAAACTGCCGCTAAAACGTCGATAATGGGCTTGCTAATATGCGTTATAGAATTCCAATAGAAGCCCAGGTTAGATGTCCTGCACATCTAACCTGGGCTTCTATTGAATTCTATAACGCATATTAGCAAGCCCATTATCGCCGTTTTAGCGGCAGTTTCCTGCCGCTAAAAGGGCGATAATTTTATCGCCGGTCTTGCTAATATGCCCCCAAGAGAGTTCAGTTTCGAGAGGCAGGCTAGTTTATGAATAATAAACCATTCTTTTCTCGAGGAAGTTCAATGCCCTATTCTGTGATATATTGAATTAATTATTTAAGCTCACAACAATTGATCTGTATCTATTATTCTTAACTATATTTTACTTGTGATATATTTTAGGAATTTCGGATGCTCTGTATGTATTCTCTCTTTGCCAACTACTAGTAATGTCTTTTTTTTTTTAAGAAAAAGACCACCATTCTTCTTAGAATGGTTGGAGCAAGTTCCAAAGAATAACTATTACGTCGTCTCCTTTGATTTCATTATTGTTCCAGCAGCAAAGTTTATGAAACGGACATTATGTTCTCATTTTCATTTCGGCAATGAAATGAGATAAAGATGTATTGATCCTAAAACAGTAACAGCGAAACCATATTTTAGGTTTCTATGTCGAATCATGCTCCAGTCTCATGTTGACCAGTTTTACATTTTCAATTATTTTTTTTGCACACATTTGAAGTTGACAATTAAATCCGATTTTCATCATTCATATTATTGAGGTAGGTCGCAAATTGCCACCCACTACATTTTGTTCTCTTCACAGGAATTGTTGTCTGCTTGGGTCAGCAGACCACCAGGCCTATGATTGCTTTTAAATAGTGCAATCATTTTATTAATGCAGCTCATTTGTCTTAAAGGAAAATAGGCTGCATTTAAAAACAAATTAAAAGTTTAGAATTTGTTTTTAAGAGTAGGTAGTGGTCCCTTTTCAGTAATCAGGAAAATGTTAATGTTTTGCAACCATATTTCAGTCGAAAAACATTAACAAATACCATAAGGAATCGATATTTGGAAAGGACCCCCTCAACATGCACCTTCCAAATACCGATTTGGTATGGTTTCCTGTAACCGAATCACTAATTAGGTTTAGTATGTTCGAAAAAAAAAACATTTGTCTGGTTACAAACCCTGAGATTTAACAAATCATGAGGTTTGGGACCTGTAAGTAGTTTCGTACATCTGGCCCAATGACCCTAGAGTCTGGAAAGAAATGCATAGAGATATTGATAATAAAGTATACAAAGATGAAAACCTAATCAGGAATGGGACTTCATTGAAACGCGTCCCTAGATTTGTGTTCAGCTATCCACATTATACACTGCTCCTATGATATATTATTTGGCTTTACATTTTGTGTGTTGCCATACTCACACACTTTAAACTAATTGGAGACATATTCCCTATAAGAGTTTGAGGTGGCACATTGTACCCATGGAGTATGGAATCACAAATTAATCAATTTTGATGGCCTAGTAAAGTAAGTGTGTCAACACTTAACACCCCATCTTAAACAGGATTACACAATGTATCAATCAACACTGGAAAACACTAAAAAGCAGGCGGACACCAGTATAAAAAAGCATTGGCAAAACCAAAAGGTCTCAGCTTTAAAAGATCAAGCTGGTGGCTTTGCCAGTGCTTTTCGGTACTGGTTTGCAACCACGCATGTGAAAGTCTTAGTGCAAGAATAACCAGCAGCAGTATAACAACACATGTGCAGGAATGCATCATGATGTGGGTGTGCATGTACCATGGTGGCCATTATTAGGTTTCGCCTACATGACGTTTGGGCCATGCTTGCGAAATCTCTTAGAGCCCACCCATTGCTTACTATTGGTTGGCTCCCACATCACTCTTGTTTCCTTTCTTCTTGTTGGTCAGCGCCTCCTTCTGCCTCCAGCTTCCTGATCGGCTTCACGTTTTTATCCTTGCTGTGGAGCTTGGGCCAAGTACTTACGACCAGTGTCATTCCAATGGCTGCACACTTGTAACTGTTCGTTGCTTGCATGTCCCTGCCACCACTTCACTTCCATCGCTGCTTGCCCCTTTCCCATTTGCTGCTGACCTGTCCCTCCCAACACCTCGCTCCTGTCACTGCATACCCACTTCCCCACCCCATCACTAGTTGCCTGCCTCCTACCTCCATCATAGCTTGATTAATATGTAGCAAAGTCCACTGGAAGGACTTGGAGCTCTTTACATGAGTAACATTTACATTACACAAGGACACAATAATTTTTACAGGAATGGGGAGATTAGATGATTTGCCCAGAATTACAGGATGTCGATCTGGCATCAAGACATGAACCTGGTCCCCCCACTCCAAAGTATGCAAATCTGGCTGTAACACCACAGCCTCTCCATGTTCAGTGTTCATGCTACTACACTTTGACAGGCTGGTAACTGCAATGGGCGTTTGTTCAAGAAGATAAACTGTGTATCAAGTATAGGGAAAATAAAAATGTTAATTTGTTTGTATGTGCATAGCTTAAACTAAAACAAAGCGCTATGACACGGTCTGGTCACATCATATCACTATTTTTTTACTTTCAGCTATGTAGTACAGCAGCTCGTACCACTGTGGAACATTTAAAAAAACATCCACAAAGCCAATATATCCCACATAGGCGAAACCTAATGGCTTTGCCAATGAATGTTAATTTACTGTTTTCACATGACAGAAAAAGAAGTGTGCTCAAGGTACAAAGTATGTTGCCCAAGAGCACTTTGTAAATGTTTAGCTCTTGTTAAAAAAAGTTTAAAAAAAGCTAAACAGGATAAAAAAATAAATAACACGAAGGGGAATTGGGAGCATCAGGGTGCTGAAAAGAGAGCACATTGGGGAAAAGACTTAGGCAGTGAGAAAGGAAGGAAACACATGCAGTATAGTGGAGTGCTCAATGAAAAATTTCAATGAGTCTATACAGTGGCAGGATAAAACTCATCACAACAGTACACTGTGAGACCTAAATGCTCTTGGGTATATCAAATACAGTAGGGGGCAAAGCCATTGAATCAAGAGCAGAAAACTGAGATAGACAACAATAACATCTAATCATGAACAAGGTGCTGACTCAAAACACTCTATGAGTATATGCTATGTATTTAATACAATAAGATTTGCCACCAGACAGCTAAGGATGTCTGTAGTTAAGACGTAAAAAACACTGTTCACATTCAAGACAAGAAAGAGCACTTGAGACTACCTTATACACACTAAACCTAAAGTGAGTATAGCAACAGAAACACAGCACACATTATTGAGGACTGCCAGTGGTCCAATCCCACCACCCAGTAGAGCAGAGTTAGCAGAGTGACTAGGCCATCAAAATCTATTGATTTTAGACTCCATACTCCCTTGGAACAGCAACTCCACAAAAGCTGCAATAGTAAAAACTGTGTTTACCTGATAACCTGTCCCTCAAGGTTTAAGTATCCTGTCATAACAACACACAGAATAAAAATCAGAATAACAGAGCATACGAGCAGTAAACTTTGTGAACTGTTGAGCACAAAACAAGTGACACACTTTAAAGAAAAAATACACACTGTCAAGGGCCTTTCATAGGCAGTAATCAAGAAAATACAAGTAGAGAACAAGTAACTAGATCCACTAAAGGCCTCCGCAAAAGCGAGCAAAATGGGATGTTTAGTCTATTTTACACTTGAGAACTGTCGGAATGACAGTATTGAATAGGGCTAAATATAATCGTCCTACTATTCCCATTATAACTCCTGTGCTGATGTATTTACCACAACAAATGGTAACATATACCGCTTTTAAAAACAAGCCTCATCTAAGATATAGGGAACACTATATCACTCGTCATATCCCTTACCTGAATCATTCAACGTAATAAAAAGCCATGTAATAGAAGAACAACACGCCTTATCTGCAAAAAAACTGAGAACAATAAACAATCTGAAAAAAGCAATCAATCTCATCCCCATTCTGTGTTAGATGTTAGTAGATGTTTACTGGGACCAATAATAACAAGTTTAGTCCAGTGACATACAAAATGGGAGAGTGTTTTCCATAACTACAAGGATACCTCCAGAGAGCCATTACTGTAGACATGCCCATGTACCACATAGTATGTGTTGGTATGACAATGTATGCATACCTCACCATGTACAAGTGCATCATGAAAAGCCATAAGGTATTGAGTGGGGGGCATTATAAGGCTATATACTAGCCAGTTCAGGTCTTTTATGTCACCATTTCTCAAGAAATGAAGCAACTAGTAGCAGGAAGGTGTTTTCCCACATAAGAGTTAGGGAGCTAGGGTGACACTCTATGAGTATGTATGAAAAGAGAGTCCAGAGACAGTGCAAATATAAAAAGAACCAATATTGCCCATATGATCAATGCCATGTCGCATCACCTTTGCAATGTTGTCTGATACACTAGACAAGACATGGTAGAATTAAAAAATGCATTTATATTATGCTTCTCATGCTGAGTCAAAGGTATTGGTGTGCGCGGGGTGTCTGTTTGACATGTATGGTACAGTACAAGGAGTCTAATGCAAACGCACTTAAGCACCCTTATTTGTGAAAGAACGTGCTATGAATGTGATGAAAAAACAGGCACCTTGTCAGCATTGGAAAATGGGCAATGTGAAAAGGGAAAACTGGTAAGCAGAGCTAAGGCCAGTGTCATACTCCCTGACTAATGGTTGTCTGCCATTTTGTTTTCGTTTCCAAAAGAGTAGAGGACATGTGTTGGACTCAGCCTTTTCTG
Source organism: Calotriton arnoldi (assembly GCA_963921515.1). Taxonomy (NCBI): domain Eukaryota; kingdom Metazoa; phylum Chordata; class Amphibia; order Caudata; family Salamandridae; genus Calotriton; species Calotriton arnoldi. The sequence goes on along the minus strand of CAWUFW010011244.1, from coordinate 212,598 downwards.
CAGGGTCTTCCCCAAACCTTTTGCCTTCTCCCTCCTGTTTTTCGAACCCATTTTTGTTGGCTTTCAAGACTCCAGTGCTCTCTCCCTAAAACATGGTAAAATTGGCTTATACACAATTGCCATATTTAATTTACTTGTAAGCCCCTAGTAAAGTGGCACTACCTGTGCCTAAGGCCTGTAAATTAAATGTTACTTGTGGGCCTGCGGCACTGATTGTGCCACCCACTTAAGTAGCACTTTAAACATGCCACAGGCCTTCCATTTTGACCTGGCAAAATAAACATTTTACCAGTCCCAAACCTTCCTTTTTAATACATATGTCACCCCTAGGGTAGGCCCTTAACAGCCCAGAAGCAGGGTGCAATGTATTTAAAAAGTGGGACATGTACTTTTAAGTTTTACATGTCCTGGTAGTGAGAAACTCTTAAATTCAGTTTCACTACTGCAAGGCCTACCTCTCCCATAGGATTACTTTGGAGTTGCCATATTTCATTCAATAAGCTGTAATTTTCAAATGGGAATAGGTAATCAGTTCATGTTTGGTGTCTTTGAAATTGTAAGGAAAAATCCTAACTTATGGTGAAGGCAGGTTTTAAATTACAATCTTGAAACTGCCACTTTTAGAAAGATGACATTTTCCTTGCTTAGCTGTTTGGTGCCTGCAGCTTGTCTCGAGTGACATGACTGGGTGTATTTGACAGTTGGGCTTTGCATATTCCTCCTAGACAGCCACCCACAGTAGGGAATGTAGGTGTGCTTGAATGGGCCATTACTGGCCGGATGGAAAGGAGGAGCTAGGTCCAGCCCCACTTATACTTGAATAGGCTGAGATTTGCCTCCATATAAAGGGACTGCATACACCCTGTAGTTAGTCTGGAACCAGGGCCAGGAAGGCAGGGCACCTGTGTGCTTCAAGGGGATGCCTCTAGAAGCATCTCACCACTTCAAAGGCACAGCTGGGTATTATTACTGGACCTCAGACACCAGCTCTACACTACATTTCTGGACCTGTGGATGCTTTGTGAAGAAGAGGGACTGCTGTGCTCCTAAAAAGACTGCCATTCTGCAGGACTGCTGCTCTGAAAGAACTGAAGCCCTGCTGGCCTGACCTGCTGACTGCTTCCCTCTTGCCTTGGTGAGAAGGACTGGACCTGCATCTTTTGAACTCAGAACCCCACCGTGACTCCAAGGGCTAGTTGGCTGGTATTCTGATCTGAAGCCTCAGGGACATAACAGGCTTACAACAACCCTGCACCTGGAATCTGCTATTTACGAGTTTACCCTGCCAAGTGATACCACCCCAGTGCTGGACTCTTGGAAGAGGGCCTAAGGTGCTTGCCACCCTCTGTGGACCCAGCAGTACCGACGCATCCACTCTACTGCATGGCACAAACCCTAGTAAAACTGAATCAGTGCCGCTGCTGTTAGATTGGACCTTTCACAAAGACCTGCATTGCCGCTGCAGCCCGCAACCTCTTTCAGAACTGCTGCTGCACAACGCATCCTTGGTCCAGGGCTTTGCATCCCTCATCTACGGCAGCTTCAGCGTTGACGACAGATTCCGCATCACAGCCGCGCAGCTCCTCGAAACCAATGTATCACCGTCTGCACGATGCATCAATGCCAGCCTTCACATTGCAATCCCTTGTTTACGGGATCTTCAACAACGACACAGGACCTTGCACCACAGTCTTGCAAGATCTCAGAGCCGACGCATCGCTTTGACTGTGCAATGCTTCTTTGACGTGGGTATTCGCAACACTCCGCAAACCAGGATTTAAGGTACTTGGTTCAGCAAGCCTGACTGTGTCCTTGTAGCTGGTCTGCGTTTCATTGCAACTGACCTAAACATGTGACTTTGTGTGCTATCCACAGTTAGTGCTTTGTGCTTCTTGGCTCTATTTTACTGAAACCTTTAAAATTGCTTGTCGTTTTGGTCTGGTTTTATTTATTGAAGAAAACTCTATTTTTCTAACATGATGTGGGATCCTTTTTGTGTGGTGTTCTTTACTTTATTACTGTCTGAAGTGTTGCACAAATACTTTATGCATGACCTCTAAGCTAAGGCTGACTGCTCTGTGCCAAGCTGCCAGAGGTTGAGCACAGGTTAATTTAGGGTTGGCTTGTGCCTCGTTGCAGCTTGACCACCTCTCACACCCAAGTCAACCAACAACCCAATTTCTTACAACCTGTTTCATATATAACTTCCAGATTAGATGTAGTTGTGGTTTTTCATCATACACTACACATACCCAATGGTTTTAGTGGTAATATTAGGGGAATTTGGTTAATAACTTGCCCTGACAAATACCCATGAATGAGAAAAGCACATGAAGCAGCAGAACTTTAAACGTTTTTTTAATCATTTGAAAGGGTACCATTTTAAGTTCTGGGTACTTCAAATTCCATGTCCATTACTTAGTAGGGTTGGGGATTCACTTGACTATGTCACATAGAAATGCAGGGGATCTGTAAAGTGCTCCATCAAGGAGCGCTCATGAACAACAAAAACCCATTCAAGGTAAGGAGGAACTGGGTGATGAGTCATGCCTCTAGAAGTGAGAGAGGTTTACTGTCCTTTTTAACTTTAGTAGTGTGGAAGCACGAATAGATCTCTTTGTCCAAAATATGATCTATAGATCCCAATTTATAAAAGGCCACTAAGTTCTGCAATCTGGCCTTACTGATATGTGCATTGTGAGACATCATTTACACCTCCACATCCAGTGGCAACATGCATGCAGATGTAAAGGAGTAGTAGAGCTGAGGTTCCTATTTAAGTGACTATTGCATTTCACAATATTAAACTACACACTTGTGTTCACAAAAGATATGCACTATTGGACCCTTATTTCACTTAAAACATGCATCATTGACTCCCCCATTCACTCGCTGTGGCTTTAGGCAACCCAGTTGTTTCTAAAAATATTCCTGTTTGGGTTAGCATCTTTCACTTTCTCTGCTAACAGTTGTTTCCTAATAGATTCCAATGCTTGGAACCACAATTTCATTGTAATATTTACACTATAAGTAATTATTTCCATAACACTTTGGAGCATATGTACAAGGAAGTGGCGGAGTGAGGCATTAGCCATCATGGCTTAACGCCTCACTCCGCCACTTCAGAAACGCAAGGCTGCACCATATTTACAACAATATGGTGCAGCTTTGTGTTTCCCCCTGCGCTGGTGCTACACTTAGCAGTGTAGAGCCAACGCAGGCACCCTTGCACAATAGTGCAAGGTTGTCTTCGTGCAGGGGAAGATTGTTTATGTGCAGGAATGTCCCCCTTCCTGCACATAAACAATCTTTAAATGCCATTTTGTCACTTCTATATGTGCTGCTTAATGCAGCACACATGGAAGTGACAAAATGCCATTTTCTTTAAAGATTGTTTATGTGAAGGAAGGGGGACCTTCCTGCATGTAAACAATCCAAGGCTTTTTGCTTTTTCCATGTGTGCTGCACAAAGCAACACACATGGAAAAAGCAAAAACAAGGAGAAATAAAGCATTTCTCCACGTTTTGCCAACTTAAGACCAGGTTTTCCCTGGTCTTAATTTTGGCGCTGCCTCCTATTTATGCTGCCCTTGTAAATCGGGGGCAGCATCAAAATCAATGGGTGTTGCGGTGGAACGCCCATCGCATCAAAATCAATGGGTGTTGCGGTGGAACGCCCATCGCAACACCCACTGTCCACCCCTTTCACGTTAAGCATAGCTTGAAAGGGGGCCTTATTTACAAGGCAGCGTTAAGGCATGTTAAGTGGCTTAACGTTGCCTTGTAAATTAGGCAAAGCCCCTATCGCCACGGAGACGTCACAAAAAGTGACGTTCCCATGGCAATAGGGACTTGTACATATGCCCCTTTGTTTCTCTCAGTTCGTTCAAAGAAAGTCTCTAGATCTGAGAGTCTTCTTTGGCTAGACATTAGAGTAAAACATTTCCTATTCAGTGTGCACGCTTTGCTTTTATATTTTAACAGCACTTTTTTAGTTGTCACGCAGCACAATTACCCAGAGTTTCATCAAAATATCCCCTATTCATGAACTATGCATAATAAATGCTACACAAATTACTTTTTTTCTTTCATTGTCTTTCTCCAAACAAGTACAATCCAAAAAATTAAAACAGCGCTTGATGATAATACTCGCTATTCATACATCTTCCTTTCATCGTTTGGCTTTTTATCTATATATGTCTGAAAAGTTTCTCTTATTACAATATGTCAAGCCTTTTTTGTAGATAATGGGCGTAAATTGTAGTCATTGTAATACATAGTATTATATGTTTATAAGAGAAAAGTTTCACATCGTCCAAAAGGGAAGTAATCACCAAAACGATAGATAAAATACAATTTGCATGTTAATATACACATGCATGCAACTTCCTCAACAAACTAACTACCCTAAATCCCAAACCTATACAGATTAGTCATTTCAGATACATAATAAAGTGACATGTGCAAGTAATTGAAGCATTAGCTGTTGGCATTGAGGGGCCAATTCACAAAGGCATTTTTGAATATGTGAGGTAGTACATCTGCAGTACTAATTTGTAAACTCATACATGTAGTTCTACAGTAGTACTACATATACTACCCATACATGCCTTTGTGCATTGACATCATAATCTTTTTGCTAACCACAAATTAATGTTTCAATTTTGGTGGCTTCCTTTCTACTGATCACATGAAATCCATTTTTCATACTCTAAATCTATGTCGAAACTCAGGGGCCAATTCACAAAGGCATGTATCAGAACATGAAGTAGTACTCCTTCACATACTCATAAACGCCTTTGTGAGTTGTTGCCTAATTCTACAGTGGATTGACAAAAACTATGTCTTTTACATATTGCATAGATTTTCTGACAGGAGATGATTCCAAAGGAGTGCAATGGGCAACTTCCATAGTTTCCCATTCATTATTTCCCTATAATACATGGGATTCTGTAATCCCTGTATACATGCAGATCTCCAAATTTCTTTATAATTAGCAACTTGTGATGCACTCAGTCGCCGATTATAAAGAAAAGACTTCAGGACTCGACTATTATTAGTTACTCTACTATTATTAGTTATTACAGTCTGGTTCTGATGTCACAATCTGGCTGCCAGAGCCAGCAAATGAAGTGAAAGGCAGATCTGGTCAAAAAGGAAAATTGCTTTTCTTTCTTCTTTATTTTTCTAGCTTACAATGACAAGCAGAGAAAACATGTTTATTTTTTGCACTCCTTAGATAGTTAGGGAGCAGATAGCATCTTTTTCATGTTTCTACACATTCCGAGCTACTATAGATTTTTTTTTTTCAAAACCGACTTGTATTGAATTGTTTCCAATATGTGTATGCAACAAATATCTAACAGGTTTTTGATGTGTTTAATTTTGCACTAGAGGTTTTATTTCATTCTTCGTGTTTGCTAACATTCTCACTCTTTCGTATGACAGAGCTACACACCAAGGTTTTAAGTGGTTTGTGAGAAAGGTGATGGTGTGACCATATATTATATGGGATAAACTACCCCCTGTCGTACATGATAAGAATATTGCAAGTCACCTCGGAATTCTATAACCATATAAAGGACCTTGGCCTTCAGCCTCGTTCCTCTATATGGTTATGGAACACCTAAGTGACTTGCGATATGTGTATAATGTATGTCAGGGGGTACTTTATCCCATATATAATTTGGTCTACTAAAGTAACAATGTGATTCTAAGTACAGCAGTAGTGAATGTTGGCAGAAAGGCGGATGCTATTCAGTGTATACTTAGAAATTCAAAACAGATTTACAAAGGTATTTTGTTGTCCATGTATCAAACAAGTCAACACAAATCCTTAAGTAATGTTTACAAAGTGGTGTAGTGTTGGTTTTGTGAAACTTTTTATTGCTTGTGTGGCCCAAGATCAATAGATTTGCATTGCATCAAAACTTTTTTTTAATGTACTCATGGTTGGTGTTCCTAAACAAATCCATCGCAATTCCAATGTAATGGAATTTTCATATATCAACACAATGGTTCAAGTGCACCACAAACCTACGGATGGCTCTAGCTGGAGGAAAATATGACACAATTCATTCACTATATATAGAAAGTAATTTAATCTTTCTCATCAAAACATTTTTCTTTTGCAAGAGAGTGAATGTCTGTGACAGGTCCATCTACAAAGAAGAGGATGGAGAGGATTTATGATCATAGAATCTGCCTCATTGACCTAAGGGTGGAGGAGGTCAAGAGTTTCTACAGACTGAAGAAATAAACCATTTTTGCTTCACTGAACAAAATTGGACCAACTCTGCAATCTAAGACAGGTAACTCACATGCAATCACCACAGATGTGAAGCTAATGTCAGTACTGCATTTGTTGGCCTCTGGGTCAATCAATAGTGCTTGTGTCAGTATGGCAGGAATTCATAGACCACTTTATCCTCATTTTTGTCTACTTTACTGGATGCCATCATCAACATTACTTCTTAATATCTTGGTTGCCCTAATTTTTTGTTTGTTTGATCTGTTTATTAGAATTTTTATACTTAAATGAAAAACAGTATACAGTCATAGGAATTTTCATACGGAACCAATAGGTAATTTGCCAGACACAATGTATGGAGCAATATCCCATCGACATGCAGATATCATTATTATCGGTTGCATCTGGTGACAACGAATGGTATACCTCATCAATCACTTAACCGCATCCCTCCCGCATCATAGCCGGTTAATCTTATTGTGGTACAGTATAATTCCACTATGCATATACATATCAATGGCATATATACAGCTGATATGGCTTCACTCCGCCATGTCACATCAACTAGCTTATGTAATCAAACATTCTTTACAGTAACACCTAACAGAAGATCCTCATCAATGGGGAGGGAAGGAGGGGAAAAGGGAGCCCTATAGGAGTAAGTGAGAAAACATGGATTGCAATCATCATAAGCCATTACCTTGTCAGCAGCCATAGAGTTGCACTTCATGGATGCCTGGAGAACATACATAACGGTTCGGGGTCAATGGAACACTCCTTAACAACCAGCATGTAGCTTGGGCCATAGTACAACGCATGCATTACGCAATATCAATCAGGAATAGGAATATCCGAAGGTTCATCCAGCGCCAGCAGCCCCTGAAGCGTACACAACATTACATTCCATGCAGCGGAAATAGGGAATTTGCGAAGACCCAGCATATCCTCTCGTACCAGGGAGGCCGCCTCCGCCTTTACTCAATTCAGCATTGAGAGGAACCAGGCCTTCTTCGACTGGGGCTCCTCCGCTGATTCACTGGCACGTAATAAGCCGTTTGGCCAGAACTATGCCTAAATCCAAAAACCTAGTGGATGCTTTGTGTTTTTTACTTCTTGGAAATACGCCTATAATGCATGCCTCCCATGTCTGCGGTACCTCCCTGTCAGTGCTAGTGACTAACTCCCCAATCACCCCGTTCCAGTACAAATGTATGCCGGGGCAGGACCATAGCATATTTAAAAGATCCGCATCTACCCGTTTGCAGCGTGGGCAGCACGCCTCCAGTCTGTGAAAATACCTATTTATCTTGTCTGGGGAGAGCTATGCCCTATGGACAATGTAAAATTGGATTAATCTAAAACCGGCGTTTCTAGGGATCTGTTTAGGGCTTTCCAGGACTACGGCCCACTCCTTCTCTGAATACGGCCTCCCCCGATCTGCCTCCCATTTGGCTCGCAATGGCATTAAGTCCACTGGAGTGTGCTCTCGGATCGACTCCGCAAACCATTTCACTAGGTGTCGCCCCGTACCCATTACGTGCACATATTGCATGATGAGATGTGTTGGAAGCTCCTGCGTAATGTCACCCCACCAGCGCCTCATCGTGGTCGTCCAGGAGGCATGATTCTGGAATTGACCCAGGGGAACCCTGTCTTCATCCGTAATAGTGAGGAACGGCCGTAATGTGCCCTCTCCATATAGGTGCCCCAGGGTAGTTAAACCTGCTCCCACCCAGTCGGTAAGATCCGTACTCTGTACTCATCCTCTCACTGTCGGCATACCCAGAAGGGGCATAGCGGGAGCATATGGTGTGACGTGTCTAGTAAGGGGCAGTTACATTTCTGCGCAACCTGGACCAGTAAAGGAGGTGGTTTGTTCGATCTATTGCAAGGGTGGAATAAGGAGAGGATCCTGTCCAGAGAGTACGAGGGATCACGCTCCGCTGAGTCTGTTAATTTAATTCCTCTACCCATGTTGCCACCCACAGTATTTGAGAAGCCAGAAAGTAATGCTCTAGGTTGGGTAAAACCAGCCCCCCTCTCGATCGCGGTAAGTACAGCTAGTCAGAGCTACTCTGCACCGCGAGTTATTCCAAACAAAATCCCTGATGATCCTCTCCAGGGAGTGAAAGAAGGACACAGGTAGATAAAGGGGTAGATTTGAAAAGTAATAAAGGAGACGCGGCAGCATGACCATTTTGATTAACTCCACCCTGCAGATAACTGAGAGGTTATGCATCTTCCAAAACTCAATCTGGGACTTGAGCGCAGTAACCGCTCTAATGATGTTGCCGTCCATGAGATCCCGATCGTTATGACAAATGTGTGTGCCAAATACCTGAATGCCACCGGTTGCCAGTGCACTACTGTCCCATCCACCTCCCAACATGGATCTTCTGTTCCAGGAGTAAAGGGGTATAGGCACGACTTACCCCAGTGCACACTTAGTACAGACATAGACGTAAAGGACCTCAATGTATCAGGGATGACTCGTGGGACCGCTTGGATATCCTGGACATACAGCAAGATGTTGTCTGCATAAAGCGAGACCGCATGTATGCCATCTCCGAGATGTAACCCCCATTCCGGTGCCGAACTCTGCAGCGCCATCGTTAGTGGTACCACCACCAGGGCAAAAATCAGTGGGGAAAGGGGGCACCACTGACGAGTCCCCCTTTCTATTAATATAGGATCAGAGAAGAGAGTCCCCAACCGCACCCGGACCGTAGGGGCTCCGTATAGTAATTTAATAAGGCTCAAGATGTACGGCCCAAACCCAAATCGATGGAGCACCGCAAACATGAAGGACCACTTGACCGTGTCGAAAGCCTTCTCTATATCCAACACAACGCAACCGGCCAAGGGAAAATCCACTGCAGCGCTGCGCATCACCCGGAACAACCGCTGTATGTTAAGCAACGTATTGTGGGCCGGCACAAACACATTCTGGCCATGGTGGACCAGTTGCGGGATCATAGGCGCTAATCTAGTTGCCAGGATGCCCGCTAGGTTCTTATAGTCTTCATTCAAGAGCACCAAGGGGCGGGAGGCACCCACAGAAGTGGGGTCCCCACCCGGCTTGGGAAGCGTGATCAATGTGGCTTCTGTCATTGAGGCTGGGAGGGCGAGGGTTTCAAGCGCCTCTGTGTATACTTTGAGTAGGTGCGGGCTCAGGGGGTCAGCATATGACTTGTAAAATTCATGGGGGAATCCGTCGGGACCTGGAACCCTCCCAGATGGCAGAGCCCTCATCGTGCCCCGGAACTCATCCAACGAGAGCGGGGCATCCAGCTCCATCTGCTGCTCTAGCGACAGGGTCGGGAAAGGGAGTCCATCTAGGAACTCCTGTATCATCCCTTCAGGGGCCTTCAGAGCAGACCTATAAAGCTGTGTAAAGTGCGAGGACAGCTCACCATGTATTTCTAACTGTGTGTTTTTAAATCTCCCATCCGGAGATTGAAATGAAATAATCAGCTCCTGTTTGATCAGCCAGGCGAGAAGAGGCCCGAGCGATCCGCCTTTGCATGCGCGGGTGCAGAGTGCGCCGCAAAGTTGAGACAGTGCTGCCACTCGAGCAGTTCCGCATGTGTTTTGCGCGCTTCCTCCAGGGAGGCCATTGCCCCAGCATTGACAACCATCCTGGACTCCAATGACATCACCCGCCTCTCTATGTCCAGCAGGTCTGCTGTCACCTGTTGTCGTAGCCCGCAGCCCAGTCCCAGGCCCCTTCCTCACAAGGTGACCTTCATGGCCGCCTACTCCACCAAAGAGGAGGAGGCGGTCCCCGTGTTGAGCTCAAAGTATTCTCCTATAGCCTCCCCAATTGCCTCCCGGAAGACCGAGTCTTACAGCATCGCCGGCTGCATCCTCCATTTAGGAACACTGGGGATTCCATCTTCCCAGGCCAATGCAACACAGTAAGGGTTGTGGTCGGAGTGCGTACGTCCCCGGTATTCCGATCATGAAGCATAAGGAAGTAGGGAGGGGGATCCGAAGAATCTATCAAGACGAACATGTAGATTATGAGGTATTGAAAAGAAAGAATACACCCTCTCCCCTGGATTATGATGCCTCTAGACGTCAACCAGACCCCATCCGTTTGCCCAACTGTTCAGCACCGCAGAATTAGTCGTGGCTGCCGTGCCCCTAAGCGGGGGAAAGGATCTATCAATCCCCACATCCAAAACGCTGTTAAAGTCCCCACCCAGTAGCCACACGACCTCACACCATTTCTCCAAAACAAGGGACAGCTGATTAAGAAATTTACCCTGATCCACATTCGGGGCATACACATTTCCCAGCAATATGTTGCGTCCATCTAACCTACCTTTTACGAATACATACCTACCCTCCCTATCAGTAAGGACCTCAGTCTTGGCAAAAGGTGTCCCAGGGCGTATCCAAATAAGGGCCCCCCTAGCAAACAGGGAGAAGACCGTGGCATATATTTTACCCCTCCATCTGCGTTGCAACCTGATAATCTCTACCGCATTTAAATGTGTCTACTGCATAAGTGCTATGTGTACATTATGACATTTAAGGTAGGAATACACAGCATACCTGCGGGAAGGCGTACGGAGACCCCGTACATTCCAGGTAAGTATCACATGACCCATTTTAAATCTGAGGCAAATAAACAAAAATTAACGTTCCACCCCTCCCAGATCCCGTTAAGTATTAGTCGGACATGTTTAGCAACAGCTCCATTACCCCCCCAAAAGACTCCTGCAACAAAGGGGAAGCAGGATTAAACAACCAGGGAGAGAAAAAACCTTATAAGAGCAATCCCCATAACAGTGAGGTGTTGCCCAAACGCAAGATACAGCAGCACATCCATGTGCCCTACTGGCCCCAAATAGACGGGGAAACCAGGGGGTTGTGTAACCATGCAGGGTGTACCATCAAGAATCCCAGCACAGTCTTCTATTGACACATCGCCATAAAGTATATCTTAGAACAGCGCCCCCAGGGCACAGAAGTACTCCCAGCACACCAGCCCAGTCCCGTCTTAACTCCATGCAGCTAACAAACAATAGTAATATTACCCACCGCAATTCAAATAACAATGCACATTAATGAATGTCTATTTCAGCCACTTATCATACAATACCATCTGCCGTCTGGGGTGTAATGTCCGGCATTCTCAATGAAGCCTTATCTGATGAGTCCGCTACCGAGTAGCCCCCGTCCCTCGATGAGTGAATGCAAGTGTCTACTTTGTCCTCCGGTACTGCTGTGTCTGCCATCTGTTCCGCAATACGGACCACCTCCTGCCGCTCTCTTTGGATCTGGTCCAGGCCAGGTGCCGCCGATGACCCAAGGAATCATCTCCCAGGTCAACGTCATTGAGGCCTTCCACCACCTGCCTCCCCACATCATGTCGCAGTTGTGCCCGTGGGCTGTGGACCAGAATCCTGCCCGACGTCTCAAGCCAGTCCCAAGCATCCTGAGGAGTGTCGAAGAACCTAGACTTCCCATCAAAGACTACACAGAGTGTAGCCAAGAACAGCAGCGAATAGGTGATATTAAGCTGCCGGAGCTGGCGCTTGACAGGCAAGAAGGACCCCCGCTGGCATTGGACTTTCATTGTATAGTCCGGAAAAAACAGCACCTTACAGTTTTCATATTGGATTTCGTCCAGTTTCCTCGTTTCACGTAGGATCACATCCCGATCCCTGAAGTGTAGCAGTTTGAAGATGAGCGGGCACGCCCTGTCACCCGGGGCCGATTTCCTGCCCAGGACGCAATGCGCCCATTCTATGGTGAAAAATGGGGAAAATTCTGTGTGCGGCAAGATGTTCTTAAGCCATTGTTCCAGAAAGGTGACCGCATCTTGTCCTTCCGCACCCTCAGGCAGCCCTATTAGCCGGACATTGTTTCTTCTGGCCCGGCCTTCCGCATCTTTAACGCATTCCTCGAGGTACCTGATCCAAACCTCATGGGCATTCTGCTGCTTTTCTTGGAACTCTGTGGCCGGCTTCAATTCAGCTACCTCCTGCTCCACGGCAGCGACCCGGTCTTTCAGATTCTGGTGGTTGGCGTGCAGCAGGTTGAGATCCAGGGCCACTTTGTCTAACTTGGCTTCCATCGACGCATGAGAGTGCTCAATTGTTTGCAGGGTAGCGTCTAGGTGGTCATCCGGGGGCTTCTGCCCCACCGCCTGTTGCGGGGGATCTGATTCACTGGCTCCCGCAGCTTGCGAGGAGGCCCTTGACCTAGCACGCCTGGTGCGCCCCATTCTTCTTCGCACGCCTGACCTTGCACAAAATACAATTGGGACCTCTGGTCGAACTTAATAGCTGGTCAGTGCACCTCTTCACATACGGGGGTCTATTCCAGCATGTAATGCGTGGGGCCACAGCTCAAGGCTATCTCCACCGTCGTCGTGCCACCGGCTCACATAGACGCGGCCCTTGCTGCACTCACGGCACCCGTTTGTCGTCACTTCAGTCAACCAGATGCTCTGGCCCACCACCGTAAGGATCTGCTGCAGCGTCCTAACCCCACCTTTGCAGCTTCTAGGCCATCACACTCCTCTGGCCGTGCGCTGTATGTCTCTCGTCGCCCACAGGGCGAACGCCGCCTGGATCTTGCCTCAAGGGGGGTCTACGATTCACCTCTCAGCCCATTGCCAGCGCACTTCACATCAAGCCGCACCTGTAGGCGTGTGCAGTCTCCCATCGCTCACCTCCTTAATAGCCGCCGGAGGTAACCGCACTTTGCCCCACAATCACAGGGCACTAGAGCGATACTCCGTGCCACCGGCCTTGAATGCATCTCATCTGTGCTCCAGCATGGTAGGCCCGGACTCGGCTGTATTCACAGCGATGACCGCCCCCTGCGCCGGCCCGCTCCTTGGTCAATGCCAGTGATCATTTCGGGTAATGAGTAGCCCCTGCAGTGCTTTCCAGGCCTCCTGGCCTTCCACAGGTGCGCTTCACCCCAGGCCCCACTCTTGGGCCTTGCGTCGTCCCTCGTTGTGCACCACCTCAGCGGCCGCCAACAGCAACCTCACTCTTCCCTGAGTCCACAGGTGTATCAGGGTGCTGCACCACTGTCCCAATCACACAAGGTTCCCTCCCGTGCGTCAACTTCAAAGGCCTACCCTCGGCCGTGATCTTCTCAGTGACTGCGCATCACCATGTAATGTTCCCTGCGTCACACCACCACCGGCCGGGTGTCCCAGATCCGTCCGCACCTATGCAGCCGGAGAGCGCTTTCCAGACCGGTCTTCCAGTACCTGCTACAGCCGGCCGCAGCCGGTCACAGCTCTGCTCTGTCTTCTCTTCTTCGGCCTGTCTTAGGCCTGCAGAGGTTTTCCTGCTTCACACATGGCCTCCGCTCTTCAATCCGGCGCCACCTCGCTGCCGTCACGGCTCTTCGCGAAGCGGGGCTGGGCCCGTCCCAATCGCCTCCAAGGCCCACAGTGCTCACCAGGGCCTCACACTCATTGCTTCTCACCCCCTCTGACGAATCGCGGGGGTCTGCCGGTCTGTGAGCTACTTCTCCTCAGGGATAGCCTATGCAGGGGTTGGAGCCTGGGAACTGGGGCCCGGTCACGGGTGCCTCGCCTGAGCGGTCGCGGCTGCAGTCCCCCAGCTGATCTCTAGTGCTCTGCTGCAAGGTTGTGTAGCTTGCTGTTTGGGCACGTTTCCAACCTCCACCAGCCCCCGGGGGAGTCACCGGGGCATCCGATACCACCCGATACCACCCTGTGCCAGCAATTTGTGACGATGAGGAATAAAAATGTCAGATAAAGGGGATGGATGGCGGCGCGATGTTAAGATGCGTCCACCATGCTGCGCCTGCAGGCCACGCCGCCCATCTTGGTTGCCCTACTACTACGGAAGGGCATTGTAATATCAAACAAGGATTTTACCAAAAAGCTCAGTTTCCTCGTGTCTTGAGAGCGATAGACTGCACTCAGGTACAATTGGGAACACCTGCCACAACAGCAAACATGTACAGTAACAGGAAGTACACTTATCCAATTAATGTGCACAATATTGAGGAGCTTTACTATACATATATAGTTGTAAAGGATGTTTAAAGTGCAAATGATTTATACATTATCAGGCTCTGTCTAATAAATGAGTGCTTCCAAAATGGAGTCTATGGCAACTCTCTCCTAATTGGTAAGAATAATAATTTCAATCAATCAATCAAGTAGTACTTATATAGCATGGCTTATCACCCTAGGGGGTATCCAGGTGCTGTGTTGCAGGTATCAATCGAAGAGCCAGGTCTTTAGTCCCTTCCTGAAGAGGGTCAGTGAGGGTGCAGTGTAGAGGTGAAGGGGGAGGGCGTTCCAGGCTTTGACGGCAAGGTGGAAGAAGGCTCGTCCTCCAGAGCAGCTGCAGCGGATACGTGGTATCTGTGCGAGGGCAAGGTGTGTGGAGCAGAGAGTCCTGGTCAGTCGGTGGAAGTGCAGGGGGTGGTTCATGCATGCGGGTCCTTGGTTATGGAGGACCTTGCAGACGTGGGTCAGAAGTTGAACTGACATCTTTTTTGGACGAGGAGCCAAGGGAGGTGTCAGGGGTGTCAATAATTGACAGACTCACACGTTAGCAGAATGCCAAACTTTCCCAATACCACTCCAATAACACCCAAGCTCTATAATAAATATCTCAAGCTCAAGGCATTCCAAGGGGGGAAAGGGGATGGGGAGTAAGAAGTAACAAACAAGATAATGGTTTCCTCTTCAGAATGCTTCTTTTTTCTTCTGAAGTATTCTAGTGTTAACCTTCCTTGTGGTGTAGGAAACTGCAAGATAGAGTATAGCCCCTTGAGCCAAAAGATTCTGGCTTTTGAACAGAGTGTAGTGAGAGAAGTAATGGCCCTTTTGGATAATAGGAAATACATCCGATATAATGCCTAAAAAAATGAGAAGCAAGCCCTTGAATCATTGAGGACAAACAGCTTGATCGTCATCAAAGCCGTAGACAAGGGAGGGGCAGTCAGTTAGATTGAACAAAGATCCCACACAGAATATATCAGAACTCATCCAACAACTCACCTTAAATAGATTGGAAGAAGACTTACTGAGTGAACTAGAATATAACTTCCTAAATAAAAAACACCCAAGGAAACCTCCGATCTACACTCTCCCAAAGAGCCATAAAAACCTTAACCACCCTCCAGTGAGACCAATTGTTTCAGGTTGCGGCTCTATTTTGGAGCCCCTGAACAAGATTATTGACATTTTTCTTCAACCTTGGGTAGCAGAAACTAAGTCCTCTGTACGAGATACCATGCACATTATCCAGATGGTGGAGAACCAACCATTCAAGATCTCCAACAGTTCCTTGTGACACTAGACGTCGACTCTCTATACTGAAGCATTCCACAGGACCAGGGTATGGAATGTATATCAATCAGGAGTTTGTTAAAGCGCGACTACTCACCCGAAAGGGTCTCAAGGCGCTAGGGGTGGGGGGGTGCAGGTTCCATTCCATCAAGGAGGGGTCTGTCGAAGAGCCAGGTTTTGAGGTTTCTTGCGAAGATGGGGAGCGATGTTGTCTGTCTGAGGTGGAGCGGAAGGGCGTTCCATGCTTTGGCTGCGAGGAAGGAGAAGGAGCGGCCTCCCGATCTGGTCTTTCTGGTGCGGGGGACCACGGCGTAGGAGAGCTGGGCTGATCGTAGGGTCCTTTGGGGTGCGTGGAATTTGAGTCGGCTGTTCAGGTATGCTGGTCCGGTGCCGTGGAGGGCCTTGTGTGAATGGGTGAGCATCTTAAAGGTGATTCTCGCCTCGACGGGGAGCCAGTGGAGTGTGCGCAGGTGCTGGGAGATGTGGCAGTGTTTTGGCAGGTTGAGGACCAGTCTTGCGGCGGCATTCTGGATGTTCTGTAGCTTGCGGATGAGGTTTTTGTTTATTCCGGCGTAGAGTGCGTTGCCGTAGTCGAGTCTGCTGGTGACCAGGGCGTGAGTGACTGTCTTTCGGTGTTCGAGGGGGATCCATTTGAAGGTCTTACGAAGGAGGCGGAGGGTGTGGAAGCAGGAAGACGAGACAGAGTTGATCTGGCGGTCCATTTTGAGCTCGGAGTCCAGGATGATTCCCAGGTTGCGTGCGTGGTCTGTGGGGGTTGGCGGGTTTCCGAGGGCGGGGGGCCACCAGGTGTCGCTCCAGGTGTGAAGTGTTGGATAGAAGACCTACTCCCCACTGGATCCCCACTGACTTCTTGGTCCACCTATTGGAAATTAAGATGACCAAGAATTACTTTGTATTTCAAAATGAATACTACTTTCAATGTAAGGGAGTAGCAGTGGGAGCAGGATTCGCCCCCAGCCTGGCAAACCTGTTTATGGACAAATAAGAAGATGCTTACATATACAGTCCAGACAATCCATTTACTGACAATATCATGATGTGGAAACGCTATATCGATGATGTATTTATGATTTGGACTGGCTCAGAGAGGAACCATATTGACTTTCGAATATGGCTGAACGGTAGATCATCAGACATCCAATTCACCATGGCTTACGATAAAGAAACCATTTGCTTTCTGGATCTCTCACTGAGAATTGAGAATGCCCTGATTTACACCACTTTATTCAGGAAACCGACAGAACGTAACAACCTTCTGAAATATGCTTCACATCACCCAAGAAGTTTACAAGACAATTTGCCTTATGGACAATTTTTGAGATTAAGGTGTAATTGCTCGCGCAGATCAGATTTTTTCAAGGAAACAGACACTCTAATCACTAGACTTAACCACTTAACCGCGGCAGCAATTCCGCCGCGGTGCGGCGGTTTAGCGGAGTGGGCGGGGCCGCGTCGGCCAACGGACGTGCGCAGCACTACGGAGGTAGTGCTCGCGACGGCCGTTGGCCGACAGAAGCAGCGAAGGGGTTAAAGACAGAGGATATCCCAAAGGTCTAATGAACAGAGCTAGAAAAAGGGCCTGGTACTGTCCGTGTGAGGGACTGTTGGAAGTGCAACCTAGGAACAACACTGGGGATAAGTTAGTGTGTGTCACCACTTTCAACACCAGGAGTCAGGAGATTAAGAAAATTGTCAAAAAATACTGGAACCTGGTGGCCTCAGAGATCAACACAGTGGTAGTTCCGATCTTCGCATTCAAGAGGGCGAAGAATGTGAGAGACTATGTGGTCAATTCATATCTGAAACCACCCAAACCAGCAGACATTAGGATACAACTGAACTTACCACCACTTATCAGTCACTTTAAATGCGGTCACTGTAAGGCCTGTAAACTCACGGTCGAAGGCTCAACTTTCTCACACCTGGGCCGCAATTTCCAGTTGCCACACCACACCAACTGCAACAGCTCGAATGTAGTTTACACCATTAGCTGTCCTTGTAACAAGCTATATATCTGCCAAACAACGCAGAATGTCCAAATCCGAATCCTGCAACATTGCAGCAGGATTCACGGCAAGGTACAAGGAGCCCCCTGATGTCCCATGGGACACCAGGCAGAAAGCCTGAAATGATGTGTCATAGAAAAGATTTACCCATATTCCAGGGGTGGGGATATTGCACCATCGCTTAATTATGAGGAGTGTAAATGGATACACACTTTGGATACGGTCACCCAGGGGTTGAATGAATTAGAAGAAACCAACAGGCAACTAGGCCTGATGTCTAAGATATGACATGCCTCCTGTCATTGTGCCGCAAGCTAGGCTGTATTTATCTGGAAGATATTTGTCCATGAGAACACAGTCTTCATGACAATACTAGCTTAGGAATGACAATGTACAGTCTTCACCTGTATCATTGTGATCATAATCTGATGTGTACCATTGTTCTTGTCACTAATATATATCATTGTTTATGTCAGCAAGTTTTATGGTGTACCATGGTCTTTGTCTAATACGCTTCCATAACAAGATCACAGGAAAGTCTCTGAATTAATTTATTGTATTAGTCTAGTCTGCACATGCAGAAATTTACACATGTCTGTTAAATTTGTTTTCCCTTCAAATGCCTGGAGCAACTTGATTCCCAATGCTGAATGTTCTTTACCGTTATTCTGTTCATGTCGCTTAAGTCTAATGTGTACTATGGCCTTTATCATTGTTCAACTATTCTACATTGGAGTCCGTTTTTCCCCAGACACTGTGTGGAACTTTGTTCTAAATGCCAAAGGTATTTCACTAGCAATTGGGTTTTTGAAACTTTATTGACACCACTTACAATTCACTAAAGAAACCTATTTACCTTTTAGACAAAACAAGTGGTTAATATATTTCTATATGCTAGAGGACTCTTTTACAAATAATCACGTGTGGGCAATATATCCCACTTTGTCCATTCTCATTTACAGTCATAGTCGAGTAGAGTATTACCCTGCCACCGCTATGCCCTTCTGTGAAAAGAATTTGTCTGCATTACGGCATTTCTACAAGTCATTTTCTCAAGTCCTTCTGACTCTTTGAGTGTGACATACTCAGCTGTCTCCATGACAACACTATGATGGCTGTCTACGTGCAAACCGCATTGAGACAAGACCTGGCAATTGCAGCTGACGTATTGACGTGCATCTCTTTAAATTCCTTTACTCTACCTGCACATGTATCACGTAATCAGTTACCGACTCATGCGGTTGCAGGTAAGACACGCATGCTAATGGCTTTGCATCGTCCCTTTCTCTTACGGCTTTCCCCTTGATTATTAGCCACTACTGACTCTCACAGTTGTCTCAACTGATACAGATAAGACACCTTTCTAACAATTTCAGATCTGACACTTAAACCAATCGGGATCTGCATACGTTATTTAAGTCATTATATACACGATGACGCTCGTCTTCTTGCAAGCAGCGTTTATGCGCCATGCTGTCTAGCACTTTGATCATTCAGTTTTTATCACTGACAACTCACGTCAATTAAGCTGCATTCTTCGCATAACTGAGCTCACGGTCCTTCTACAATGTATACACTGTAGTCTCCTTTAATTTAATTTCAGATCTACTGCATAAATAATGAAGATCTCCGGCAGTAACATAGCCTGGGGCTCCTGAAGGTAATACGCAAGCTGTTCGATAGTGGCGCTTTCCTTCACCCAACCCAATTTTACCACACTAAATTGCATCACATCTTATTTTAGATTACGCCTTTGGCTCACGGAATGTGGTTCCTTTCTCTACGTGCTGGTGCCTGTACATTGGGAAAATTCCTCATATACACCAGCATTGTTCAAGCAAAAGGTAGGCACCGTTCCCCCTTAAGCCCTCACTCTTATCAAGCCACCCTTTTCCTTCTTAATTTATTTCCCTTTGATTACAGTATCCAACCCGACGGTGGATTCAGTCTTTGGCTATCAATCTCTTCACGTGGAAAACAATAACCACTATAATTGGGAGGTTATTTTGACCAACCTTTCTGTAACTGTTCTTTTCCCCCTTTGAAGCACACCTCACTCATTCTTTGAATCATTTTTGCCCATATAGGCTGTCCACACCTCTGACCTGAAGAAGGCCGGCAGTGACGTTGGTCTAGTAACGCATGTTCCTGGGTCGAAACGTCAACACCTCATAACAATCCATGCTCTATGCTCTCCTCGCCCTAAAGTATATAAAGGACTCTGATCCAGGACTTTGAGATTATTCTGTATAGGGATGGATGTTTATTGATTCATACATTGTACATATTGTTTTATAATCTTTACACTGTATAAATGGTACTCACTTTACCACTTTGTCACTTCTTGATCACTTATTCACCATTAAGTCAAGCATTTGTTTTTTCAATGAAAAATATGTCTATGTGACAGCCTTGCTTGTACCAAAAAGATAAAAAGAATAACATACTAATTGTGTCAATCAAACAATAATTCTCTCGGTGGGTTTCTTGATACATATTCATTATGGAACGCTAAGTAATTGGTTACTGGAAAGAACCATTTGTAGACTATTTCATAATCACCCAGGTTCTGAGGGACACAGGGTTACCTCTTTACAGTTCATGTGGTTTGTTCTGAAGGATGAGTGTGAAGGGTCCAATAGGTTGTTGCTCTCCAGGTGTCGGTGAGTTGGAGGTTGTTGCCCTTCTCCAGGACCTTGGTTGGCAACTGGAGATGGGACGGTAGTTCTGGAGCTCGCTGGGATCTTCCGAAGATTTCTTGAGACGTGGTCTCATCTCTGCGTGTTTCCATGTGTCGTGGAAGATGGCTGTGGTTATGGAGTTGTTGAGGATGCTGGTTAGCTGGTGGCTGATCTGGTCTCTTTTGAGGTTGAAGAGTTGGTGGGGGCATGTGTCATTGGGTGCTCCTCAGTGGATGGATTTCATAAGAGTGGTTGTGTTCAGTGTGCTGAGTTGTTCCCATGTGGTGAGTGGGTGGTCGGCGGTGGTGGTTGATGGGTTGCTGAAGAGGTCGAAGGGTTTAGGATTTAAGTTTCTGTCGATGGTTGCTATCTTGTTGTGGAAATGGCCGGTGAGAGCATTGTGGAGTACTTGTGAGGAGGGGATCGATCTCTTGGAGGCTGATGGTCTGGTGAACTCTCTGATTATGGTGAAGAGGTCCTTGGTTTGGTTGGTGCTGGTTTCGATACAGTGGGACAGGGCCTCTTTTTTTGTGACTAATAGCTGGCGGTTGTAGTTGTTGAGGGCTGATTTGTAGGTGGGTCAGTCGATGTGGTTCCTGCTGTTGCACCATCCTCTTTCCAGCTGTTTGCACCCGCACTTCGACATGCTTAGTTCCGAGGTGTACCAGCGAATCGTTTGGTGCGTCTGTGTGTTTTGGCTGGTTTGGTGGGAGTGGCTTGGCTGGCAGCATTGGTGAGCCAGGTGTTGAAGTTCTCTACTGTATGGTCCAGGTTGGTGGCGATGCTGGGCTGTGTGGTGCTGAGGGCTTTGGTCCATTGTTGCCGAGTGACCTTGTTCCAGTAGCGATAGGGTGCACTGTCGGTTTGGGGGCAGTGCGGAGAGGTCTGCCTGGGCCTGCCAAGTGCTGACCAAGAGTGGGCTGGGCCACCCCCCTTATATTCGGCCTGCAATTCTTCATAGTACAGTCTCTGATATAAGGCTACCTAACTCAACATACTTTACTAAGCATGAGTACAACGGTAGCAATGAGAAAATTGAAAACAACACATGGAGAAAATAGTAAGGAGATCTCTACTACTAACTCTATTATTAATAATCTCTCCTAGGCCATGGGACTAATTAATTATGAAATTGCTAATGTGGAGTAAAGTATCGAGGAGATGCAACAGTTTGCAACAGAGGCCCTCACCATAGCGTTGAAGGCCCCATTGATATTGAGACCAAATGTGGTACAAGCGGATGTCCCTACCTTAATTACCTCAGTGATAAATAAAAGCAATCCTTGTGTC
Organism: Calotriton arnoldi; assembly: GCA_963921515.1. NCBI lineage: Eukaryota > Metazoa > Chordata > Amphibia > Caudata > Salamandridae > Calotriton > Calotriton arnoldi. The sequence goes on along the minus strand of CAWUFW010011244.1, from coordinate 191,043 downwards.
TCAAATGACCACTTGTCACCCATTATTACCTCTCACACCTACAGCATGTCCACCTCCAGATAAGGCTGCAGATACTGACCCCCTCCTAAACAAACTGTGTAATCCGATGTGTGGTTGAGAGGATTATGATATAGAGGGTGTTAACACTAAGTTAGCACTGCTTGAGTCAGCTGTAGCAAATATACTGTAACTCTTGAACAACATTTCTGTTAAGCCCATTTAATGCTCATAGGACTGCCATCAGACCAGCAGTTTATCCCTTAAGCTACCCCAACAAACGTAGGGGACAATATTGGGAGAAACATAAGGAAAGAGAATTTGTTTGAATCTTTGAATAATTATGCTGTGCAAGTCAATTTAATTGAAGGGAAGATCTTTACCCAATTGGGTTAGCATGTTTCTACCGGCAATGATAAACACATGAAAAGGTAAAAAAAGACCGAGCTGATGAACACCAGGTGCACACCCTTAGCCCTCAAACTAAAAATTCTGCAACTCCCCCAAGAAGCAATGCCATGAAAGGGATGCCTGTCTTGAAATCTGCTCTCCAGGATGGCTGATAGGATCTCAAAAACAAAGTAGTTCATTGGTTAGTGCAAATGGTTTGCAATGCAGAACAGCTATGCAATGAAATACTGACAGTGAGATGAGTTGGGAAGGTTGACAACTCTAAGAAATCCAGTGAGGGAGATTGTGTAGTTATTAACTTTCACCGGTCTGAACTGGTTCGATTCATAGTCTTCATTTTAGTTAACATACAACCCAGTGGTGTAAGTATGGGAGGGAATATTGATATTTTATCTTTGTGGTTTTTATGTAAGCCTCAACCAAATGCAAGAGAATGTGTATCTTACATCAAGAGGGAAGGGGGTTTTCTCAAGCACAAAATGTAATGTGCCGATTAACATTTGGTTCACTCCCCAGAGAGCTGGAAACACGCAGAGATCAACGCCCTACTCAAAAAACCCAAGGCGGACCCAAGAGACCTCAAGAACTTCCGGCCCATCTCCCTGCTTCTGTTCCCAGCCAAGGTCATCGAGAAGATCGTCAACAAACAGCTAACCCGATACCTCGAAGAAAACAGCATCCTGGACCCATCCCAATCGGGGTTCCGCAGCAACCACAGCACTGAGACTGCCCTCATCGCCGCCACCGACGACATCAGGACCCTGCTGGACAACGGTGAGACCGCAGCCCTCATTCTGCTGGACCTCTCCGCCGCCTTCGACACTGTCTGCCACTGCACTCTACGCGCACGCCTCCACGGCGCAGGGATCCGAGACAAGGCCCTGGAATGGACCACCTCCTTCCTCGACGGCAGAACCCAGAGAGTCCGCCTCCCACCTTTCCGATCCGAAGCCTCCGAGATCATCTGCGGCGTACCCCAGGGATCTTCCCTCAGCCCAACACTGTTCAACATCTACATGGCCCGCTCGCACGCATTGCCAGACAGCACGACCTCAACATTATCTCCTATGCCGACGACACTTAACTGATCCTCTCCCTCACCAAGGACCCCCTCGCCACCAAATCCAATCTCCATGAAGGAATGAAGGCGGTCGCCGATTGGATGAAGATCAGCCGACTAAAGCTGAACACGGACAAGACAGAGGTCCTCATCCTCGGCTCCAACCCCTCAGCATCGGACGACTCCTGGTGGCCAACGACGCTGGGAGCAGCCCCGACACCCACCGACCACGCACGCAACCTGGGAGTCATCCTCGACTCAACGCTCTCCATGGCCAAGCAAGTCAACGCAGTCTCCTCCTCCTGCTTCAACACCCTCCGCATGCTTCGCAAGATCTACAGGTGGATCCCGACAGACACAGGAAGGACAGTCACCCAGGCCCTCGTCAGTAGCAGACTTGACTATGGGAACGCCCTCTACGCGGGAGCCCCGGCCAAGCTCATCAAGCGACTGCAACGCATATAAAATGCCTCCGCACGCCTGATCCTCGACATACCACGCCACATCCACATCACCCCCCACCTGAGGAACCTGCACTGGCTCCCCGTCGACAGGAGGATCTCCTTCAAACTCCTCATCCACGCACACAAGGCACTCCACAAGTCTGGCCCAGCCTACCTCAACAGACGACTCTTCTTCTACGTCCCCAACCGCCAGCTCCGCTCCGGCGACCTCTCCCTCGCCACCGTCCCTCGCATTCGAATAACAACCACCGGCGGCAGATCCTTCTCACACCTCCCCGCCAACACCTGGAACACCCTTCCACTAAGCCTACGACAGACCCAAGACCTGCTGACCTTCAGGAGGCTACTCAAGACCTGGCTGTTCGACCAGTAGCAGCACCCCCCCCCCTTTCCTCTCCCCAGCGCCTTGAGACCCTCGCGGGTAGGTAGTGCGCTCTACAAATTCTGTGATTGATTGATTGATTGATTGATCTTTCAATAAGTGGATTGACTTTCACATCCTGTCAGGGAAAATTTGAATCTCCTTCTGGAGGTCAAAAACATTCAATGCCCAGAAACGCCTGACATCAATAAAAGGGGAATGACACTAGATGCCCCTATTATCAACCCCCAGGGTAACTTTAAGGCCACAGTCATTTCTTGTAATGTCAGAGGATTGGGGAATAAGTTGCATTCTCTGGATTGGCAAAAGTGTATTTTAGCCACTCAGATCTTATGTACACAGGAAACAAGGTCTACAGATAACTTAAATGTTGATGTATTTTTATCATTCATCACTCATCACGAGTAACGACTCCCTCAATAGTGGGCAGAGCTAAGATGGGGTCTTCTAATTTTAGTATCCACCTTATACAATATCCTTAGTTTCACTATACTGTCAATTTGTATTGTTATTTATCAAAAATAATTCTTTGATTATAATTATTAATATTATAAATTTTATGCCACTCAGGTGGTGGTAGTTATATAAATTAAAATTTATTACGCGCACGGCTACTCATGAGTGTCCCGGCGCAAGACCGAAAAGGGGTAGAGCAGTGGGCTTCTGATGAATAGATGAGTTTTCAATTTCTTCTTAAATACAACTGGATCCTGGATGGTACGCAGGACCAGAGGGAGAGCATTCCAAGCAGCCGCTGCTTTCACTGCAAAAGAGCTGCCTCCTAACCTCTGATGCTTGAAACGTGGGACCTGGGCATAACATAAGGACGAAGAGCGCAGGGAGCGCGAAGGAACGTAGAAGGATAGATGCCTCTGCAGGTAGAGAGGGACACACCCGTGGAGCGCACGGTGGGCCAAAATCTGAAATTTAAATTTCACTCTAGACGCCATGGGCAGCCAGTGGAGAGAGCGCAACTGCTGATGCACACTGTCCCTGTCCGACAAACCCAATAGGAGTCTAGCTGCGGTATTTTGCACCGCCTGGAGCTTCTTCAACAGGTAGCCCGGTATACCAGCAAAGAGGGTATTGGCGTAATCCAACCGAGACAAGATCAACGCACAGGTGACCGTTACCCTCGCCGCCTGCGGCAAAAGGGGAAAAAATCTTCTAAATGATTTAAGCAGGCCGAAGCAACCGCCGGCCAGCTTCTTGATGTGTACTGAGAAGGACAGATCTTCATCGAACCAGACCCCCAAGTTTTTTACAGTTGGTGTATTTGAGAAAAATCTGGGCATTTTCTCCAGGGCAGGGCAAGAGAAATGTTCATAATCTGGAGTAGGGATTTTAACACTTTTAGGTGCTTCATTCCCCTGAAAGAGGTATGTGGATTTCCTGATATCGAAGGCGAGAGTAAAGAGCACTTTGGCCATAGTCCCTATGGGGAGCCTTTGAATAAATTGCTGGTGAAGTATGATTTAACAATGGATGACATATGTTGCTCAAATAGTGATATTTCTCCCCACTTTTATTGGGCGAGGAGCTTTGAGGACAATCAACCATTTATTGATTTCAACAAATCCAAAATTATACCCTGTAAACTTTAGGGTGGAGGAAACCTGTGTTAGTGATCACTATTGCTTGGTGTTAACTCTTTTATTACATATTCACCAGATAGCAAAGTCAAATGGTATTTTAAATATAGTAGCAGAAAGACAGAATGGGGTGAAGATTAAATGGACAGAAGTCGTTCTATCTTGTTTCATTATGTCTTTACTGGCCAATAATATATATACCTTCATGACCTGCCTATATTCAGAAATGGATTTTGGACGTTATGAATGCTCATAACGATATGTCTAACTCAATACATTAATTACTAACAAGAAGAACGAGGGGAAACAAGCAACACATGTGCATGAAAATATCGAAACAATACCCTCATGCCCAAGTGATAGCGTATTTATTTTATTAATAAAGTTTTATATAGCGTGAACTTGACCCTAGAGGGTATCTGAGCGCTTTACATTTAGGATCGTTGCATTAAAAGTTACATCAGTTCCAAGAGCATAGTAAGGTACAGTACACAAAAACAATGTTGCGAGAATTCGTAGGAGGGAGGGGAGGCAAGAGTCATAGCAGGGAGACGAGGAAGAACTGTGCCCAATGTCCGGCTGGGTAGGTGACGGTCGAGGGGGAAACCAGGGCCAATCTCCTCAATAGCTGTCTAGCAGCTCCACCGGGCATCAGCCATGTTGCTCAGGTCTCAGCGTTCAGGAAAACCAGTTTTGAGTTGATTTGATTTGAAAAGTTTTATATAGCACTGGCTAGACCCGGAGGTATCAGAGAGCTTTACCAGAGGATCGTTGCATTACAAGGTACATCTAAAAAGTTTTTATATAGCGCTGGCTAGACCCGGAGGTATCAGAGCACTTTACCAGAGGATCATTGCGTTACAAGTTACATCAGTTACAATAGCGTAGTAAGGTACAGTAAACAAAAACGAAGTTGAGAGAATTCGTAGGAAAGGAGGGGAGGAAGGAGCCATAGTAGGGAGACGAGGAAGAACTGTGCCCAATGTCCGGCTGGATAGGTGACGGTTGAGGGGGAAACCAGGGCCAATCTCCTCAATAGCTGTCTAGCAGCTCCACCGGGCATCAGCAATGTTGCTCATGTCTCAGCATTCAGGAAAAACAGTTTTGAATAGATACATAGGCTACAGTAGCATAGTCAAGTAGTGGAAGAGCATGTCCCCACTAGAGGATAGAGGAAAAAGAAGGGGGGGGGGGTATAAAACAAACCAGAGAAGGAGCTGGGGCTGCCATTTAGGCTGCTGAGGAAACGAAGCAAAAGACACACAATTGATGGACAGAATGCAGAACAAATCAAAACATTCACCCCCAGTCAAGAGATCTGGGTTAAATCCATCATTCTTTTGCTCACCATGCCACCCCAGTTTGGACCTGGCCATATGCAAATCAGTCTTGACCCTGTGCCTCATGGGAACAGTCCAGCCCGAACTGCCAAGCCAGGTCCTCCCTGGATCGGAAACAAGCATCCTAGGACCGGCTTCGGGGTTTCACCCCTCTTCAGCCAGGATAGCTTGATTCCAGTGGCACAGTGAGCCCAGGACCCACGTCTGGGCATACCTGGCGCACTTAGGGCGAGAAAGCAAAAGACACACAATTGATGGACGGAATGCAGAACAAATCAAAACATTCACCCCCAGTCAAGAGATCTGGGTTAAATCCATCATTCTTTTGCTCACCATGCCACCCCAGTTTGGACCTGGCCATATGCAAATCAGTCTTGACCCTGTGCCTCATGGGAACAGTCCAGCCCGAACTGCCAAGCCAGGTCCTCCCTGGACCGGAAACAAGCATCCTAGGACCGGTTTCGGGGTTTCACCCCTCTTCAGCCAGGATAGCTTGATTCCAGTGGCACAGTGAGCCCAGGACCCACGTCTGGGCATACCTGGCGCACATAGGCGAGAAAGCAAAAGACACACAATTGATGGACTGAATGCAGAACAAATCAAAACATTCACCCCCAGTCAAGAGATCTGGGTTAAATCCATCATTCTTTTGCTCACCATGCCACCCCAGTTTGGACCTGGCCATATGCAAATCAGTCTTGACCCTGTGCCTCATGGGAACAGTCCAGCCCGAACTGCCAAGCCAGGTCCTCCCTGGACCGGAAACAAGCATCCTAGGACCGGTTTCGGAGTTTCATCCCTCTTCAGCCAGGATAGCTTGATTCCAGTGGCACAGTGAGCCCAGGACCCACGTCTGGGCATACCTGGCGCACTTAGGGCGAGAAAGCAAAAGACACACAATTGATGGACGGAATGCAGAACAAATCAAAACATTCACCCCCAGTCAAGAGATCTGGGGGTGAATGTATGACATTGCTCTGCATTCTGTCCATCAACTGTTGTTTTTGCATTTGTCACCCCGAGTGGGACGGGTATGCCCAGACGTGGGTCCCGTGCTCTCCATGCCACTGGAATCAAGCTATCCTGGCTGAAGAGGGGTGAAACCCCGAAACCGGTCCTAGGATGCTTGTTTCCAGTCCAGGGAGGACCTGGCTTGGCAGTTCGGGCTGGACTGTTCCCATGAGGCACAGAGTCAAGACTGATTTGCATATGGCTGGGTTCAAACTGGAATGGCATGGTGAGCAAAAACGATGGATTTAGGCCCAGATCTCTGTACTGGGGTGAATGTATGACATTGCTCTGCATTCTGTCCATCAACTGTTGTTTTTGCATTTGTCACCCCGAGTGGGACGGGTATGCCCAGACGTGGGTCCCATGCTCTCCATGCCACTGGAATCAAGCTATCCTGGCTGAAGAGGGTGAAACCCCGAAACCGGTCCTAGGATGCTTGTTTCCAGTCCAGGGAGGACCTGGCTTGGCAGTTCGGGCTGGACTGTTCCCATGAGGCACAGGGTCAAGACTGATTTGCATATGGCTGGTTCAAACTGGAATGGCATGGTGAGAAAAAAAACGATGGATTTAGGCCCAGATCTCTGTACTGGGGTGAATGTATGACATTGCTCTGCATTCTGTCCATCAACTGTTGTTTTTGCTGAGGAAACGAAGGCAGAGACGGACTCCATTTTAAGGTCAGGCACGTCAAGTCCAGACCTCTGTAGGTCCCTGTGTAGGCGTTGATGCGGAAGTTGGTCTCAGTCATGCTGAAGCCCTGCTCGTGGGAGGCAGCAGACAGCTCAGACCCCCTGGACGCCATTTAGAAGCCGAGACATGTGAGGTAAAAGCAGCGATACTTCCTCTTTCTCTGGAAGACGAGGTCAAATTACGGAGGGACTGCAGGAGGATGAACAACGACTCCCCAAGTCCTCCACTGAGTAGTCCTTTGCCAGGAATAGAGAAACTAAGCTGAGTATAACATGTATGCTCTGGGTGGTATTAGACCCCAGAGGTCGAGCACCTAAACCAAGGAATCCACTGTGGTGTGTTAATAGAGCTCTTCAACTCAAAGGGAGAGAGCAGAGTCCCTCTTTCCAAGCACCTCTCCTGCTATTCCGAGATGCTAATTTCACCGGGAGGCCTGCACTGCCATGATTCTCATCGTTTTCAGTGGAGTGCCGGCCACCATTTTTAAGTCAGGCACAGTCAGGCTTGGGTTCGCAACGGTGCTATTTTCATAATGTGGCTTGGCTGGTCGGGCCCCTATTACATCTGCCGCCTTGAGGTCCCGCCAGGCCGCCGCAGCGCTGCTCTATCTCACCCGTTGCAAGGGAACCTCCGTATGCGGCTCCGGGGTCATCAGGGGCGCTTCCCGCCTTGTTCTTCAGATATGCCGCTCAGCTGGTCTCAGCTCATCGTGATGTAAGCACTGCTCCCACTGGTTTTTTGCAGGGGTGGTAGCTCCTCTCAGTTGTTCAGATCGCACCGCAGGGGCTCAGCAGCGGATTCTTCCCCCGCATGGCATGGTGATCGCCATTTTGAGATGTTCCGCGTCCGGGTCTGTCGCGTAGCTATCCAAAAGTCAAAAAATACGTATAAAATTGCCTTACTTGCTAGAAAAAGAGCACTACAGAAGGAGACCTGGACTAATTTGCTACAGGTAGCGGAAACAAGGGATATGATGCTTTTTTGAAGAACTATAAATACGGCCTTTCTGAAGGATAAGTTAGTCCCTAAGATATAATGCTCAGTCCCTGCTCAAGAGTGGGTGGATCATTTTACTTCAACTTGTAATCCTGTTGAAATCAGTGTCATACAACCTGATGACAAGTTGGCTTCCCACCTAATTTCTGCCTCCTTCACTCTTGAGGAAATCACTTTCACTTTAGAGGGAAGCCCTAAGGCAAAGGCTCCGGACCCTGACAGTGCTTCTTTTGACACATTAAAACATTTATCACCTCTTTGGGCAAATCAGCTCATCTTTAAGAAGGGCTGCAAAAGAGACAAAAAATGTTACCAACCAATAGCACTTTTAGATTTATCAGCAACATTGCTAGGCAGAGATATTATGGTAAGATTGGAACAGTGGGCTAAAGAGAATGCAGTTCTGACACAGGCGCAATATGACTTAGAAAAGATTGGGCCTGCTGGAGCCATGCTTAAACTTGACTCTCGGTGAGAAAGTATTCAAGGGCTAAGAAAGGATGAATCCACTTGAGCTTTATGGATTTTAATTGTGCCTTTGATCTAATAAATCATATTGAACTATGGCAGTGTATGAACTCTCAAAGCGCTCAAAAAGACATAATTTCTTTGTTGGCACATGTGTACAAAAATGTAGCTCTGGGGAACATTTTCGTCCATCAGGGGAAGTAGCAATGTCCTTTAAAATAAAGAGAGGTATCAGGCAGGGCTGTGCTTTGGCAGCCTTTCTAGTCTCATTATGCATCATTGTTTCAGACGAGGAACTTCTGGCCCTAGGTACAGATTTTCCAACAGTTGGTTTATGCCCTGTCCCTTTTTTATTATAAGCAGATGACACAGTATTATTATCACACACTTCAATAGACCTACAGCAGCTTATCAGCACCTTTATTGAAAATATGGAGGAGTGAGAGCTCATGATCAACCTAAAAAAACACGCACAAGAAGCTGAGGGAAGTGACACCTTAAGATCTGACCTATTATACTAAGGGCATCATTTTAGTGTGTTCCCCTAAGTGGGACAGGTATGCCAAGATGTGAGTCCCGTGCACACTGTGTAGCTGGAACCAAACTGTACCAGGCTGATGAGCCCATAACAAGACTGAAACCTGTCCTGGATTGCTTGTGTTCTAGTTCAGAAAGGGCCTGGCTTGGCAGTTTGGGCTGGGTGTTTCCCATTGAAGCAGGGCCAAGACTGATTTGAAAATAGCTGGGTCCAAACTGAGTTGGCATGTGTGCAAAATAAAAAATGAATTGGGATGCGACCCCAAGTAATTACACATGGCTGAGAATAATTAAAGCATTCTATCCATTACTATTCATATACTTTAGTGTGTTCCCCTATGTAGGACCGTGTGAGAAAATTGAGTTGTTGGTTGAGTGGGGTATTAACCTTGCTGAAGCAACAGCCACAATCCCTGTGAGGATATACTACAAAAGTCCCTAAATTAACCTGTGCTTAACCCTCTGATAGCTTGGCACAAAACCAGTCAGGCTTAACTTAGAGGGATTTGTCAAGTATTTGTGTAGCTCACAAACAGCAAATAAATGACAATACAACACAAGAAAATTCCCACACTAATTTAGAAGACTAGAGTAAATTTTAATAAATTATTTGACACTAAAACGACAAAACTCCAATCTGTGGAACTAGAGTTATGATTTTTTATATATTAAGGTACAAACATCCTAAAATATCAAAACTCCAACCATGGACATCTAGTCGCATGAGATTGGAACAAAAAACAAAAAGAGGATCGGGCCCGGTTGTCGCTTACCTTCAGACTTGGAAGATATTTGAAGAAAAAGTTTCTGAGAAGGTGGAAGATCAGCAGGGCAAGGTTGTTGGTTGGTATCTGAGGAGGAGGCATTATCGTTGGGGAGCCGCTGGGTGAAGTTGTGGTGCAGATTGCCACAGTTGAACTTAGTCTCTGTTTCTGAAATTTCAAAAATCTCCAGTGGGACCTTGCTGCAGGTGGTATCCAAGGAGGTGACATCATTGTTGGGGAGTCTCTGGACGAAATTGCGGTAAAGATTTCCACATTTGGACTTAGTCTCTGTTTTTGGAAGTTAAAAATCTCCAGCAAAACAAGGCTGGAGGTTTTAGCTGATGTGAGTTCCATAAGGTCAGATGCTGGATACCCCTTTTGCAAATGACCACTGAACAGAATTTGCTGCTATGGATAAAAACGTTGTGGGAACTGCCATGAAATCAGACTGACCTTTGATGCACCTTGGATTTTGGTTATCTGGGCACCTGCAACACCATCACCAATAGCCCAGCACTGGAGCGTCACCACTTGTGGTGTAAGGGCTCACCCATGCTAAGTCCAAGTGTTGTTTCAATATGGTTGGAGCCTTTTCGGTCTCTGAGGCTCTGATCAGGAGGCCAGCCAAGTAGCCCTTGGAGTTACTCTTGTTGTCCTGGGTTCAAGCACTGGAACAGGGCTCAAACAACACGACAGGCATGTGAGGGTTCAAGGCAGAATCCAGGAAGCAAACCAGTCCTTCTAGGTGCAGCAAAGTGTTCTTCGTAAGTATACAGCAGGCCACAGCAGCATGCAGTCTTCTGCGAGTCCTTTCGCAGATCCAGAAAGTGAACTGAAAAGCGGGTCCGAGGATGAGGATCCAAAGAAGAGGTTATCTTTTTTGTATTAGGAGAAGTTTACTAGAGAATTCCCTTTGAAGTCCTTTAAGTTTTCTGCTTGCCCTGCTAAGGCTCTTGGTTATCTGAATGGAAAATGCAGAGGTGACAAGACCTTTGTGTGAAAGCAGGGCACAGCCTATTCAGGTGCAAGTTGGGCAGTGCCCAGCTCAGCTCACCATTCTGCAAATGATGGCACACCTAGGCACACCTAATCCCTCTATTGTGTGGATGTCTGGGGGAAATAAACAAAGTCCAACTGCCAACTACACCTAGTCATGTGACTCAGAAACAAGTTGCAGGCACCAAATAGTTAGGGAAGGAAAATGGCAACTATGAAAAAGGCATTTTCAAAACTGTAACTTAAAATCTAACTTTACCATTAAAGAGGCTTTTAAAATACAATTTCTCAGACACCAAACATCAAATGTATGCCTGTTCTCAATCAACAGTTAGCACTTATTAATTTCAAAAAGTCAACCCAATATTATCCTATGGGAGAGGTAGGCCTCACGGTAAAGAAAAACAAATGTAGGTTTTTTCCACTACCAGTACATGTAACACCTAAAAGTACATGTCCAACCTTTTAACTGCAATGCACACTATCCTATGGGCTACATAGGGCCTACTTTAGAGATGATTTATATGCAATAAAAGGAGAGTTAAAGGATTGGCAAGAGGGTTATAATGCCAAGTCGAATTGGCTGCTTAAAACCTCACTAAATGGCAGGTCCGGGACACGTTTTAAGGGGCTTTCTGAGTGGGTGCTGCAAAATGTGCTGTAGGCCCACTAGTAGCATTTAATTTACAGGTCCTGGGTGTATGGTATATCACTCTACAAGGGACTTATAAGTAAATTAAATATGCCAATCAGGTGCTAGCCAATTTTACCATGTTTAAAGGAGACAACACAAGGACTTTACACTGGTTAGCAGTGGTAAAGAGCACAGTGACGCAAGGCCAAAAAATATGATTCTCAGAGAAAATGGGAGGGTAAAGGCAAAATGTCTGGGGGAAGACCAGCCTAAGGCTGACCAGTCTAACATACACGTATGCCCAGACATGGGTCCTGTTTAATTGTATTACTGGAACCAAGCTATACCCTGCTTCAGAGCCTATAAGAAGAGCAAAACCATTGCTGGGTTGCTTTTGTGCCAGTTCAGAAAGGACTTGGATTAGCAATTCGGGCTGGACTGTTCCATTGGAGCAGCATCAAGACTGATTTGCATATAGCTGGATCCAAACTGAGTTGGCATAGTGTGCAAAATAATGATGGTTTAGGATGCGGCCCCAGTAATTAATGTGGCTGAGATTAATTCAAATATTCCATCCATCACTTATTGTATGCCCTACTATTTAAAGGGTGGGCACATTCCCAATGTTCATAATCTCTCTTACTTGGGGCTTCAATTCTCCTCACAAGATAACTGATCCAGTCATAACAGAGTGAGTTTTTTAAATTTGATGAGAACTACAGAAGAGGTGTTTAGAGTCACTGCCAAACTAGGCTCTGAGCCTATCAAGGAAATGGTGGTTACTTATATGAACAAGTGCATCTCTGCTGCCTTGTATGGAGCCGGTGTGTGGAGTCTCAGTAGCTCTTCTTTAATGCAAATGCAAGCAAATATATTTCTAAGACGTCTTCTTGATTTTTCATATTCAACCACTGAGTCGATTATCCATAAAGAGGTAGCACTGCCCCATATTGAGAATTCATTACATATTTAACCAGTGCTTCTTTGATATTTACGATCTGAACCAAACTGGAGACCTCGTTTTCCTATATCATTATTGAAGGCTGTCTAGGTTTGGATCAAGCATTCAATATCCCTTGGCTTGCACACATTTGTGATGCTTTAAGACAGATTATTGATTCTCACTGTGATAACACGCTCTCTGGAGGTACTGCAAATTTTTCAAAAAAGAAATTAAAAATGTATAGTGGAATAAATGGAATACAACGGAGACCTAAAAGACTTAGGCAAATATATGGTAAAGAGGTATCTGTCTACTTATGACTCAAATCTATTTGCACTTGGTTTCTATTTTATATTACAGATTTATTTTGACTCATTTTAGATTGGGAATTGTACATCATTTGGTGGCTTTCTAAAAAATTGGTTTATGGGGAACAGTATTGTCCTTGCGATGGGAAGTCTACCAAGTCTACATTGCACTTAATCACTTTTTTGTACATTTTATATTAATCAAAGGAAAAAATGATTTTCTTAAGCATGAATGTAAATACCTACCGAGATGCTTGCATATGTTTGTGCAAGTTAAATGATTCCTTATTATTCAACACAGTTGGAACTTCTATTATCCAAGTCATTCGTGAAAGGAAAAGCGTAACATATTTTGAATCCTCCTTTATGCCGCTGCGATGTAACCTGGTTTTTATGATAAATAATAAAGATGATATGATGGTTTCACCATTGGGTAATTATTTTATGGATCACGTTTCCATAGAAAATGGTTTTATAGTAACTTTGGAGCCATTTGACAAATCGTCACAAAGTTTTCCTAAAAGAAAATTATCCACCTCAGCTCCTTCCTGGAAAATTTTAGGGTGCTTTGTCAAGCAGAAGCTGAGAAAAAGTGGGGTCCCACAACAGTATTTCTCAGTGCAATTTGCATACTAAAAATTAGACGATAGTGAGAAAATTGTTCAAATCAGAAATGGGGGTAGGAAGTAGCAGAGGTGCATTCAGCTTCTGACATTTAATATTCAATAATCAAAGACAGGGGAATGAACCACATAGGTCTGGGTACCAGAATCTCAAGGAAAATAGTTCTGGAGACCCTCAACCACACATTCACAGCTGGCAGTGAATATTATCTCCACTCCTGTGGTTCGTTGGATAGTGTCATAATCAGGTCTATCACTTGAGTGTCATGTTCTCCAAGTGATTCAGCAACCTCCACCAGGAGGGAGACTGTTTGGGTATTGACAGTGGCATATCACTTAAGATTATCTCATATCCAGTGTGGGAAATTTTAATATGAAGAAGCTGGATAGGGATAAGTTTAAAAACGGGGGTGTTTTTATGTGGATAAGTTACTAGTCCACAACACCTACCGATCAGGTCGACATGTTTCAGCCAGTTTGTGACCTCATGGGTCTAATGGGCTTGATCAGGACCGTATTGTTGAAGGCCTAGATTATAGGGTATGTCACTGGTAATGTGGGTGAGTATATTCACTCACCAATCTTCGTCACAGAGCACACATTGCTCAAGGTGAGATGGGGTTATAGGCGCAGTCTTCAGCCCATAACGAGGAGGGAATATTTTTTACGGGAGTTTAAATCACCCCTGGGGTTGGAGAGGGCAAGGTACGGCATGGTTTGATCTTATACAGGAAGGTCGTTCTACGGGGTGTTACGGTGTCTCTCTCTCTCGTCCCGAATGGGCGCAATAGAGATGCGGTAACACTTAGCTATGGGCCGAAAGCAGCGCCTATAATTCCATCTCAACTTGAGCAAAGTGTGCTCCTTGACGAAGACTGGTCAGAAAATGAGACAGCAGATCAATGCTTTGTTTATAAACATTGGTTTGTGCTGTATTATATCCCTACATTTATGCTCTGATGTCAAGCATGTGCACAAACACTCCTGTGTCATAGTGCAATGGTGTCTGCATTGTGGCAAGAATATTTTTTGTACAGAAAAGAGTACCTTATAATCCTATAAGTATTTTTTTTGCATTACACACGTAGGCCCTCTGATCTCAGGTCAGAGGCTTCCCAACCGACATCTTTGGTTTCACTTTCGACCAACGTATTACGACAGCGATTGGTAGTGAAACCGGCCCGTTGGCCAGTCAGAACCAGCACATATGGTGCCCCCAGTCAATCCCTGCACCGAGTGGCAGGCACCGTGTGGTGCTGCCACACAGTGCAGGGATTGACAAAAGCTCCCATTTCTCTATGGGAGCTTGTGCTGCGGCCGGTTTCCGACCACAGCACAAGCTACCCTAGAGAAATGGGAGTGTGCGATTGTACCATGTGCAGTTGCATTCTAGTAGCGTGGTTGGGACCACCGACTGGAGGACGGTCAGTCCCGATTCTGCAACATCGTAATCAGGCCCTTAGTATGTGTACTGTACAATGCACTACACAATCAATGAGGGGAAAACTAGAAAAAATTTCAAACCATAAAAACTTAGCAAATTGTTTCTTGTTGATCCTGCCTCACAGAGGAGTGTGTTTTATGAGCTATCCTCTTTCTTTTAACCCCTTCGATGCGCGTGACGAGCTCAGCTCGTCATGCTGCGCGGTAGCGCTGTGCGCATGACGAGCTGAGCTCGTCACGACCGCACCCGCGATTGGAATGTCCAGCACACGAGCGGAATTCCGATCGCGGTCAAGGGGTTAATGGCTTGTATTCGAAGGTGGTTTATTAGTAACCCTGGGCAAAGCACTACACTACGCTCGCGTAGTTTGCAAAGTTTGCGCTACTTCGCACAACGCGAATTGCACGTAGCACAGTGCAAACACGCGTAGCGTAGCGTAGTGCAGCGGTCATTTTTTGCTTGCTCGCGGTCCTCAACGTCAAGTTGGCGACCGCGAGCAAGCAAAATTACATCCCGGCGAGACTTTTTCCTCGTTCGCGATCAGCAACATCAAGTTGCCGATCGCGAGCGTGGAAAATAAACCTGCGGGCGAGATTCTCAACGCGGGGAGGTCAGGTTTCTCATTGCGAGTGGTCGCGTATGCTCGCGACCGCTCGCGATGAGAAACTACCAGTCCACGTTGAGAAAGCTGCCGCTCGAGTAAAAATCTACTCGAGCAGCAGTAAAAGACAGCTCGCACTGTGCAAGATGCCCTTTTCAATGATTGCACAGTGCAGACAAGAATCCGGCACTGTGCAATCATCGCGAACAGCGCACTACGCAGTTCGGGTAGTGCTATGCGTAGCTCGCGTAGTGCGAACTGCACTTCACGTAGCTTCGCGTGGCGCTACTTCGCGAACTACGCCCAGCCTTATTTATTAGTAGAGGTAGGAAGGTACCTATCACTTGCAATAAGGCTTGGAATCGAAGGTGGTTTATTAGTAGAGGTAGTAAGGTACCTATCACTTCTAATAAGGTCAAAATCATAATATATAATATAAGGTCCAGTCAAGTTCTCAATAAATGATTCCCTTGCTCAACCCCTGGTACTTGGCTGCAAGCAGGCAGGGTTAACTTAGGAGACAGGTGTGTATAGCATTTTAAAAAACAAAACAGTAAATAAGAAAAAATAAAAATCCAACACCAATTAGTAAAAATAGGAAATATTTGTATGATTGAAATGACACCAAAAAGACAAAACTCCAATTTAGGGAACAAGAGATATTATTTTTTTAAAGATTAAAAGTACAATTAGCGCTTAGAAGCAAATAGTACTCAATGCGTTAAAAAAGGGTCATGCTGGACCGAGACAAAGTGAAGATTCCAGGCTGCCTGTGATATAAACCTTTGCTCTTACTTCCAGAAGTGTTTCTTGATGCAGGAAATGGTCCACAGCACCAGACAAGGATTCTGAAGCTATGGTGTGCCTCTTGGGGTATGGTCTACAACTCACACAATGTACCTGGTCAATCCAAGTAAAATCCAGGTGAATATTGTCAGCTGGAGTTGTTCCCGTTGTTGATCTTTCAGGTAGTCCTTCCAGCACTTTTGTACATGTTGCTGATCAGTCCACTCCTTAATCTTTTAGAAAGGCAAAGTCCTTTTGTTGTGAAGCCTTGTGAGTGCAGCAGGTGCAGTCCTTATGAGTGCATACCTCTCTGGTGCAGTCCAATGGCCCAGCAGGGCACTCCATCATCTCCTGATGTTTCTTTTGGGTCGTTTGATGGTCCACAACACCAATCCAGGGTTTCAGAATCTCTGAGTTGCTCCTTGGGGAGTTGGGACTACAAGACCCACACTGCACCTGGCCAAATCATTAAAAGTCCACTGAACACTGTCCAGCTGGGGACTTCTTGGTGGAGATGATGCAGGTGGAGCTTTTTTAACCTCTTGCTGTCAGGGATTCCACTCCTCAAAGTGTGCAGCAGGTACAATCCTTCAGAGTGCAATCCTCTTGGTGTAGGCCAGGGGTTCAGCAAGGCAGTCATTCAACTTCTTGTTTCTTACAGGCAGGGATCTGAGTTGCTGGGCAGCTGTCCTCTTTTTGTCCATGCATCTGGAGTGCCAAGCAGGGGGGCATCCCTGACCAATGCAGTACAGAGTGCCACCCTCAGGTATGACAACTTCCTCCAAAGTGTGGCATATTTCTGTTCCAGAAAGCACTGTTTGTCAAAATCCAAAATGGAGACAATCTCTCCTGGTGCTTAAGGTCTGGCTAACCCCACCTACTGGTGTGGCTAACTTTCCCTAACACTCCCCTTCCAGCCCCTCTTCTAATTCACTTACAGGGGTTACCTTCTGGCTGGAGGTGCAGGAAGTTGGGGTGGGTCCTGTTCTAAGTGTCATTCCCTCTTTAAGGACCAATTTGGCTACGCAGCTCCCTTCCTGCCTTTTGTTCTGCAGCTTGCAGATCTCCTCCCACTAGATACCCTTTATCTCTAAGCAGGCCTCTTTGAAGACCAGTTTGGCTACCCTGCCCCTTTCTGCCTCTTTATCTGCGGCTGCAGTTCTTCTCCCACCAAATGTTTCTTTTGTCTCAATGCAGGTGACTTCACACCTCATCAGAGCAGTTTGGCTCAGCCTTTCAAAGGCTGGACAATCAGGAGAGGCTACTAGAAGACTGGATTTTGACACAACATAAAAGGAAGTTCCATAAAATATTTTCTGTCATAGTTATAATAAATCCATCCTTGGAAGTCATTGGATTCATTCTATTATTTTGACACTTTGAAGTATCATTTTACCTCCCTCCTGTCAATAGTTAGACATTATTCATGTTTAATGAAGCCTTCCCATGTTAGCCTATGGAGCTAATGCACAACAATGGGGAAAAAACAAAATTGGTTGTTTATCCCTCACCGGGGCATGGAAATGATCTTTCATAATGTCCAAGCTTATAGTTAGAAGGCAACCTAGGAGTGACCTATTTGTAAAAATAAGGTCATTTAAAAGTTTGGAAGTACCTTTAATTCGAAAGACGAATTTGCATATTTATTTCCATTAAAAGCAGCCGGCAAAGGAGGGATGACTTTTAAAATGACAGCAGGCAACACAGCAGTGCACTCTTAAATGCATTAAATCTAATAGACCTCTAAACCTACTTGGCCTACCATATACTAGGGACTTGCAGGTAGCTTGCCAGTACCAATTGTAATTACACCTAATTACCATGTACTTTAAATCAGAGCACAGGTCCTGGGTTTGGCTAGCAGATCCAAGGGCACATTCAGAGTCAGAAAACCAGCATCTAGTCATCAAAATTGGGGCAAAAAGTGGAGGGACACTGCAAAAAAAGTCCTGGTTTTTCGCAGCTTCATTTAAATCTGGCTTCACTTATACACACCTGGGTGTTTTTTGCAGAATGTCTTAGCAGCAACACGCATCTTCCCCTTGAAGTCAAGTATGAAAAAGCAGTTCATTGCTCAACAGTACGTTACTTTTTAGATAAGAACGTACTTTAAGTTTGAAAGTTGTTAGATAGACTAACATAACAACAATATTGCATGGTTTTAAAAAAAAATAATAGACTGTGTATAAACAATTACAAACAGTGGTCCTACATCACAAGGCAAGTTTGAAAATTAAAAGATAAACACATAAAGATTACTATTTAAGGGTTAAAAAAATAGATGATCAATTTACTAACTTGCTACTGATAGCCTCTAGGCCAATATGTTGCAGCAGGCCATCCTCTCATACTCCAATCAATCTTTGCCACATCAGCAAGGGGTCATTATTCTTGCAAGGGCTAGCCCTAGCCCACTCTGCAACCAGCATTTAACATCAGAGGGAGGTAGTGCAAGACAAAACAAACTAATGTACCTACCTCTATCTCCTCAAAATTAACAATTCTAACCCCTCCCAGATATTATTATAGCTAAACCTAAACCCCGACGAACCCGAACAGCAGAAACAAATGTTAAAACTATCTCTATACTTGACAGACAAGACCTTCAAAGACAAACATGCACCTTACAAAAAACACTCACACAAAGTGTATTCTGACAAAAATACACTAAACTAGCAATGTTTGACACTACTAACACAAAGACAGCCAAAACACACAACCTCTCCAAACTCCAAAAATCACCACAATTGCCACTAGCACTACCAAAATGTTCAACACTCCTGAAAATAAAGCCTCCAAAGAAAAATGTTGCCACACAAGCGTTATGATGTTTTGTGACATATTGTGACAGTCTTCCGACACAAATAGCCACACAATATATAAATGCATGACAGTGGATAGGAGAAAGTGATCCATCTTTACGCAAGTGACTGGTAAAATCATGCAACATAAGAATAATTACATACCTCACTTTGATGGATGTTAAAAAAATAATTTATATATCAACATATAGGTGTGTATTAGAAAGTATTATATTATTGAATAATGAATAAATGGAAAGGCTCTGATGTTGATTATTAATATTTTTTCAATTAGGCCATGGGCAGAGTTTGGGGAGTTGCGCTATGCGCAACTCCGCAAAGTGCCCCAAAAACTTTCCGACACTACACGGAGTCCCGCTAGTGGGCAGAGCTACTCACCCCACCCGTTCTCGTGATCTAATATGTTTTCTTCAATGCAAAGTGCATTCTTGCACCGGAAATCACGTGTAAAGTGCACGACATGGATCACATGGGTGCTGCCATCTTGTTTTTGCTCTGTTTATGTTGCTGGGACTATTTTTGCAATCTTTCTTTAATCCCTTTAATCCTCCTTCTATCTAACTTATCTACCCCTCATTTTTATTTATTATATTAGTGTGTGTCATTGTGTCTGTGTATTGTATGATTTTGTAACTTTTTGTGTGTTTTTATTTGACTTTTGGACTTTTTTCATTTTTTCCTTTACTTCCTCATTTTTTTCTTTTCTTCCTTCCTTTTCCTGTTTCTATCTCCCTCCCCACCCAGCACCATGGCAGAGCAGGGGAGCGGCAGTGCCAGACTCCCCCCCCAAACCACCTGCAGCACCAGCTGCCTACACTGCGGTTGGCAGCGCCATGAAGGGGTGCAGTCCTGTGCTATTTCTTTAGACCTGGAAGTGGCTGCGATAGATTTTTATGTGCAGCTCCACCTCCCCCCAACCCTGGCAACAGGCAGCAGGCCTGGCTGTGGTTATGGCCTCCAGGAGCATCCGCTGTGCTGGGAAAGGGTTTGGCAGTGTGTGTGCAGCAACTCTGGGATTCCAGCGCACCCAACAACAGCTGACACACTGGTGAGCCAACATCTTGGAAAGGGAACAGGACCTGCTCAGCCTGCTGGGCATTGAGATTGTGGGGCTCAGTGAATAATAATTATTTATCTGTTGTGTTCTATGCTAATATTTGTTTCCCTAATAGCAAGCATGCTGCTCACACTCGGAGGTAAGTTAAGTTTATGTTAGAAATGTTATGTGATCATCATCTAGCCAGGTGCTCGGCTCTACCTAATCCTACTCATTGGCACTTGCTTGGGCTGATTATTTAAGAAGTCATGCACAGACTCCACTCCCCTGTCACTAAGATGGTGGTAGCTATTAGTATTAGTGAGTTAGCAGTCTCTCACTTCTCTGTGCCTTTCCTTTTTGTAGTTCGAACAGTCCCAATCAATCTCCTAGTAATATGTAGTATGCATACATCTATGTATTGGAAAAAATGCAGACTTTGGGCCCGTCAAAGGTGGTTGAGAGATTGAGAATGAGATGAGAAGCAATGATCATTCGCTGCAATTTATTAGTAGTTCAAAAATGTAGTTTAGGAAATTAGGAATAGGTCCATGATACAACTACTACAATCAATCATCAATCAATCATAGCATTTGTAGAGCGCACTACACACCCGTGAGGGTCTCAAGGCGCTGAGGGGGGGAGGGGTGCTGCTACTGCTCGAAGAGCCAGGTCTTCAGGAGTCTTCTGAAGGTCAGCAGGTCTTGGGTCTGCCGTAGGCGGATGGGGAGGGTGTTCCAGGTTTTGGCGGCGAGGTGGGAGAAGGATCTGCCGCCGGAGGTCGCTCTTCGGATGCGGGGTATTGTGGCGAGGGCGAGGTCGGCGGAGCGAAGCTGGTGGGCGGGGGTGTAGAGGCTGAGTCGTCTGTTGAGGTACGCAGGTCCGGTGTTGTGCAGTGCCTTGTGTGCGTGGGGGAGGAGCTTGAAGGTTATCCTCTTGTTGACGGGGAGCCAGTGCAGGTTTCTCAGGTGAGGGGTGATGTGGCTGCGGCGAGGGATGTCGAGGATCAGGCGTGCAGATGCGTTCTGGATGCGTTGCAGCCGTTTCAGGAGTTTGGCAGAGGCTCCAGCGTAGAGGGCATTTCCGTAGTCCAGCCTGCTGCTGACGAGGGCCTGGGTGACCGTTCTTCTCGTTTCGGTGGGGATCCACTTGTAGATCTTGCGGAGCATGCGGAGGGTGTTGAAGCAGGCGGAAGAGACGGTGTTGACCTGCTTAGTCATGGAGAGGGTGGAGTCGAGGATGACTCCTAGGTTGCGTGCGTGGTCGGTGGGTGTTGGGGCTGCTCCCAGTGCTGTCGGCCACCAGGAGTCGTCCCAGGCCGAGGGGGTGGATCCGTGGATGAGGACCTCCGTCTTGTCAGAGTTCAGCTTCAGTCGGCTTTTCCTCATCCATTCGGCGATGGCCTTCATTCCTTCGTGGAGGTTTGTTTTGGCGGTGTGGGGGTCTTTGGTGAGGGAGAGAATCAGCTGGGTGTCATCGGCGTAAGAGATGATGTTGAGGTCGTGCAGTCGGGCGACGTGGGCGAGTGGTGCCAAGTAGATGTTGAACAGCGTTGGGCTGAGGGATGAGCCCTGGGGTACGCCGCAGATGATCTCGGTGGCCTCGGAGCGGAAGGGGGGGAGGCGGACGCTCTGGGCCTGATTCACAGAACCAACTTACGTCAAAATCCTAAACTTACAACAATTTTGGTATTCACAGAATGAACTTACACATTTGGGTATTCACAGATTGAACTTACACATATGGGTATTCACAGAATGAACTTACACATATGGGTATTCACAAAATGAACTTACACATATGGGTATTCACAGAATGAACTTACACATCCTAACTTTATGTCCGTAATCGGGCCGGAATTTCCGGCCTACTGGCGGAGATTCCGGCACAATGGCGGAATCTCCGCCTCTGGCCCGGAATCTCCGCCTCCGGCCCGGAATCTCCGCTCCCGGGCCGGAATATCTGCCTATCGGCCGTTTGAGCATTACCTCAATTCCATACACCTGTCCAACTGCCTACCATCCACCATGATGAATCATCTGACACACTGCAGCCAATACCAGCCCTGCTGCACATATGAAAGCAGAGCAGACACACAGAAACACTTTCAACATGTCGCTGAATGTATTTGTTGCTCTGCCCCTTGCCATGCATCAAGAAGACTTGAGGAGGAGGAGGAGGAGAGAGAGGATCTTCAGACAGAGGATCAACATATTTGGGATGTCCACTCAAGAAGTAAGGGCCAGATACCGCTTCCTCCAGAAGTCATCTTGGAGATGGTATGTGATTGGGAGGAGGAACTTGACTCACCTACATGCTGCTCCCATGCCATCCCAGCCTATCTGAAGGTCCTTTCTGCCCTCCATTTTTTCGCTACGGGGTCATTCCAAAGGGTCACCAGTGATGTTGTGGGCATCTCCCAGGCTAGCCAGTCCCGGTGCCTGCATCAGGTACTGCACTGCATCAATTCTAGAGCCCACCTTCACATACGAATGCCCCATACACTGGCCAGCAGACAAAGGGCAGCTAGGGAATTTTTTGGCATCTCCGGCTTCCCACGTGTGCTGGGTGCAATTGACTGTACCCATGTGGCCCTTCAGCCACCCCGCCACATTGCACACATATACTGCAACAGACACCGATGATATTCCATCAATGTGCAGGCTGTCTGTGATGCCAGTGGGAGATTCTCAGATGTGCATGCAGCTTTTCCAGGCAGTACCCATGACAGCTTCGTATTCCGTATGTCACCTCTTGCCCGGCGGTTGGCTGCGGGAGAATATGGCAACATGTGGTTACTGGGTAAGTACCAAGTACTAAAAAAGAGTGATGTGTGCTTATGAAAGGGCTCAGTTACAATACCCTTGCGCTGCCAGTACGTCACTGTATCACATATGAAAAGTGACGCACTGGTGGCACAAGGGGCCTGTCAAGAAGCCCAGTAATGAATGAATGCCACCTTATATCAACAACCATTATACAATAAGAATCACCAAGCCACATACACGGTCACAACAGACACTGCATGTACTAAGTAAAGATCATGTTCTGTTCAAATTTCATTTGGAAATATAACCTATTGCCCTATCTTCCCTCCTTAGGCGAAGCTGGCAATGCACTCTCCCCTCAACTCCTCACACCGTACAGACATCCAACCACTGTACCTCAGCGTAGGTACAATCGGGCACACATACGAACTCGAGCCATCATAGAGCGCACTTTTGGTCTGTTGAAGTCGCGTTTCAGATGTCTCAGCCGTACAGGGGGTGTGCTGACGTCCTCCCTTAAAATTGTGTGCAAGATCATTATGGCCTGTTGTGTGTTGCACAATATTGCTTTAACACATGGCTTACAGATACCTCTTGAACCTCGGCTAGCTCTGAATCCGGGCAACCGGGCCATTGCACATAACTGAGGTCAGGGTATGCAAGTCCGTGATCAGCTGGTTGCCACGTTTTTCACGTGAGCAACCAGATGTGTCATGGACAAGATGTGGTTTGCTGTCTGTTGTCAATGATGAAAAATGGATATTTACCACTCTGTCCAAAAAATCCATCCTGAGACAACTTTGCAAACCACACTAACTGTATGTCAGCCACAACTGTTGACATGAGTCAAAAGATTGACCGTGCTTCAGGTCATGTGCCAATGTCAGCAATTAGTGTAGTGGATTTCACAAGGAGTCTATTGACTCTGAGGATGAGATGTACATGTTCTGAGAGACCCTCCTGTACCTTTTGACAATGGGAGTCTGTATGTAAAAAGTGCATGACTATAGGATTTTTGATAGTTGTCCCCCAAATGATTAGCATACACCAATTATGTTGGTCCCACAACGTGAGTGATGATGTTGTGGCTGAATATGCCACTATGTGTCTGGGAAGTAGAGCACTGCTACCCCCTAATACACTGTAACACAACAGACAACTCTTGTGTTGATCACTAAATATGGACTACATGTACCATAATGCAAAGCATTTGAGAAGTAAACTGGGGTGTGATGTTGTGCCAGGCCCCCTCCCACCCTTGTCCCAGCCCAAATCTCATTACATGGTCTGTTCTCCCTTTTGTTTCATGTGTAAGAATTAATCTTACACAGTCATTAAATTTTTATCTGCTACAGAATAATAGGATGGCAGCGGATTTGTTCTGTGGTTGTGGATGACTCAGAATGAACACAAAATGGCTGACAACTACTTCCTGTGATGTATTTCTGTCTCCCACTTCCTGTACGTGATTTCCTAAATGAAAATTTGGGTTCTGGGTAGTTTCGGAGTTTACGGCCCGAAACGCAATTTCCGCATGCGCAGCGTAATCTGCGATAGCGTAGCGTACTGTGCGCATGTGCAGAGTACTTTGCGATATCGTTGCGTACTCTGCGCATGCGCAGAGTACTTTGCGATAGCGTTGCGTACTCTGCGCATGCGGAAAGTCCGTTTTCGGGCCGTAAACTCCGAAATTTGACCAGAAGCATAATTTTCATATAGGAAATCACATACAGGAAGTGGGGGACAGGAAATACATCACAGAAAGTTGATGACAGACATTTAGTGTTCAATCTGAGTCATCCTCTCTCACCGATAAGATCCTGTGACATCCTGCTGCTCTCATCAACCTCATTTCCCCAAAATGGCTGAGGGTTATGAAGAGAAAGCACCCCCTTTCAGTGAAAGGGAATTGGACATGCTATCTGAGGGGGTGATAGAGAAATATCCTCAGCTATATGGGGGGCCAGAGGAACAGCTGAGCAATGCAGCGCGGACCAGATTGTGGGCCAGAATTGGTGAGCGCTGCAGTACAGTGGGTGTGCACACCAGGATCGCGAGGACATGCCGCAAGCGCTGGGAGGACCTGAAACGCTGGGCCCGGATCAAGGCTGAAGAGCTACTGGGCCAGTCTTCCCAGCACCATGTGCATCGTCCTCGCCTCTCGCCACTGTACAGGAGGGTCCTGCGTGCAGCTCTTCCGACCCTCCATGCTCAGCTGGAGGAGCAAGAGCAGCAGAGACATGGTAAGTGCATTATAGGCTAAATGTGTCTGGAAGTATGATGCAAGTGCAGACAGAGCTGTACCATTCTGAGTCCCATGCCTCCAGTCTCCTAATCTGTGTGTATGCAGCACTCATCATGCAGCAAAAAGCTCAATGTAGCCCATTTTCTGGACTTGGCTGAGTGCATCCTGGGACTTGTGGTGTCATCATGACAATTGGGGATTTGAGACACACATTTGGATTACTGATGAAAGTTCCACTGCCAGCACCACTAACTGTGAAACAAGGGAATCATGACTGATGTGTGCATTGGATGATGTATGTTACAGACACTGTCCAGTGTGTGTTTGTGAGGCCAATGGGAATTGTATGCTGTGACTTACATTGATTTTGCTGAGTTTGGGTTCTGATAGAGACAGATCATCATGTGCCATTGAGTCAAGACAGACTTTGAGAGCCTTGCCACACTCATAAGTGTTGCAAATCTAGACAAGTGTTTCCACAGACACACGTCGT
Source organism: Calotriton arnoldi (assembly GCA_963921515.1). NCBI lineage: Eukaryota > Metazoa > Chordata > Amphibia > Caudata > Salamandridae > Calotriton > Calotriton arnoldi. The sequence goes on along the minus strand of CAWUFW010011244.1, from coordinate 165,632 downwards.
ACCCCCAGGAGCTTGAATGCCATTTCCCATGTACAGGTCGCTGTAACAACGAGCCACTACTGTTCATCAGTGCACAGCACTACCTGCTCAACCTCCAAAGGCAATATGTGGCAGTGGATTGTCAGCTTGTGAGAGAGGATATCATAAGCTCAGACTCACAACTTAACAAACATATTTGCCCAGACCCTAAATGGATGTGTTACCCCCAATCGGCCTTAGTGTTGTCCCATCCAATACTACACAGCAGATAACATATGTCCAGACGTGAAAGTGCAGACACTCCATATCACAGGCTTTTTCCAATTTCATCTGGACTCTCTCTGAGCTCCTTTAGTGGACAGTGTTGTAGAACCTGCACATGTCGCAGTGACAGGACACACAGGTCACAACAATGCCATAACTGAGGGTTGGCAGTACAGACGTGCTAACCACCAATGATCTTGTGAGGTGTCCATGTCAGGCTCAAATCAGGAGATGACAGTGAACATGCACGTAATTTAAGTTTGTAAACACACACAACTCGATAGTGTGATCAGAGGAGAACAAAGTCTGACCTTGGCTCATCTTGATATGTGTATGAAGTTGAAGTTGATTATATTGTACAGTTAATTAACACCTTTACAATCATGCATTACATTATATGGCATTTTCTATGACTTAAAACAGATCAGTATTAAAACAACATAAAATGTCAATAATATGTGGCCCACAAGTGATGTAAAACAGCTGAAAAAGAAAATTATAAAGTGAAGTGCAGAGTGCAAGGCAGCAGTTGTTGCCTCTGCTTGATTCTTGTTAAAGTCAATAGTGTTCTACTTGTCTAACGGCAAAAAAAGAAATACTGGTCACTTGCTTGCTGAGGTTTTACTGTGTAGTAAAGCGATGTACACGTAGGGCCATGGGGTGCTTGGGGGAGCTGAGAACTGGGCGGCTATGGCTGTGAACTTGCTATGGAGAGAGACAAGGGAGCAGTGCATGCTTTAAAAGGCAGCGTAGGTTGCCTGGCTACATTGGTCTAGTGCCAGGCAGCGAGTTAGAGTGGAGGGGCGGAGATGGATAAGTTGCTTCGTGCAGATAGAAAGTGGAAAGTGCTAGGCATCTGCAATGTGTTGTTGAGGGACGTCAGTTTTCAGCCTAACTAGCAGCAGAGTAAAGTGCTGAGTGCTGGATGAGTGCTCAGAATACTGTTTTCCAGATATGTCACAGTAGGGTAGGAAACAGTGCGTTAATTGGAGATTGTTGGATAATAAATGCTATGATATATACAAGGACTTACAGTAGGATAATGGGACTTTGGGTGTTGGAGGAGGGTGATTTGAGCATCATAAAAGGGAGTTGAAGAGGGCTTTCTGCCTGGTGCAAAACCCTGAAAGTGCATGGTGTGCCAGTCTTTGACATTAATCAAGGTTCCCATTTGCTGCGCCTGCTCAGTTCTTTAAGATGCGTGAAGTACCAATCTTGACATGCTAATATTCCCGTATAGGGCAGCAGCACAGGCAGTGACTAATAAGAATTCCTTCAAAGAACCATAGTCCGTTCAGCTGTAGTGCAGTCTGCTAACTGGATGGCCTGCCTTTTTATGGTAGTTACTGCATCGGATAGGTATTTTACCAGCCGGCTGGTTAGTTGAACATCCTCGCCAGAAAAGGATGCTAACACTGCTTGTCTGCAAGTTCTAATGGATGTCGTATTGAAGAGGGGTCTTAGCAAGATCCATCATTCCCCTTTTAGGGCCTTGCAAATAGACAGCAGGTGCACTATATCCTCCTTCCCCTCCCCGCAGAGTCTGCAGATTGCTGGAATCTGTGGGCGTAGCCAGGGCGGCATGTGATATGCAGATGGTAGTATGACTAGGCGGAATCTCAGGAATTTCTCATTTGTTGCACTGGAAAAGCTGGTAAGAAGATAGACTTGCGGTGCTGCCTTGCTGTTAGTCTGCAAGGTGACCCAGCCATGAGCGCGCTCTGTCAGGGCAGCTTTGTCCTGTATGAGTGATTCTTTTGTGATCACATCATTTACTATTTTTTTAAGCTGAGGATGGTCGCTGGTAGCTACCAAAGTTCCTGCAGTCCCAGTTGATTAAGTGAGTTGTCCAAGTAGCGTTGGGCTGGACATGCCACCTTACTGTTCAGTTCTTCACACAGATGCATGTTTAGTGTGTCAGGTGGACCCCTTTTGAATTTGATCCAACTTTTGATGAACGGCCCTTTGCTGGCAAGCTCTTGCCTTTGTATCCCGAGCTCCAGACTTCATTGTGTGGGGGATGTGTATCCTGGTAGGCCAAAATTGCATTTGAATTGCTCTTGTTATTGTACGATCCAGATTTTCAGTTTCTCTCCCTCGCATAGCTTCGCTTACATAACTGATTGGTGGTATAACTTTTGCCTGATACACTTTGCTTAAGGGGAGAAGATTTGGACCAGAGATATTAATCTTGAGGTCTCTTAGTGCCACAGCGGTCGTTACGCTTGATATGTGTCTTAACCTGATGTGTACACCAACTACATAATGATTTGTCTCACATTTCAGTGGACTCAGCTGGCCAAGAGGACCGGGTTCGGAGCAGGACATCTGTGGTGCGCCGGCGGCTACGACCTCTTTCCAGTACTGAGGAAGAGGACGATGAGGCGGGACCCTCAACATCAGCAGGCATGGGGATTGCGCCCACCCGGACTGACCATGAGGACAACTCTGGTGCCACAGACCGGGTGGAGGCTGAGGACAGTGAAGGGGGTGATGAACTGGACACCTCTGGCCAGGCTGGGGTGGAGAGCCACTCACCCACGGACCATGCCGAACATATTTATTCCGAGGTGTCCACAGGGCAGGCCACTATGCAACCTGGTCCTGCCTTCAGTCCCTCCCTAACTCCTGAGGCCCCCATTCGATGGGGGCCTCCAGCTGCATCCTCTGCAATCTGTCCCCCTCATCATAGCTGCCAGGTCAACACCCACATTGACTCCGAACATGAGGCACCACACCCCCCACGTGCGACCCAAAACCCTCCCTCTGTTGTTCCGTCTGCGGCTGTACCAGAGGACTTGATATGGGCATGTGAGGGTCAGCCAGACATGTCCTCTCACATCTTGCTGCAACTGTGTCTAGAGGTGCGCCTGATGCGAGAGGAAATTGTATGCGCTCTGGCCACCTTCACTGCCGGTTTCACTTCCCTGAGTGCAGTCATGTCTTCTGTTGTGTCCCAACTCCCCTCCCACACCACCGTCAATGTCTCCCCCTGTCCGTTGCCCCACACTCTTTCCCCCCAAACTCCTCATGTATCCCGACCCCGTGTGGTGCCTGTCCATGCACCGGCCAGCCAGGAGCAGGCATGTGATTCACAGGATCTGGACATTGTGGTCCTAGAGGATGACCAGAAGGACAATTGAACAGTTTGACAGACACTCTGTTTTTGGACAATGATTTACTTTTCCCCTTGTAAATAGACTGGTTTCCCTGACGCTCCCTGACGTGTTATATTTATGTTGCTCCACCCCAATCCAAGTTCCCTTCTCCTTCTGCAGTAAGGACATCATTTGTTTTCCTTTGTCCCTTCCAGACGGACTGTTGTTTTATTTCTATCCTTACATATTTGTCCTTTAAACACTTATTTTTATTCATGCATTGTCTATCTTGTTTTGCTTCATTGTGAATGTCTTGTACAAAAAATGCCAAGGTATTTGGGTACTCATCTGCTCTGCACATGAGGGCTTGCTGCAATGATGGGGTTCAACTTGCAGATGTGTCACACACACACACATACATCCTCTCATCTCTACGCCAACTCACTTGGTGAACATTAGTCTATCAGGACATGATACACAACAGAGATTTTACTTGGGATCTGATATTTTTTTATTTAAACATATTCACACTGGACAACAAGTTCCTGGGATGTGGTCACTGGGGATTGTGCTTTTGACTTCGCAATTTCCGGGGTGATGATCGCTGTGAGGGATTAAGTCTGGGTTGACGCCGAGGTGCAGGTTGGTCTCCGGCATGTGCCTGTACAGGGTGAAGTCCATGTGCAGGGGCGGATTGTGTCTGTACACTTGGTGTATGTGCATGGACAGGGTGTTGTTGTGCAGGTGGTGGTAGTGCCTGTTCAGGGGTGGTGGTGGATTTGCATGTGGGGGGTCTGGATGGGGGCGGTGGTGGATGTGTACCCATGCTGTGGTCCTGTGCAGTTTGTGGAACAGGTGTGTGGGTGTGATATGCTGTAGGCATATGTGATGGCTCCCATCCCTGCATTGCCCGTGAAGGTAGACTTTGTAACACTGCCATCATGCCGTCCATCATCTTCATGGCCAAGGAATGGTGTCTTACACTCTCTTCCCTTTGGAAAGATATCATGTCTCTGATATTCCTGGACATGTCTTGCAAGGTTCAATCCAACCTATCCAAAACATGGGTCTGTCGGTCCATTACCTGAGGGAATTGGCGCAGGGCCTCAGACATGTCTGACAGGGTGGTCCCTATGGCACGTATGTCCTGCCTCACATCTGCCTGCTGTTGGAAGAAGTCCTGCTACCACTGGCCACCACGGACATGTGCAGGCCCTCCATGCAGGGCCCGGCCATGGATGAGTCCACCAGGTCCAAGAGCAGGGGGGATGTTGGCATGTGGAAGCCTGTGGACAGGTGAATGGTGCCCAGGGGATGCCTGCACCACAGCAGGGTTGGTACTTCCCTCAGATGGTGAAGATAATGCCTGGGATACACTGTCTGGGGAGGAGTGTGTAGGGTAACCACCATGTCTGTCCCGGATGTGAGGGCTGTGAGGGAGTGAGGTCTGTGTTGGGGTGGGGCTGAACTGTGGCTGGTTATCTCTATGCTGGGGACAGGCAACCTTTTTCATTGCACGAGGCTGACACACTTTGCTGGGGGGAGGGTGTGAGACCTTGCTAAATGTGGGCGATCGGTGCAAATTACTGTCCATGGCATCAGATTCTCCATCCCCTGAGTGGATGCGCAGACACTCACTATCGTCCGATACTTCATCCTCCTCAAGTAGTTCCTCCTCCTCCTCCTCCTCCTCTTGTACATGACTTGCAGCTGACATCACTGCCTGGAGGAGCAGCGGATTCTCACCTCTAATTGCCCGTCGCCCAACACTGGTGGAAGGTCCTTCCTCCTCATCGTCATCATCACCTGGAACACAGAGGTAGCAACAGGATAAGTAATTGACCGAGTATGAGATATCGTGAAACACAAGGGTTGGTTCTACCATACTTTGCATCGACAGATGATGCACATGTGACCTGGTTTTGGTACCCCTACAAGTGACAGCTCACACAATGGCACTGAGGTGTGAAACGTAGATGTACACTCAAAAAGCACACTTACCAGCTCCATCCACAACTTTGTGTCCTTTTCTGCTCCCCCTGTTGTAGGTTTTGTTGACAAAGTGGTCCCCGATCCAGCAGCTGTAGTGGGAAGTGACACCAATGTAAATCATCTGCATTACCAATTTACAAAGAGGCACATGTGACACTTATGATATGGATGGAACTTTGTTAACAACAACTGCAGGTTATCTGCAGAAGGGGATTTTCATCTTTGTCATGGTTTACATAGGGTAACACTTCACACCACATTTACCTGATGTACATGTGCGAGCGGGTTTCACTGCTGCAGCCAGGATGTCATGCATTCCCCGGGATGATGTTGTACGCTGCACTGGCGTCATTCTCTCCAAAGCTGTGTTGAGACATACATATCCATATTTCAGTACACCAGATAATAGCTATGAGCTAACATGTATATGTCATTGTCAATGACCACTGATGGATATTCCTGGACAATGTGCAGCATGTTTACCTCATGGACTTTATATGTGTGCCCCTGCTGACATGCAGCAGTTGCCAGCTGTTACATGCACACAGCACGGACATCAATGAGATGACACATCAACATACAAACGTATATGAGAAGGTTACTGATATAGGAAGGGAGGGGAAAAATGATCTGGACGCCAGCATATTGCAATGCTTACACCTTCACCGTTAAGACTAATATGTCTCATGAGTATGATGTTGTGTGTTGACAAGTTGAAAGGAGTGTACATCCACAGGCTGCGCAGTTTCACATGTGCACATCAGTTCAAACATTGCATAGCAGAGTTCATATGTGAGATGTGCAATAATCACGTATATTTTGTGTGTCATTTGTGCTTCCCTACCAATGGATTCACAAAGCTCATTTTGGCTTGAGAGATCACACATTTGTTATGTCCAGCATTTGAGTGTCATCTGTTCCCATTATCCATTTCCTACATCATGGTTGAACTAAGCTGACAACGGATGATGTTTTGTACAGCAGACATCCTTACCTCACATACCATACACTCAATTATATAGGTGGACACAGTATAAGAGGAGGCAAGCAGAGTGCAACAATTGATTAGGTTAACACATTGTGGTTAAGTTGTGAATCTTTCATGGTTGACGCCTACACTGGATTTGGTTTTGGCCTTTCAGCCACGAGATCTTGGGCTGTGACTTCCTGATGATTCACCTTGGCAGCCCATACATCCATCACAAATGTACAGAACTGGCATCATTGCAAGCATCATCCACACCAATTTCAAAATGTTTTTGTCCTTTGGAATTCTGCTACGGAGTTATCATATCATTGATTTACAATCCAGTTGTGTCTAGTACACTTCATGTGACACTATATACTATTTTTATGTCCATTCTACACTCACTTGTCATTTGTTTTGTGACATCCTTTCACTAGCCACCATGGTGTGACCTGGTATATGTTTCAATGCCATATGGAGGCATATTGTGATGCAGGAAAACAGTTATGTGATACACATACAACATACAGCAGATATTAGAGGCACATTCATGGGCATGGGCATTCAGGTTCATTGTTCCTGAGTTTCCTTACCATGGCCCCGCACCTGCCTAGTGTGTGGTCCCTGACCAGATGTCACAGGCAACCTTGTAGCAGAAGTCAATGTGTGTCTTGGACTCTGGGAGGACATCATTGGACCTACAATGCTAAGTGTGTTTGCAACTTTACATACCGGCTGCCACATGTGAAGCACTCAATTTGAGGCACAAAGGATGAGCACAAGCAGTGTGGGCACTACCGTTGCAGACGTGTCTAGCACAAATTATAATGAGTGATCCCATATTCAACTTATTATGGCCCCACTGCCTAGTAGCAACGTCTATCAAATTGACACAACAACAGTTCCTGGCGTAAGGTCCACAATCATGTTTTGTTAATGGACCAGAAGACATACCCTACAATTATGACATCTATGACCAGCTGGTTGGACTTGACAGATTCATGTATGGAAAAGGAACTTTGTAAGTTGGACAGAGGACGCATACTCTATTACTGGTTTGTGAATCTCACTTCTTGTTCATCATTGTCATATTTGTTCTCATTGGATTTGTTGAAATTTGGTCTACTGATATTTTTGCAATTTAGAGGTGGATACATTCAGAGTTGGTCTGGCACTCAATTCCACAGTCCTGGAGCAGTTGGTGGAATACATGTAATGTTCATAACACACAATGTCTGAACTGGGGTGGCGTGGTGAAGCAAAATAACGATGGATTAAACCCAGATCTGTGACTGGGGGTGAATGTTTGCCAAAGTGCAGCATTCCGTCCATCATCTTGTGTGTTTTGCATTTCGCCCTAAGTGGGAAGGGTATGCCCAGACGTGGGTCCCGTGCTCACTACGCCACTGGAGTCAACTATCCTGGCTGATGAAGGCTGATAGCCTGAAACCGGTCTTAGGATGCTTGATTCCGGTCCAGGGAAGACATGGCTTGGCAGTTCGGTCTGGACTGTTCCCATGAGGCACAGGGTCAAGACTGATTTGCATATGGCTATGTCTGAACTGGGGTGGCGTGGTGAAGCAAAATAACGATGGATTAAACCCAGATCTGTGACTGGGGGAGAATGTTTGCCAAAGTGCAGCATTCCGTCCATCATCTTGTGTGTTTTGCATAACACACAATGACATGAAGAGCCTAGATATGTTATAATTTTTATTTTGCTATTCCCAGATCTATTTCGCTGAAGGTAAATGTCCTTTGAGGATTCCTATAGTTGTAAGGCTAGTTTTACCTCTCCAGTTGCCTTTGTGATGCAGACCACCATGGTCACTCCTAGGAGACTCATCCCTCCTGGCTGGCCCCTGACCCACTGGTTCTTCCACTGGGGACTCTCTCCCCCTCTCACCCCTCAATCTGGACTTCTGCACCCTCCACTTAGGAGTGGCACTGCCAGACACCAGAACTGATGGAGGCCTGATTACAGACACTCCACGTTCTCCTGACACTAGGAGATCCCCCTCAAATGGACTACTAGTACAGCTTAGGCTCCCTACCTGGTGTTCCCTTAAGGAACCATCCAGGCCCTGAGACTGAGGTTGGGCTCTATCGGGACGCATCCCAGTCTCACTCCCTCTCCTCGAATGCAGGACGTGAGACCCTACAACCCTCCCACTACAACGGGACCTAGCTGGGCTACTCTGAACCTCTTCCACCACTCTGGGCTGGAAGATACCTGAGCCACTCCTCTTAGGGTCACTCCCCAATGCCTCTTCAGAACCTCTAGTAACCACCCAGAGGTCTGCCTCCTGTGCAAGCTCCCTGGGATCAGAGAACTCACACTCCAACAGGTGTTGGCTCAACCCCAGAAAACAATTACTGAACATGTGCTCTCTGACAACCAGATTGAACAGCCCTTCACAATCATTTGCCGTGCTACCCATCACCCAATCCTCCAGTGCATCACAACTAACCCTGGGCAAAGCACTACGCTACGCTCGTGTAGTTTGCGAAGTTTGCGCTACTTCGCACAACGCGAATTGCACGTAGCACAGTGCAAACACGCGTAGCGTAGCGTAGTGCAGCGGTCATTTTTTGCTTGCTCGCGGTCCTCAACGTCAAGTTGGCGACCGCGAGCAAGCAAAATGATATCCCGGCGAGATTCTCAACGCGGGAGGTCAGGTTTCTCATTGCGAGTGGTCGCGTATGCTCGCGACCGCTCGCGATGAGAAACTACCAGTCCGCGTTGAGAAAGCTGCCGCTCGAGTAAAAATCTACTCGAGCGGCAGTAAAAGACAGCTCGCACTGTGCAAGATGCCGTTTTCAATGATTGCACAGTGCGGACAAGCATCCGGCACAGTGCAATCATTGCGAACAGTGCACTACGCAGTTCGCGTAGTGCTACGCGTAGCTCGAGTAGTGCGAACTGCACTTTGCGTAGCTTCGCGTAGCGCTACTTCGCGAACTACGCCCAGGCTTAATCACAACACACATCCACAAACTCCCCCCAAGACTGGTGAGACAGTTTTCTACTGCCCCTGAACCTCAACCTGTACCCCTCTTCCTGGGAACTAGGCACCATACTCTGGGATCTGGGAGTGGGACTTCCTGCACTGGACTCCATATTGCTGCCACCACTGGACCCCACCCTCACTGGTGAATCCAGACAACTAAAACTGTACTCAGGGGATAATCTACCCTCCAGAGCTAGTTTCTCCCTGACGAAGGCCCTCTCTGCCTCCGCCATCCTCTCCTGCGCTAAGACCCTCTCAGTCTCTAGCTTTTTCTCTTCAAGGCCCAACGCCTTGAGACTCAACTCCTGGGCCAACAAGGCCTTTTCCTCCTCTAAGGCTAACTTCCTAATCTCCAACTATATTTGTATATGGAATTTGGACAACTTCCTTACTCACAATGGCAGTGCGACACAGACATACATTTTGTATACTTGTTCTTGTCATCCCACTTACCTGGTGCCACGTTGCAGACATCACTCACAGCAGCCCATGGAGCATGTGGGGGTGGATTGTAGTGAGGATATCCTCCTCTTGTGGGGTGAGACGGAGGCGGGATCGGGAGTGTGAGGCAGGGAGAACTCTGTTCAGCTGGATCCTGGAGTACTTCTCCTTTGCACTGATCTTTTCATCCTGCCACTTCCTCTTTATGTCACGGACTGTGCGCACATCCTCCCTCAATGCTGTGACAGCGGTGGCTAACTGCTGCCAGAGAGCTGCTTTCTGTGTGCCACTGGTGCAGTAAGGTGGGAGGCCATATAGGCGTTTGTGGTGCCTCACAACAAACTCCACAATCATGGTGGTCTCCTCAGTTGTGAAGTTCTTCTTCCTCCTCTGAATGTACATTTTGCAGTGGCGATGAACAGCAAAGCAAACAGGAACTCTCTGTGGCCAAAGCTGGGCCCTGAATGTGTGCTGCTTTTATGTGGTACTGGTTTTGCAGTTGGTCTTAATTGACTTCAGCTGGAGCATCGTGGGGGATGGTAGACACTTGAAATGCTCAAAAGGGAGAAATTGCTGGCTTTCCGGCCCGGAGGCGGAGATTCCGAGCCGGAGGCAGAGATTCCGCCATTGTGCCGGAATCTCCGCCACTGGGCCGGAAATTCCGGCCCGGGTGCGGACATAAAGTTAGGATGTGTAAGTTCATTCTGTGAATACCCATATGTGTAAGTTCATTCTGTGAATACCCATATGTGTAAGTTCATTTTGTGAATACCCATATGTGTAAGTTCATTCTGTGAATACCAAAATTGTTGTAAGTGTAGGATTTTGACGTAAGTTAGTTCTGTGAATCAGGCCCTCTGTGTTCTGCCGGAGAGGAAGGAGGTGGTCCAGTCCAGGGCCTTCTCTTGGATTCCTGCGTCGTGGAGGCGTGTGCGTAGTGTGTGGTGGCATACCGTGTCGAAGGCGGCTGACAGGTCCAGGAGGATGAGGGCCGCGGTCTCTCCGTTGTCTATCAGGGTCCTGATGTCATCGGTGGCGGCAATGAGGGCAGTTTCGGTGCTGTGGTTGCTGCAAAACCCGGACTGGGACGGGTCCAGGATGCTGTTCTCCTCGAGGTAGCGGGTCAGTTGTTTGTTGACGGTCTTCTCGATGACCTTCGCCGGGAACGGGAGTAGGGAGATGGGCCGGAAGTTCTTGAGCTCCTTGGGGACCGCCTTGGGTTTCTTGAGTAAGGCGTTGATCTCGGCGTGCTTCCAGCTATCCGGGAAGGTTGCTGTCTCGAAGGAGATGTTGATGGCTTTCCGGAGATGGGGTGCGATGGTGGTGCTGGCTTTGTTGAAGATGTGGTGTGGGCATGGGTCTGACGGAGATCTGGAGTGGATGGTGTTCATGATCTTGATGGTGTCGTCATCGTTTATGTTGGTCCAGGAGAGCAGGCGGTTGGTGCGGATGTTGGTAGTGGGGGCGGGGATCTCAGTCGTTGTCGGTGCAATCGTGGTGTTGAAGCTGTTGTGGATGTTAGCGATCTTGCGATGGAAGAAGGCGGTCAGACGATCTGATTTAGAAAAGTTCAATATTACTGTGTTTGTCTTTCCCTGTCAAAATATTTTTGAGGAGATTATTAACTCTACCACTAATCTTTTTTTATTTTATTTTATTTATTTATTATGTCAGCATCCAGGGACAAGAAGAGGGCTAGGCCTGGAAGGGAGCCAGGGGTGCCTCCACAAATGCTGCGGCAGATAGCTCTGCAGGCCACAGGATGTCATCCTGTTAATATTATTAATATTTCTCTAACTTTTACCTCTCATCATTTAGAATTATTTTTATTTTTTACTGGGCCTGCCTCCTAATGTTTTTCCAACTCCTCTTCATTCTATCTGTTTCCTTAATTATTCTTATCCCTGCATTATACTATTTACTTATTTTCTATATTTCAAGTTTCGGTACTTAACTTCAAACTGTCAGTACTAGTATGTCTGTAGCTTCCTTTCTTCTGTTTTGCCAGTAAGCTTTCCCTCTCCTATTATATATCTTATGGACAGGTACTGTAAGTCTCAGAGAACCCATTTTAGGCCAGGTACTCTACTGTGAAGATTGCATGCCCACGTAAGGAATTCTACGCCTGTTTGTTGAGAAGGCTTTCTTTTTCTTGCTAATGCTCAAACACTAAAACGAGAGAATGACCGTGGTCATGGTGGATGCCCCAATGCTATGTATGTATTATTATCATAGTATACCAGCAGTTGATGACAGTGCAGCATTGGTGGAAGTATAAGGATGGCCCAATTGTATTTGCCAACCATGACCATATGTCCTTCATTGACCGATTATTCCACCCCTTCATTGCACTTCAATGACTCATATAAATCATAGATCTGCCCCTCCATTACATAAAGTTTTTAGTTGGCTTCACTAACTGGCATTTCAAAAATTGTTGTGATGTATTATGGTTGTTTTTTGCTGGAAAGAAACCCAATAGGGTGAGGCGTATTTGGCATCTAAAATGTGTACTGTTTTTTCTAGCTGCACAGATCACCAGTGCCAGGGCCGGCAGCGAGAGTGTCAAAGGTGCATGTGTGGCAGCATCAGTCGAAGGGAGGGTTCAAGCGGTGGCAGGGACAGGCGGTGGTAGGTCATATTGCTTGCTTATTGACAATTAGTTATATACTCACTGCAAAGATGTTGACTCATGAACACCCCATCTTAGCAGATGCAATGGGAGTTGAGTTGTTATTGGCATCGTCTATCTGCAAGTCAGCAGACAAAGGTTCATAATAAACTTTAACAACAATGGGTTGATGGTAAAGGAAAAAAAAGGATAGGGGAAAGGATGGATAAAATATAATATGAGTGAAAGGATGCGTGAATAAAAGGATGTATATAGGTGGTTGGTAGGTAGGCCAGGGTGGAGTTTGTGGAGTTCTGCTACGTGGAACTCCGCGAAGTGGCAAAAACCTCTGCCGCGCTACGCGCAGTTCCGCAACCGATGGATTGTATTAGGTTGCGTCATTCGCGCTGATTTTTAGCACTGGGTGTTTATCCCACACTGGATTTGGCACCATGTGCAGCACTAGAGGGCTCTGCTTCTTTCTGCTGCTTGAGTAGAAGTTCTAGTTAATGGCAGCTTCCTCAACACAGATGGAATGTTTCTCAACGTAAGCGGTTGTGGCCACCCACGACCACCCACATTGAGGAATCTCGCCGGGAGGTGGTCTGGTGTAAGATTTTCCTCACTCACGCTCGCCAACTTATAGTTGCCAAGCGAGGAAAAAACTCAGAGTTTTTTTTAACTCCGCGTGCTATGCAGAGCGCAGAGTGGGGAAAACTCTACAAACTCCACGAGCGGAGCGGAATTTCATGCCCAAACCTATCTTTGACTGGGTAGTAGAGCCTCTGGCATAACTCATACACATAGACATTAGGCTTGGCGAGAGGCTCAGAGGACCACATCTCTCTATATGCTGATGACATGTTTCTTTTCTTGCAAAGGCCCAGTGAGACGCTCCACGGATGATGGAATTCTCTCAATATATGTTGATGCGTCAGGTTTCAGGTTAAACTGGGGAAGGTGGTTCTGGTGCCCTGCGGGGTGCAAAACTTGGAGTGGAGATTTGTTCCTGGCTGAAAATGGCAGGCAACTGCTTCCAGTATTTGAGCATGCCGGTTGGGCCTCACTGAAAGACATAACTCGGAGCTTAACATTGCTGCACTTGTGGCCAGAATACAGAGAGATATGGGTAGATGGTCGAAGCTGCTCCTCTCGATTGCGGGCAGGGACGTACTCTTCAAAATGGTGGCCCTCCTCAGGTTTCTATATGTATTACAACACTACCCATACCCATTACCACCAGCCTACTGTACGGACCTGCAGGCCCAGACCTCCAGTTTTCTGTGGGCTGGCAAGACTCATAGGGTCTCCTTCGTGAAATGCAGATCCTCCCCATTTGAGGCAGGCCTGGGTTGGGCGGAAGTGAAGCTATATTACCAGGTGTCCCTACTCGTCAACATCAATGACTGGTGTCGAGCATATAGAGCCGACTCGGCGCATAGGCTAGAACTGGAACTGCTCCGTCCATATGGGCAGCTCTCATTGCTCTAAAGCAGGTCACCCTGTACTCATTGCCACCCATTAGTCGTATTCCTATCCAGTGCTGGTGCTCTGCCCTTCGACACTTGAAGTGGTTTGGCAGGCTTACTGGAGCAACCACCTCATGCCATGGGACCTGGTTGTCTGAGTTGGCTGGATTGGGCAGCTTTAGCACCTGGGACCTCATCGGCATTTCCATGCTGGGAGATATCTGGGCTGGGGGGCATTTGAAATCCTTTCAGGAGCTCTCAGCAGAGTTCAGCTTACAGTCATTCCAATTCTACAAATATCTCCAGTTATAACATGCCCTTGACAAATACAAGACACAGCTTGACACACTCCCCCAAATTAGCCCTCTCAACTGTAAACTAGTCACTGACGAACTTGGTGGGGGCGGCATCTTGCGCCTGTACAAAAAGCTAGTGTCTAGTACTCCGGACACCTTACTTACTCTCAGAGCCAGATGGAAGGAGCATGTGGGCAATCTAGACAATGACAAATGGATGGAGACGAAGATGGTCCCATAAGAGTTGACCCTCTCCAGTGCCTGCATCTGATGCAATTCAGAATTTCCCATTGAATGTATTACTTCCCTGAGAGCCTTTGGCGCAAGGGATGTGCTCCTGGGCTGGAGTGTCTGTGCTGCCATTATTCTCCAAGTACCTTATAACATCTTTTGTTGGGGTGCCAGGTGGGGAGGAGATATTGGTTGGGTATTAATGACAGGATATGGTGGGTAACTGGTCACAGGCTGGAGCTAGGTATCAAATGTATATTGTTTGGGTTCATAAACGAGCTGGGTGAGCCCCAAAGCACATGCACACTCCTGGCCATGGCGTACCTGGTAACCAAGAGGGATCTGGCCAAACACTGGAGGGATGAGTCTGTGCCACCATTCCAGGAGTGGGCGAGGGGTATGGATTACTGGGCAGCGATGGATTAACTGGTTTACAAAGCATGTGGGGTCCCCCATAGGTATGAGCATATGTGGGTGCCCTGGTAGAGTAGTGTCGCCTTTTCTTACTGAATGCTCCCTGGCATCCCTGAGTGGGTACTCGGCCCCCTGGGCTAATATGGACTAATTTCTCCCCTCCTGAAAATAAGAAAAATCAATAAAATGTGTTATAAAAAATAAATGAAGGCAGAAGTGGGGAGTGAATGTAAGGGGGACATAAGCCGTAAGGAGAAAGGACACATACCAAGCTTCTAAAAAACCCAAAGTGGAGCCGAAAGATGTGTGGGGCTTGATGGAGGACTTCTTCAAATTAAAAAGGGAGGGATGGAGGGTGGTGGACCAATAAAAGTGAAACTGGAACAAATAGCAGGACATGGTTTAGTGAGCCTCGTGAATGTTGTTCAAATAAAAAAAGAAAAGAAACCATTTTGATGAAAAGATAAATCTGAAACAGGTTTACTGCTGTCTATTTGTTACAGAATTCACATACAACCCTAAAATCCAAACAGCAGACTAAGGAATTATTTTCCATATTAATTGGTGTGAATTGGCTATGTTAACCCCCATCCCCATAATAAGAGCACATTCTAAAATCACGTCAAAGAACTTGTGGACTTCTCCTTCACAAGGGTTAGAGCCTGTCACTTCTACCAGCAACAAGTAGTATCAAACTCCAAAAAAGTGAACTTATATTTTTGAAGTTGAAGTTACTTACATGTGTAACTTTCACTTTTGTAGTAACTTACACATGTAACATACATTTTTGTAGTGACATACACGTGTAAATGATACTTTTGTAAGAAGTCCTGGACTACACATGGCCAATCATTGGTTATCTAGCACTTTCCCATTAAAATAATAGAAGTAGGGACCTGAACTAAAACCCATTAGAAATAATGTTAAATTAAATTAGATTATGTAAAATAGTTCAACTATAAATACGTATAAATTAATATTTTAAAATATATAAACATAATCTATAGACAAAATGGAATTTTATTTGACATTGAATATGCCGGTTACTCACAGAAGATTATTAACATATTTTCATTTGAACATGTTCCCTCAATTACTAACAGGCTGGCATAAGCCGTCATACCCTCCCATTTGCACATGTGATGCGTTCTCTGCACCAGACACTTTACATGTTGTCTTAATTTGCCCTAAATGGGACAATCTGCAACAAAAATGTATTCCCCCATTAACTCTGAACTTCAATCAAGCAAGACCAGCTCTTTTATATCTGCAATTTCTAGATAATTTCACTGTTTGCTGGTATTTATCCAGGTTTTTATCAAGAGTGTATTTTGCTCATGTTGGACACTGAATTTGTATAGCATTTTATGTGATGGACTGCTACACCTTGTAACCCTGACTGTCTCATGTAACACATCTTGAACATTGATTTGCCCACTTACATGATTTATTGTGAATGGACAATGTGTATGTTATGTAAAGCGCTCCAACACTCTGAATTGAAATGAGTAGCACTATCAAAGAAATAGTATAGTGCTATTTAAATTGTTATTTGTGTAAATACTGGGACATACACGCCCATCTGCACATTCTTCCAGTGCATGCACTTATATACAGGGACTGAACAAAGTAGAAAGCATGCATCTCTTAATTACCTGTGAAGAAATAACAAGCTGTGTGCTTTAGTTTTCACTCCCTAGCATTCGCATTTAAGTTTGAGTTTCCAGGCCGCCTCCAGTCCATATTTGATAAAAAGGAGGTCTGATGGCCCCTTAACTTCTGCCTTTGACTTTCGCAAAGCTGAAGTTGAAAAAAAAACCACCCACCTGCACGTTGCCACTGGGAATGGAAAGCAGACAACGTGCAGGAGCTGTTAAACGTGTCCCGGTGTCTGAAAATTACACTGGGACTAGTTCAACATATTTCTGTTGGGCCCAACTTCTTGGCATTGTGGATGATGTCCACCCTGTGAAAACAGTGGGTGGACGCCATGTACCGTGTGTACCCCCGACTCGTGCCCTGGGTGCAACAGAGGTGGCAGGTTAATGCTCCCACACTCAAATGAAGAAACCGCCACTGGAGAAAGCACCAGTGATATAAATGGGTTGGGGGTATCTTTTTTTTTTTATAAATATTTTTATTAGTAACAGTTCGTGGCGTACAAGTATACAGCGCGTGTTACATTATCCGTAGGCTATAAACATCTCCATACATGTTACATATGATGAGGCAGCAGATATGTTAAATAGTTACATCTCTGTCCGTATTTCTCCGCATGTCCAATTCCACCATGGGTGATTCACAGATCTCTCCTCTGTGCTTATTCCATTTCATCCATTTCTTATCCCACTTCTTTGGGCATCCTCTAGTTATAAAGACCGCTTTCTCCGCTATCATGCACCTGTCAAGCTCTTTCAGCCACACCGACACAGTAGGCGGTGCCACTCCACCCCATCCCTTCGCCAGTTCCCTTTTTACTAGTGTGTATCCCAGCGTCACCAGTTGTTGTTCTATGTCAGTCAGGTCCGTGTCCTCCCATATATTGAGCAAACCCAGTCTGGGTGTCAGGTTCACTTTCTTCCCTAATGCAGATTGCATATGATTCGTGGCCCTCTCCCAGAGATCTCGCACCAGCGGGCATTCCCACAGTATATGATAGAAAGTAGCTGGCTGCCTACATCCCCTCAAACACTGGTCATCTGGCCTAGACCCTATCTTGGCCAGCGTTATCCCCGTCATATAGGAGCGATGCAGAATCCTGAGCTGTATTAGTCTGAATCTAAGCACTATGGCCGCCTCTCCAGGTGACATAAGAGCCTGTCGCCAATCCTCCTCATCGATCGGTCCCAGGTCTTTCTCCCATTGCTCCTTGAGCTTGCCGAAGGCATCTGGCAAATTATTACTAAGTTTTTTATAAGTCAAAGATATCGCCTTAGACTGCAGTGGCCCATCCAGCAGGCGATCCTCCAGAGGCGATGAGTCTGGTATATTTTCGCAGCTCGGGCGTGCCTGATTTGCAGATACCTGAAAACCTCTCCCGGCGCCAACTGATAGCTCTTCTGGAGCTCCTCAAATTTGAGTATTGCGCCCTTTTTAACCAAATCGTTCACTGTCGAAATACCAATGACATCCCATCTGTCACATCCTGGTTGATAGCACAGCATGCCTAGTTTCTGAGCATACCATAGTGGCGTTGCCTGAGTGAGGACGCCCGCCCATCCCAGCCGCGAGTTCACCAAACGCAAAATTTGCACCGTGTGCAGTGTTGGGCAAATATAGCTTTGTTTCTGTGTGCGGGAATATAGGGCACCCAAATAGCCCGAGCGATCCATCTGGTACCTGTCTAAGGCGAAGGCCGGATCCGTTGGCGGGGCATACATCCAATAGTTTACGACCACCAACTGGGAAGCCCAGTAATACAACCTGATGTCGGGCAGCGCTATTCCCCCATCATACCACCCCTTCGTTAGCTTCTGAAGCGAAATTCTAGGGGCCTTGCCATCCCATAACAGAGTGCGTACCTCCCCTTCAACCGCTACAAAATACGCGTCTGGAATTCGGTGTGGGCAGTTCTGGAGAATATACAAGAATCGCGGGAGCGCCAACATTTTGAAAAGAGCAGCGCGGCCCACCAAAGACAGAGGCAGCGACCGCCAATGCTTAACATCCATTCTCAATCTAGCTAACGGGGGTGCCAAATTGCGGCTGTAAAAGAGAGCTGGGTCAGACGTGATAAAAACTCCTAGATACTTAAAGCCATCTTCCGCTACCACTAACACACAGTCTCTCGGGAGACGGGGAGTTTTCCCATGTAAAACAAACAATACAGATTTACCCCAGTTTATTGCGTATCCCGAGTATTTCCCAAAGTTTGTGAAAATGTTCAGAACAGTGTGTATAGACTCGTATGGGGAGGCCAGGTAGAGCAAGATGTCGTCCGCATATAGGGATATTCTGTCCTCACACTCCAACGACCATCGGAGACCCCGCACCCTCACATCACGGCGGATCCAGGCCGCGAGGGGCTCCAACATCAGGGAAAACAGCATCGGGGACAGTGGACATCCCTGTCTGGTGCCCCTTCTTAGCGTAAACGTATGTGACATGTAGTTGTTAACTCTCACCTGCCCCTGGATGTCGGTATATAGCAGCTTCACCCAGCTTATAAATTTAGGGCCCAACCCAGCCCTCACCAGAACTTCAAAGAGATATGGCCACTCGATCGAATCGAATGCCATTGAGGCATCCAAGGACAGTATAGCAGCATCTTCTCTCAAAAATTCCCTTCGGGCCATCACATTGTGCAATCGGCGTATATTAAGAGCCGTATTTCTCCTGGGCATGAAGCCAGATTGATCTGGGTGCACTAAGGAGGAAATTACAGTTCCAAGCCGTGTGGCAAGTACTTTGGCTAAGATCTTTGCCTCTACATTTATCAGCGAGATGGGCCTGTACGAGCTACAATCATCCACAGGCTTTCCTGCTTTATGAATAACAACTATGCTAGCCAGACGCTGGTCTACTGGCAGAACTCCCTTCTCACAGCTTTCCTCATACATTGCCTGCAGATGTGGGACAGCCTGAGAGGCCATAACCTTAAGGAACTCAATGGGGGTGCCATTTGGCCCCATCGCCTTCCCTGACTTAATTTGGCCAATAGCTTTCTGGATTTCACCGTTTGTCAGATCTTCCTCCAGCGCATCCCTATCCAGCTTCGAGAGAGTCGGAATGTCACTTTCTGCCAAGAGCTGGCGCGAGTCTTCTGCGGTATACTTAGTGGAGGGAGAATAAACTCCCTCAAAGTAGCCTGCAAATGCTTCCGCTATATCCTTGGGGTGATAGAGCACCTCTCCGCTAGGCGATGTTAATCGGGGCACCCACCTCGTACCTTGTTCTCTCCTTTCCAGCCAAGCTAATGTCTTCCCCGCCCTATCTCCCAGCTCGTACAACCTATGCTGGGCAGCCCCAAGCTTAGCCATCATGTGTTCACGCGCCTTAAGTCTATACTCGTCTTGTTTCAGCGTCAAACTATGTAGTGTATCTTCTGAGGGATTACGTGCATGTTCTGCCTCAAGTCCCCGAAGCTCCTCCTCTAATTGGACTAGGAGCTTGCGCCTATTTGCAATATATTTTATTTTCAGTGAGAGAGCATATCCCTTTAGGACCACCTTATATGCTTCCCATATCGTTTGTGCCGAGTCCACCGACCCCAGATTCTCGGTGAAAAAATTCCCAGTTTGCACACAGAGCTCTTCCTTGATATCAGGTATTTTCAACAGCCACGGGTTAATCACTATAGTATGTCTCAGCTGTCGTTCCCCATGAGTAAATTCAACCCCAACAGGGGAATGATCCGAGATACCTCTGGGTAGCGTCCGGGGGAGCCTAAAATTGCCTACAGAGGCCGTATATGTTAGAAAATAATCAATTCGGGAAAGACTACCATGCACACTTGAAAAGTACGTATATTTGGAATCCGCTGCTTGCAACTCCCGCCCCACATCTGAGAGGCCCATTGCCGCGGTGAACTCTGCCATAAGTTCGTTTGGTCTGGCCCCCTGTCTCTGCGGGTATCTGTCGACCGTATCATCCATTGTCATATTGTAATCTCCGCCCATTATCAAGGTGCCGTCAGGGAGTCTAGTCAATGCTTTGCCCAGATCTGCTAAGGCATCTCTACCCAGTGCCGGTGGCAGATAAATAGAAACTACATTAAGAGCCCTCCCTTCCCATTGGGCTTCGGCCACAGCAAACCGTCCCCCCGTAGCTGTCCATGTCTTGTGTACTATCAAGGGTATGCCTTTTTTAATCAGAATACACGTTCCCCTGGAACCAGTGGTATAGTCGGCATGCACCAGGAGCCGGTACCCCCACCTGTTGAGAGCCCTGCTTTTGTTGCCCACTAAGTGGGTTTCTTGCAGTAGAACAAGATCCGGGGACTGTCTCTTCAGATATTGTTGGACAGTCCCTCTCTTTATTTTATCACCCAATCCGCGGACATTCCAGGATAGGACAGAGAGCACTAATTCCTTGTCACCCCCATCACATAGCACGGTTACATCTACTATCTGACAGGTCCGCATTACAGCAAATAAATCCTGACTCATCCCACCGATAAGAGTAACACTTTCCCACCTATGTCCGCCATTTTCGAAGCTAGCATGAAAGTTGTTGCATGGCCAAACATTACATTTATATTTTGACTTGTCGCAGAAGCGCCTACTTGTCAGTGTGTCCATCTCATGCCTGAGGATCGCACAACCACTTTGTATTTTGAAAAAACAATAAAGAACTCCGGAACACCCCCTCAACTCCCACCCCCCTCCCTGCCCCCCTGCCCGTGGATTTAAAACTACCCACCCCCAAACATGGCAGAGTGCCTCTCTCCCCCCGAAATGCTGAAAATGCACGGGGTAAACTGATCCCCTTCCCGCAGGTACACATCACAGTTGACTTGTATCTTAGCCATCCACACTTAATGATATCTTATCCCTTTCAGATCACATCAATGAAGCCCATCAGCCTGCACCATTACTTTAGGTCCACTCAGTTACACAGTCTCGTAACGATGGGTATTTCCACCCCTCCCCCAATCCCCCCTACTTGCGCTTCCAGCGGCTCCAGGACTCTCCAGTCTCGTAGCCCCGGTCCATCAGTCCTGCTCCTTCAGCTGACTGTCTGCCTCTGCGGAGCCAGTATTTGCCCCCTCCGTGCAGACCCCTCTGTGCTGGCCACGGCCACCAGGTCGATCTCTCCTGTGGCTTCCCACCGTGCTCCAGCCTTCCATCCATTCCCAGACTGCCTCTGGTGAGTCAAAGAACCACGACTTGCCCTTGGACTCCACTCTCAGCCGCGCAGGAAAGAGCATCGCATATTTCACCTCCCGATCTCGCAGTTCCTTCTTCACCGCCTGAAAGCTGCGACGTTGAGCTTGAACCTTGGCCGTAAAATCGGGAAAGAAAGCCACTTCATAGTTATCTATCTTCAGGGGGGTATTCGAGCGTGCAGTCTG
Organism: Calotriton arnoldi; assembly: GCA_963921515.1. Taxonomy (NCBI): domain Eukaryota; kingdom Metazoa; phylum Chordata; class Amphibia; order Caudata; family Salamandridae; genus Calotriton; species Calotriton arnoldi. Next base: position 143,847 of record CAWUFW010011244.1, on the reverse strand, counting down.
CAGGATAGTGTCCCTATCTCGAAAGTTGAACACCCGAGCAATAAGGGGCCTCGGAGGCGCGCCTGGTCTCGGTCTACCTCCTGGTACCCTGTGGGCTCTTTCAATGGAGAAATAGCTGGACAAGGTCTTAGGTTTAAGGTGTTTCGTAATGAGATCTTCCACGTACAGGTCAGCAGCCGGCCCCTCCGTTTTCTCCGGAACCCTAAGATACGAATGTTATTGCGGCGGGCTCGGCCTTCGTAGTCATCAAGCTGTTGCGACATTCTATCCTGCTTCTTCTGCATTTCAAGCATTTGCATTTGAAGTTCCGAGGTATCTGTCTGCAGGGCGCTTGTTACTATCTTGAGCTCTTTGACCTTCTCATCCATCTTTTTGAAGTCGGCTCTGATTAGAGAGACCTCCACGGTGACCGAGTCCACTGACGCACGCACACCATTTATTGCCTCCATGACATCGTGGAGAGTCGGCTCCGGGCCTTTTGTAGAGGCGGCTGCCCCCCCTTCCTTCTCCGATTGCGGCGATTCACCTCTTTCACCATTTTTGGACCATGCAAATTTCGCTAGCTGCTTTTGGGTGCTGGCCTTGGGACCCCTCCCCCCCGTCGCCATGGCTGCGCACCCCCTGATAGTCCACCGGGTGAGGGCACCAGGTGGCCCTGCAAGGGCAACCCTGTGGTGAGAGGGACCAATCCCGCACGTAGTATTTCGGGAGCAACCGCTTCTTTGCCTCTTCCCTCAAAGCACGTGTTACTCCGAGCGGACCACTGCCACCTGCACGCGGCGTCCTCGACCACTGTCCACGCCACCGAAGCTCAATATTCTCTTGTGTATGGGCTACGGCGTCCAACCCTTTTCCTCCTCAATATATGTTGAGTGTCAAACACTCTCCTGGCCCCCACACCTGCACTCGGATAAGTCGTCTACCTTCAGGCGGATTGGGGCTTCCCCCCAACTCAGTAGCAGCCCCGCAATACACACTTTTCCACTCCCGTGGTCACGCAGGAAGGGCTTGTGTCTTCTGCACCTCTCCGGTTCAAATACAGGGAATCTTTAGGGTCACTCTCCCTCAGTCCAGAACGCCCCTTGCAATTAGGACCTCAGCGTGCACAGTATCTGCTCCAAGTCTGCACCTCCAGAGTCTCTCACTCGCAGCCACTCCTGCCCTGCCCCCACGTCAGGTGCCTTCCACAGGGCCCAGCTTTCAGCTCGTCGTTGAAAGGCCCATCCAGTCCCGGCCTCAGCGTGAGATATGTGCTCAGGGGCCAGCGTCACACACAGTTTTCTTCTACCCTTGTGCCCCCCGGATCGCAGGTACAGCAGGGCAGTCGGGCAGCACTTCTCCAGGACGGAGGCTTCTGCCTACTTTCCCCCTCCGGGCACCAGCAAGCAGTAGGTCTTTCTGAGGACCGCCCCCCTAGTAAAGGCCAGAGGCCCGGGCGAGGCCTCTTCCACTCACAGGCCTCAAGCCGGGACCTCGATTTGCCACTGTCGCGTCTGCTGGGCCCCGTCAAATTACCCTCCCGCGGGCCTTCACAGCCTGTTGCAGCGTCCACGATCAGCCAGCTCGGTCAGTTGGGTCTTCCGACGCATCGGCTTCAACTCTGTACCCCCTCGTGGGGCCCCCGAGCCTCCTCACCTCCAATCTGCCGATTTCCGCACAGCGCGGCCCGTTGTTCAGGCCGCAGAGCCGGGGCCTCCGGCAGTAGGGCGCTCACCGGGGCTTCCCCTCTCTGTCCGCTCTGTCGGGCCGTTTTCCGTTTTTTCGCTGCCTCGGGCCCCCCCGCTTTCTCCGTCTGCGCTGGGAACACCTCGCCAGCGGCCTCCGGGCCCACAGGGTGTAGTCCTCGTCCCGTCCAGAGGACACCGTCTACCTCGCTCTGCACCCGGGAGCCTCCGTTGTCGCCCAGCACGGACCGCCGGAGATGGCTATATCGCCCAGTGCACTCTTCACCAGGAGCCCCAGAGTCGCCCAGGGGGTCCGGGGGTGGAACACTCACGCTTCAATTTATGGTTTTTGGTGGATGGCACCAGATAGGACAGGATAAACGCCGGGAAGGAAGGAGCTCATTCAGGCTGCGGCCATTCTCGACGGCTGCTAAGCCACGCCCCTGGTTGGGGGTATCTGACAGTGGATTCACGAGGTGGATTCAAGAATACGCATCTGTGGTATTTGGCGTGCTGATATTTAATAGCACCAGCTGCGGACTTCTGAACAGAGCTTTGGGCACCATCACTTATTCTTTTAAAAATGAAGCACTTCATATTTATTGTCTCTATGCCACCAAATGGCATTTCCTATTATGCTCCTTTTCATCAAATGGTTCTGTTTTTGTGAATCGTGTCATCAGAACATGGCGTGACCTCTCAAATCTTTACATAACAAACGACAATAGTTGCCAGTATAAGCCAAGAGCAGCTGTTGGACATCGCACGCTGCTTTTTTGTGTGACCTGTCAATATTTGCAAAAGACACACAGATGATGGACGGAATGCAGAGCAAATCAAACATTCACCCCTAGTCAATAGATCTGGTTAAATCCATCGTTCTTTCCTCACTCTGCCACCCCAGTTTAGACCCAACCATATGCAAATCAGTCTCGACCCTGTGCCTCATGGGAACAGTCCAGCCCGAACTGCCAAGCCACTATTTGCATCAACGGCAATCCCTTTGAATTAAGAAGAAATACAGTCTGTGTATTAAGTGACAGGAGCCATACATTGTTCTACGCATTTTTCATCTTTTGTCATTGCTGCCTGGTATTCAAACGTGTCTTGTTTAAGTGGTCGACTGAAACAATAACTGACATAAATGTAAATAGGAAATCATGCTCGTCAAACGTGACAACCCCAGCAGCTTAAGATGTTTATGTTGGTATCCCTTGAAAGCATTGCCTTTTGTATAGCATTGTTATTGCTGTGTTCATACATGCGCCAGCTTTTCTTAAACAGTTCATGCCTTGTGGTTCCGTGCCCATCATCGTTAGCTTGATTACTATGTTTATGCGCGATAATTAAAGGTGTTTTAGAATGAGTGTGCATTCTGAACAGAATCGTACTTTGAACAGACACCCTCACGAATCAAAAACCATAAACATGGAGTCATTCTGAATGATTAGATGGCAGAATTGCTTGCTGGAAAATATGTTATTCATATAAAGCAATTGCAAACCTTTCTTACATAATAATCCTTTTCACGCGATGAAACGAGGGTAAATCGATATCTCAGTGAATTATGACATAGCAAGACATGTTTTAAAATGACGATTTACTATAAATGTTATGAGAAAACTACATTCAGTGACATATCAAGAGCTCCATGGACTCTAATGCAAGCAAGGGAATTGGGCCCTCATCACCCGGTTCTGTAGTAGAAAAACAACCACTAATTGGGGTGAAGTGGGACATTCACACCACTGGATTCTGGTCGAAGTGCACCTGCTGCACTACGGACAGATACACCCCTGCACATCCCAGTCCCCAATGAGTATTGTTCTACATTAGTGTATGAAAGATGCTCCACGATGAAAAATGCCAGATGTTCAAAGTAAAGGTATCGATGTTCATTGAATGAATAAATATAAATTTAGGGCGAAGTCCAAGCTTATTCTGCCCCAATTGCAACATATAGGTCCTCATTACAAGTTGATCGAAATTTCTGCTCCGGTAGGTAACTTTGTTTGGGGTGTTATTGGGATTACAGCTAATGCAGTAAAACAGCTTGATCAATTTATCAACTGTAGTGCAAACTTCAAGGACCTTCTCAGAGCTTCTAGACCCTTGGATTTGTGTTTTAGACACTTTGAAACCCTCAAGAGGAACTTCAGGAAGAAGTTCCAGATGTTTGGAGGAACGTTTGGAAAAAGTTCCATAATTGGATCTGCCCAACGTCGAGAGTCAAGCTGACTACCTTCAGCCACCACTCGGCCTGGATTTCAGGATTGTCCCACTGAAAGCTCCAGAGCTCCAGGCTCCCAAGATTTGATCGGGGCCTTGTGGAATCGCAACCTGATAATGTCACATCGAAATTGGCCTGCTGGAGGGGACCACATGACATTGAGAGAAAATCTTCCAGAAAAGTTTCTCACTCCAAAGGTAAGATTTTGACCGGGGCTTCCCACTTAGTATATCCGATAAGGCTTCATCGTGGTCGGCCTCAAACTTTCAGATGTCCCAGGTTGGTGCCATATGTTTTTAACCACTATAAAGTGGTTAATGTTTAAAAATTCATATCTCCGGTTCCCTACATTGGATTTCTGTCATTTTTATGTCATTTTAAAGATAAATATATTTCCTATTTCTATAAATTGGTGCAGGGTTTTTATTGTGTGATGTTTCTTACTTATTTAATGTATTGGCGTATTTAAATGCTTTACATACCTTTCTCTGGAGTTAACCCTGCCTGCTCGCAGCCAGCTATCAAGGGTTGAGCCAGGTGTTAGTGTATTGAGATCTTGAGTGGACCTCTTGCTGCGTGGGTGGCCTTATTGATAGTGGCAGGTACATACTTACCCCTACTAATAACTCATCCTCCAACACATGTCCTTGATGTCTATTGAATATATGGTTCACAATAAGCTTCTAAACACTCCTGAGATCATAAAAGTTAGGCATCTGCCTCCTCCATGTCATACAATGCCTTTAATCCCCTCCTAAAAATCATTCTTAGTAGTTTAGTGACTGCAAATAACCCCAAAGATCCTAAAAGATGCTCTAGGAGACGTGCATTCCAATGAAATTTGTCATTTCAATCTTCTTGAAGAAATAATATCTCATTATTAAGAAAACATATTTGAAAGACCATTCAATGCAAATGTATCGCTTTTACTGACAGATTATAAAACCCCTAATACATTTTATTATAGTCTCAGGGTAGGGATGGAGACAGTAAAGTGACTGTCATTTTTAAGAAATCCTTGGTGGCTAAACATTTAGGGCCTAATTACGAGTCTGGCACCTTGAGGACCACCAGACGTGCAGGGGGCTGGTGGTGGTCCAGCCATGCCGCACCGGTGGTCCGACCACCCTATTACGACGTGGGGGGTCGGACCGCCATTGCACTGCCGCAACCACACACGGCGGTCTTGAGGGCAAAATATGCTTGGCAGTCCTGTCAAACATATTACGAGTTTCCTCTCCACCACAGTTTTCATGGCGGTTCCTCCTCCATAAAAACGTGGCAGAGAGGAAGCACAGGTTGCCTCAGGGCCATGGGGTGCAAGCAGAGGGGGGCACACTTTGTGCATGCACCCCTGTACCTGCATGGCATGGGCTGCACCGGTCCGTGCCGTGCAGGTACTGACTCTGGCAATCCCATTGTAGTGCCTATTTTATAGGCACTGCTTTGGGAACGCCAAAGAACCGCCCACCATTGACTGAAAAAGCCATAATCTGGCAGGCACACTGGTTTGGCGGTGTGGGAGAAAGACACCGGCGTGGTGGTCCCGCTTCTGCACTGCCAAACTTGTAATCAGGCCCTTAATGTAATCACTTTTTTAAATGTTCAAACTACATGTACACAAAAACTCATTCTCAAACTACAGCACAATATCTTCAAAATATAGAACATTTGAAATATAGAAGTTTGAAGAGTTGTTAATACCTTGGCTAAGAACGAGGATAGCATGGCACAATTTTTTCAAACATATGTGAGCATTAGGTTTTAAGTAATTAGTGACACAATGTACTCCATTGAAGGGTTACTCACAAAAAACATAAATATTGTGAATGCAAAAAAGTTATTGTTTAGCAAAAAAAAAAAATGATGACATGACAGGATGACAGTTGGGGATCTGATATCAGCCATCCACTTCTAAAATACATTGTTGTTTCATTAGTGAAAGGATTGAATATTTTCTTTGTGCTAATTTTATATGACAATTCTTATAGCACCACCACATTGTAGAAAAATCCTCCAGTCTTCACGACTGGTTCCACTGACTGCAGTCCACATGCTGTACTTGTATGACTCCCGATCTCAGTGCCCACAAAATTCTTTTTGGAAGGCACAAGCCTTCTTTTTATGATCGTTTACACCGTTCAGTCACAGGAGAGGAGTTCCATACACTGTGTAAATGTCCTCATCCAACAACTTCAAACTAGATTTCTTTCAGGCATGCGTCAGCTTCTCAAGAACCTCTGTACACTCCAACCACTTCGAGAAAGTTGCACAAGGGCAGGCAGGCTTCTCTGGCAGGACCTGGAAACTTTCATTTCAGTAGAACAGCAGGTGGCTAGCACTAGCAGTCCAAGTTCAAAAAGCTGGAGCAAAAGTAGAAGACTCGTTGGAAGAAACACCTTTCCTCTACGCATGCAGCCATTCTTTTTTGCAACATCAGACAGAAAAGTGTCAGTTTCCCTCCTTGATGTGGGTTAAGCAGGATGTTTTGAGGCGTAATCTAGTCAACTATTATTATGAGGTTGATCCAATCCTAATTTAATTCCCAGGATATCCACTCCCAGTTCATCAGTAGTATGACACAATTCCTTTCTTGAAGAACATGTACTGTTGCAAAACAATACCTGTAGTTCCAAGTGTGCAAGATTTCAAAGTCCAGCTTTATGGAGCCCTGCGCCCAACGGTGTCCCTGGCTGACTCATTTCAGTCCAATAAGATTCAATGAAAATAAGCTCTCCTAAGCAACAATCTGGTTCAGGTCTTATATCTCCAGTAAGGATGCAAGGACTTCTTTTTTTTAATAGGAAATAGGAGATGAACCTCTGCAGAGGCACATTCAAACCCAAATGCCCAACTTTGCAGAATCCAGGCTAGTGTGCCACAGTACTTTTGAGCAACAGCTTACAGGGCTAGCTTTATAAATAGCATGTAGAAATTATGTTACATCTTCCCTGGGAAGTCACCGGATACGGTGGTGTGTTAGATGGGCTTATAATTCTGTGAGAGAACAGCAACGCATCTTGGTCTTTCTGCTCAGTGAGCAAGACTGTGTGTCTCTGATCTTCATGCGCAGTACATGGGAATGCATCTTCCCCTTGGCTGCTTGGCCGCTTGGCCACTGTCAGCATTTACCGGATCCAAACACTTGGAGAGGTGTTCCATGGCACTGATGGATTTGGCCTGGGAGGATGGCAGTGAAGGAATGGGGTCTTGAAGGATGCCAAGCATGTTTTTTTTGTACATACAAAATGCCATATCCCTGAAGAAGTAGATGTGATTAGCCTTACATTAAGCGTTTCCAAGATGCTCTCTGCTTAAACCATTTTTTTAAAATGATTTCTCCAGTTTGAATTCCATTTATTGGATTTTTTGTCATTTTGGTGTCACTCTGTTCATTAAATGTACTTTAACTTTATAATGCATACATGGTTTCCAGATTCAAACTGAATATGAAAAATAGAGCAAAATGTAATAATCAAAATGACAAACATCCAGTAAGGGTAAAGATGCTATTGCTTACATTGCGATAGCGCTGTTTCCTCAGGATCTGTGATATGTAAAACTTCTTCCATGTACTAGGTTCACCTGGCACATCTTTGGTTTCAGGAGTGTCAGTGACAGTCACTACTAGAAGATGAAGACTCCATAACATATGGCCGCAGTATGCAGGGAAGCAATGTTTTACCTTTTCTGAAATGTGACATTCACGCAGAATAGATGTCAATGGTGTAATGAGTTTGAATGTATGTGTCCATGGTCTAATGCAAATATGAATACACATGAACGTTTAAATCACTTGGAAGGTGATATTTTGTACAAGAATTGCAAAAATCTCTTAGTAGTTGCTCAGACATGGTGGTGTGAACATGGCAATAGCTCGCGCCACTACAATTGCTGATCAGCCACATTTAGTCCTAGCTGAATAAACATTCTCAAATATCTGAGTGTACAATAGACACACGATTGGTAAGTACAGTCAGTTTGCTGAGTAGCATTAAGCAACAAAGAGAGGAGTATATGTTGAAGTGGTCCTTTACATCACAACAATAGGATGTACAGTGCATGTGTATATATGCAACACAGGACTGCATTCTTAAGAGATTCAAAATGTCATAGCTTGCGCAGAATTTGGTTTCATGTCATAGCATATGATGACAATATCATGCTGTGTTGCACAGATTGATTACTCATGTGCCTGTACCAGAAGCATGCTCTCTTGTAGCAACTATGGGGCCTATTACAAACTCGGTCGGAAAGCCTCCGACCTGAGGTCGGAGGCTTTCCGACTGAGCTCGATGGTTTCAATTCCAACCACCTAATTACAATCTAGGCTGTCAGAATTGAAACCAGCCGGTCATTCCGGCCGGATTCTGACAAGCTCAAAGAGCCCGTCGGCCAGTTGGAGACTGGCCCATAATCCCAATGGACGGCGTTTCCGCAGTTGGATTACGATGCTCGGTTTCCCACAGGCTTTCTATGCCGGGCTTTCCAACATTGAAAAACTGTTGGAAAGCAAGTTTGGGGGCCCCTAGCAGGGCCCCCTTCTCTTTGCGGCCTCCAGTTGGGCGCCGAGGGGGCACCTATGGTGCCCTCCTGTTCAACCCTGCACCGTCACGGTGCCTGCCACGCGGTGCAGGGATGAACACAATCTCCCATTTCCCTATGGAAGCTTGTGCTACGGCCGGTTTACTGCAGCAGCACATGCTCGCACAGGGAAATGAGAATGTACCGCACCATGTGTGGTCGCATAGTAATTCTGTGGTAGGGACCGCCGACTGGAGGTCGGTCGGTCCCGATTCCGCGATGATGTCGGTCGGAGGCAACTCCGACCGACATCATAATCGGCCCCTTTTTGTGATACAGATTTGTGTGGAGCTCAGGCTAGGCTGTTGCAAAACCGATACATGTTTTGTTGTCAGCCGACTTAGGACCTTGTCTTCTGGAATGCTATTCTGACTCTTTTCAGCAGATTTATGGAGTACTGGTGGAAGCAGTATTTGAGGCCATCCAACATTTTAACGTCTTGTTCCATCTTGTGCTGAAAAATGACACTAGGAACGTTATGTTTATCATGGCTGCCTACCTTTTTTGAGAGACAGTTGTGACAATTGACAACCTGTGAGTGAAACCGAGGGCTCATCGTTGCCAAAAATGATCACCTCACAGTAACACAATAGAGAACTACAATGTCCGAAATCACTGAACATGCCTATCTGGGAGGCCTCATGGTAGTTTAAAGCAGGACATGATTTTTTGGACGGAGTAAAAGTGCTGATGGCTATGTTGCATCATTGTAATTGACATTTTATTTATATAGCGCTTACTACCATTGGTTTGGCGTTGAAGCACTATTTGGCGAGTAGCACGATGCTACGGAACCTTGGGGCATATTAGCAAGAACGGCGTTAAAATTATCGCCGCTTTAGCGGCAGGAAACTACCGCTAAAGCGGCGATAATGAGCTTGATAATATGCCCTTGAGAATACCAATAGAAGCCCATGTTCTGCTGTGATCCTGGGCTTCTATTGGAGTTCTCAAGGGCATATTATCAAGCCCATTATCGCCGCTTTAGCGGCAGTTTCCTGCCGCTAAAGCGGCGATAATTTTAACGCCGTTCTTGCTAATATGCCCCCTTATGTGTATTTCTGTTCAGCTGAGTGCATACCATTGAAGTTAATTGAAAGTTCATCATGTTTGGCAATCATGGAGTTCTCTAGACTTGACTCTTCATGTGTATGCTGTTTGTCTCTTTTTTTTGCAAAGTAAGTACACTAATATTTATGAGACTTAATTTTACACACAAATGTATATGTTATGTACAATAAACTTAAGACTGTCAGGTCAGGGTCCTTTTAGATAGCTTAAGGTAAGCAGAGAAAAAGCTTCAGTGAATGAGACGTTTAATTGCCTTTGCAGAGTATAGAGCTCATCCTAGAGGTTATCATTATTACAGAGCTACACGAAATCAATACCTGACTGTGTGGATGGTTTCTGTAAGCAGTTTACGATATCATCAAAAGTCCCTCCTTACAATGGCTGTTTGCTGCCCTTGCTTTGGAGCAGACTTGTTGTGCACCATGTGATCTCAAAGTGCACAACAGGACAAGGTCCAGAAGTAGTTTGCACATGGTAAGTTCATTAGAGACAGTCTACCAGACTTCACATGGAGCAATGTATTGACAATTGCCCATTCCTTTATTGGCTGCTCTGTCGGTGATGATACAAGTAACTAACGATACCTACACTTCATAGTGCTTTCGTTCTTCATGCACGTTTCCGGCTTAGGGTTCGTACATTTGAGTGAAATGCTACTACTATTGGCATTCGGCTCAAATGGCTATTTTGATGTATACAATAAATTTGCAAACATGTTTATTAAGTTGGTTTCAAAGCATGTTTGTTCTGCTTCATTTATTTGCAGGCAACTTGATATCTGTTGGATCTTTAGCTTTTAGCTTCTAATGATTACTTTGAAATATTATTTTAATGAACCTATGAAACACATCATTCTATTCTTTATTTTGCTGTTGGATTGCTAATGATACCCATCTATTAAGTAAATGGTTTTGTGAGCAATACAAATGCAATAAATAAGGTTAGTCTGTTCTTTTTTACTACTTTTTCTGCTGATGGGCATACCACATGCAGAGAAAGTAATGTTTCATGACCAAAACAGTTCAGTCTCAGGCAGACCTCGCATTAGCACTAACTGATTCAAACTAAAAATATATTGTAATATTTTCGTTATCTGCATTTGCTAACATTTCGAGTCATTTAGATAACAGATATAAATCTTCCAGGCACGGCCGTCAAACATCTGACAGATTGCATGAAGGGGAGACAGTTTGCAATACTTTAACCTATTAAACATTTGAGAACTATATGATACATGGCGATGATACATTTCATTACGTCCTCTGACCTCGATTTTTTCTGTGAAAATATCAGTGTTGCCCAGGCTAGACGGCTTGCATCTTTTATTTATTAAACTCTCATATGACATGTTAAGATATGGAAATTCTGTGATTTAGATTTTTTTCCCCTTGTGAAACTGAGGTGATTATTCATATGGTGGCATCAGTTTAAACTGGAGGAAATATAACCCCATAATGCTGTGAAAATAAACATCAAAGTATGTGCCAAACTACACTGCATACATATGGTTTGGTATTGGTACGAATACTGAACAAACCTGATTAGGTAAAAGCTGAGTGCTGGCATAGCAGCGGTTGGGATCGATTGATAATGGTGCATAAACGGCCCGGTTATTTTATGAGGAAAGACAGTGGGCCATATTATCAAGACCTGCGATAACATTATCGCCGCTTTAGCGACAGGAAACTGCCGCTAAAGCGGCGATAAGGGGCTTGATAATATGCCCTATAGAATTTCAATAGAAGCCCAGATTTGATGTCCTTGACACCGGAACCTGGGCTTCTATTGGAATTCTATAGCCCCTTATCGCCGCTTTAGCGGCAGTTTCTTGCCGCTAAAGCGGCGATAATGTTATCGCCGGTCTTGATAATATGGCCCAGAGTTTTTACAATATGAAATATGCAAAGATGGCCCTAGAGTTTTGGTGTCATAGATGAAAATAGCTAAGTATACCTACCTCAAACCTCCTTCTTCCAAGCACGCATACCACCAATCACATATGCGCAGTAGAGGTCGACTCAAGTCGAGGCACACCAGGGTACGCTTGCTTGTCATCCCCGCAGGATTTACTAAGCTAATCGAGGAGCTGGCGGTGTTACTCTTTTAGGCCCTCATTTATAAGACGTCTGCACCACCACAGCATCACTTTTTATGACGCTCCGGTGGCGCAGGCTTCTCAATCATATCTTTGAGGCAACTCAAAGCCACCATGCACGGTTTTGCATGGCCTCATAGATATGGAGTAAGGCAAGGCTTTGCGCTGCTATGCCTTGCTCTACGTAAAGGAGGCGCTCCATGGTTGTTGCTATGGGTGTTCGCACTCAACACCCATGGATTTTGACACTGCCCCAGATTTACAAAATCACTTAAACCCGAGGCAGCACCAAAAATGTACGCCTCCCCAGGTGTAACAAGGAGAAATGTTTACATTTCTACTCGTCTTTTTCTCTTTTCATGTGTGCTGCATTCTACAGTGCACATAGAATGAGGAAAACGCCTCCTGTGATTGTTTTTGTGTAGAAAGGTGCCCCTTTCTGCACAAAAAACAATCATGCTAACAACACAGACACCCTTGCACCTGTGTTGGATGCAATATGTGCACCGGCGCTGGCAGAAAGGACAAGATACACAAATACAGTGCAAGCCCCTGAATGGCAGAACTTTCATCTTCTGTCATAGAGCTGTAACAAAATTTGAGGGGGCCCCCATACAAGGTACATGGAGGGGCCCCCTCCGGACTCAATCAGGAGCTCTCAGGCCAGGTACAGTGCTGAGAGGTCGCCCCTGCAACTCAGCCCCCCGTGCATCGTGGGGGCTGCAGCGGCCTGTGTTACGACACTGTTCTGCCAAACTAATGCTACTGTCATCTGCAACTCCCTGTTTGAGGTTTTTTGTATGCACCAGCCAAAGGCTCAGGACCTGGGAAGGCACCACTTGGGGATCAGGAAAACACACTAGCAAAGTTCAGCAGGACTCTGGCAGGTCCAGTTGCAGGTCCAGGTAGGTCCAGTGGCAGGTCCGCCGAGGGCCAAATCGAGATAGTAGGTCAGTTGGGTTGTTGCAGGGAGGCGTCTGGAGCTTTTTGTATCCCTGTAACTCAGAACAGAAGGTCAGGCAACTGACACTTGAAGTCACTCAGGTTAGCCTGGGATGAAGGGAGCAGGTCCAGTCTTCCTTCTCAGAGAGCAGGGCAGCCTTCAAACAACAGGGCAGTCCTCTGAAGATCAAGGCAGGCATCAAGCAGAATGACAGCCCTCTGGGGAACAAGGCAGGCTTCAAGCAACAGGGCAGTCCTTGGCATAGTTTAGATTAAAATGATGTCAGGAGCCGGCGAGCAGTTGATAGGCTGTGAAGCACATCCCCAATAGTGATTAGCTGCCTGGCTTCATGGAGAATATCTATTGATTGTACCACAGCGACACTAATAGTGGCATTTCACAACGTTTCTTTTCGATTAGTAGCAGCCACTTACCTCTCTAAAATTCTGAAGTAAGTCTAGATTAAGTCAGCAGCAAGTCCCATTTAAAAGATTTTTGTGAACCTGGTCTCTTTTTTCCAACATGTAGCACATGCTTTGGCTGTTACTGCTAAACTGGTTTGAGAAACTCTGGCTTAAATACCGTTTGAGTTGGTGTAACAATTTTAAAATCAAATTTAGATTTTCACGTTACTGGGAGTGATGGGTGCAAAAGTATTTTTTTCTGTTTGTGTTTGTTCTCATTTTGCACTGTGGTTTTGCAAAATGCTTCTAATGGGTGTTAAATTAAAATAAAAAGTACTAGTTAGCAAGAACAAGATGGGGCCTGTTTACAAGAATGCCATGCAGTGCAGCGCAGCAAGTCCCCTTGCTGTGCTGCGTGACAAGGAAAGGGCAGGAATGTGTTGTATTTAAGGCAATATGGTGCATTCCTGCCTTTTCCCCTGCACTGGCACCCTTTTGACAGCCTAATGCCAATTCATGCATCCTTGCACTATGGTGCAAGGGTGACTGCATTTCATGCAGCATTGTTTTTGTGCAGGAAGGGACACCTTCCTGCACAAAAACAATCCTGAGAGGCAAATTCTTTATTTTATGTGTGCTGCAAAATGCAGCACATATAGAAAGAGGAAGCAACAAGAAGAAATAAAGTTATTTCTCCTCGTTATGCTTCACCTGAGAAAAGCGTATCTTTTTGCTGCATTACCAGGCCTACCAGTTCTGGTTAATCTGGAAATGCATCAAAAACCATGGGAGTTGCATGGGAACAGCAACACAATGCCCATGAAATGCCTTCCAAGGGCAGATTAAAGCAACTCAGCAATTTGCGCTGTGTTGCCTTACTCGAGATTTATGGAGCCACTCAGGGCCTCACAAAGTGGCCTTGCGTGGCTTCAAAAATCACATGTAAGGTTTGCGTCACTCTTGCACCATATTGTGTGGTGCAAGAGCGAGGCAAACCGGCTCATAAATAGGCCCCTTCATACTCAAATCGCATTAGGTGTAAATTGTAAAAAGATTGCAAACATTATCTGTGTGCTCAGAAGAGATGTTTTTCATTTAGCATTAACAAACTCATTTGAACATAAAGAACATGCAGTCACCAGCGTCATTGAGTGATTCAGTGAAGCTGAATCATATTCTTTTTTTGTGTGGTATAATCAAGGAACCTCTAAGAAATGTAATCAAATTTTGGAGCCTTTTCCATCTATGAATTCTATAGAAGGTAATATCAGCATTCATATTATCGACTTTTCTGCATTTCTTGGCATTTAAATTAACACCTCAGGCGCTCACTCTAAAACAATAAAGAAAAACACCAGCCAGAGTAGTTGAAATACACTTGCTGTCGTTGCATGTCTTAGAATTAGAAGTACTTTTCAAAAAGTAAATACAATAATCGTTTTGTCCTCGAACCTCAACTCAGATCATCCAGGCTACGATACTAGCTGGCAAGCCATCATTACATATGCATCAGCATAGTGCATTAAGTGAAATGCTTACAAAAACCATTGTTGCATGAATGAGACAAATTATATTTAATCAAATCCATATAATACTACATTAAACATGCTACGTCATAAGTATGTTGGGTTTACATTACCGCTGGTAATGGCAATCCATTGAACATCTCTAAAGAATGCTGTTAGAACATTATTTAAATTTGGTGGGGCACATTGGCAACATCATCATTCCATAAAGGCTTCAATAACCCCTTAAACCGGCATTTTTGAATTTACTATGAGGTGGCACATGAGATGCCTCGGTTAATATTACAGCCTGTATTTTAAATTCACCATTCAATACACCATTTTTTTAACTACTTGCTTTGATTCTCTAATTTTGCATATTGGGGCATTTTTCCTAATGTTTCACGCAAAGCAGGACAGCAAGCGAAGTTGCTGCCCTGCTTTGCATGAAATGGAGAGATTAGAAATGCCCCACATTAACAAACATATATGGAACACTTCTGCTTTCTAATTGAGCAGACACACTGGGGTATATTCACAAGAACGTGTGATAAACATCGCCAAAATAGCTTACCGCAACTTCCCACATCGCAGCCCATCGCGTGAAAATAACGCTTGTCAACGTGGCATTCCCAACACGGCGATACCGTGCGATATATGCATGCGAACGCGGAAAATGTCCGCGAAACAACTAGCGCAACTGCGATAAAAATTCAAACCTTAACGCGAAAAAAGGTGCGATGGGCAGGAGAATCAGATCCTGGTCACGGAGGTGATAGGACACCATCAACAACTGTTCATCACCTCCACCGTGTTACTGGGCACAAGAAATGGAATATGGCAGTCCATCTTGGACAAGGTGAATGCTCACGGAGTGCAGAGGAGGTCAATGGATGAGGTCAAGAGGCGATGGATTGATATCAAGCGCAAAACCAAGAGCAAACTCGCCAACAACCTCAAAGCAGCAATGCAGACTGGAGGTGGGAGTCCTGCGCCGCAGGAGGATCTGGACGAGATGGAGGAGATGGTGTCGACAGTCATCAGTGTGGATATGGTGGCAGGAGTTGGGGGCCCGGACACTGCTCTACAGGACCGGACACAACAGCAACAGGGTAAGTAGCGACCAGGGACTGGGGGGATGGGGGGAGATGGGCACAATGCACACATGCACAAATAAGCAGACCACACTGCACACCCACAATGACTACGGATCATGTCCCTGATCCCCTTGCCATACTGCAGCACACATAGGAACACCAAGTACGTCACCCTTGACCATCTGCCCAGAGTGGGCCCACCCACACATCACACAGCTCACATACAACCCATGCACATGTGCTGAACCCAGCCAAGCTGCTGCTCCAGTGAGCCACACTGACAACGTAAGTGACACTGCATGACGAATACCATGCCTGCAGTTCGATTACCATGACATGGTGCACTCAACAACACTGAGGTGGCTGAGTGTGGACCACATCCGTATAGGAGCAGGTCACACTCTGACACATCCACCTGCACAATCAACCCCTGACGTCAACAACACAGCTGCGGACAAACCATGCCCAGAGTCCCCACTCCCACCAAGACACACATCCACCCAAGACTGGTAACGTCTCAACACTGCATGGACACAGAAGTCAAAGGCACACCACCTGCAAGGGACAAGAGGCAGCAGACTCAGAGCTGCAGGTGCGACCCTCACTAAACTGCAGCAAACACATATGACAGTCAGAGCACAGCAGCATAGACAACAGTGTGGGACAAACTGCAACACGTGAACAACAGGACAGAGGGCAAAACTGCTGCAGCTTGTGTGAAGATACTGGCCAATTACATTTGGCATAGCAGGGGTCAAGTAGACTTTTCAACGACACTATCTAACCCATGCTTCATGACAGTTACTTTATTGGACGACTGTTGTTCTTCGATTTTGACAATTACTACATTCCTAGTTACTTGCATTCTACCCAATTTGAGGACTGTGTTTTTACAGCAGGAAACTCCCAAATGCACAGAACCACACACAAACAAGAACACAATCAATACCGGCAACAATGACGTGCACCATCCCGACAGGCAGCGGGGGAGCCAGGAGAACCAATTCAAGAAGCACTCCTGCTCGGGGGCACCTCCCTCCTCACGCATGTCTCTTTGTAAGCGGTGTAGTGCTTGGATGGCAAGAGTCAATATCCCATTATCAAGGTCATTCCCTGGTATAAACAATGAGCAGGACACACCAATCTTGGCAGACACCCCTCGCGGTCATTAAGTCTAACACATTTCGATGCTGCATCATCATGAGGCAGATTTCTCTCAGTTCTTCCTTGATTGAATTTAGGCCAAGCTCAATGCTGTTCATCATTCTGAACATTTCCCTTCTGGTGATTTGGAGCCAACGGGCATTGGCTTTCATCTGCATGGTGAAGCAGGGTTTGGACCCTCCCACCGATACTTGTGGTCCGAGAACAGTCTAAAGTCTTCTGAAATTTCTTGTACTAAGCCCAGCCAAAATAATTTGCAGTTCTTTTTTCACAAGTCTGATGCAGCACAGTTTTCTTTTTCCTTAGCGGGTACTGGTACAAGTCTGATAGTTCTTTTCCGGGAATGACCAGGGTAGGAGTGTGCATGGTCACAAGGGAACAAAGTCTGCACCATCCGGGGACGAGCTGAGTGTGGGCAAACTCACTGCACTGCCACTACATATCTATCAGCCTGGAGGTGCTTCATTGCATATCCGGAATGTGCAGGATTGTGCAACAGTTTTCATTCGTGCTCAGTGGAAGTGTTCCTTTACCTCTGAAACATAAGGAATACAGTGTAAGTTTCCGTACAATTAGAGGTTGCCCCTTCCCTTCTAACCAAGTGTGTCCACCCTCCTGACATGGAGTGTCTATGCTTACGTTCAACCCTCCCCTATGAGACCCATTTCCCTTCGTATCATTGAGCTGGATGGCCCTGCACAGGAATTGCATGTCGTGGTCCACTTGTTGCTAAAGGAGACTGCCCCGGATAAGCTAAGGGCCACCCTTTGACCACAAATGGAGACAGGAGTGGATGTGTTTGTGCATTGAATTGGGGGTTTTGCGACCTCCAAGAATCTCTTCTTTGGGAAGTCTCGGGGAAGTATCGAGGTCAATGAGTATCCTCCCCTATGGTGCCCTTTCTGTGCATCCTCTCTTAGTGCAGATTGAATATTGCTAGGATCGATGAAAAGGTACAGAGCTTTGGGTCGGTCTCGTAACGGGTCAGATTCCCTGCTACTCTGTGGGGTTCTACCTTGTTGGGCTGGATTTTGGCCCTGGTTCTGCATAGGTATAAGTGGAGAAGGCATTTTACTTTTTCACAAGTAAAGTCTATCTGTACTTACTGCATGCAGTATCAGAGAACAGGCGTAATACGACCTAGCTGATGTCTTAAAGTCTGCGGCGTTCATGTGCTGATATCACGTGTTGTGCAATAGGGCGCTTTGTAGAGCATGACAAATGCTAGTGTTTGGGTTGGTGGAATTATCAGTGGCATGGGAGAGATCCCTGAGCAAGCCCTGTGATAGTTTTTGAACAGACTCCATTTGACTATGCAGCTCTTTGGCAGCAAATAGGTGCGGCAGTACCCAAACTAGACGGAGGGTATATAAAAGTTCAAAAATACATAAATTGTAATTGAGCATTGCAGGTCTTTCATATGGATCCATGGGAGATGTCTGTCATTCTCTGGTTATCTGGTGTTTTCGTTCAACAGTTTGATCAAAAGATTCATGGGGGGGTTAATCATGAAAGTTTTTAGCCATACATCATAAAGATGGATCCACGCTTGTATCCCCTCCACCTTGAGGACCATTGATGTTGTGAAAATGTGGCTTATTTCCACTTTCTTATGAAATTGCGAACGTAGACTTGTTCTCCAGGGTGGGGCATTTGGTATGGTGGCTTGGCGGTGGTGCACTTGGTGGTCCAATGGTTAACCTGTTTGGATAAGAACTTGGCGGTTTTGTTTAGTTCTGAGAGGTATACATGTAATTCATCTCCCAGTGCTTGGGAGCTAGCCTCAGAACTTAATTTGGCCTGGGTTTTGGGAGGAGCGTCGCCATCAATCTACCAGTCGCAATCTGGTGTGTTATGAAATGATGATCACTGCTTGGTGAGTTTCTCTGTGCAATTAAGGTAAGAGGCAGACAGTGGAGACACTTTTTATTAAGACTGGTTTCAAAATTTGCTTATTTTGTGTTTAACAGGCCATTGAGTCTCTTAATGATAACATTGCTTTGGGGATGGTATGCTGAGGCTAATTCATGTGTTTTTCCTAGCAAGGAACAGATGTGGTTGAACATGGCGTTGTCGAAATGTCTCCCATGGTCTGACCGGATAATTTCTTGTACCCGCCACCGGGGTATTTATTCCCTGACCAGGAACATTGCCACAGCCTTGGCATTGCAGAGTACACAAGGGCCGGCTTAGATCCACTTAGGATATGGGCAGACCACTACAATCAGGTATCGGAAGTCGATGTGTAATGCCCTGAAGGGTCCAGTTGGTCTTGGGATTGCTGATGATATGACCCTGAGGGTAGGTTTTGGACGAAAACAACTGGCAAACAGTGCATTCGTTTAAATACATTGCTATGGTTTCTGTAAGGTTGGGGGTGGTGTTCAGACAAAAAAAATTGAAAATAAAATATCGCCCAACAGAAATATAGAGTCTGCAATATTGTCACACAGAAATATCGTGTGTAAGAATATCGTTGTCAATAATATTGATTTTAAAGTAAGTAATATCCATTTTAACAATATCAAAATCATTAATATAGTTTACAAAAATATTGTTGTTGAGAGTATCGTTTTTTAATTATTTTTATGTATTTTAGTATGTATTTTAATTGTATATGATATAAAATGTATTTTTAATTGTTGTTAATGTTAATATAGATTTTTAATTCTTAGTAGTTTTGAAATTACATTTTATATTTTTGTTTTTGTTTTTAGTACCGTAGCGCATTGTGGGGTTTATAGGGGTATAGGGTGGAAAGTAAATTAAATACAATTAATAAATAATTAATTTCTGATTAATATTTTTTTATTTAATTGAGAATTATTTGTTAATTGTATTATTTTTTTTTAATTAACTTTGAGGTGCAGGTTGTGTCTTTTGTAGGGGTATAGGGTGGGAAGTAAATTAATTATAATTAATTAATAAATACTTTTTCATTAATATAAATTGTTTAAATGTAATCAATTATGTTGCTTGGATAATTAATTTAAATGATTATGTTTCAGGTGCGGGTTGAGTGTTTTGTAGGGGTATAGAGTGGGAAGTAAATTAATTATAATTAATTAATAATGAATTGTCCCGCGTTTGCTGTTTCCCTGCCGCCACTCTCGCTGTTGGTCCCAGGAGGAGGACCACAAGATCCACACTGCCCTGCACCCTCTGGCGCCCATCAATAGCATCAGCAACAGCACCTGGAGGCGCTTTGAAAACGCACGCAGGCTCCCGCAGCGCAGGACGCGCGCGGGCCAAGCCCGGGCCAAGGGCGGGCCGGGCAATATCTCTTGGTTCTGTGATCCTGGAGCCAACTCTGCCGGTAAGGATTTGTTTTTGAACGTATCAACTGTTTGGCTGGAGCGCTATAGTAGAGATGGGGAAAAGAAAACTAGCCTCAAGTAAAGCGAAGCCTGCGGGGAAAACAGCTCCTATTACTAACTATTTAAAAAGTGCCATGGGGATCATAAATGATGAGATTATCCAAGTTGAAGAACAATTGGCAGCTACTAAAACAGCCCTAAATGTTGCACAAAGGGAGGCCAAATCTACATTTGAGGATTGTGTTCGTGATGACAGCCCCGGCACAGAGATCCCGGGGGCGGGGCAAAAGATCATGATCATAAGGATAGTGGTAATCAAAATAATGATTCCGACACCCCTAAGGCAGATCCATTAAAACTTTCAGGCCCATGTGTTTCACATTCTCCATTGGAAATTTCGACAACATCCGATGCAATTGACCAGGCCTCACCACCGGCCAAAAGGAGCAAACAACACACCGCACCGGTCAAAATTTGCCCTAAGAAAACAAAAAACAAAAGAGGGAAAAGTATAAATCATGATGGAAGGGGCACAGGAACTGGAGATGAGGAGTTATTGCTAAATATGCCTGGTATTGAAATCCTTATTAAGAAGCTACATGGAAAAATTGACACCATTGAAAGGCGTATTATGACTGAAATAAAATCTGTACAAAAGGATATTTGCCAATTAACAGAACTGATCACAGACTTTAGACAACAAAACATCCCCAGTTCACGTACAGAAACGCTGCCAAATAGAGACTTAGTTAAGCGACCCTTATCAGATACAAGTAAAGTAATTGACAATGAAATAGGAAAGGTGGTTCCTGATAAACACTCCGTGAACTATGTGGTGGGGCCACCTGGCTTATCTGGATCATCTGGTTTGAGTACCACTGACCAAGGAAAAAATGGAAGCCTACAAAAACACTCCATCAACGAGACTGGTTCTGGAACCAACCCACAGTCTAAGAAGCATCAGGGTGTCTCTTTAAACTTGCCCCCTCAGGCCACCCCCTATGTCATTGTCTTAAAAAATGTCCCCAAATTGCCTGAAAACCGTATAGAAATATGGGGATCATTGAAAAATTGTGTGGTTCACTGGTTTGCTGTTAACACTCATTGCAACATTGGGCTCCTGACTCGCGAAATTATAATGCTAAGGAGAGTAAGCTGGGTGGGTAGCATGGATAAAAGCTGTGAGGGGGACTGTATTGTTGTAAATTTTCGTCATCTAGATCTGGTGGCCCGTTTATTAAATGAGGTCTCAATAAAACAAGGGTGGTCAAGGGAGCATGAAAATGTCACCATTACTGCCGTACCGCTAGGATACTTTTATAGACCTGAAATTGAGCAACATATCAAATCCAGAAGAGTGCGATATAGTACCTCAAATGAAATAATCCCACCCATGCCAAACAGGTTTGAATCTTTGAGAAGTTGCAACGAGGTGGATTGACTGAATATAAAAACAATAATGGATGACTTTCAGCCTATTAGAAGACCTCTGAGTAGTCCCATTGAAACAATCTGTATAGACGCAGCCAATTTGGACGAGGTAAATCTCCTCCCCCCCCAATGGTATTAAGACTGAGCTAGCAGAATGTAACTCACCCCCCTTTTCTATTAGCGTTGAATCCGTGCCAGCAATAGAAGGCATATCGTCTAACACCAATTATGATCCCATCCCTTCTAGTAACTTCTCTGGTATTGATCCAGCAAGTAGCCAACTGGTCGGATCACTGCAATTTTTTTTCATGGAATGTTGCAGGGGTTAAAAACAAATTGTCCGACCCATTATGGCTTGACTGCATACAGAACCGAAATGTGGTTTTAATGCAGGAAACCTGGCTTTTAGAACCTTTCCATGTAAATGGCTTTAAAACCATTTTCACTAAAGCAACTCCATCTAAGGCTGGGAGAGCGAGTGGAGGTCTGGCTGTATTACTCTCTGTAACTTCTCCGCTAACCCTAAAGAAAACTTTTACTAACTCACAGTACTTTCAGTTCCTGCTACTTAGTGCTAAGGGGAAGCAAAACATTGTAGTGATTAACTATTATAATAATATCTTTAACAATATAAGATCAGGAATAATCACAACATTGGAGGAGGAACTTGATACCTTTTTGAAGAGACTGGGGGATGAGTATATAGTGATATGGGGTGGTGATTTTAATATCGAATTGTGTAAGCTAACGACTACGGATCAATGTGGCCATATAGATGACTTAGGGGACCATATTACTCATTTTTTACACGATCCCTATGGTGAATCACTCAATTGCGTCATGTATAAATATGGTCTGGAAGTAATGAAGTTGGGTGCCACTAACGGGGTTGCCGATGTGTATACCTATAAGGGGGCTAGATCTTCCTCATGTATTGACCACTTCCTGTTGTCAAGGAATAGTAGGTCTTATGTGAATGATTGTATCATATCGCATAGCTTACTAAGTGATCACCACCCACTACTGTTAACGTTAAACTCCAGCCTATACTCTGTTGAAAAAACTTGTATCTCGGCAGCTGATATAAGAACCCAAGGAGAAAATGGGATTTCAATCAAATGGTCTGGTGTTAATCCCGTTAACTTTATGGAAAATTTAATTGCAAGCAATAACCAAGATATAGAAATCTGTCTAGATGGATCCTCCGATAACATTGAGGTTGTTACTGCTTTCAATAATATCTCTATAGGTATAGATAAGGATCTGAGACTCAAAATAAAGAGCCATAAACATAAAAGGGATTATTGCCCACGATGGTTTAACCGAGATTGTTCGAAACTGAATAGAGATCTGAAGGATGTGTTGAAAACTAAACCCAGAAATGAGGAAAAAGTTAGAAGCCTTAGAAAATGCTATAAACAAGCCTTAAATGCAAGGAAAATAGAAATTAGAGAGATTGCTTGGGACAACTTGGTCCAGGCGGCCGAGACTAAGAACTCAAGTCTTTTCTGGAAAACTATAGATCAACCCCTGTTCAAGGATGCTTCCTCGGCAGGGGTCGACACTGTAGAAGACTGGTTACTGCATTTCGAGGACATCTTTAATCCTACCAAATTTTGCAATAAAAAGGTTAGTGATGGCAACATCATCCAATTAAAAATCAGTAAAATTGATATTATTACTATAGATGAGATTAGAACTGCCTTACAAGATAGTGCAAGTGGGAAGGCTGCTGGCCCGGACGGGGTCCCGATAGACATTTTTAAACATAATATTGATTTTTGGTCCCCCATTTTAGTTAATTTTTTAAATGCTGTTACTGACGGGGTGTTGCCCGCAACCTGGGTCGAAAGTGTGATCGTCCCAATTTTTAAAAAAGGTAACAGAGCTAGTGCCAAATGCTACCGTCCGATTTCCCTCCTTGATTCCACATTTAAACTCATGGGTAAAATTTTGCTTGCCAGATTGGAATCTTGGGTCAAGGATGGAAATATTCTCACTGAAGTACAGTATGGCTTCAGAAGGGGAATCAGTACGGTTGAACGGTGTATTAATTTAGATCTGCTCATAGGGAAATATACCCATGCAAAGGAGGGGTCACTCCACCTTTGCTTCGTCGACCTCTCCAGCGCATTCGATCTGGTAAACCATACCATGTTATGGCAAACGCTGGAAGGGATGGGTGCCCCACATAACATCATTAGTCTTCTATCCCAAATTTATGTCCATTTAACATCGAAAATACGATACGGACAGAATGGGGAATGCACAACGCACTTTAGAGTTACCCGAGGGATCAGACAAGGCTGTGTCCTTGCTCCGCTTTTATTTTCATTATATATTAATGGAGTTGATTTTTTATTGCAGGGTTTAAAGGCGGATGCCCCTATTGTTGGTAAACGTGCAACACCAGTGTTATTATATGCTGACGATGCAGTCCTGATTTCCAGGACTGCTAACGGTCTCCAACTTTTGATCGACAATTTTACAAAATTTATGACTGATAAAGACCTAGCGATTAATTTGTCCAAGACCTTGGTTATGACATGCGGGAAGAGCAAAACTAAAAGTAGAACCCATTTTATCGATGGTGTACCAATTGAAAGGACCACAACTTTCTCTTATTTAGGACTACTTTTTAACTGTAAAGGTACTTGGAATGCACATATTAACTTAAGCAAACTGAAATTTTTAAGGACAAGTGAGGCTATTTTTAGATTTTCACAAAAGATAGGTAACAAGCCAGTGCGAGAGATTTTAAAATTATACGGGAGTAAATGTATATCAGGGGTATGTTATGGTGGAGCAATATGGAGGATGGCAGACACCTCCATATTACAAATATTGGAAAATAAATTCTTACGTAGAGTGTTATCAGTCCCTAATTCCATGGCTACTTATATTGTCCATAGAGAAACAGACGTTCCCTTTCTAAGTGACCTGATCAGCATATCTGCTATAAGCCTGTGGCATCGAATTTGGACAAAGGAAGAAACTCATTTTACAAAGGAAATAATACGTGACTGTTTAACCCTAGATTACTCAAAGAAAATACCATGGTTACAATACATCCATGATCTCCTTACTGAGTGTGATGTGAAACCTGATTTTAGAGATCCAATGAGTATTGAGAATTTTAGTAAGGGGAGTTGAAAATGAGACTCCTTAGATCTAGGGAAACAATAAGGGAAGCGGGGTTGCGTACTAAATCGAATGTCAGATTATATTGTGAAGGGCCTTTATCACTGGGCACCCAGCCTTATCTTATTTTTATTAGAAATACGCAACATAGGTTTTATTTGACTAGATTAAGGCTGAGAATGCTGCATTACCAGATAGCATTCCCAAAGATGGGTAAATGGAGCGTAAACCTTCCAATGTGCCCGTGTGATGGTAAATCTGCTCAAAGCACACTGCACTTTGTACTATTTTGTAATTTTTATAGGGACTTTAGGAAATCAATTTTACGCCCACTTTTTATTTCTAATACATTATACTCATATAAAACCGCTTTTTACTTTATTTGTAACTTAGAACATGTTTCGGTTTGTAACGCGGTTATTGCCTTCACTCGACTTGCTATCAAGCGAAGGAAGGAGGAGCTCTCGCACCTGGAATCACTTGTCTATGAAATTGAACAGTTAAAAAAATGTCTAGCTTTTTAAATATATTATGTATTTTATTTAGGCATTTGTAGCTTTTTATGTGATGTATGAAAAATTAATTGATTGATATGGTGCTTATATATTATTGTTGAAATATGTACTTTTAAAAAAAAAAATAATAATTTTACTACGGGGGAAAACAGGTCAAAGGAGAATGCAACTCGTTGAAATAACTTTTAACTGTTATATAATTTTTGACAATTCTGTTTTTATTGTGTAGAATGCTTTTATGGATATTCTTTTATATACCGAATAAAGCTTGTTTGACTTGAATTGTTAATTAAAATTTAAAATTTCACTGAGAATTAACTATGTAAATTGTGTAATACCAATTTTATTTGGGGTGTGTGTGTTGTGCTGTTTTTGTATGGGTAAAGGGTGTGTAGGAAATTAATTGTAATAATTAATTAAAATTTTTAATTTATAATAATTATTAAAATTTTGTAAAATATGTAATTTGGATTAGCTTTTATGTTATATATTAGGTGCAAGTTGTGGCATTTGTAGGATTAAAGGAAGTGAAATTAATTAAATATAATTCATTTTTTATAGTTAATTATTAATAATTGTTTAATTGACAATTAATTATGAAAATGATGGAAATAATATTTTCTTTTATATATATTAGGTGTCAGTTTGTTTGTTTTGTATGAATGAAGGGTGGGGAGGTAATTAAATATAATTATTTTAGTAATAGTTAATTATTATCATTAATAAGTTATTTATTATTGTATGTGTTAAATGGGTTTTGCTTTTTAAATGTAAATAATATTGTATTTATTGGTTAGTAATAATTTGAAAATATAGTTGTGTATCTTAATGCTAATAATATGTATTTATCTATTTATTATATCTATTAAAAGATGTAATACATATTTAATTTATTCAATTTAAAAAAAAAGTTTCTTTTATACTTACATATTTACGTTTTTGTTATTGTGTATGTTTTTGAAATTATCTAATTTTGTTCAATTTAATTAGCCTATTTCTAATGTTGCACTGACTGGAGTGGGAATAGTACATTTTACTCCTCTGCAATCCAACACTTTCCCTACTGTTGCACTGACTGTCAGAGCTGAGTACCTGAACCTTGCTTCCACAGGATCAGAAGAACTTTTCCCAACTCCCCAGCTCCACTGCATCCGATTATGAATCCACTCACAGTAAAGAGGGAGAAAGGGGAATGGGAGTAAAGAGAGACTGCCACTGCGGTGCCACTTCTACTGGAATACCTGACTGGGGTCTTCCCAACATCTGTATATACAAAGCACAAAATTACTACTTCACACTGACCCTTCCCAACCAGACTCTTCCCTTTAATCTAATTCACCACTAAGGTTCTAAACTGTTCTTTACCTGTTAAACCAGTGGAATTTGCTTCTCTCTTATTTATTAGTAATTGTATCTTCCTTGCATATGATGCGTACTTATATTGTCAATTATTTAATTACAGTCTCTGTTTTGTTCCTTACTAGATGCTGCTACTGCTCTCTCCGAGATATGGATTGAAGATAAAGGTGGTAAGTATAAATATATATATTTATATCTACTTTGCAGAATGCAGAGCAGGCTAGTACTGTTATTAGGAGTAGGTTGATTATTGAAGCGCAGTTAGCAAACGATGCCCAAGGTGAGTGCAACACAAGCTCTAGTTGAGTAGTATTGTATATGCTGCTTAACCTATAATCCTGAAATGTTCTCAAAACAAATTGTCATTTCAAAAGGTAATGAGGATTAATAATGGATAATATTTCGATGAACGCCTTAGCTTTAAAGACTGTGCTCTCGTAAGTTCAAGAAAAAACTCCAGCTCAAGGATTAGCTATGCTGAAGCATAAGTAAATGCTCCAGTCAGTGGAGAGTCTAATTCTCCAAGAAATACCTGTAGTTCCAGCGAGGGTTTAATCACTGAATAGTCCAAAAACTACCCTCCTTACTGCTACCAGGAAGGCTGAAGACATACTAGGAACAAGCTGCTCCTCACGGAAACTTTCCTTTCACCAAACACGAAGAGCCGAAGTCCGACGCTGCTTTTCCTCCTGAGATGACAGTTGAAGTGCGCAGCACCCTAGGAGCGCGAGCGCGAAACCGCATCACTTCAGTCTTCACTTAGATGAACTAGAACGCTAACTACTATGCCATTGGCGGCCGCCATGTTGGAATTCCGCCGTGAGCGGTAAAAAGGATATCTTTCTGATTATGCCTGAAAACTCTGTGCCACTAGTTGTCTCCAGGTAAATAGAGGTTTCCTCACGGCTTTTAGCAGTTTTAGCTTAGAACAGGGGTATGATGGGCCTACATTGGAATGGAACAGCCCAGTCCTGACAGTACCCCCCACCAAAAACCCTCCTCATCCTTCTTTTGGTTTTTTAGGATGGGTTTTATGAAATTCCAGTATCAACCTAGGGGCGTTAACATTAGAAATGGGTTCCCATGATCGCTCCTCTGGTCCAAAACCCTTCCAATCAATCAAATAAAATAACCTTCCTTTCTTGAACTTAGAATCAATTATTCTCTTAACTTCGTATTCTTCTTCAGACATCACCTGGACTGGGGCTGGAAGAACTTCTTTTCTTAATTCTGGTGGATTTCTTTTAATTAGAGATACATGAAACACTGGATGTATTTTAAGTTTACTGAGAAGATTAAACTTTACTCTGACTGGGTTTACCATCTTAACCACAGGACATGGACCCACAAATCGAGGTTGAAAGTTCCTGTTACCTTTTAATCTCATGTTTCGAGTGGAGATCCAAACCTTATCTCCAGGCTCAAAAACTGGATTTTCTCTCCTTTCTGTCTGCCTGCCTCTTATAAGAACCTTTAGCTTTCACTAAATTTTCAGTAGCTATTTGATAGGCCTTCTGCAATTCCTGGACTACTACCTCAACTGCTGGCACATCGCTATCGGGTTTTCCTACAAACATGTTAGGATGTCTGCCCGAGTTCAAAAAGAAAGGGGAATAACCAGTGGAGGAGTGTACAGAGTTGTTATAGGCAAATTCTGCTGCCCATATCAAGGATGGCCACTCCCCCTCTTGATTCATAAGATACAAGCGCAAGAACTGCTCCAGATCTTGATTTACCCTCTCAGTTTGACCATCGGTCTCGGGATGGAAACCTGTAGAAAACCGAGAATCCACTCCTAAACTCTTCAGAAAGGATCTCCAAAAATGTGAAACAAATTGTGGCTCTCGATCTGAAATCACCACCTTAGGGATCCCATGAGCCTTTACAATGTGTTGAATAAATAGAGTAGCCAACTGTGTGGAATTGGGGATGGACTTTAGCGGAATGAAATGGCTCATTTTGGAAAAATGATCGACAACTATCCAAATAGTGGAATACCCCTGACTGGAAGGTAACTCAACAATAAAATCCATGGAGAAGGTATGCCACGGATAAGGGGACATGGGAAGAGGCATGAGCAATCCCTGTGGAGCCTGCCAGTTGACCTTTCCCTTGACACACAATTCACAAGATGCCACATACTGCCTCACCTGAGCTTCCATGTTTGGCCACCAAAACTCACGTTTTACGAGATCCAATGTCTTTTTCACTCCTTTGTGTCCCGCTAAAGGATTGTCATGGCACAGTTGAATGACTTCAAGGCATAACTCTTCGTTAGGTACATAGAGTCTTCGCAGATAGTAAGGTTTTCCTTTCTTGACTTCTCTGCCGGTTTCACCCTCGACCCAATCTAACATTTCAGCTTCAGAAAGACATTTTTGGAGTTTCTCTTCCAACTCGGAGTACAAGATTGTTCCAACAATTTTTCTTCGGGGATTATATTTCCTTCTCTGGAGATTTCACTCCCTTCTGCTGTATTCAGATGAGACAAGGAGTCTGCCTTTCCATTAGCTGACCCTGGCTTATAGGTCAAGACAAAGTTATAATCTGCGAAGAAGAGCGACCATCTCAATTGTCTGGGAGTAAGGGTTCTGGCTGACTTCAGAAACTGCAAATTTCGATGGTCAGTAAAAACTGTGATTTCATGTTTTGCTCCCAGTAAATAATGCCTCCATTCCTGAAAAGCATCCTTCACTGCCAGCAACTCTTTGTCCGCAATTGAATAGTTGACCTCAGCAGCAGTTAATTCACGAGATCGATATGCTACCGGATGAAGTTGACCAGTCTCTTTATGTCTTTGTGATAAGATTCTTCCAATGGCCAAATTGGAAGCATCTGCTTCGACAAAAAATGGCTCTCCTAAAGCAGGATGCAACAGAACTGGTGCTGTAGTGAAAGTTTCTTTAAGCAGCTGAAAGGCCTCCTCTGTTTCCATGCTCCAAACAAATTTTTCTTTCTTCTTCAACAATCGAGTGATGGGACTAACCTTGTCTGAAAAATTATGAATAATGCGCCGATAAAAATTGGCAAAGCCCAGAAATCTTTGAATTTCTTCGACGTTCCACGGAGAGGGCCAATCTTTCACTGCTCTCACCTTGGACTCATCCATAGACACACCATCCAGAGACAAAATGAAGCTCAAAAATTCCACTCGACTAGCGTGGAAGACACACTTCTCCAACTTAACATAAAGTTGGTTTTCCAGCAATCTTTCCAGGATGGCATGATCATGCATGACATGTTCTTCAATATTAGCAGAAAAAATGAGGATGTCATCGATATACACAACAGCAAAACGATCCAAGAATTCTCGAAGTATGTCGTTCACAAAGTGCTGAAATGCAGCGGGAGCGTTGCACAGGCCAAAGGGCATGACCTGATATTCAAACAGGCCAAAGCGAGTTCGAAATGCAGTCTTCCACTCATCTCCCTCAGCCATCCTAACTAAATGGTAGGCCCCCCTCAAATCCAATTTAGTGTAAATACGAGCTTCCTTAACCTGATCCAAAAGTTCTGAGATCAAAGGCAGGGGGTAACGATTTTTCTTAGTGACTTGATTGAGGGCTCGATAGTCAATACAAGTTCTAGGTTTCCCATCTTTCTCTTGGAATAAAGAACAATGGGGATGAGACTGGGTACTGAGAAGGTCGGATGAATCCGTTAGCTAAATACTGGTCCAGATATTCTTTAAGATGACTATTCTCGGCTTCTGATAGAGCGTAAATTCAACTGCATGGCAAAGACGCTCCAGGTTCGAGTTCAATCTTACAATCGTATTCCCGATGTGGGGGTAACTTCTTTGCCTCTTGCTCGTCAAATACTGGTATCAAATCAAGATATTCTTCTGGAATTTTCTGAATTTCCACTGCACAAATCATGTGAGTCTGCTCGGCCAATAGTGACGAAGAAGATGGTTGAGGATCTAAAGGACTTGAATCAAAACAATGCCCCAAACAATATTCCGAATTCAACTCAATAGTTCTCCTGGCCCAATCAATTTTCGGATTGTGTTCGGTAAGCAATGGCACTCCCAGAATGACCTGAAATTGGGGGGCGTCAATGAGGTTAAACTTCAAAAAGGTTCGATGTAGACCTGGGCCAATCAAAGTAATTTCTTCAGTGTCATTAATAATGGGACCGGAGGAAAGGTTGGTGCCATCTACCGCACGAACAGGTTCCGGCCTTTCTTTCTTGATGAAACGAATTCCAAGCGCTTTAGCAAAATTAATGTCACACAAATTTCCAGTGGGCACAGAATCAATCATGACTCATACTTCATCGACTTCTTTATCTCTAAATTGGATCTTACTAGAAATTATCAAGTGAGGGGCTGAAGATTGCAAAGTATTTACAAGTAACTGAGGGGGATATTCACAAGAACGTGTGATAATCATCGCAAATGTAGCTTAACGCATCCTTGCATATCGCAGTCCATCGCGAGAAAATAACACCATCCTAACGTCCAATTCCCAACCCCTCTGCACCATGCGATTGCAGCATGACAACCCACCAAATGCCCGCGTAAAAACCAACGCAAAAAACAAAAAATGCGAAACACGACCGCCCAAAAAGTTGCGACGCCACAAAGCGCAATACCAACATTTGCGAAAACCAGTGACAGGCCTGCAATACCCACGCGTCATGCATGAAAATGCACTATAAAAGCAAACAAAAAACCAACCCCAAAACCAATCCAAACTGCTAGCACCATGGATGCACCCGGACCTAGTGCAGAGGACAAACCGAACTCCACAAACCCCACGGAGGACCAGCATGGAACCCCCTGTTCGGGGGAGGGCAAGGAGAAGAGGAAGACGGGTTTCAGTCCGCAGGAAGACCAGATCACCGTCACGGAGGTGATAGAACACCACCAACAACTGTTCGTCACCTCCACTTCGTCATTGGCAACACAAACGGAAATATGGCAGTCCATCGTCACCAAAGTGAATGCAGTCGGAGTGTCGAGGAGGTCAATGGAGGATGTCAAGAGGCGCTAGCATGAAGTGCACAGCCAAACCAAACAGAAACTCGCTGCCAACATGAAGGCAGCAAAGGCGACTGGAGGTGGGAGTCCTGTGCCACAGGAGGAGCTGGATGAGCTGGAGGAGATGGTGACCACAGTCATCAGTGTGGAGACGGTGCAAGGAGTTGGGGGCCTGGACACAGCCCGAAATGACCTGACCCAACAGCAATAGGGTGAGTAACGACCAGGGACTGTGGGGATGGGGGCAGATGGGCACAATGGCACACATGCACAATCATGTGCAGCACACTGCACACCCGCAATGAGTGTGGAACATGTCCCTGATACCCTTGGCACACTGCAGCACACATAGAAACACCAAGTAGGCCCCTGTCCACAATGTGCACAAATGGGCCCCCCTCCATATCGCCAATGCCACAACCTACCCATGCACATGTGCTGAATCCAGAAAAGAAGTGGCTCTGTGAGCCACACTGACAATGCAAGTGACACTGCATGACAGATAGCATGGCTGAAGTCACAATACATGACATGGTGCACGAGACAACACTGAGGTGGCTGAGTGTGGACCACATCCGTAAAGGAGCCGGTCACACACTGACACATCCACGTGCACCTACGACCCATGACGTCAAGAACACATCTGCAGACAAACAATGCACAAGAGTACCAAATATCTCCAGTAGCACAAATGACCCAAGTCGCAAACATCCCAGCCTCTGAAAAGCACACAAGTCAAATGCACACCGACTCAAAGGGATAAGGGTCCACCAATGCAGAGCTGCAGGGGCGAATCGCCAACAATGCAGCACACACACATAGCAATCACAGTACATCAACATTGACGACAATGTGGGACAGAGTGCAACCCCTACACCACAGGACAGAGGACACAACTGGTGCCTCTCGTGCATAGAAACTGGCCAATCACATCTGGCAATGCATGACACTGTGAGATGATAATGTACGAGTACAACCACACATCCGTCATGTAGTCGAAATGTCCACTGACTCCCATCAAATAGCCAGCTACACCAAAACAGTCACAATGTACACCATCATGCAGTCTGAATGTAAACATCCACAATGCGTCAACATACATGGAACACACTGTTAACCTGCATCTCCCCTTACATTGCAGAGGGACAACCAACACCTCCTGCAGAGCAGACCACACATCTCTTCAGTGATGATGAAGAGGACACCCTGCTCATTTGCCCAGACACACTCCAACGGCTCGTGGACAGCCTCCTCACCCCACCTCCAGGAGCCGGGCAGCCCAGCTGCATCGCGGTGAGCCCACACCCTGCACAGACCACACAACAAGAAGCACACACCACCACGGCTGCCTCCAGGACCCCCATGACCAACACATGGATTTCAAACGCTGTGTGGTAGGGTGCCAGGAGAAGATCAGCTGCGGCTGGGTTTCGACCTCATGGCAGCCAAACTCGATGCCATACGTGGGTGTCTAAGTCCCATCAGGGAGCACCTACAGTCCCTAACGGATACCCACTGTCTGCACCATGCCCACCAACAATGCTTGGCTGACATCGCTGGTTCCATTACTCGGAGACAAGAACTGTCTAGGCAGACAGGCTCCAGCGATGACAGCACAGAGTTGGCACAGATGCGGAGGACAATGGAGACCATGGATCCGATGCAGGCTGGAAGTATGGCTGCCACTGCTGAACACCAGCGAGATGTAGCTGCGATCTTCCATGCCTTGCAGATCCTCATCTTGCCACTGCTGCCACTGAGCCTGTACCAGATGACTGCTGCAGGAACCTCGACACACACATCTCCGACCCCTGATGTGTCAGTGGCACACAGTGATGCAGCCATTACACTGCCACACACACCGGACACACCTGACACAGAAGAAGTATCAGAGGAGTAAGATGTGGATGGTAACTACTGTGTGAGGAAGGAGGCAGTAGCATCCATCACCTCCATATGGCTTGCCCTGCCTGGCTCTGCCCCATGCATCATGCCCTGGGACAACCCTTTCCACTGACCCCCGGAACACTCTGCGACATTCACCCAGACCCCGACACGGACTGCCATATCTCCACTGCTTGACAATTACACAGCAATCCTGCTGCAGACTGCACTCCCCCTCTTTCAAATCAATTTTCAATGCCCAAAGGACTCTGGTTGGCCAACCACTGGGCTTCCATGTTATGTGGGCTTGGATGGCCATGTACAGCTGCCTCTCCGTCATTTGCCAGAATGTGAATAAAACATTCAAAATCATGCAGATGTGTCATGACTATGTTCACTCACGTATGGAAGTATGGCTGGATGTAGGGACAATGATTGCACAAGAAGGTACACAATTGTAAAATAAAATCAATGCGCATGTTCATCCCCGAGACACATGGCCAATTGGATGACTGTGAAGGTGGGTACTGGCTATGTCCCCATTGCACATTAGCAACAAACTCACAACCCCCCAACGTAGGCACAGGTCCATGACTTGAATAGGGCTGTGTGTAGGAATGAACAAATCGGTAGCAGGCCAGAAGTGGTGTCCTACATCACATGTGACGACAGAACTTCACGTCGCATACCTACTCACACACATCTGTGTGGACACATTCTGTAATGATTCATAACATTGCTCAACATGGTCAGAGGTTGGACACCATACTCACATTGCTGAAGACACGTAAGAGCATAGGTCTACCAGCAACTCTCCCAAAACAATGTCGGGCTCACAGAGGTGGAGCTGTCAGAAGGGACCCACCCCCATTGTTCATGCGTCAGTCAGTTCCTCCATGTGTAGGGACGATGCTCATTGTGGCACACGAGTGGTCAATCTAATCAACACTCATCACAGTTAGACACCAGTGGTGTTGCGTAGACTTTATTGGCATGTGCGTGTCAGTACGGACAAGGCAACGGCCACAACAGGCAGGAACATGCTTAAGACACTTACATGCAGCATGGGTACATGTCGAGGTGCAGGACATGGGGGTGGAAAAATGAACCCCAATCATCACGGATGGCAACGGTCTCAGCCCACCTTGCCTTGCTGGATGAGTCATGTGTTGTTTGGCGTATGCCCATTGCCCCGTGTGAGGGGGCATGACTTACAGCCCCTGGGGTCTGCATGATGCTCTGCCACCCGACTGCGCTGACTGTCTGCTCTGCAGACAGTGATCAGGTGAAAGGGTCCGACAAGTTCACATGTCATGCTACATTGCCATGTGTGTACTCTCCCCCCAGCAGTGTGTCCGACTTGGTAACTTTGCCAGATGACGCTTTGCTGCTCCGACCATGGAACTGCATCACCTTGCACAGGTGTGTGTACACACACGTAGTTCCACGCACATGCATACAGAGTCCAGACGAAGGAAGACATGTCCTCTGTTGTGGTGGGATGTGGGTACATTCCCCACGATGCTACAAGGTGTTGGGAGCAGTGCTGTGGGTGACAATCCGATGTGGCTGCAGGGACGTAGTTACTCGTCCATGAATGCCAGTGCAGCTTCATGGGCAATGTGTTCCAATAGTACGTCGTTGTCGGGTTCAAGGAACACCAGGGTGAGCCAATCCATTAACTGGTCCAGGCAGATGTGCTCAGTCCACGCCGTTTCCCCAATCCGCAACACAGCCCAGTAGGGAAGCGTCTGGATGTGGTCACTGCACATGAGGAGTTGTGCATTCTCCCATGCGCAACTGCAGCACATACGCCAAGGATCAGTGCATCCCATGCACGGCTATCCAGGTGACACTCCTGTTGGTGGGCCAACATCAGGCGCACTGTCAGGTCATAATCCAATTCAGCTACGGTTGCGTTGGATAGGCAGACCTCCATGGGACACTCGAATGTGCATGATCGACAGTGGAACCAGGGCTGGATGCAGGTGACGTAGGCAAGACGAAACTCAGAAGGAAACTGATTCGCAACACGGCCATTGGCAGGGATCCCAACAGATGCAGCATTCGGGCATGGTACAGTTCCACGTGACAGGGGTTGTGCATGTGCCTGGGAATGCAGGCCATTGCGTTTGTTGGTCTCGTGGCACTGGCACTCGTCTGACCGGCGGGTGTTCGGTGGACGATATGCCACAGCTCTGGGCAATGAGTCGTATATGTGTGCGATGTTTGTACGTATGGGTAGTTCTTGACAATGTGTCAAGGGCATCCCTTGCAGGTGACGGTCGTGCAGGGACTAGTGTGTGTGGGGTGTAGGCACGTTGGTGTTTCATTAGCGCTGTTCGTGGTGTGGGAGTCATCGGAGGCTGGTATGGTATCTCACGCAGGGTGTGCCAGCCGCATTCAGGACCAAGGTCGGGGGTTTGGTTGGTCTTGGGCCTTGTGTGTTGAGACAAAGGTGCTTTCATTCCTGATTTTCGTCTGACTACTGCTTGCATGTCTTAATTGTGATGTGGAGTTCACGCTGACTTTGATGCCAGGCCTGTGATTTGTGGTGCGCAGAGTTCGAGACACACGCAGCTGTTGGCATGTTTGCATGAGCCAAGGGCCCGATTGGCCTTGCGCTCCTTGTTCAGTCTCTCTCTTTCTGTCTGTTTCTTTCTCTCTCTCTCTCTTTCTCTCTCTCCCTGTCCTTTGATGGGTGCCTGACACACCCTCTCATCTTGGGTATTGTCTTGCAGGCTGTGAGTCACAGTTTGTCCAGGGATGCTCCGCCATGACTCCTCAGGATAGTTGTTTGGTGACGTATTTGACATTTTGTTTGGTCTTTCAATGGTGTATGTATGAATCAGGATCTCAGTGCTCACATGTATGTTGATTGGTGCAATTGTGGGACATCAGGCGGGTGCTTGTGGTCATGTTTCCGTGCAGTTGATGTGCTGTGTCTTGGTCCGGGGGAGGTGCCCATGGTGGGGCTGGGGGGGGGGGGATGTGGTGTGGTCCTGGGGGTGGTGGAGGTGGATGTTGTGGCCCTCTTGGGTGTCCGGCACGCATGTTCAGTGGCTCCATGGCATCTGTTGCCCTTCAGGTGTGGCTCTGGGCTGGGCTCCATTTTGTGGTGCAGGCTGTGCTCCGACTTTGCACCAGGTCAAGGCAGGTGTTAGTTTCCTGCTGCTAACGCGCCTTATCGCCTGTTTTGTGGTTTTATCGCTGATCGGGCTAGTCGTTGAGAATGTTGAGGTGTGGTGTTGTCTCGGGTTTTTGCTCGGGAACGCCTACTCTGCATCTCATTAGCGATAGTTGCAGGGGTCATCTGTGGCGATGTTTTTTGAGGATGCTTTCGCAGGTAAACTGGTGTTATAGGCTGTTAGCACCAGCTTGTGAATGTTGCGATACATTTATCTCGACTTTGGCTGTGATAAAGTGCTGTTAACTCGGCTATAGCTCCTTGAGAATATGCCCCTGAGTGTTTGGAGTTGTCTCCTCAGAAGCACCCACCAGAGCAACTCCTCCTACTGATGGGGCCTGTCTTTTACCCAAGTGTTGATCTTCGGTTTCTTGGGACACTCCTTAACAAAGTGTCCTGTGTTTCCACAATACATACACAGCTTGCCACTCCTTCTCTTCTCTCTCTCTTTTTTGATCAACGGACCTCACACTGTACCAATCTGCATTGGCTCTTCAGTAGATCCTGTATCACTAGTCTTGACTGCCTCAGATTTCACCCTATCAAATCGAGGTGGGAAATGTCTCAAATCCTTTTGCCGCTCATTCTTTCTCGCAGATTGGCGTTGATCTATCTGTAAGACCAAGTCGATTAATTTAGATACATCTGTGGGTCTCTTGGGAATTTGTGCCAGACCATCCTTTAATTCATCCTTCAACCCTCTATAAAAGATTGCCGCTCTTTTGGCTTCTGGCCAATTAGTTTCCACAATCAATTTGTTAAATTGCACCAAATATGCCACCAACTCTCTGTTACCTTGTTTCAAGTCTAAAAGTTCGTTATCCGTAGTCTGCAAAATGGTTCTTCGGTCAAAAATGCGAAGGAACTCCGACTTGAATTCTTCAAAGTTGTATAAAACGTGATCATTGGAATGTACCAGTGGCATCGACCAAGCTGCTGCATCTCCGCTCAGGTAAGACAGCATGAAGGCCACCTTGGATTGGTCTTCCTTAAAGATAATAGGTCTGCATAAAAAGTGTAACGAACATTGCGTGAGAAAAATTTGAGCCTTATGGGGGTCACTATTAAATCTCTCAGGAGGAGCCAGTGGGATCGTAGGAGAGATAGCATGTATTACTTGCGTACATAACTCAGTAGCGGATGGGGAAGGGGAGAAATGTTCGGAACTGTGCTCCTTTGGCAATGGACTTGAACTTGCCACAAACTCATCAAACCTCTGACGAAGGAAACTAGCCTCCTGACTTGACTTTCTGACCTCCTCCATACTATCACTTAATTGCTTCTGCAACCCCTCTAATACTAACGCTAAAGCCTTAACATCTAGACCTTCAGCCATTCTGACCGGGTGGAAGATCAGTCTTTTCGGCACTTCAATCTGTCAGAGCCGAGTACCTGAACCTTGCTTCCACAGGATCAGAAGAACTTTTCCCAACTCCCCAGCTCCACTGCAGCCGATTATGAATCAACTCTCAGTAAAGAGGGGGAAAGGGGAATGAGAGTAAAGAGAGACTGCTACTGTGGTGCCACTTCTACTGGAATACCTGACTGGGGTCTTCCCAACACCTGTAAATAGAAAGCACAGAATTACTACTTCACACTGCCCCTTCCCAACCAGACTCTTCCCTTTAATCTAATTCACCACTAAAGTTCTAAACTGTTCTTTATTTATTTTATTTATAAGGTTTTATATAGCGCAAACGTGACCCACGAGGGTATCAGAGCGCTTTACTATATACAGTTATTAAACGTTATCAGGTTGAGGTAGTATACAAACAATTGGTATTCGTCATTCTGTAAAAAGAGAGGTGTATAGTAGTATATGGATAACATAGGTGACTAGTAGTCTATAGTCAACAAAGACTGATCCCAGAGGGAGAAAGAACGCTTCACAATACACAGTTATAAAACATTAGGTGGTTGAGGTAATAAACATACATTCGGTATTCGCCTTCAATACAGAAGAGGTAGGCAGTAATATGTGGATCGCATAGGTGACTGGAGGTCAGCATAGAATGAAAGTCTTAGGATGCGAATCTGTTCATTAGCAATGTTTTTACTTCTTTTTTGAAGGAGGTAAAGGAGGAGATTCCACGTACCACTGGAGGAAGGGAGTTCCATATCTTCGGTGCAATCCCTGAGAATGCTCTGCAACCATTTCTTTTTAAGGAAGGGTTGTGGTTTCAGTAGTAGTGAACTCGCACTTCGCAATTGTCTGCATCCTCCAGATCGCTCTAG
This sequence comes from Calotriton arnoldi, assembly GCA_963921515.1. Classification (NCBI taxonomy): domain Eukaryota; kingdom Metazoa; phylum Chordata; class Amphibia; order Caudata; family Salamandridae; genus Calotriton; species Calotriton arnoldi. The sequence goes on along the minus strand of CAWUFW010011244.1, from coordinate 105,037 downwards.
CTTCAGCGCTAAGTAACTGTGGGTATTGTTATACAGTGCTTTATGGGTCATGCAAGCGATTTTTAGGTGTATTCTTGCCTCGTAGGGCAGCCAGTTCAGAACTTTCAAGGTCGGAGAAATGTGGCTATTTCTTTTTGTTTCTGATACCAGTCTGGCCGCAGAATTAAGCGATGCCCTCAGCGGGGCCAGCTTGTGTTTGGGGAAACCACATAGAGTGGTACTTCCATAGTCTAATCTTGGTAGCACTAGGGCTTGTACCACCATTTTTAAGTCGGATTGTGGGAGGAAGGGTTTGAGTTTCCTTAGTATACTCATCTGGTGATTAGCTCCATTGGTGGCATTAGTGATTTGCGCCTCATGTTCAGGTGTTTGTCTATGGTGACTCCCAAGGATTTCACGGAGTCAATGATGTGAGGAGCACAGTCAAAGGAGGTTAGATGTTTCAACCATAAGTCTATCTTGGGTGTGTGATTGGGTGGAGAGATGAGAAGGAATTCCGTTTTCTTGATGTTAAGCATGAGGTGGTTGCCAGTGAGCCAACTTTGAGTTTTCTGTAGAATAGCGTTGAGGGAGATGAAGTCTTCTGGTGTGGAGATTTTCATAATACAGTTGGGTGTCGTCCGCGTACAGGTGATATAGAATGTTCGCTGAGTTCAATGCGTTTGCCAGGGGCTCCATTAGTAGGTTGAAAAGAATGGGTGAGAGTGCTGAGCCCTGTGGGACCCCTATGGTGACCAGGGAGGGTTGAGAGAGTGAATGCTTCATCTTGATTCTTTGTGTTCTATTAATTAGGAAGGAGGTGAACCATTGTAGCACTGGGCCCGTAAGGCCCATTCTTCGTTCCAGTAGGGACAATAGGTTGTCATGCTTAACCGTATCGAAAGCGGAGGATAAGTCAAGAAGTATCAGTAGGCATGATTCATTGTGGTCTAGCATTTTTAGTATGTCATCCATTATGTGGGTGAGTGCAGACTCCGTGCTGTGACCATGACGGAAGCCGGATTGGTGATTGTCTAGGTTGTAGTTCTCGATGTGATTACATAATTGTATTTGTACACATTTTTCCAGCAATTTTGCCAAAGTGGGGATGTTGGATATAGGGCGGTAGTTGTTGGGATCTGATGGTAGAGAATCGGATTTCTTTAGTATAGGTGTGACCTGCCCTACTTTAAGACAGTCCGGAATGGAGCCTTGTCTCAGAGAAGCATTTACAATTTTTGCCCATAGGGGTAGGATAGATGTTTCTAACATTTTGAATAAGGAAGGAGGTAGGGGTCAGAGAAGTGATTGGAGGGGTTGATTTATCGAATAATGTTATAGATTTCTTGATCAGGGATGGGCGAGAAGGTGTACCAAATTCCACTGGTCTTTACCTGTTAAACCAGTGGAATTTGCTTCTCTCTTATTTATTAGTAATTGTATCTTCCTTGCATATGATGCGTAGTTATATTGTCAATTATATAATTACAGTCTTTGTTTTGTTCCTTACTAGATGCTGCTACTGCTCTCTCCGAGATATGGATTGAAGATAAAGGTGGTAAGTATAAATATATATATTTATATCTACTTTGCAGAATGCAGAGCAGGCTAGTACTGTTAGTAGGAGTAGGTTGATTATTGAAGCGCAGTTAGCAAACGATGCCCAAGGTGAGTGCAACACAAGCTCTAATTGATTAGCATCGTATATGCTGCTTAACCTATAATCCTGAAATGTTCTCAAAACGAATTGTCATTTCAAAAGGTAATGAGGATTAATAATGGATAATATTTCAATGAACGCCTTAGCTTTAAAGACTGTGCACTCGTAAGTTCAAGAAAAAACTGCAGCTCAAGGATTAGCTATGCTGAAGCATAAGTAAATTCTCCAGTCAGTGGAGAGTCTAATTGTCCAAGAAATACCTGTAGTTCCAGCGAGGGTTTAATCACTGAATAGCCCAAAAACTACCCTCCTTACTGCTACCAGGAAGGCTGAAGACAAACTAGGAACAAGCTGCCCCTCACGGAAACTTTCCTGTCACCAAACACGAAGAGCCGAAGTCCGATGCTGCTTCTCCTCCTCAGATGACGGTTGAAGTGCGCAGCACCCTAGGGGCGTGAGCGCGAAACCGCATCACTTCAGTCTTCACTTAAATGAACTAGAACGCCAACTACTATGCCATTGACGGCCGCCATGTTGGAATTCCTCAGTGAGCGGTAAAAAGGATATCTTTCCGATTATGCCTGAAAACTCTGTGCCACTAGTTGTCTCCATGTAAATAGAGGTTTCCTCATGGCTTTTAGCAGTTTTAGCTTAGAACAGGGGTATGATGGGCCTACATTGGAATGGAACAGCCCAGTCCTGACACTGACTGGAGTAGGAATAGTAAATGTTAACCCCTCCGCTATCCGACACTTTCCCTACTGTTGCACTGAATGGAGTGGGAATAGTAAATTTTACCCCTCTGCTATCCAACACTTTCCCTACTGTTGCACTGACTGGAGAGGAAATAGTAAATTTGACCTCTCTGCTATCCAACACTTTTCCTACTGCTGCACGGACTGGAGTGGAAATTGTAAATTTGAACACCTCCGAAATCCAACACTTTTCCTATAGTTTCAATGCATGGAGTGGGGATAGTACATTTTGCCCCTTCGCACACCAACATTTGTCCTACTGTTGCACTGACTGGAGTGGGAATAGTAAATTTTACCCCTCCTCAGTACACCACTTTACCTACTTTTGTATAAATTGTAGTGGGAATAGTATATGTATTAATTGTAAGATGTTATAGTCTAGTTTGTATTGTTTACATTTGTATTATTATGCTTTTATTTATTTAAAATTATAATATTTATAATTATTAATGTTTTTAATATGTAATGTCTTTTTAGTAAAATGTATTTTTTATTTTGTTTAAATTTGTATTTGTACTTAAAATTGATATATGTATATATATTTCTTTTTTATATTAATACATTTAAAAAAGAATACATTACAAAATAAATTAAAATTATTAGTTTAATAGAATTTTTAATTAGAGTTATGTAAATATATATATATTCACTGAAAAAACCATAGGTTTCAGGCACGTTATAGTTAGAAATTAGCATTTAAAAAACCTTAAAATTCACTGAAAAAAACATAGGTTTTAGGGACAGTTATAGTTAGTTGGACATTTCACTCGTAAAAACCATAGAAATTCCCCCGTTATAGGTAGTTGAGCTAACTATAACTCGTGCCCCCGCAATGCACTGCTGATGACGTCAAATATTACATCACTCATGACATGGTCAGTGACATCACTGATGACATCTCAAATGACATCACTGATGACATCATCCATGTGATAATTTGATGCATCTTCTCACACCCTAATATAACTTTTGATACACCCACTCTAAATTACAGACTGCCATTGTCAAAACCATAGACACTCCAACACCAATAACTACATACACACTCACTGATTCTTAGGTCTACACACACATCCACCCACTCACCCGTACAGTCACTCATACTTACGGTCACTCAGTACAGGACTATCATATGCACTCATACACCTATATAGACACTCACACACCGTCACTCATCCATAGAGGTACTCTCACACCTAGTCAATCATGCAAATAATTAATCACACTGCCATTTACTCACCTATACAGTTATACACACACCGGCTCACTTACTCATACAAGTACTAGCACATTCTTATGCTCTTATACAATCACTGATACAAGTACACACTCATCCATACAGCCACTCTCACAATCACACACTCTCACTTATACCCATTTATATACTCCAACACACATATATACTACCTTTCACATATGTAGTTACTCACACATGTACCACTGAGATATACATTCACTCACTAACACACCCATACACACACTCACCCACCCATACAGTCCATCACAGATGCACTCTTGAAACCATGCATCCAGTGAATCACCCACTCACACATCTATGCACAGAGTCACACACACCCCACCCACACAAACACTCAGGCACCCATACAGATACTCAGACAACCAATCAATAACCCATGTAGACACTCATGTAGCTATTCGCAAACCCATGCAGCCGCTTACACACCAACAGACAGACAGATACAGACATTCACACAGTTTAGTCACTAACCCATGCATTCAGTAAGATACGTTTAATCACTCACTTATAGAGTCAGTCACGCACCCACTAAATCATCCATTCAGACACTTATACACCCACTCATTCTTCAATACGCCTTTCCCTATATATATTAAGCATATTTAAACTTTACAGAAACACACAGTCACTGGATGATGTCATCAGTGATGTCATCAGTGATGTAATTTGAGATGTCATCAGTGATGTAATCAGTGATGTCACTGACCATGTCATGAGTGATGTAATATGTGACGTCATCAGCAGTGCATTGCGGGGCGCGAGTTATAGTTAGCTGAACTAACTATAACGGGGGAATTTCTATGGTTTTTACGAGTGAAATGTCCAACTAACTATAACTGTCCTTAAAACCTATGGTTTTTTCAGTGAATTTCTAAGGTTTTTTAAATGCTAATTTCGAACTATAACGTGTCTGAAACCTATGGTTTTTTCAGTGAATATATATTTAGTATACTATGTATACATGTGAAAATGTGTCGGTCCACCTGTTTACCTCGGTGGCATGGAAAAAATGGGTGGAACTGACGTCAGCACACCGACGAGGTCCTCTTATGGCTCCTATGATGTCATACGGTGTCGCGAGCGGAGCCGTGCTATTATGACATCATCGTCTGTGGAATGCTGGCGCAGGGGATATTCACCTAAGTGTTCAGGCTAGTCCTTTGGGAGCAACTGTTTATGTTGCCACTACAGAAACCGAAACCAGTGATCCGAGGGCAGAGGCCCTGCAGATGGCACACGAGGTGGGGACCCCAGTTGTGTGCACCGGCGGGGCAGCAAAGTGACAAGCACCACTACCCACAGAAAAGGTAACAAGGGCACTGAATAACACAGCATCTTCTCTTTGTATCTGGCAGGAACAACAAGGTTAAAATGCCCTAGTTCCAAAATGTAGAATTAGTGCTACAACGGTCTTCAAGAGTGTAGGAGAGTAGGATCTGCTTCACATGGGTACCCCCACTTTTTGCTGATGCTTCACTGTTTTTCGACATTAGTCTGGCTGGGGCCCTGCTAATCAGAACCCCAGCCTAGCTGCTTCCTCTCTAAAATGGTTTCCATGTGCCTTAGGCACATCACTGATTGGGATCTGGAGTGCCCTTATAAGTCCCTAGTATATGGTATACTATGTACCAAGGGCATAGGTACCTCAGAGGCCTGCCAGGGGCTGCAGCATGTATTATGCCACCCCTGGAAGGCCATCCAAACTGACACCACAGGTCTCCTACTGCAGCCTGGGTAAGGTGGTGCATGCACCCCTTACTGTGATATAGGTTACCTATATCACTAAATACATACACACATATAAACCTATAAGTCACTCCTAAGGCAGGCCTTATCAATCCTAAAGGCAGAGTGCATGGTTCCTATGTGAGAGGGTGCCCCTGCATGAGCAGGGCCCCTCTGCAGCGTTCGGAGACCATCTCTGATGCTGTTTGTAGTGCAGCCTGACCATATACTCTTAAGCGCATTATATCCTCGCGGTAAAATGCTAACTTTGGAATGGCTGCACCTAAACATGTCGTGTTTGGTGTCAAACATCTTGGAATACTACCCCCCGCCAATCCTGGCGGCGGGGGTAGCATTCCACCCTTCTAGAGGGAAAGACATGTTAACTCTGACTAGTCCGGTAACTTCTTTCCAGAGCCCTGGCATCACAAAATGGATGCTGCTGCCACAGACACGAGTCTGGCCTCCTGCTGCTGGACGAAACTCCGGCAGGGGAGGCCTGGACAATAGGTTTCCTGTCTCAGGGAGGTGTGACCACCTCCCCAGACAGGATAATGTGTATTGGGGCTGGGCGGGAGCACTTTCGGGTGCTTTGAAGTCCTGCACTGGGGGCACATTTGGTGTCCCTGTGCATACCCCAGTTCAAACCGGATCAGGGGCTTGCAGCCCCTGCTTTGGCGCGAACTGGACAAAGGGAAAGGGGTGTAGCCACCCCTCTGCCCTGACCCACCCATAGGTGGGGCCACAGAGTAGTCCAACCCGTATCTTTAGTATAAAGGTAGGAACCCAGTCCTTAGGACTTTAGATTATCCCTGGACGAAACTCTGTAACTGAATCCTGGACCTTCGACGCTCTACTCACGATTAGAGGACAGAAGAATCTCCCTTGGGGTCAAGGAGTGACTCCCCTGCTTGGCAGGCACCAAAGAAGCATCTGTCCGGTTCGCATTTCTGAAGCTCCCGTCGGATGCCGAAGTCATCGCATCACCAGAGGTAGATTCTCAGACTTCCCCGAGGCTACCCTGAGTCTCCAGCAAAGCTGAGGCTCGTGGCTATCGTGGGTGACTTGAGACTGTGACCCCTGGACACCGAGCACATTTGCAAGTGCATCCTCTTCTGGGTCTCCCAAGAAGTCGTGCTTTGGACTCCGAGTAGCTCTAGCCTCCAGGACCACCTTCACCGAAGATCACTGGCCCCCACTCCACGAGTGTCCTGTAAGCCAGATCCACGTGCGGCGTCACGAGGCTCCTTCGCGGTCGCTAGCCCGTTGGCTAGTAGCCCTTAACGAAGGCCAATCCTTTTCTAACTTGGTATCCTGGTTACTCCAGGCCTGCCCTCACTTACCCTCGCTGGGTGAGTTCCACAGACCTTGCTGGTCTGCACCATCGACGATCTACATCTTCACCAAGACTTGCCGTTGCCAAGGCTTGTTGGGTCCAATCCGGTCGCCGATACCTCAGCACTCAACAGACATCGTGTCCCAGCCCGAATCCTGCTCCTGGTCGCCGACAACGCCTCCTGGACCTCATGGCTGAAGAGTCAAGACGACCATCAACGCACCTGAAGCACTCGACATCGGTGGGCATCTGTCCATCGCCTTCCTGGTCACTGGCTAGTGACCCAGACTCTGTCCCCTCTGCTTTCAGGTTCTTCAGAACTCCGATCCACTCTTGGATCCACCCGGACACTTTTCTCTTGGCCGCCAGCAGCACTTTGCAGCAGATCGCCATTCGAATCGACGACGAAACCCGACCCCGAAAGGCACCTATGCACCCGGCTTCCCTGGGTGAGGTAACACGAGTACTCCGGTGCTCCCGTGGGTAGAGACTCTTCAAAGTCCTAGATCTCAAAGGGTTTTGTCCTAGTCCTCTTTTAAGTGTCCCTTTTCTCTAATTTCCAGATCCCGACTTTCTCCATAGAAGTCAACGGCGTATCGCGGTTGTGTATTTACACTGCACGCGTCTCCCGTGGGTCCCCTGTGTCACTACCTTGGGTGGTTCCTTGTGGTCCAAGCACTTCTAGAGGCTCTAGGCCTAGTGTCTAGTTCAGTCGTGGTTCGCATACCACTTTATTGGTATATGGTTTGGTACGCCCCTAGGGCCCAAACGTGTATTTGTGCTATTACTGTGATTTAATAACTTCTAACTTATGTACTTCGAACTCTAGCCTCATAAAGAGACTAGAGGGGTGTGTTTAGCAATAAATACATATATTTTGAATATATACCTGGTGTGGTGCTCTTTCATTTGTTCACTCAAGAGATTATAGACTGGTAAAACAAGCTGCTTTACATTCCTTCAAGACTTAGCCTGAAGGCTGCTCTCCATAGCTACCACTAGGATAGCTTTCAATAAGGTTGTCTTTAACCTATCTCCAATAAGGGGTTGTTTGGACTGGTGCAAGGTGCCCACTATAATTAGTGGACAGCATATGCCAGGCCAACTTCTCACATTGGTGTGCAGCGTGTGGGATTCCAGCTTGCTATTGTTTTACCAGATAATCTCAATTGAATTGATCAACTGAAAACCACTAAAGGTACCTAAGGTACATATAAATTAAGCTTAGAATACAGTAAGTTCTACTGAACTTAGAGTTGTGTGTTAAGGGATAGCACAACCTTTCTACAACTCAAGAGAGTTTAGTAGGCCACACTAGAGTAGGTAGTGCATACACCACACCACACTAGTAATGTCTTTAAGGGTAGGATCTAAAGAATCCTTGCAGGAAGCCATTGAGCTTCCACCCTCCAAGTATGATACACTCCCATTCTTGGAATAGAGAGCTTTATGCAACTTGAGAAAACTAAGGACAGGCCAAAGCCCCACCACCCAACACCTCAAGGAGTTGTTGGTGGCGTATGACCTTAGTAAGCCCTTGGGGACTGAAGGGGTAGGAGCTGAGGGTGGGGCAGAGGAAGAGGAGGAGGCCAGGGGTACCAATACCCCCAGCCCCCTCTGAGACTGGCCAGGAGGGTGACAATGACCCTGACCTGGATAACCCAATCCCTCCTGTGGAAGATGATGAGGATGATCTGAATGATCCCCACTTTGTCCCCCCAGGAAGGATTAAGAGTGTGCCCAGGAAGTCTAGATCTCCTTCTCAGGAGTCTAACCACTCTGGCACCTCCATAGGGAGCTCTATCTCCTCTCACAGGAGGGAATCCTCTCATGAGAGAAGAGACAGACTGGTCCAGTATGAGGAAACTCAGCTGGAAATCAGAAAAAAGCAATTGGCTTTAGATAGGGAATCCCTAGATCTCCTTAGAGAGAGAAGAAAGTTGGGACTAGAGTCCCATGGTGGCAGCCATGTCCCTAGAGACAGGGAAAGGTCCTATGACCATAGGAACCTGAGCAAGATTGTCCCTCCCTACCAGAGTGGGGATGACATCCACAAATGGATAACTGCATTAGAGAGGGCCTGTAAGGTACAGAAGGTCCCTCAGGAGCAGTGGGCAGCAATCTTGTGGCTCTCCTTTGCTGACAAAGGTAGAGATAAGCTCCTCACTGTTAGAGAGGAGGATGCTGATAATTACAAGGTCTTGAAGAGTGCTCTTATTGATGGGTTTGGCCTAACCACTGAACAGTACAGGTTGAAGTTCAGAGACACCCAAAAAGCACAGACTCAAGACTGGGTAGACTATGTGGATTGTTCTGCCAAGGCTCTGGAAGGCTGGTTGATGGGCAGTAAGGTGTGTGACTTCTCAGGATTGTACAATCTGATAATGAGGGAGCAGATTCTTAATAACTGTCAAAATCAGCTGTTGCATCAATACCTGGTAGACTCTGATCTGACCTCTCCCCAAGAATTGGGAAAGAAGGCAGACAAATGGGTCAGAACCAGGGTAAAGCAGAAGGTACAGAACCAAGGTGGGGAAACCAAGAAGCAAGATGCTAAGAACTCTGACAAGGGTGGGGAGAAGGGTAAAGATCAAAAGTCTTCATCAGGCCCCCAAAAATCTTCTTCTGGTGGGGATTCACAGTCTACCAAAGGGAAAGGCCAAAGAAAACCATGGTGCAAGGTCTGTAAGCAAAAGACCCACAGGACCAGTGATTGCACCAAGTCCAAAGACTCCAGTCCAGCACCCACCAATGCCCCTAAGGCACCTGTTCCCCCTAGTACAGTTGGTGGGAGTGCTCCAGCCAAGGGTTTAGTAGGGTTCACCCTGGGAACTGAGTTGGGCTCTGACCTAGTCAGAGAACTGACTCAGGCTGTGTTAGTCTGTGATGGAGGCATGGATGTGACCTCCACTGTGAGTCCCAGTAATCTGGGCAAGTACAGACAACAGCCTTTAATCAATGGACGTGAGGCTTTGGCATTTAGGGACACAGGGGCAAGTGTCACAATGGTGACACAAGATCTTGTGAATCCTGGGCAAGTTATACTTGGTGAGATGTACCAAGTGACCAATGCTAGCAATGTCAGAACAGACCATACTCTGGCAGTTGTTAACTTCTCCTGGGGAGGGGTAACTGGCCTTAAGAAGGTTGTGGTAAGTGCAAACCTACCAGTCGAATGCTTGCTTGGCAATGACTTAGAGACTTCTGCTTGGGCAGAAGTGGAGCTCAGGACCCATGCAGAAATGCTGGGGATCCCTGCAGATGTGTTTGCTGTGACCAGGCCACAAGCCAAAATGTCTAGCACTGAACAGGCCTTGGATTCTGGAAGAATGGACCAAGTGCCTTCCAAGAGGAGGAGTAGTGGGTTAAGGCAGTGCCTTCCCCCTTGGCTCAGGAGGAAGATCAGTCCCTTGAGGGGGATGATCTCAGCCCTGAAGAAGGAACTGTCCCAGAGGAACTTGAACCTGACCAGGTTGAGTTCTTGGGGACAGGGGGACCTTCTAGGGCAGATCTGAGCCAGCAGCAGCAGAGCTGCCCCTCCCTTGAACCCCTCAGACAGCAAGCTGCTGCTGAGGCTGCTGGGAAAGCTAGTGGTCCCCATACAGTGTATTGGGATGATGGACTCCTGTACTCAGAGAGTAGAGACCCCAAGCCTGGTGCTACCAGGAGGTTGGTAATTCCTCTGAAGTTCAGGGGCTTCCTATTGACCCTAGCCCATGATATTCCCTTAGCAGGTCACCTGGGCCAGAACAAGACTTGGGACAGAATTGTCCCTCACTTTCACTGGCCCCACATGTCTGAAGACAGTAAGGAGTTTTGTCGCTCCTGTGTAACCTGCCAAGCCAGTGGCAAAGCAGGTGGCACTACAAAGGCCCCCCTAATACCACTACCTGTGGTGGGGGTGCCCTTTGAAAGGGTAGGGATTGACATTGTTGGTCCCATGGATCCCCAACAGCCTCTGGGCACAGGTTTATCCTGGTGGTAGTGGATCATGCCACCAGGTACCCAGGAGCTATTCCCCTCAGGACCACTACAGCACCTGTGGTGGCAAGGGCCCTCCTGGGAATTTTCTCAAGAGTGGGCTTTCCTAAGGAGGTAGTCTCAGACAGGGGTGCTAACTTCATGTCTGGGTACTTAAAAGCAATGTGGAAGGAGTGTGGAGTGACTTATAAGTTCACCACACCCTATCACCCACAATGCAATGGTTTAGTTGAGAGATTCAACAAAACCTTGAAGGGCATGATTAAAGGGCTCCCAGAAAAGCTTAGGCGTAGATGGGACATACTCTTGCCCTGCCTTTTATTCGCATATAGGGAGGTGCCTCAGAAGGGGTTGGTTACAGCCCTTTTGAACTTCTGTTTGGCCACCCTGTGAGGGGTCCACTGTGCTTGGTGAAGGAAGGATGGGAGTTACCTCTCAAGCCCCCAAAGCAAGATATAGTGGACTATGTACTTGGTCTCCGCTCCAGGATGGCTGAGTACATGAAAAAGGCAACCAAAAACCTTGAGGCTAGCCAGGAACTTCAAAAGGCCTGGCATGACCAAAAGGCTGTTCTGACTGTTTACCAGCCAGGACAGAAGGTGTGGGTGTTGGAGCCAGTGGCCCCAGCAGCTCTCCAAGACAAATGGAGTGGACCCCACACTATTGTTGAGCAGAAGGGTGAGGTCACTTATTTAGTAGACCTAGGAACACCCAGGAGTCCCCACAGGGTTCTCCATGTCAACAGGTTAAAACCATATGTGGACAGGGCAGACATGGGCTTGCTCATGACTACTGATGAAGGGCAGGAGGAAGAGAGTGACCCACTCCCTGACCTGCTCTCACAGAACCCTGACGATGGGTCAGTTGATGGTGTAGCCTTGGCAGGCAGCCTCACTACCCAGCAACAAACTGATTGCAGGCAAGTCCTCAATCAGTTTAGACATATGTTTTCACTGACACCCAGTCAGACCACCTGGTGCACTCATGAAGTGGACACTGGGGACAGTCTGCCTATTAAAAACAAGATTTATAGGCAACCTGACCATGTCAGGGACTGTATCAGGACTGAAGTCCAGAAAATGTTGGAATTGGGAGTTATTGAACCCTCAGATAGCCCTTGGGCTAGTCCAGTGGTCCTTGTACCGAAACCTCACACCAGTGGTGGAAAAAGAGAGATGAGGTTTTGTGTGGACTACAGGGGTCTCAATGCAGTCACTAGGACTGATGCCCATCCAATACCCAGGGCAGATGAGCTCATAGATACTTTGGCCTCTGCCAAATATCTCAGCACATTTGACCTAACAGCTGGCTACTGGCAGATCAGACTAGCTGATACTGCAAAGCCCAAAACAGCATTCTCAACCCCTAGTGGGCATTATCAATTTGTGGTGATGCCCTTTGGTCTGAAGAATGCACCTGCCACTTTCCAGAGGTTGGTGAATACAGTTCTCACAGGACTGGAAGCCTATAGTGCAGCATATCTAGATGATATTGCTGTCTTTAGCTCCACCTGGGAGGATCACCTGGTCCACCTCAGGAATGTTTTACAGGCCCTGCAAAAGGCAGGCCTGACTATCAAGGCCACTAAGTGCCAGATAGGGCAGAGTCAGGTTGTGTACCTGGGCCACCTTGTGGGTGGAGGCCAGGTTCAACCTTTGCAGAGCAAGATCCAGACCATCATGGACTGGACTGCTCCCACTACCCAGACTCAGGTGAGAGCCTTCTTAGGCCTGACTGGGTACTATAGGAGATTTGTCAAGGGGTATGGATCAATAGTGACACCCCTGAATGACTTAACTTCTAAGAAAATGCCCAAAAAGGTTCAGTGGACAGTTAGCTGTCAAAAGGCATTTGATGACCTCAAGCAGGCCATGTGCACTGCTCCAATTCTGCAGAGTCCTGATTACTCCAAGAAGTTCATTGTTCAAACTGATGCATCTGAATTGGGGGTAGGGGCTGTACTGTCACAATTGAATGAAGAAGGTCAGGATCAGCCAGTAGCTTTCATTAGCAGAAGGCTGACCCCTAGAGAGAATCGTTGGTCAGCCATAGAGAGGGAGGCCTTTGCTGTGGTCTGGGCTCTGAAGAAGTTGAGGCCATACTTGTTTGGTACACACTTCCTGGTTCAGACAGACCATAAGCCCCTCTTATGGCTAAAACAAATGAAGGGTGAAAACCCCAAACTGCTTAGGTGGTCCATTTCCCTACAGGGGATGGACTTTACAGTGGAACATAGGCCTGGGAGTAACCATGCGAATGCAGATGGACTCTCTAGGTATTTCCACTTAGAACATGAAGACTTAACTGGGCAAGGTTAGTTTAATGTCCCTACGTTTGGGGCGGGGTTGTGTAGGAGAGTAGGATCTGCTTCACATGGGTACCCCCACTTTTTGCTGATGCTTCACTGTTTTTCGACATTAGTCTGGCTGGGGCCCTGCTAATCAGAACCCCAGCCTAGCTGCTTCCTCTCTAAAATGGTTTCCATGTGCCTTAGGCACATCACTGATTGGGATCTGGAGTGCCCTTATAAGTCCCTAGTATATGGTATACTATGTACCAAGGGCATAGGTACCTCAGAGGCCTGCCAGGGGATGCAGCATGTATTATGCCACCCCTGGAAGGCCATCCAAACTGACACCACAGGTCTGCTACTGCAGCCTGGGTAAGGTGGTGCATGCACCCCTTACTGTGATATAGGTTACCTATATCACTAAATACATACACACATATAAACCTATAAGTCACTCCTAAGGCAGGCCTTATCAATCCTAAAGGCAGAGTGCATGGTTCCTATGTGAGAGGGTGCCCCTGCATGAGCAGGGCCCCTCTGCAGCGTTCGGAGACCATCTCTGATGCTGTTTGTAGTGCAGCCTGACCATATACTCTTAAGCGCATTATATCCTCGCGGTAAAATGCTAACTTTGGAATGGCTGCACCTAAACATGTCGTGTTTGGTGTCAAACATCTTGGAATACAACCCCCCGCCAATCCTGGCAGCGGGGGTAGCATTCCACCCTTCTAGAGGAAAGACATGTTAACTCTGACTAGTCCGGTAACTTCTTTCCAGAGCCCTGGCATCACAAAATGGATGCTGCTGCCACAGACACGAGTCTGGCCTCCTGCTGCTGGACGAAACTCCGGCAGGGGAGGCCTGGACAATAGGTTTCCTGTCCCAGGGAGGTGTGACCACCTCCCCAGACAGGATAATGTGTATTGGGGCTGGGCGGGAGCACTTTCGGGTGCTTTGAAGTCCTGCACTGGGGGCACATTTGGTGTCCCTGTGCATACCCCAGTTCAAACCGGATCAGGGGCTTGCAGCCCCTGCTTTGGCGTGAACTGGACAAAGGAAAGGGGTGTAGCCACCCCTCTGCCCTGACCCACCCATAGGTGGGGCCACAGAGTAGTCCAACCCCTATCTTTAGTATAAAGGTAGGAACCCAGTCCTTAGGACTTTAGATTATCCCTGGATGAAACTCTGTAACTGAATCCTGGACCTTCGACGCTCTACTCACGATTAGAGGACAGAAGAATCTCCCTTGGGGTCAAGGAGTGACTCCCCTGCTTGGCAGGCACCAAAGAAGAATCTGTCCGGTTCGCATTTCTGAAGCTCCCGTCGGACGCCGAAGTCATCGCATCACCAGAGGTAGATTCTCAGACTTCCCTGAGGCTACCCTGAGTCCCCAGCAAAGCTGAGGCCCGTGGCTATCGTGGGTGACTTGAGACCGTGACCCCTGGACACCGAGCACATTTGCAAGTACATCCTCTTCTGGGTCTTCCAAGAAGTTGTGCTTTGGGCTCCAAGTAGCCCTAGCCTCCAGCACCACCTGCACCGAAGATCACTGGCCCCCACTCCACGAGTGTCCTGTAAGCCAGATCCACGTGTGGCATCACAAGGCTCCTTTGCGGTTGCTAGCCCGTTGGCTAGTAGCTCTTAACAAAGGCCAATCCTTTTCTAACTTGGTATTCTGGTTGCTCCAGGCCTGCCCTCACTTACCCTCGCTGGGTGAGTTCCACAGACCTTGCTGGTCTGCACCATCGACGATCTACATCTTCACCGAGACTTGCCGTTGCCAAGGCTTGTTGGATCCAATCCGGTCGCCGACACCTCAGCACTCGACAGACATCGTGTCCCAGCTCGAATCCTGCTCCTGGTCACCGACAACGCCTCCTGGACCTCGTGGCTGAAGAGTCAAGATGACCGTCAACGCACCTGAAGCACTCGACATCGGTGGGCATCTGTCCATCGCCTTCCTGGTCACTGGCTAGTGACCCAGACTCTGTCCCCTCTGCTTTCAGGTTCTTCAGAACTCCGATCCACTCTTGGATCCACCCGGACACTTTTCTCTTGGCCGCCAGCAGCACTTTGCAGCAGATCGCCATTCGAATCGACGACGAAACCCGACCCCGAAAGGCACCTATGCACCCGGCTTCCCTGGGTGAGGTAACACGAGTACTCCGGTGCTCCCGTGGGTAGAGACTCTTCAAAGTCCTAGATCTCAAAGGGTTTTGTCCTAGTCCTCTTTTAAGTGTCCCTTTTCTCTAATTTCCCGATCCCGACTTTCTCCATAGAAGTCAACGGCGTATCGCGGTTGTGTATTTACACTGCACGCGTCTCCCGTGGGTCCCCTGTGTCACTACCTTGGGTGGTTCCTTGTGGTCCAAGCACTTCTAGAGGCTCTAGGCCTAGTGTCTAGTTCAGTCGTGGTTCGCATACCACTTTATTGGTATATGGTTTGGTACGCCCCTAGGGCCCAAACGTGTATTTGTGCTATTACTGTGATTTAATAACTTCTAACTTATGTACTTCGAACTCTAGCCTCATAAAGAGACTAGAGGGGTGTATTAGCAATAAATACATATATTTTGAATATATACCTGGTGTGGTGCTCTTTCATTTGGTCACTCAAGAGATTATAGACTGGTAAAACAAGCTGCTTTACATTCCTTCAAGACTTAGCCTGAAGGCTGCTCTCCATAGCTACCACTAGGATAGCTTTCAATAAGGTTGTCTTTAACCTATCTCCAATAAGGGGTTGTTTGGACTGGTGCAAGGTGCCCACTATAATTAGTGGACAGCATATGCCAGGCCAACTTCTCACAAAGAGGACCTGCGATGGATGCCGCTTCTGCCTTCCGTACACTGGAGGCGGCACATGGGTCACGCGGTACGGTCATACTGCGGTGGGACGCACACTCGTTGATCTCTCATGGCACTGCTCCACACTTCGGGGCCAACGCTTTCCATTAGCTGTGTTTTCTGATGACGTGTCGCGCCGGCCCCGTCCAACAGCAGAATTCCTTTAGATCCAAACAGACTCTTCCACTCTCTCACTGGAAGTGAAACCAGGCCACGTGGACACTTTCACAATACAACAGCCGGGAATGCACTTTTCGGTAAATAAAACACATTCCTTCCTCCTAATTTATCAAATAAACGACTCACTGAAGAACAGGGGCCAGCTTCGATCAGTAAACAGTCGTTACAATGACTTTTTACTTTGCGATACCATTACAACGCATGCATTACCACGCATGCGTTGTAGATCGCGAGAGTCATTACTACGCATTTTTTTAGAACGCATGGTCATTTACCACGCATGCCTTTACAACAAATTTTGTTGTAAAGGTATGTATGGTAAATGACCATGAGTTCTAAAAAAATGTAGACGATCCATGTCGTTGTAAGGAAACAGAGGCTGTTCCGTTTCCTCACAACGACGTGCACCGCCCCTCAGAGGCGACATGAAGCAGGAACCATGAGGAGAGAGGAACCATGAGGAGTGAGAGGTAAGGGGGATTGGGCATGGGGTGGTGGTTACTTTTCTAGGGTTTAGGGTAGTGCAGTGGTGTTTGGGTAGTGTAGGGGGTCGTGCTGAGGGTAGTGTTTTAGGGTTTAGGGTAGTGCAGTGGTGTTTGTGTAGTGTAGGGGGTCGTGCTGGGGGTAGTGTTTTAGGGTTTAGGGTAGTGCAGTGGTGTTTGTGTAGTGTAGGGGGTCGTGCTGGTGGTAGTGTTTTAGGGTTTAGGGTAGTGCAGTGATGTTTGTGTAGTGTAGGGGGTCATGCTTGGGGTAGATTTAGGGTTTAGGGTAGTGCAGTGGTGTTTGTGTAGTGTAGGGGGTCGTGCTGGGGGTAGTGTTTTAGGGTTTATGGAAGTGCAGTGGTGTTTGTGTAGTGTAGGGGGTTGTGCTGGGGGTAGTGTTTTAGGGTGTAGGGTAGTGCAGTGGTGTTGGTGTAGTGTAGGGGGTCGTGCTGGGGGTAGTGTTTTAGGGTTTAGGGTTGTGCAGTGGTGTTTGGGTAGTTTAGGGGGTCGTGCTGGGGTAGTGTTTTAGGGTGTAGGGTAGTGCAGTGGTGTTGGTGTAGTGTAGGGGGTCGTGCTGGGGGTAGTGTTTTAGGGTTTAGGGTTGTGCAGTGGTGTTTGGGTAGTGTAGGGGGTCATGCTGGGGGTAGATTTAGGGTTTAGGGTAGTGCAGTGGTGTTTGGGTAGTGTAGGGAGTCGTGCTGGGGGAGTGTTTTAGTGTTTAGTGTAGTGCAGTGGTGTTTGGGTAGTGTAGGGGGTTGTGCTGGGGGTAGTGTTTTAGGGTTTAGGGTAGTGCAGTGGTGTTTGGGTAGTGTAGGGGTACTGCTGGGGGTAGTGTTTTAGGGTTTAGGGTAGTGCAGTTGTGTTTGGGTAGTGTAGGGGGTACTGCTGGGGTAGTGTTTTAGGGTTTAGGGTAGTGCAGTTGTGTTTGGGTAGTGTAGGGGGTACTGCTGGGGGTAGTGTTTTAGGGTTTATGGTAGTGCAGTGGTGTTTGGGTAGTGTAAGGGGTCGTGCTGGGGGTAGTGTTTTAGGGTTTAGGGTAGTGCAGTGGTGTTTGGGTAGTGTAGGGGTACTGCTGGGGGTAGTGTTTTAGGGTTTAGGGTAGTGCAGTTGTGTTTGGGTAGTGTAGGGGGTACTGCTGGGGGTAGTGTTTTAGGGTTTAGGGTAGTGCAGTTGTGTTTGGGTAGTGTAGGGGGTACTGCTGGGGGTAGTGTTTTAGGGTTTAGGGCAGTGCAGTGGTGTTCGGGCAGTGTAGGGGGTCGTGCAGGGGGTGGTGTTTCAGGGTTTAGGGCAGTACAGTGGTGTTCGGGTAGTGTAGGGGGTCGTGCAGGGGGTGGTGTTTCAGGGTTTAGGGCAGTGCAGTGGTGTTCGGGCAGTGTAGGGGTCTTGCTGGGGGTGGTGTTTCACGGTTTAGTGCAGTGGTGTTCGAGCAGTGTAGGGGGTCTTGCTGGGGGTGGTTTTTCAGGGCTTAGGGCAGTGCAGTGGTGTTCGGGCAGTGTAGGGGTCATGCTGGGGCTGGTGTTTCAGGGTTTAGGGCAGTGCAGTGGTGTTCTGGCAGTGTAGGAGGTCATGCTGGGGCTAGTGTTTCAGGGATTTGGGCAGTGCAGTGGTATTCAGGCAGTGTAGGGGGACATGCTGGGGGTGGTGTTTTATGGTTTAGGGCAGAGCAGTGGTGTTCGGGCAGTGTAGTGGTTCGTGCTGGGGATGGTGTTACAGGGTTTAGGGCAGTGCAGTGGTGTTCGGGCAGTGTTGGGGGTCGTGCAGGGGGGTGGTGTTTCAGTGTTTAGGGCAGTGCAGTGGTGTTCTGGCAGTGTAGGGGGTCATGCTGGGGGTGGTGTTTCAGGGTTTAGGGCAGTGCAGTGGTGTTCGGGCAGTGTAGGGTGTCATTCTGGGGCTGGTGCTTCAGGGTTTAGGGCAGTGCTGTGGTGTTCGGGCAGTGTAGGGTGTGGTGCTGGGGCTGGTGTTTCAGCGTTTAGGGCAGTGCAGTGGTGTTCGGGCAGTGTAGGGGGTTGTGCTGGGGCTGGCGTTTCAGGGTTTAGGGCAGTGCAGTGGTGTTCGGGCAGTGTAGGGGGTCGTGCTGGGGCTGGTGTTTCAGGGTTTAGGGCAGTGCAGTGGTGTTCGGGCAGTGTAGGAGGTCGTGCTGGGGCTAGTGTTTCAGGGATTTGGGCAGTGCAGTGGTGTTCGGGCAGTGTAGGGGGACGTGCTGGGGTTGGTGTTTTATGGTTTAGGGCAGTGCAGTGGTGTTCGGGCAGTGTAGGGGGTCGTGCTGGGGGTGGTGTTTCAGGGTTTAGGTCAGTGCAGTCGTGTTCAGGCAGTGTAGGGGGTTGTGCAGGGGGTGGTGTTTCAGGGTTTCGGGCAGTGCAGTGGTGTTCGGGCAGTGTAGGGGGTCCTGCAGGGGGTGGAATTTCAGGGTTTAGGGCAGTGCAGTGGTGTTCGGGCAGTGTAGGGGGTCGTACTGGGGGTGGTGTTTCAGGGTTTAGGACAGTGCAGTGGTGTTCGGGCAGTGTAGGGGGTCGTGCTGGGGATGGTGTTTCAGGGTTTAGGGCAGTGCAGTGGTGTTCGGGCAGTGTAGGGGGTCATGCAGGGGGTGGTGTTTCAGGGTTTAGGGCAGTGCAGTGTTGTTCGGGCAGTGTAGGGGTTCGTGCAGGGGGTGGTGTTTCAGGGTTTAGGGCAGTACAGTGGTGTTCGGGCAGTGTAGGGGGTCGTGCTGGGTGTGGTGTTTCAGGGTTTAGGGCAGTGCAGTGGTGTTCGGGCAGTGTAGGGGGTCGTGCTGGGGGTGGTGTTTCAGGGTTTAGGGCAGTGCTGTGGTGTTCGGGCAGTGTAGGGGGTAGTGCTGGGGCTGGTGTTTCAGGGTTTAGGGCAGTGCAGTGGTGTTCGGGCAGTGTAGGGGGTCGTGCTGGGTGTGGTGTTACAGGGTTTAGGGCAGTGCAGTGGTGTTCGGGCAGTGTAGGGGGTCGTGCTGGGGGTGGTGTTTCAGGGTTTAGGGCAGTGCTGTGGTGTTCGGGCAGTGTAGGGGGTAGTGCTGGGGCTGGTGTTTCAGGGTTTAGGGCAGTGGTGTTCGGGCAGTGTAGGGGTCATGCTGGGGCAGGTGTTTCAGGGTTTAGGGCAGTGCAGTGGTGTTCGGACAGTGTAGGGGGTCGTGCTGGCGCTGGTGTTTCAGGGTCTAGTGCAGTACAGTGGTGTTCGGGCAGTGTAGGGGTCATGCTGGGGCTAGTGTTTCAGGGTTTTGGGCAGTGCAGTGGTGTTTGGGCAGTGTAGGGGGACGTGCTGGGGGTGGTGTTTAGGGTTTAGGGCAGTGCAGTGGTGTTTGGGCAGTGTAGGGGGTCGTGCTGGAGGTGGTGTTTCAGGGTTTAGGGCAGTGCAGTGGTGTTCGGGCAGTGTAGGGGGTCGTGCAGGGGGTGGTGTTTCAGGGTTTAGGGCAGTACAGTGGTGTTCGGGTAGTGTAGGGGGTCGTGCAGGGGGTGGTGTTTCAGGGTTTAGGGCAGTGCAGTGGTGTTCGGGCAGTGTAGGGGTCTTGCTGGGGGTGGTGTTTCACGGTTTAGTGCAGTGGTGTTCGAGCAGTGTAGGGGGTATTGCTGGGGGTGGTTTTTCAGGGCTTAGGGCAGTGCAGTGGTGTTCGGGAAGTGTAGGGGTCGTGCTGGGGCTGGTGTTTCAGGGTTTAGGGCAGTGCAGTGGTGTTCTGGCAGTGTAGGGGGTCATGCTGGGGCTAGTGTTTCAGGGATTTGGGCAGTGCAGTGGTATTCAGGCAGTGTAGGGGGACATGCTGGGGGTGGTGTTTTATGGTTTAGGGCAGAGCAGTGGTGTTCGGGCAGTGTAGTGGTTCGTGCTGGGGATGGTGTTACAGGGTTTAGGGCAGTGCAGTGGTGTTCGGGCAGTTTCGGGGGTCGTGCAGGGGGGTGGTGTTTCAGTGTTTAGGGCAGTGCAGTGGTGTTCTGGCAGTGTAGGGGGTCCTGCAGGGGCGGGTGTTTCAGGGTTTAGGGCAGTGCAGTGGTGTTCGGGCAGTGTAGGGTGTCATTCTGGGGCAGGTGTTTCAGGGTTTATGGCAGTGCTGTGGTGTTCGGGCAGTGTAGGGTGTGGTGCCGGGGTTGGTGTTTCAGGGTTTAGGGCAGTGCAGTGGTGTTCGGGCAGTGTAGGGGGTTGTGCTGGGGCTGGCGTTTCAGGGTTTAGGGCAGTGCAGTGGTGTTCGGGCAGTGTAGGGGGTCGTACTGGGGCTGGTGTTTCAGGGTTTAGGGCAGTGCAGTGGTGTTCGGGCAGTGTAGGAGGTCGTGCTGGGGCTAGTGTTTCAGGGATTTGGGCAGTGCAGTGGTATTCGGGCAGTGTAGGGGGACGTGCTGGGGGTGGTGTTTTATGGTTTAGGGCAGTGCAGTGGTGTTCGGGCAGTGTAGGGGGTCGTGCTGGGGGTGGTGTTTAGGGTTTAGGGCAGGGAAGTGGTGTTCGGGCAGTGTAGGGGGTCGTGCTGGGGGTGGTGTTTCAGGGTTTAGGTCAGTGCAGTCGTGTTCAGGCAGTGTAGGGGGTTGTGCAGGGGGTGGTGTTTCAGGGTTTCGGGCAGTGCAGTGGTGTTCGGGCAGTGTAGGGGGTCCTGCAGGGGTGGAATTTCAGGGTTTAGGGCAGTGCAGTGGTGTTCGGGCAGTGTAGGGGGTCATACTGGGGGTGGTGTTTCAGGGTTTAAGACAGTGCAGTGGTGTTCGGGCAGTGTAGGGGGTCGTGCAGGGGTGGTGTTTCAGGGTTTAGGGCAGTGCAGTGGTGTTCGGGCAGTATAGGGGGTCGTGCTGGGGGTGGTGTTTCCGGGTTTAGGGCAGTGCAGTGGTGTTCGGGAAGTGTAGGGGGTCGTGCTGGGGTGGTGTTTCAGGGTTTAGGGCAGTGCAGTGGTGTTCGGGAAGTGTAAGGGGTCGTGCAGGGGTGGTGTTTCAGGGTTTAGGGCAGTGCAGTGGTGTTCGGGCAGTATAGGGGGTCGTGCTGGGGGTGGTGTTTCCGGGTTTAGGGCAGTGCAGTGGTGTTTGGGAAGTGTAGGGGGTCATGCTGGGGGTGGTGTTTCAGGGTTTAGGGCAGTGCAGTGGTGTTCGGGAAGTGTAGGGGGTCGTGCTGGGGGTGGTGTTTCAGGGTTTAGGGCAGTGCAGTGGTGTTCGGGCAGTGTAGGAGGACGTGCTGGGGGTGGTGTTTCAGGATTTAGGGCAGAGCAGTGGTGTTCGGGCAGTGTAGGGGGTCGTGCTGGAGTTAGTGTTTTAGGGTTTAGGGCAGAGCAGTGGTGTTCGGGCAGAGTAGGGGGTCCTGCTGGGGGTGGTGTTTAGGGTTTAGGGCATTGCAGTGGTGTTCGGGCAGTGTAGGGGGTCGTGCTGGGGATGGTGTTTCAGGGTTTAGGGCAGTGCAGTGGTGTTCGGGCAGTGTAGGGGGTCATGCAGGGGGTGGTGTTTCAGGGTTTAGGGCAGTGCAGTGTTGTTCGGGCAGTGTAGGGGTTCGTGCAGGGGGTGGTGTTTCAGGGTTTAGGGCAGTGCAGTGGTGTTCGGGCAGTGTAGGAGTCTTGCTGGGGGTGGTGTTTCATGGTTTAGTGCAGTGGTGTTCGGGCAGTGTAGGGGGTCTTGCTGGGGGTGGTGTTTCAGGGTTTAGGGCAGAGCAGTGGTGTTCAGGCAGTGTAGGGGGTCGTGCTGGGGGTGGTGTTTCAGGATTTAGGGCAGTGCAGTGGTGTTCCGGCAGTGTAGGGGGTCTTGCTGGGGGTGGTGTTTCAGGGGTTAGGGCAGTGGTGTTCAGGCAGTGTAGGGGGTCTTGCTAGCGTTGATGTTTCAGGGTTTAGGGCAGTGCAGTGGTGTTCGGGCATTGTAGGGGGTCATGCTGGGGGTAGTGTTTCAGGGTTTAGGGCAGTGCAGTGGTGTTCGGGCAGTGTAGGGGGTAGTGCTGGGGCTGGTGTTTCAGGGTTTAGGGCAGTGCAGTGGTCTTCGGGCAGTGTAGGGGTCGTGCTGGGGCTGGTGTTTCAGGGTTTAGGGCAGTGCAGTGGTGTTCGGACAGTGTAGGGGGTCGTGCTGGCGCTGGTGTTTCAGGGTCTAGTGCAGTACAGTGGTGTTCGGGCAGTGTAGGGGTCATGCTGGGGCTAGTGTTTCAGGGTTTTGGGCAGTGCAGTGGTGTTTGGGCAGTGTAGGGGGACGTGCTGGGGGTGGTGTTTAGTGTTTAGGGCAGTGCAGTGTGTTTGGGCAGTGTAGGGGGTCGTGCTGGATGTGGTGTTTCAGGGTTTAGGGCAGTGCAGTGGTGTTCGGGCAGTGTAGGGGGTCGTGCAGGGGCTAGTGTTTCAGGGATTTGGGCAGTGCAGTGGTATTCAGGCAGTGTAGGGGGACATGCTGGGGGTGGTGTTTTATGGTTTAGGGCAGAGCAGTGGTGTTCGGGCAGTGTAGTGGTTCGTGCTGGGGATGGTGTTACAGGGTTTAGGGCAGTGCAGTGGTGTTCGGGCAGTGTCGGGGGTCATGCTGGGGGTGGTGTTTCAGGGTTTAGGGCAGTGCAGTGGTGTTCGGGCAGTGTAGGGTGTCATTCTGGGGCTGGTGTTTCAGGGTTTAGGGCAGTGCTGTGGTGTTCGGGCAGTGTAGGGTGTGGTGCTGGGGCTGGTGTTTCAGGGTTTAGGGCAGTGCAGTGGTGTTCAGGCAGTGTAGGGGGTTGTGCTGGGGCTGGCGTTTCAGGGTTTAGGGCAGTGCAGTGGTGTTCGGGCAGTGTAGGGGGTCGTGCTGGGGCTGGTGTTTCAGGGTTTAGGGCAGTGCAGTGGTGTTCGGGCAGTGTAGGAGGTCGTGCTGGGGCTAGTGTTTCAGGGATTTGGGCAGTGCAGTGGTGTTCGGGCAGTGTAGGGGGACGTGCTGGGGGTGGTGTTTTATGGTTTAGGGCAGTGCAGTGGTGTTCGGGCAGTGTAGGGGGTCGTGCTGGGGGTGGTGTTTAGGGTTTAGGGCAGGGAAGTGGTGTTCGGGCAGTGTAGGGGGTCGTGCTGGGGGTGGTGTTTCAGGGTTTAGGTCAGTGCAGTCGTGTTCAGGCAGTGTAGGGGGTTGTGCAGGGGTGGTGTTTCAGGGTTTCGGGCAGTGCAGTGGTGTTCGGGCAGTGTAGGGGGTCCTGCAGGGGGTGGAGTTTCAGGGTTTAGGGCAGTGCAGTGGTGTTCGGGCAGTGTAGGGGGTCGTACTGGGGGTGGTGTTTCAGGGTTTAGGACAGTGCAGTGGTGTTCGGGCAGTGTAGGGGGTCGTGCAGGGGTGGTGTTTCAGGGTTTAGGGCAGTGCAGTGGTGTTCGGGCAGTATAGGGGGTCGTGCTGGGGGTGGTGTTTCCGGGTTTAGGGCAGTGCAGTGGTGTTCGGGAAGTGTAGGGGGTCGTGCTGGGGGTGGTGTTTCAGGGTTTAGGGCAGTGCAGTGGTGTTCGGGCAGTGTAGGGGGTCGTGCTGGGGGTGGTATTTCAGGGTTTAGGGCAGTGCAGTGGTGTTCGGGCAGTGTAGGGGGTCCTGCTGGGGCTGGTGTTTCAGGGTTTAGGGCAGTGCAGTGGTGTTCGGGCAGTGTAGGGGGTCGTGCTGGGGCTAGTGTTTCAGGGTTTTTGGCAGTGCAGTGGTGTTCGGGCAGTGTAGGAGGACGTGCTGGGGGTGGTGTTTCAGGATTTAGGGCAGAGCAGTGGTGTTCGGGCAGTGTAGGGGGTCGTGCTGGGGGTAGTGTTTTAGGGTTTAGGGCAGAGCAGTGGTGTTCGGGCAGAGTAGGGGGTCCTGCTGGGGGTGGTGTTTAGGGTTTAGGGCATTGCAGTGGTGTTCGGGCAGTGTAGGGGGTCGTGCTGGGGATGGTGTTTCAGGGTTTAGGGCAGTGCAGTGGTGTTCGGGCAGTGTAGGGGGTCATGCAGGGGGTGGTGTTTCAGGGTTTAGGGCAGTGCAGTGTTGTTCGGGCAGTGTAGGGGTTCGTGCAGGGGGTGGTGTTTCAGGGTTTAGGGCAGTGCAGTGGTGTTCGGGCAGTGTAGGAGTCTTGCTGGGTGTGGTGTTTCATGGTTTAGTGCAGTGGTGTTCGGGCAGTGTAGGGGGTCTTGCTGGGGGTGGTGTTTCAGGGTTTAGGGCAGAGCAGTGGTGTTCAGGCAGTGTAGGGGGTCGTGCTGGGGGTGGTGTTTCAGGATTTAGGGCAGTGCAGTGGTGTTCCGGCAGTGTGGGGGTCTTGCTGGGGGTGGTGTTTCAGGGTTTAGGGCAGTGCGTGTTTCAGGCAGTGTAGGGGGTCTTGCTAGGGTTGATGTTTCAGGGTTTAGGGCAGTGCAGTGGTGTTCGGGCAGTGTAGGGGGTCATGCTGGGGGTAGTGTTTCAGGGTTTAGGGCAGTGCAGTGGTGTTCGGGCAGTGTAGGGGGTCTTGCTGGGGGTGGTGTTTCAGGGTTTAGGGCAGTGCCGTGGTGTTCGGGCAGTGTAGGGGGTCATGCAGGGAGGTGGTGTTTCAGTGTCTAGGGCAGTGCAGTGGTGTTCGGGCAGTGTAGGGGGTCGTGCTGGGGGTGGTGTTTCAGGGTTTAGGGCAGTGCAGTGGTGTTCCGGCAATGTAGGGGGTCGTGCTGGGGGGTGGTGTTTCAGGGTTTAGGGCAGTGCAGTGGTGTTCGGGCAGTGTAGGGGGTCGTGCAGGGGGTGGTGTTTCAGGGTATAGGGCAGTGCAGTGGTGTTCGGGCAGTGTAGGGGGTCGTGCTGGGGGTGGTGTTTCAGGGTTTAGGGCAGGGCAGTGGTGTTCGGGCAGTGTAGGGGGTCGTGCTGGGTGTGGTGTTTCAGGGTTTAGGGCAGTGCAGTGGTGTTCGGGCAGTTTAGGGGGACGTGCTGGGGGTGGTGTTTCAGGGTTTAGGGCACAGCAGTGGTGTTCGGGCAGTATAGGTTGTCGTGCTGGGGGTAGTGTTTTAGGGTTTAGGGCAGAACAGTGGTGTTCGGGCAGAGTAGGGGGTCCTGCTGGGGGTGGTGTTTAGGGTTTAGGGCAGTGCAGTGGTGTTCAGGCAGTGTAGGGGGTCTTGCTGGGGGTGATGTTTCAGGGTTTAGGGCAGTGCAGTGGTGTTCTTGCAGTGTAGGGGGTCGTGCTGGGGGAAGAGTTTCAGGGTTTAGGGCAGTGCAGTGGTGTTCGGGCAGTGTAGGGGGTCGTGCAGGGAGGTGGTGTTTCAGTGTCTAGGGCAGTGCAGTGGTGTTCGGGCAGGGTAGGGTGTCATGCTGGGGGTGGTGTTTCAGGGTTTAGGGCAGGGCTGTGGTGTTCGGGCAGTGTAGGGGGTAGTGCTGAGGCTGGTGTTTCAGGGTTTAGGGCAGTGCAGTGGTGTTCGGGCAGTGTAGGGGTCGTGCTGGGGCTGGTGTTTCAGGGTTTAGTGCAGTGCAGTGGTGTTTGGACAGTGTAGGGGGTCGTGCTGGGGCTGGTGTTTCAGGGTCTAGTGCAGTGCAGTGGTGTTCGGGCAGTGTAGGGGCTCGTGTTTCAGGGTTTTGGGCAGTGCAGTGGTGTTCGGGCAGTGTAGGGGGACGTGCTGGGGGTGGTGTTTAGGGTTTAGGGCAGTGCAGTGGTGTTTGGGCAGTGTAGGGGTCGTGCTGGGGGTGGTGTTTCAGGGTTTTGGGCAGTGCAGTGGTGTTCGGGCAGTGTAGGGGGTCGTGCTGGGGCTTGTGTTTCAGGGTTTAGGGCAGAGCAGTGGTGTTCAGGCAGTGTAGGGGGTCGTGCTGGGGGTGGTGTTTCAGGATTTAGGGCAGTGCAGTGGTGTTCCGGCAGTGTAGGGGGTCTTGATGGGGGTGGTGTTTCAGGGTTTAGGGCAGTGGTGTTCAGGCAGTGTAGGGGGTCTTGCTAGGGTTGATGTTTCAGGGTTTAGGGCAGTGCAGTGGTGTTCGGGCATTGTAGGGGGTCATGCTGGGGGTAGTGTTTTAGGGTTTAGGGCAGTGCAGTGGTATTCGGGCAGTGTAGGGGGTCTTGCTGGGGGTGGTGTTTCAGGGTTTAGGGCAGTGCCGTGGTGTTCGGGCAGTGTAGGGGGTCATGCAGGGAGGTGGTGTTTCAGTGTCTAGGGCAGTGCAGTGGTGTTCGGGCAGTGTAGGGGGTCGTGCTGGGGGTGGTGTTTCATGGTTTAGGGCAGTGCAGTGGTGTTCCGGTAGTGTAGGGGGTCGTGCTGGGGGGTGGTGTTTCAGGGTTTAGGGCAGTGCAGTGGTGTTCGGGCAGTGTAGTGGGTCGTGCAGGGGGTGGTGTTTCAGGGTGTAGTGCAGTGGTGTTCGGGCAGTGTAGGGGGTCGTGCCGGGGGTGGTGTTTCAGGGTTTAGGGCAGGGCAGTGGTGTTCGTGCAGTGTAGGGGTTCGTGCTGGGTGTGGTGTTTCAGGGTTTAGGGCAGTGCAGTGGTGTTCGGGCAGTTTAGGGGGACGTGCTGGGGGTGGTGTTTCAGGGTTTAGGGCAGAGCAGTGGTGTTCGGGCAGTGTAGGTTGTCGTGCTGGGGGTAGTGTTTTAGGGTTTAGGGCAGAACAGTGGTGTTTGGGCAGAGTAGGGGGTCCTGCTGGGGGTGGTGTTTAGGGTTTAGGGCAGTGCAGTGGTGTTCAGGCAGTGTAGGGGGTCTTGCTGGGGTGATGTTTCAGGGTTTAGGGCAGTGCAGTGGTGTTCGGGCAGTGTAGGGGGTCGTGCTGGAGGTGGAGTTTCAGGGTTTAGGGCAGTGCAGTGGTGTTCGGGCAGTGTAGGGGGTCGTGCAGGGAGGTGGTGTTTCAGTGTCTAGGGCAGTGCAGTGGTGTTCAGGCAGTGTAGGGGGTCGTGCTGGGGGTGGTGTTTCAGGGTTTAGGGCAGTGCAGTGGTGTTCGGGCAGTGTAGGGGGTCGTGTTGGGGGGTGGTGTTTCAGGCTTTAGGGCAGTGTAGTGGTGTTCGGGCAGGGTAGGGTGTCATGCTGGGGGGTGGTGTTTCAGGGTTTATGGCAGTGCAGTGGTGTTCGGGCAGTGTAGGGGGTCGTGCTGGGGGTGGTGTTTCAGGGTTTAGGGCAGTGCTGTGGTGTTCGGGCAGTGTAGGGGGTAGTGCTGAGGCTGGTGTTTCAGGGTTTAGGGCAGTGCAGTGGTGTTCGGGCAGTGTAGGGGTCGTGCTGGGGCTGGTGTTTCAGGGTTTAGTGCAGTGCAGTGGTGTTCAGACAGTGTAGGGGGTCGTGCTGGGGCTGGTGTTTCAGGGTCTAGTGCAGTGCAGTGGTGTTCGGGCAGTGTAGGGGCTCGTGCTGGGGCTAGTGTTTCAGGGTTTTGGGCAGTGCAGTGGTGTTCGGGCATTGTAGGGGGACGTGCTGGGGGTGGTGTTTAGGGTTTAGGGCAGTGCAGTGGTGTTTGGGCAGTGTAGGGGTTGTGCTGGGGGTGGTGTTTCAGGGTTTTGGGCAGTGCAGTGGTGTTCGGGCAGTGTAGGGGGTCGTGCAGGGGGTGGTGTTTCAGGGTTTCGGGCAGTACAGTGGTGTTCGGGTAGTGTAGGGGGTCGTGCAGGGGGTGGTGTTTCAGGGTTTTAGGGCAGTGCAGTGGTGTTCGGGCAGTGTAGGGGTCTTGCTGGGGGTGGTGTTTCACGGTTTAGTGCAGTGGTGTTCGAGCAGTGTAGGGGGTCTTGCTGGGGCTGGTTTTTCAGGGTTTAGGGCAGTGCAGTGGTGTTCGGGCAGTGTAGGGGGTCGTGCTGGGGTTGGTGTTTCAGGGTTTAGGGCAGTGCAGTGGTGTTCGGACAGTGTAGGGGGTCGTGCTGGGGCTGGTGTTTCAGGGTTTAGGGCAGTGCAGTGGTGTTCGGGCAGTTTAGGGGGTCGTGCTTGGGCTGGTGTTTCAGGGTTTAGGGCAGTGCAGTGGTGTTCGGGCAGTGTAGGGGGTCATGCTGGGGCTGGTGTTTCAGGGTTTTGGGCAGAGCAGTTGTGTTCGGGCAGTGTAGGGGGTCATGCTGGGGGTGGTGTTTCAGGGTTTAGGGCAGTGCAGTGGTGTTCGGGCAGTGTAGGGGGTCTTGCTGGTGGTGGTTGTAGGAGAGTAGGATCTGCTTCACATGGGTACCCCCACTTTTTTGCTGATGCTACACTGTTTTTCGACATTAGTCTGGCTGGGGCCCTGCTAGTCAGAACCCCAGCCTAGCCTCAGAGGCCTACCAGGGGCTGCAGCGTGTATTATGCCACCCCTGGAAGGCCATCCAAACTGACACCACAGGTCTGCTACTGCAGCCTGGGTAAGGTGGTGCATGCACCCCTTACTGTGATATAGGTTACCTATATCACTAAATACATACACACATATAAACCTATAAGTCACTCCTAAGGCAGGCCTTATCAATCCTAAAGGCAGAGTGCATGGTTCCTATGTGAGAGGGTGCCCCTGCATGAGCAGGGCCCCTCTGCAGCGTTCGGAGACCCTTCTCTGATGCTGTTTGTAGTGCAGCCTGACCATATACTCTTAAGCGCATTATAACCTCGCGTTAAATGCTAACTTTGGAATGGCTGCACCTAAACATGTCGTGTTTGGTGTCAAACATCTTGGAATACTACCCCCCGCCAATTCTGGCGGCGGGGGTAGCATTCCACCCTTCTAGAGGGAAAGACATGTTAACTCTGGCTAGCCCGGTAACTTCTTTCCAAAGCCCTGGCATCACAAAATGGATGCTGCTGCCACAGACACGAGTCTGGCCTCCTGCTGCTTGACGAAACTCCGGCAGGGGAGGCCTGGACAATAGGTTTCCTGTCCCAGGGAGGTGTGACCACCTCCCCAGACAGGATAATGTGTATTGGAGCTGGGCGGGAGCACTTTCGGGTGCTTTGAAGTCCTGCACTGGGGGCACATTTGGTGTCCCTGTGCATACCCCAGTTCAAACCGGATCAGGGGCTTGCAGCCCCTGCTTTGGCGCGAACTGGACAAAGGGAAAGGGGTGTAGCCACCCCTCTGCCCTGACCCACCCATAGGTGGGGCCACAGAGTAGTCCAACCCCTAAACTTGGTATAAGTATAGGAACCCAGTCCTTAGGACTTTAGATTATCCCTGGACGAAACTCTGAAACAGAATCCTGGACCTTCGATGCTCTACTCAAGATTAGAGGACAGAAGAATCTCCCTTGGGGTCAAGGAGTGACTCCCCTGCTTGGCAGGCACCAAAGACGCATCTGTCCGGTTCGCATTTCTGAAGCTCCCGTCGGACGCCGAAGTCATCGCATCACCAGAGGTGGATTCTCAGACTTCGCCAAGGCTACCCTGAGTCTCCAGCAAAGCTGAGGCCCGTAGCTATCGTGGGTGACGTGAAACCATGACCCCTGGACACCGAGCACATTTGCAAGTGCATCCTCTTCTGGGTGTTCCACAAAGTTGTGCTTTGGGCTCCGAGTAGCCCTAGCCTCCAGCACTAACTGCACCGAAGATCACTGGCCTCCACTCCACGAGTGTCCTGTGAGCCAGATCCACGTGCGACGTCTCGAGGCTCCTTTTCGGTCGCTAGCCCGTTGGCTAGTAGCCCTTAACAAAGGCCAATATTTTTTTTACTTGGCATCCTGGTTGCTCCAGGTCTGCCCTCACTTATCCTTGCTGGGTGAGTTCCCCAGACCTTGCTGGTCTGCACCATTGACGATCTTCATCTTCATCAAGACTTGCCATTGCCAAGGCTTGTTGGGTCCAATCCGGTCGCCGACACCTCAGTACTCGACAGACATTGTGTACCAGCAAGAATCCTGATCCTGGTCACCGACAACGCCTCCTGGACCTCGTGGCTGAAGAGTCAAGACGACCGTCAACGCACCTGAAGCACTCGACATCGGTGGGCATCTGTCCATCGCCTTCCTGGTCACTGGCTAGTGACCCAGCCTCTGTCCCCTCTGCTTTCAGGTTCTTCAGATCTCCGATCCACTCTTGGATCCACCCGGACACTTTCCACTTGGTCGCCAGCAGCACTTTGCAGCAGATCGCCATTCAAATCGACGACGAAACCCGACCCCGAAAGGCACCTATGCACCCGGCTTCCCTGGGTGAGGTAATACGAGTACTCCGGTGCTCCCGTGGGTAGAGACTCTTCAAAGTACTAGTTCTCAGAGGGTTTGCTCCAAGTCCTCCTTTAAGTGTCCCTTTTCTTTAATTTCCTGATCGCGACTTTCTCCATAGAAGTCAACGACGTATCGCGGTTGTGTATTTACACTGCACGCGTCCCCCGTGGGTCCCCTGTGTCACTACCTTGGGTGGTTCCTTGTGGTCCAAGCACTTCTAGAGGCTCTAGGCCTAGTGTCTAGTTCAGTCGTGGTTCTTATACCACTTTATTGGTATATGGTTTGGTACGCCCCTAGGGCCCAAACGTGTATTTGTGCTATTACTGTGTTTAAATAACTTCTAACTTATGTACTTCGAACTCTAGCCTCATAAAGAGACTAGAGGGGTGTGTTTAGCAATAAATACATATATTTTTAATATATACCTGGTGTGGTGCTCTTTCATTTGATCACTCAAGAGATTATAGACTGGTAAAACAAGCTGCTTTACATTCCTTCAAGACTTAGCCTGAAGGCTGCTCTCCATAGCTACCACTAGGATAGCTTTCAATAAGGTTGTCTTTAACCTATCTCCAATAAGGGGTTGTTTGGACTGGTGCAAGGTGCCCACTATAATTAGTGGACAGCATATACCAGGCCAACTTCTCACAGTGGTGTTTCAGTGTTTAGGACAGTGGTATTCGGGCAGTGTAGGGGGTCTTGCTGGGGGTGATGTTTCATGGTTTAGGGCAGTGCAGTGGTGTTCGGGCAGTGTAGGGGTCGTGCAGGGGGTGGTGTTTCAGGGTTTAGGACAGTGCAGTGGTGTTCGGGCAGTGTAGGGGGTCGTGCAGGGGGTGGTGTTTCAGGGTTTAGGGCAGTAGAGTGGTGTTCGGGCAGTGTAGGGGGTCTTGCTGGGAGTGGTGTTTCAGGGTTTAGAGCAGTGGTGTTCAGGCAGTGTAGGGGGTCTTGCTGGGGGTAATGTTTCAGGGTTTAGGGCAGTGCAGTGGTGTTCGGGCAGTGTAGGGGGTCATGCTGGGGGTGGAGTTTCAGGGTTTAGGGCAGTGCAGTGGTGTTCGGGCAGTGTAGGGGGTCGTGCAGGGAGGTGGTGTTTCAGTGTCTAGGGCAGTGCAGTGGTGTTCGGGCAGTGTAGGGGGTCGTGCTGGGGGTGGTGTTTCAGGGTTTAGGGCAGTGCAGTGGTGTTCGGGCAGTGTAGGGGGTCGTGCTGGGGAGTGGTGTTTCAGGGTTTAGGGCAGTGCAGTGGTGTTCGGGCATTGTACGGGGTTGTGCTGGGGAGTGGTGTTTCAGGGTTTAGGGCAGTGCAGTGGTGTTCGGGCAGTGTAGGGGGTCGTGCAGGGGGTGGTGTTTCAGGGTTTAGGGCAGTGCAGTGGTGTTCGGGCAGTGTAGGGTGTCGTGCTGGGGGGTGGTGTTTCAGGGTTTAGGGCAGTGCAGTGGTGTTCGGGCAGTGTAGGGGGTCGTGCAGTGAGGTGGTGTTTCAGTGTCTAGGGCAGTGCAGTGGAGCTCGGGCAGTGTAGGGGGTCATGCTGGGGGTGGTGTTTCAGGGTTTAGGGCAGTGCAGTGGTGTTCGGGCAGTGTAGGGGGTCGTGCTGGGGAGTGGTGTTTCAGGGTTTAGGGCAGTGCAGTGGTGTTCGGGCATTGTAGGGGGTCGTGCTGGGCAGTTGTGTTTCAGGGTTTAGGGCAGTGCAGTGGTGTTCGGGCAGTGTAGGGGGTCGTGCAGGGGGTGGTGTTTCAGGGTTTAGGGCAGTGCAGTGGTGTCCGGGAAGTGTAGGGGGTCATGCTGGGGGTGGTGTTTCAGGGTTTAGGGCAGTGCAGTGGTGTTCGGGCAGTGTAGGGGGTCGTGCTGGGGGTGGTGTTTCAGGGTTTAGGGCAGTGCAGTGGTGTTCGGGCAATGTGGGGGTCGTGCTGGGGGTGGGGTTTCGGGGTTTAGGGCAGTGCAGTGGTGTTCAGGCAGTGTAGGGGGTCGTGCTGGGGGTAGTGTTTCAGGGTTTAGGGCAGTGCTGTGGTGTTCGGGCAGTGTAGGGGGTCATGCTGGGGCTGGTGTTTCAGGGTTTAGGGCAGTGCAGTGGTGTTCGGGCAGTGTAGGAGTCATGCTGGGGCTGGTGTTTCAGGGTTTAGGGCAGTGCAGTGGTGTTCGGACAGTGTAGGGGGTCGTGCTGGAGCTGGTGTTTCAGGGTCTAGTGCAGTGCAGTGGTGTTCGGGCCGTGTAGGGGGTCGTGCTGGGGTGGGGTTTAGGGTTTAGGGCAGTTCAGTGGTTTTGGGCAGTGTAGGGGGTCTTGCTGGGGGTGGTGTTTCAGGGTTTAGGGCAGTGCAGTGGTGTTCGGGCAGTGTAGGGGGTCGTGCAGGGGTTGTGTTTCAGGGTTTAGGGCAGTACAGTGGTGTTTGGGTAGTGTAGTGGGTCATGCAGGGGGTGGTGTTTCAGGGTTTAGGGCAGTGCAATGGTGTTCGGGCAGTGTAGGGGGTCTTGCTGGGGTGGTGTTTCACGGTTTAGGTAGTGCAGTGGTGTTCGGGCAGTGTAGGGGGTTTTGCTGGGGGTGGTGTTTCAGGGTTTAGGGCAGTGCAGTGGTGTTCGGGCAGTGTAGGGGGTCGTGCTTGGGCTGGTGTTTCAGGGTTTAGGGCAGTGCAGTGGTGTTCGGGCAGTGTAGGGGGTCTTGCTGGGGGTGGTGTTTCAGGGTTTAGGGCAGTGCAGTGGTGTTCGGGCAGTGTAGGGGGTCTTGCTGGGGGTGATGTTTCAGGGTTTAGGGCAGTGCAGTGGTGTTCGGGCAGTGTAGGGGTCATGCAGGGGGTGGTGTTTCAGGGTTTAGGGCAGTGCAGTGGTGTTCGGGCAGTGTAGGGGGTCGTGCTGGGGCTGGTGTTTCAGGGTTTTGGGCAGAGCAGTGGTGTTCGGGCAGTGTAGGGGGTCGTGCTGGGGGTGGTGTTTCAGGGTTTAGGGCAGTGCAGTGGTGTTCGGGCAGTGTAGGGTGTCTTGCTGGTGGTGGTGTTTCAGTGTTTAGGGCAGTGGTATTCGGGCAGTGTAGGGGGTCTTGCTGGGGGTGATGTTTCAGGGTTTAGGGCAGTGCAGTGGTGTTCAGGCAGTGTAGGGGGTCGTGCAGGGGGTGGTGTTTCAGGGTTTAGGACAGTGCAGTGGTGTTCGGGCAGTGTAGGGGGTCGTGCTGGGGCTGGTGTTTCAGGGTTTTGGGCAGAGCAGTGGTGTTCGGGCAGTGTAGGGGGTCGTGCTGGGGGTGGTGTTTCAGGGTTTAGGGCAGTGGAGTGGTGTTCAGGCCATGTAGGGAGTCTTGCTGGGGGTGGTGTTTCAGGGTTTAGGGCAGTGCAGTGGTGTTCGGGCAGTGTAGGGGGTCTTGCTGGGGGTGGTGTTTCAGGGTTTAGGGCAGTGCAGTGGTGTTCGGGCAGTGTAGGGGGTCTTGCTGGGGCTGGTGTTTCAGGGTTTAGGGCAGTGCAGTTGTGTTTGGGCAGTGTAGGGGGTCTTGCTGGGGCTGGTGTTTCAGGGTTTAGGGCAGTGCAGTGGTGTTCGGGCAGTGTAGGGGGTCTTCCTGGGGCTGGTGTTTCAGGGTTTAGGGCAGTGCAGTGGTGTTCGGGCAGTGTAGGGGGTCTTGCTAGGGCTGGTGTTTCAGGGTTTAGGGCAGTGCAGTGGTGTTCGGGCAGTGTAGGGGGTCGTGCAGGGGGTGGTGTTTTAGGGTTTAGGGCAGTGCAGTGGTGTTCGGGCAGTGTGGGGGGTCGTGCAGGGGATGGTGTTTCAGGGTTTAGGGCAGTGCAGTGGTTTTCGGGCAGTGTAGGGGGTCGTGCTGGGGCTGGTGTTTCAGGGTTTAGGGCAGTGCAGTGGTATTTGGGCAGAGTAGGGGGTCGTGCTGGGGCTGGTGTTTCAGGGTTTAGGGCAGTGCAGTGGTGTTCGGGCAGTGTAGGGGGTCACGCTGGGGCTGGTTTTTCAGGGTTTAGGGCAGTGCAGTAGTGTTCGGGCTGTGTAGGGGGTCGTACTGGGGATAGTGTTTCAGGGTTTAGGGCAGAGCAGTGGTGTTCGGGCAGTGTAGGGGGTCGTGCTGCAGGTGGTGTTTCGGGGTTTAGGGCAGTGCAGTGGTGTTCGGGCAGTGTAGGGGGTCTTGCTGGGGGTGATATTTCAGGGTTTAGGGCAGTGCAGTGGTGTTTGGGCAATGTAGGGAGTCTTGCTGGAGGTAGTGTTTCATGGTTTAGGGAAGTGCAGTGGTTTTCGTGCAGTGTAGGGGGTCGTGCTGGGGGTAGTGTTTCAGGGTTTAGGGCAGTGCAGTGGTGTTCGGGCAGTGTAGGGGGTCATGCTGGGGGTGGTGTTTCAGGGTTTAGGGCAGTGCAGTGGTGTTCGGGCAGTGTAGGGGGTCGTGCTGGGGGTGGTGTTTCAGGGTTTAGGGCAGTGCAGTGGTGTTCGGGCAGTGTAGGGGGTCGTGCAGGGGGTGGTGTTTCAGGGTTTAGGGCGGTGCAGTGGTGTTCGGGCAGTGTAGGGGGTCGTGCTGGGGGGGTGTTTCAGGGTTTAGGGCAGTTCACTGGTGTTCGGGCAGTGTAGGGGTCGTGCAGGGGGTGGTGTTTCAGGGTTTAGGGCAGTGCAGTGGTGTTCGGGAAGTGTAGGGGGTTGTGCTGGGGGTGGTGTTTCAGGGTTTAGGGCAGTGCAGTGGTGTTCGGGCAGTGTAGGGGGTCGTGCTGGGGGAAGTGTTTCAGGGTTTAGGGCAGTGCAGTGGTGTTCGGGCAGTGTACGGGGTCATGCTGGGGGTGGTGTTTCAGGGTTTAGGGCAGTGCAGTGGTGTTCGGGCAGTGTAGAGTGTTGTGCTGGGGGTGGTGTTTCAGGGTTTAGGGCAGTGCAGTGGTGTTCGGGCAGTGTAGGGGGTCGTGCTGGGGGTGGTGTATCAGGGTTTAGGGCAGTCTAGTTGTGTTCGGGCAGTGTAGGTGGTTGTGCTGGGGCTGGTGTTTCAGGGTTTAGGGCAGTGCAGTGGTGTTAAGGCAGTGTAGGGGGTCGTGCTGGGCCTGGTGTTTCAGGGTTTAGGGCAGTGCAGTGGTGTTCGGGCAGTGTAGAGGGTCATGCAGGGGGTGGTGTTTCAGGGTTTTGGGCTGTGCAGTGGTGTTCGGGCAGTGTAGGGGGTCGTGCTGGGGCTGGTGTTTCAGGGTTTAGGGCAGTGCAGTGGTGTTCGGGCAGTGTAGGGAGTCATGCTGGGGCAAGTGTTTCAGGGTTTTGGGCAGTGCAGTGGTGTTTGGGCAGTGTAGGGGGACGTGCTGGGGGTGGTGTTTCAGGGTTTAGGGCAGAGCAGTGGTGTTCGGGCAGTGTAGGGGGTCGTGCTGGGGGTAGTGTTTTAGGGTGTTAGGGCAGAGCAGTGGTGTTCGGGCAGAGTAGGGGTCGTGCTGGGGGTGGTGTTTAGGGTTTAGGGCAGTGCAGTGGTGTTCGGGCAGTGTAGGGGGTCATGCTGGGGCAAGTGTTTCAGGGTTTTGGGCAGTGCAGTGGTGTTTGGGCAGTGTAGGGGGACGTGCTGGGGGTGGTGTTTCAGGATTTAGTGCAGTGGTGTTCGGGCAGTGTAGGGGGTCTTGCTGGGGCTGGTGTTTCAGGGTTTAGGGCAGTGCAGTTGTGTTCAGGCAGTGTAGTGGGTCGTGCTGGGGGTAGTGTTTTAGGGGTTACGGCAGAGCAGTGGTGTTCGGGCAGAGTAGGGGGTCGTGCTGGGGGTGGTGTTTAGGGTTTAGGGCAGTGCAGTGGTGTTCGGGCAGTGTAGGGGGTGATGCTGGGGGTAGTGTTTCAGGGTTTAGGGCAGTGCAGTGGTGTTCGGGCAGTGTAGGGGGTCATGCAGGGGGTGGTGTTTCAGGGTTTAGGAGCAGTGGTGTTCGGACACTGTAGGGGGTCGTGCAGGGGTTGGTGTTTCAGGGTTTAGGGCAGTGCAGTGGTGTTCGGGCAGTGTAGGGGGTCTTGCTGGGGGTGGTTTTTCAGGATTTAGTGCAGTGGTGTTTGGGCAGTGTAGGGGGTCTTGCTGGGGCTGGTGTTTCAGGGTTTAGGGCAGTGCAGTGGTGTTCGGGCAGTGTAGGGTGTCTTGCTGGGGCTGGTGTTTCAGGGTTTAGGGCAGTGCAGTGGTGTTCGGGCAGTATAGGGGGTCTTGCTGGGGCTGGTGTTTCAGGGTTTAGGGCAGTGCAGTGGTGTTCGGGCAGTGTATGGGGTCGTGCTGGGGATGGTGTTTCAGGGTTTAGGGCAGTGCAGTGGTGTTCGGTCAGTGTAGGGGGTCGTGCTGGGGCTGATGTTTCAGAGTTTAGGGCAGTGCAGTGGTGTGCGGGCAGTGTAGGGGGTCGTGCTGGGGCTGTTGTTTCAGGGTTTAGGGCATTGCAGTGTTGTTCGGTCAGTGTAGGGGGTCGTGCTGGGGCTGGTGTTTCAGGGTTTTGGGCAGAGCAGTGGCGTTCGGAGAGTGTAGGGGGTCGTGCTGGGGGTGGTGTTTCAGGGTTTAGGGCAGTGCAGTGGTGTTTGGGCAGTGTAGGGGGTCTTGCTGGGGGTGGTGTTTCAGGGTTTAGGGCAGTGGTGTTCGGGCAGTGTAGGGGGTCGTGCTGGGGGTGTTGTTTCAGGGTTTAGGGCAGTGCAGTGGTGTTCGGGCAGTGTAGGGGGTCTTGCTGGGGGTAGTGTTTCAGGGTTTAAGGCAGTGCAGTGGT
Source organism: Calotriton arnoldi (assembly GCA_963921515.1). Classification (NCBI taxonomy): domain Eukaryota; kingdom Metazoa; phylum Chordata; class Amphibia; order Caudata; family Salamandridae; genus Calotriton; species Calotriton arnoldi. The sequence goes on along the minus strand of CAWUFW010011244.1, from coordinate 68,025 downwards.
GTTCGGGCAGTGTAGGGGGTCGTGCAGGGGGTGGGGTTTCAGGGTTTAGGGCAGTGCAGTGATGTTCGGGCAGTGTAGGGGGTCGTGCTGTGGCGTGGTGTTTCAGGGTTTAGGGCAGAGCAGTGGTGTTCGGGCAGTGTAGGGGGTCGTGCTGGGGGTAGTGTTTTAGGTGTTTAGGGCAGAGCAGTGGTGTTCGGGCAGAGTAGGGGGTCGTGCTGGGGGTGGTGTTTAGGGTTTAGGGCAGTGCAGTGGTGTTCGGGCAGTGTAGGGGGTCATGCTGGGGCAAGTGTTTCAGGGTTTTGGGCAGTGCAGTGGTGTTTGGGCAGTGTAGGGGGACGTGCTGGGGGTGGTGTTTCAGGATTTAGGTGCAGTGGTGTTCGGGCAGTGTAGGGGGTCTTGCTGGGGCTGGTGTTTCAGGGTTTAGGGCAGTGCAGTTGTGTTCAGGCAGTGTAGTGGGTCGTGCTGGGGGTAGTGTTTTAGGGGTTACGGCAGAGCAGTGGTGTTCGGGCAGAGTAGGGGGTCGTGCTGGGGGTGGTGTTTAGGGTTTAGGGCAGTGCAGTGGTGTTCGGGCAGTGTAGGGGGTGATGCTGGGGGTAGTGTTTCAGGGTTTAGGGCAGTGCAGTGGTGTTCGGGCAGTGTAGGGGGTCATGCAGGGGGTGGTGTTTCAGGGTTTAGGGCAGTGGTGTTCGGACACTGTAGGGGGTCGTGCAGGGGTTGGTGTTTCAGGGTTTAGGGCAGTGCAGTGGTGTTCGGGCAGTGTAGGGGGTCTTGCTGGGGGTGGTGTTTCAGGATTTGAGTGCAGTGGTGTTTGGGCAGTGTAGGGGTCTTGCTGGGGCTGGTGTTTCAGGGTTTAGGGCAGTGCAGTGGTGTTCGGGCAGTGTAGGGTGTCTTGCTGGGGCTGGTGTTTCAGGGTTTAGGGCAGTGCAGTGGTGTTCGGGCAGTATAGGGGGTCTTGCTGGGGCTGGTGTTTCAGGGTTTAGGGCAGTGCAGTGGTGTTCGGGCAGTGTATGGGGTCGTGCTGGGGATGGTGTTTCAGGGTTTAGGGCAGTGCAGTGGTGTTCGGTCAGTGTAGGGGGTCGTGCTGGGGCTGATGTTTCAGAGTTTAGGGCAGTGCAGTGGTGTGCGGGCAGTGTAGGGGGTCGTGCTGGGGCTGTTGTTTCAGGGTTTAGGGCATTGCAGTGTTGTTCGGTCAGTGTAGGGGGTCGTGCTGGGGCTGGTGTTTCAGGGTTTTGGGCAGAGCAGTGGCGTTCGGGCAGTGTAGGGGGTCGTGCTGGGGGTGGTGTTTCAGGGTTTAGGGCAGTGCAGTGGTGTTTGGGCAGTGTAGGGGGTCTTGCTGGGGGTGGTGTTTCAGGGTTTAGGGCAGTGGTGTTCGGGCAGTGTAGGGGGTCTTGCTGGGGGTGTTGTTTCAGGGTTTAGGGCAGTGCAGTGGTGTTCGGGCAGTGTAGGGGGTCTTGCTGGGGGTAGTGTTTCAGGGTTTAAGGCAGTGCAGTGGTGTTCGGGCAGTGTAGGGGGTCGTGCAGGGGGTGGGGTTTCAGGGTTTAGGGCAGTGCAGTGATGTTCGGGCAGTGTAGGGGGTCGTGCTTGCGTGGTGTTTCAGGGTTTAGGGCAGTGCAGTGGTGTTCGGGCAGTATAGGGGGTCTTGCTGGGGCTGGTGTTTCAGGGTTTAGGGCAGTGCAGTGGTGTTCGGTCAGTGTAGGGGGTCGTGCTGGGGCTGGTGTTTCAGGGTTTAGGGGAGTGCAGTGGTGTGCGGGCAGTGTAGGGGGTCGTGCTGGGGCTGTTGTTTCAGGGTTTAGGGCAGTGCAGTGGTGTTCGGTCAGTGTAGGGGTCGTGCTGGGGCTGGTGTTTTAGGGTTTTGGGCAGAGCAGTGGTGTTCGGGCAGTGTAGGGGGTCGTGCTGGGGGTGGTGTTTCTGGGTTTAGGGCAGTGCAGTGGTGTTCGGGCAGTGTAGGGGGTCTTGCTGGGGGTGGTGTTTCAGGGTTTAGGGCAGTGGTGTTTGGGCAGTGTAGGGGGTCTTGCTGGGGGTGTTGTTTCAGGGTTTAGGGCAGTGCCGTGGTGTTCGGGCAGTGTAGGGGGTCTTGCTGGGGGTAGTGTTTCAGGGTTTAGGGCAGTGCAGTGGTGTTCGGGCAGTGTAGGGGGTCGTGCAGGGGTGGGGTTTTAGGGTATAGGGCAGTGCAGTGGTGTTCGGGCAGTGTAGGGGGTCGTGCTCGGGGTGGTGTTTCAGGGTTTAGGGCAGTGCAATGGTGTTCGGGCAGAGTAGGGGGTCGTGCTGGGGCTGGTGTTTCAGGGTTTAGGGCAGTGCAGTGGTGTTCGGGCAGAGTAGGGCGTCGTGCTGGGGCTGGCGTTTCAGGGTTTAGGGCAGTGGTGTTCGGGCAGTGTAGGGGGTCGTGCTGGGTCTGGTGTTTCAGGGTTTAGGGCAGTGCAATGGTGTTCGGGCAGTGTAGGGGGTCGTGCTGGGGCTGGTGTTTCAGAGTTTAGGGCAGTGCAGTGGTGTTCGGGCAGTGTAGGGCGTCGTGCTGGGGCTAGTGTTTCAGGGTTTAGGGCAGGGCAGTGCAGTGGTGTTCTGGCAGTGTAGGGGGTCGTGCTGGGGCTAGTGTTTTAGGGTTTTGGGCAGAGCAGTGGTGTTCGGGCAGTGTAGGGGGTCGTGCTGGGGGTGGTGTTTCAGGGTTTAGGGCAGTGCAGTGGTGTTTGGGCAGTGTAGGGGTTCTTGCTGGGGGTGGTGTTTCAGGGTTTAGGGCAGTGGTGTTCAGGCAGTGTAGGGGGTCTTGCTGGGGGTGATGTTTCAGGGTTTAGGGCAGTGCAGTGGTGTTCGGCAGTGTAGGGGTCTTGCTGGGGGTAGTGTTTCAGGGTTTAGGGCAGTGCAGTGCAGTGGTGTTCGGGCAGTGTAGGGGGTCGTGCTGGGGGTGGTGTTTCAGGGTTTAGGGCAGTGCAGTGGTGTTCGGGCAGTGTAGGGGTCGTGCTGGGGGTAGTGTTTCAGGGTTTAGGGCAGTGCAGTGGTGTTCGGGTAGTGTAGGGGGTTGTGCTGGGGGTGGTGTTTCAGGGTTTAGGGCAGTGCAGTGGTGTTCGGGCAGTGTAGGGGGTCGTGCTGGGGGTGGTGTTTCAGGGTTTAGGGCAGTGCAGTGGTGTTCGGGCAGTGTATGGGGTCGTGCTGGGGGTTGTGTTTCAGGGTTTAGTGCAGTGGTGTTCGGGCAGTGTAGGGGGTCGTGCTGGGGTAGTGTTTTAGGGTTTAGGGCAGTGCAGTGGTGTTCATGCAGTGTAGGGGGTCGTGCTGGGGTAGTGTTTTAGGGTTTAGGGCAGTGCAGTGGTGTTTGTGTAGTGGGTAGCGCATCCGCTGCGTCGCTAGACGAGACCTAAAAAGCATTGCACCAAGATGGCTGCCAACACTTCCTGTATTGAAGTGTTGGCAGCCAATTAGAGCCAAGCTCGTGCTTGTGTAGTTAGGTCCCGCCCAGATATATAAAGATTTTTTTCCTTTAATATCTCGAAAACTACCAAATGAATTTACACCATTTAAAAAAAAGGGCGCTTTCTGAACCAAGCAATAACTTTTTGCTAAATTTGGTGTAATTCCGTTCAGCAGTTTTGGCTGTAACCGTGTCTTAAGTTTCCTATGAGAAATTGATTTTTTGACCTCTATTTTTTTAATTTCTCAGGAACTACTGAACGGATTTACACCATTTAAAAAAATGGCGCTTTCTGAACCAAGGGCTATATGTTTGCCACATTTGGTGTAATTCCGTTCAGCAGTTCGGGCTGTAGCCGTGTCTAAAGTTTCCTAGGGGAAATAACATGGAGAAAACACGTTTTGGGACACCCCTTTTTTCTCAACCCCCGCTTGCCGAATCACCCCGAAACTTTTAAGATAGGAGCTGACCGGAGCGGGCCATAAGTTTTGAAAATTTCGCGAAGATTCGTCAACCGGCGCCAAAGTTATTGGGAAAAGAATGTTACGAATTTACTATGGATAATAGGTCCTAACTATAACTATCTACTGGCGACCGCCAGATGATAATATATATATATACACACATATATATATATGTATACATTGGCCCGAAACGCATCTGGCAGGTAAACCAGAGAAGGACTTTGTTCATGGCGTGTGCCCTTGCTTTGGCGTAATTTCCACCTGGGAGTGCATCCCACCTAGTTGCAACTCTTTTTGTATTTTGTACAGCGGCCTGCCTGTTCGCGGGATTGCACCACCGCGAAACACTTGTGGGTCCACAGCTGCTTTATTGGGGCAGCTGACTGTGGAGCAGGCGGTGCCTGTTATATGCGGGGGTGCCGGCGCGAACATCGGCAATCCTTTTTAAGACATTTTTTGTGAGTGCCGGCGGTGACCCACTTGGGTTTTACTGAACCACCAGTCCCAGGAAGCATTGCTTCAGGTGATTCACCTGAGTGTTATTATTATGGGGATTACTGGTGGTTGCCGCATGCCGGCACATCACATGGTCTGCCACTGAAGAGGGCATTGGCCCGAAACGCATCTGGCAGGTAAACCAGAGAAGGACTTTGTTCATGGCGTGTGACCTTGCTTTGGCGTAATTTCCACCTGGGAGTGCATCCCACCTAGTGGCAACTCTTTTTGTATTTTGTACAGCGGCCTGCCTGGTCGCGGGATTGCACCACCGCGAAACACTTGCGGGTCCGCGGCTGCTTTATTGGGGCAGCTGACTGTGGAACAGGAGGTGCCTGTTATATGCGGAGGTGCCGGCGCGAACATCGGCAATCCTTTTAAGACATTTTTTGTGAGTGCCGGCGGTGACCCACTTGGGTTTTACTGAACCACCAGTCCCAGGAAGCATTGCTTCAGGTGATTCACCTGAGTGTTATTATTATGGGGATTACTGGTGGTTGCCGCATGCCGGAACGTCACATGGTCTGCCACTGAAGAGGGCATTGGCCCGAAACGCGTCTGGCAGGTAAACCAGAGAAGGACTTTGTTCATGGCGTGTGCCCTTGCTTTGGAGTAATTTCCACCTGGGAGTGCATCCCACCTAGTGGCAACTCTTTTTGTATTTTGTACAGCGGCCTGCCTGGTCGCGGGATTGCACCACCGCGAAACACTTGCGGGTCCGCGGCTGCTTTATTGGGGCAGCTGACGGTGGAACAGGAGGTGCCTGTTATATGCGGCGGTGCCGGCACAAACATCGGCAATCCTTTTTAAGACATTTTTTGTGAGTGCCGGCGGTGACCCACTTGGGTTTTACTGAACCACCAGTCCCAGGAAGCATTGCTTCAGGTGATTCACCTGAGCGTTATTATTATGGGGATTACTGGTGGTTGCCGCATGCCGGCACGTCACATGGTCTGCCACTGAAGAGGGCATTGGCCCGAAACGCGTCTGGCAGGTAAACCAGAGAAGGACTTTGTTCATGGCGTGTGCCCTTGCTTTGGCGTAATTTCCACCTGGGAGTGCATCCCACCTAGTGGCAACTCTTTTTGTATTTTGTACAGCGGCCTGCCTGGTCGCGGGATTGCACCACCGCGAAACACTTGCGGGTCCGCGGCTGCTTTATTGGGGCAGCTGACTGTGGAACAGGAGGTGCCTGTTATATGCTGGGGGTGCCGGCGCGAACATCGGCAATCCTTTTTAAGACATTTTTTGTGAGTGCCGGCGGTGACCCACTTGGGTTTTACTGAACCACCAGTCCCAGGAAGCATTGCTTCAGGTGATTCACCTGAGCGTTATTATTATGGGGATTACTGGTGGTTGCCGCATGCCGGCACGTCACATGGTCTGCCACTGAAGAGGGCATTGGCCCGAAACGCGTCTGGCAGGTAAACCAGAGAAGGACTTTGTTCATGGCGTGTGCCCTTACTTTGGCGTAATTTCCACCTGGGAGTGCATCCCACCTAGTGGCAACTCTTTTTGTATTTTGTACAGCGGCCTGCCTGGTCGCGGGATTGCACCACCGCGAAACACTTGCGGGTCCGCGGCTGCTTTATTGGGGCAGCTGACTGTGGAACAGGAGGTGCCTGTTATATGCGGGGTGCCGGCGCGAACATCGGCAATCCTTTTAAGACATTTTTGTGAGTGCCGGCGGTGACCCACTTGGGTTTTACTGAACCACCAGTCCCAGGAAGCATTGCTTCAGGTGATTCACCTGAGCGTTATTATTATGGGGATTACTGGTGGTTGCCGCATGCCGGCACATCACATGGTCTGCCACTGAAGAGGGCATTGGCCCGAAACGCGTCTGGCAGGTAAACCAGAGAAGGACTTTGTTCATGGCGTGTGCCCTTGTTTTGGTGTAATTTCCACCTGGGAGTGCATCCCACCTAGTGGCAACTCTTTTTGTATTACATATATATATATATATATATGTGTGTGTGGTTTACTTTTTGAAAATAATTTTAATTGTTATATTTAAAAAAAAAACTTTAGACATATTTTATTTTTATTACAAAAGTGCTACTATTTAATATATTTAGGTCCTGATTTCGATGTCGGGCAGAAGCCGGACACCGACCTGGAACTGACCAACATCTGGTCCGTGGTCCCGACTGGCCGTAGCACAAGTTCACAATAAGAAAAGGGAGGTGCAGTTCATCCCTGCAACCCGTGGCAGGCACCTCACGGTGTCTGGGGCAAGGTGCAGGGATCAACAGGTGCCCCTCGGCCTCCAACCGGAGGCCGTGCACCCAAGGGAGCCCAGCTGGGGGCCCCCAAACACGCTTTCCGACATGGTTTCCATGTTGGACAGGCCGGCATGGAAACCATGTCGGAAGCCGTGCATCGTAATCTCAAGGGCAAAAAGGCCCGCACTTGAGTTTCTGGCCGGCTTCTGACTGGCCCACGGGGTCTCTGAGCCCGTCAGAAGCCAGCCAGAATGACAGGCCAATTTACTTTCCGACCGCAAACAACATATTGTGGCTGTCGGAAAATAAACCGCGCGGCCCATTACGATGTGGCCCTGAAGGCTCCAACCTGCGGTCGGAGCCTTTACGGGCCACAATGTAATTTGCCACCTAATGTTTACTAATTAAATTTATATATATTTTAAAAAGTGATATTTTATACAACAATATTAGTGACTATGATTTTTTGGGAGATATTTTTGTAATTTACATGATAAGTATAGCATGACAATGTTTTCGACATCAATTTTTATGTGATGATATTTTTGTATGGGGTTATTCTGGGGTCGATATTTTGTCAGTGAGCCATTGCGGATACACCAGTGGTTCTGAAAATCTGCTATATTGTTTTTTTTCACTGTCTGTGCTGGCAGGTGCAATTGGGACAATGCTATGGTGACTTTGAGCCATGACCTGATTTCCCATGGGTGTGTATCGGTATATGAGGTTGTGTGTGGTCTGCACGCAGCCCCTGGCTTCTTTTAATTTTTTCTCGTCAGGCAACGCCATTTCCTGCAACTCAGATACAGTCCTGCTGCTTCTGTGTAAGGCTTGTCCTCATGGGGTTTCCTCTGATGCCTATTGTAATGGAAGTACCTGTGTCTCCCGGACCACTCCATAAGCTGGCCTTTTTGCAAACTGGTCAGCTAATGCATTCCCCATGGATACAAAATCCTTGCCCCGGTATGATCCGAGCACTTCACCGTGGCCACGCATTTAGGTAGGTTGAATGCGTCAATTATTAACTCCAGGAGGTCCCCTGTGCACGACGGGTGCACTGTTGGATTTCAGGTACCCTCATCTTTTCCACCTACCTATACTAGAATGCACTGTGGTGGAGACATAGGCTGAGTCTCAGTAAATCGTTACCATTTTCCCCGTGCTTTGGATGAGGGATTAGATTAGCGCTGTCAGCTCTGCTGCCTGTGCTGAAAGGTGAGGGAGGACAATTAGCTGCATGGTAACTTGCGGTGTCTCTGAGGGCTTGTGGCTACAAGCCATTATCATCTTTGCCCCGTGTGTCTCCCCCTGCCTTCTGCTCTATTACAGAGGATGCGTCGATGAACAGTGCCACGCTGTCTGGGATGGGATTTCTTCTCCCTGGCTGAGCCCATCAGGGGTGTATGTCACTCAATCATGGATCTCCTCCCCCTCTTGAACTTCATGAGCTTGGAGGTGGCTGGGTTCAATAGATGACACCACACTATTTTTATTGATGGTCTGGAGAGCATCAGCTCCTAGCCTAAGACCTGTTGCATAGGTAGCATGCTCTTTCTCTTTTGTATGACTGCAAACAATGAATGTTTGGCATACAGTGTCAACGGCCCCCCATTACAATGGGGGTGCTTTTGTCAATGGCAAAAGCTGCTGCCGCCAGGTTCTGTTCGCATGGAAAGTTACCCTGCATTATTGAGTCTAACTGCCCGCTGTAGCATGCAAGGGGTGTGTGCCCCAAATGGATACTTCTGCGTCAAGACCAGGCCTGGGTGTAGTTCGTGGAGTTTTGCTATGCGGAACTTCGCAAAGTGACAAAAAAACTCTGCGAAGTTCCGCAAGGTGCGGAGTGCATTGCAAACTGCTGTTTGCGCTGGTCTTCCTGCCTCTCAGGTAGAAATTCTACCTGAGCGGCAGCTCGCGCTCGCGAACTTACTGTTTGCAAGCATGAGGGGGGAAAAAACTCAGCTGCACTACGCGAACGGAGTGGAGTTCACCGCCCAGGCCTAGTCAAGACTTCTGACATGACTCGTCCATCATTGTGGCTGAATAAGAAGAATTCCTTCTTATAATTAGGCATGGGTGGTAAATTCCGTTCCGCTCGCCGAATTTACGAAATTTTGGCAATGCCGCGTTTTGCGGAGAACACGGAATTGCCGAAAATTCTGCAATCCGCGGCGTAGCGGAATTTTTTCCTTGTTTGCGCTTTCAAAATGCGTGTTCGCGCACGCGGTAGCGACTTACCGGGATCCCTGCGTTCGCCGACGAGTTTTCCTATCCATTCGCGCGATCCTGCGAGAGTGTGCGATTGCGAACACGTCATTCAGACTCGCCATCGGACATCTGCGTTTGCGAACAGGAAACAAGCATCGCGAGCGGGCGGGACAAGTTAAACAAGATGGCCGCGCCAATTGGCGACCACATGGGCAAGTTCGCGAGATATTTCCCCCCGAGCACACAAACATTGTCCCCGAACAGGAAAAACGCATCGCGAACGGGCGGAACAAGCAATTCCGCGTGCTCGGGGCATTCTGCATGCTCGCGTAGATTTTTTACCGTTTAGCAGAATTTTGCGTAACGCGACTACGCAAATTCCGCCCACCCTTACTTATAATCGGGTGCACAGGGGAGCGAGTTATCTCTGTTTTAAGTTTACAGAAGGCATTGTGCATCCCAGGAGTTCATGTCAGTTTCTCATTGCTGGGTTTTGCCTTTTTCATGGCCTCGGGCAAGGGGGCGATGAGCATGCTACAGTCAAAGACCCATTGCCACACGTAATTGCACAATCCTAAAAACTTTTGCATACCTCTTTTTGTTTGCAGTGGTGGCATATCTCTGATGGAGTCTGCTTGCTCCCTTATGGCCCGTCAACTGGCCGCTGGGATTGGTTTTCCCAAATAGTTAACCTGCCGCTGCACATACTGCATCTTTCCCTTTTCTACTTTGTAGCCTCTCCTGGCAAGTGCAGTGAGGAGGGCTGTGGTGTCCTGGCAACATAGGTTTTCAAAGGGGCTGGTTATGAATCATGTTGCTGCTTGACTGAAAGTTAGTGAGATCCTTACTCAGTATTTGATTGCGGATACTGGGGGACTCACAGTACCCTGGTGGTAGCCTCCGGTAGAGCAACTGAACCCCTCAAACCATGAATGCAGTCATAAACTCTCTTTCGGGGTGCATCAGGATGCTAAAGAGGGCATTCCGGATATCTATCACAGAGAAGTGGCAGGCGTCCCTGGCTATATTATTTAGGATGATGGAAGGGTCTGGTACTACCGGGAATTCTGGGACCATGATGTCATTGAGGGGACGTAGGTCCTGCACCAGGCACCAGGTCCCCTTACTCTTTTTTACCAGGAAAATCAGCGTGCTGCAAGGAGATACCCCCACGTGGAGGAACCCCAAATCAATTAGTGTCTGGATTGTGGGTCCTATATGCTCATCGGCTTCCTTGGAGACCGGGTACTGGTCCCTTCCCGCAGCGTTATCCTTAAGGGTTCAGCTGTACTGATGAGGCCCACGTCATACAGCCCCTCTGCCCATAGTTGTGGCGGCACTGCAGGCAGATCTTGTTCCTTCCATAAAGCAGAGGGTCCCATTTTGCAGCTCTACTTTGACCTTGATTGAATCGCAAACACTATCTCTGTGGCCTTCAGGCATTCGCCAAACAGCTGTTCATCCGTTACGTCCCGTGAAAGGAGGTCGGGTGTAATGAAGATGATAAGTGCCCACAACACGTTCGCCTGGTTGGTGGCCAGCAAGACCCCATAATCAGGCCACAATTTGACGACTTCCAAGCAGAACAGCACTTCTTCTTGGAGTTCCAAGTCTTGATGTCCCTTCTGGTGGAACACAAATTTGTTGGGCAACTGTAACTTTTGGCCTAACAGTTTCAGTGTTAGCAATAATAGTGAGTACTGCATTGGTAAAGGCTGTCAGGTCGGTGGGTGATGCCCTCATCAGCCCCTCTGTGCGATGAGGGTGATTTAAAAACATGACTCTTAATAGAGAACACTCAGGGATCGAGCAGGTCATTGTCCCACCTTTTGAGAAATGAATGGTCATGTTAGCTTTGGCCCTTATGGCTCTTCCTAGGAGATTATTTGGGGATGAGGGGCGATATAACAATTGTCCCTTTATGCGGTTGCCTCCCATGTCCAACTCCAGGGGTTTTGTGAAGGGGACCCTCATATCCGTACTGAGAACCCCTGCAAGTCTTTGGATAGCGGAATGATCCCTTCTTTCATACATTACTTGGTTGCCCCTGTGTCAGTCAGGAAGCTGTAGGACATATTATTCACTAGCACCATTATGGCAGGTTTCTCCTCAGACTGATGATCCACTGACAGCACAGGACATGTGAGGGTGGTGGTGTGTGTGTCATCTACCGGATGCAGGATCAACTCTTGTTGACCTCATAGCTTACTTACTTCTGGGAGAGGATGGATTGTGACCAGGTCCCGCCTTTGGGAGTTCTCTGTACTACTTCCTCTGATGCAACTTCTATGTGCTGTATCTCTTCTAAATCTCTGCGGTGGTACCCCCATTGGTGCAGCCACCTTCTGCACCACTGTGGCTGCAGTTGTTCTAACAAGGGTCGTCTGCTCCTAGCTCAGGGATTTCGTGGCAATGTCCTGGTTCTGACCAAACTTCTGTACTCTCTCTCTTTCCTTCTTTCTTTGGATTGCCTTTTCTCCCAACCCGTGAGGCATTGCGGTATGTAGGGGAAGTTCCAGTTAGGATTTCCCTTTCCATATTAATGCAATCCTCCGCTATAGCCATATCCTCTCACTCAAATGGCCCTCCTCTAGGACAGGACCGGTGAAATTGGTTCCTCTCCTCAGTCCAGTCTGCCAACAAGTCACATAATGGGCTTACGAAGATCTCCCCTTCCTTTTTCTCTATTATCTCCCTCGGGGTCAACCTATAATCGTCATGTGCTCGGGTGCACCGGTGCCCACACGCTTCATCAGTACCCGAGGACTGGGGCCACCTTCCTCATTCCTGTTAGCTGTATCACTGTCTATAACTGCTACAAACATCCCGATCACTCGTGTGTGTTCACCTAAATCAGTGAGGATGCGTGTTCACATCGCTGCTGAGGTTCTATGTGGCAGGCGCAACAGACAGGTGGGTTGAACTTCTGGGACCCCTTGGGGTTGCCCTGTGACTGTCTGTGTCTGCTGGCCTGTTAGTCTCCCATGCCTGGGCCTAACTGCTTATTGTTTGGTGGGGGGCCTGCCGAATTCTTCAACTGGCAGATTAGAATATCCTAATGCGGGTAGAGAGGGCAAAAGCATCTCCATACCTGCATATGGTGAGGGAGGTTCTGACGCCTTGTTTGCTATCTATAGTGTTGTAGTGTCAATTTGGGCCTCCTTGAAGATGGTCCATAGTTCTAATAGTGCCTCTCTCTTATGTTTCTTTTGACCTGTGAATTTGGTTTGTATGTATGTTCTCATGTGTTCATGTATGTTAGTGTCAAAATTCCCTCTTTTGGTCAGGGAAATTTAAGCGCCTTCATGAGTGCGTGCCATTCTTGGCAAACCTTATTATGTTTTTTAGCCAGTGTGGGGAACTGGGTTTGCATGTGCTTTAGTGGAGTCTCCATGATACATTTGGTAGTATTAGAGGACAAGATACCTTAGCTTCTTTGTTTTAGGGCCTCTCTGTTATCGATCTGAATCGTGGGGAAAATATACACAAGGTTTACTTCTGCTAATTAAGTTACTACGAGCTCAGCGCTATTTATGGATGCATCAACAATTCAACATGAACATTTCATAAACCCAAGTAACAATGCATATGAAGGGTTGCAACATAGAAAAAGTGCTATTTGTCAATTAAACAGTATCTGAATGATATTGACTCCTGGCATCAATTACGATTGGTGAGAAATAGCAGCATTTTGAAACAATGGGTTACCGATAAAAACACAATACTTAGGACAAAACACAGTTTGCAGTAATTTAATAGCACCACAACATCACACATATACCTTACATCAACAATCACACCCTGTATCCCGCCCAGCAGTCCAAACAACAAACAACTAAATAAATGACAAAGAATAAATGATGACCTTGTCAAAACAATTTCCTTAGCCGGCTCCCAATGCATGCTATCCTGTGACCAGAGGAACCTCTGTGCAGTACACAGGAATAAGTGAGCGTGGTAGTCTATGAATATCAGCTCTGGGACAAAGATAATAACAAAAAAGTCATAAATTGAGAGCCACATGCCCCTCTTGCCCAAGCACAAGTTACACCTAATCTCCCAGGTCCAAATACTTTTCCCTAAATGTTTTAATCACACCCTGTATCACACCCAGGGGATAAGCGTACCATCTTTGTCATGCCCAGCAGTCCAAGCATACAGGCTGTGTCATGCCCAGGGGAAAAAAAATACCATTTGTGTTATGCCCAGCAGTCCAAGCAACCAACACCTCTCACTTCTTTCAGATACCAACTGAGTTGGGAAACCGGAGGCACTGAGAAATGCTTTTAAACTAAAAAATAAAACTGAGGGTTCAACTCTGCCAAAAAATACAATAAATATTCACCTTTACTAGTGTGCTTTCTATCGAAAAAAGGTGACTTCCATGGCATCGCCTCTAAGGCTGCCTTGCGACTACTCAGCTAGGACAAATAAAACAGGTATCATGCCAGATTTCTGCCAGTGGCAGAGCGATCAGGTTATCTTTTTACTCTTCTCCCTAGTTTGCCATACGCCACATGCTTTACTAAGGTTCTGATGTAGTCTCTTACCCTCTGTGATGGCTGCTTCAGGACAGACCTCCGCACCGCGGATTCAGAAGAACTTCTCATCAACTGCGGTGTCTGCTCACCTTCCTTGTTGTGAATCCATCCGGGTGGGGTCTCCTTCCTTTGGCTTCAGTCGCGTTCAAGATACCAATCAGCTCTAATGGTAGCTCATCAAAATGATGTTTGAACATGAAATACCTTGGAAAAAACAAGAGACAAGAGGTGTTTGGCAAAACAGCAATAGCTTGTTTAATTAATCAATGTGGCCGGGAACAGAGTCATATGCATAGGGTCTGAGGACTGTCTCAATTTACAATCGGTCTAATGTAGACTTTTATACAGTTCATTGAATCCGATAAAAATGATTCCGGCAATCCTTATTTGGTAAAGAATGTGTACCTCTGTCTTTGGAGCCATAAATTAAGGTATTGGATGAAGAATCCACGTGGGCCTTGACCTTGCGTGGGCACATTGCGGTCAGTGGGTAACGTGTCCAGATGTCCAGCATGGGGAGCATGTGATCACTGCATATACTGTGTGTGCTGTGTCTTGATTGGCTATGTGTTCCTAACTTCATGTGGCACGACTTTATGGTGTTTTGGGAGCGCGCGCACCCCTCTGGCCATGAGTGCTTTATTGAGGCCAATCTCCCTGGACCATTGCGGTGTCGCTGCAGCTATCTGTGGGATCGATCTGGGATTTCCTGTTTTCACGTTTGTCTGCTGGCTGTGTGCCACCCCACCTGTGATCTGTCAATCAGTGACCTTGGGCCTGGGTCTCAGGGCCTGCTTACCTGTGTATTTCTGAGTCGGGATCGACATGGAGTTCACAATGGGCGAATTCGTCAATAAAGATGAGATTTCTTTTTTATACAAGAATGTATCGTTATTCATATTGACATCGATTTCTTCAACATTAACATCTGTGTTGGAGGACAGAGTAATGCCAAATGGCACTGTGTCATTTGGAACCATTGCTTCATATGTCACTAAGCATAATGAGGATATCACAGCCTTGAACTGAGTGTCCTGTTTCCCTTCTGTTCTTAAATGTAGAATTTTCTATTTTCAGCTCCTTTTTAAGTCCCTAGCTTGAGCAAGATATTGGGTTATGGTAATGATAGACTTGGCCTATGGTAATGATAGACCTTACCATGTTTTGTTTGGATCTACTGTTCATGAACATGACACTTAAGACATGATTACAAGTTTCACAGTACTAGGGTAATGGCACTATTCTATGCGATTCTATAATTACCATTAGGTAACATCATACCTGTACTGTGAAATTATGAGTGAGACCCCAAGGAATGGGGAATTACTGTGTGGGACCAATTTGCCCAGTCATAAAACCACACAGGATTCCCAATTCCATGAAGTTTTGAAAAATTTATTTTAGTCCTCATATCGCCACCGTTAAGCACCAAATCAATTTCTGTTCGCCTCGTGCTCAATATTGGGCTCAGTTTCAATCAAGTTTAATAGGCTTCAGGGGGGCATTGCCGATGCTCATGTTCACCTACAGGGTCGCAACAACCCCCAGACCAGCCCCCAGCTGCTAGTGGAGTAAAGGAACCATCAGGTCCCTGAAACGTGGGGACTCAAAAAACGAGGCATGCATTGGTGGGCCTGTTATCCCGCTTGGGAAACGACCTGGGAGACTGGGCTGCAGGGGGAGTATGAGACCCCCATTGGAATGACGGCGCATCCCCCTGCTGGTCAAAGCCCGGCGTGGTCTTGGTGACTACTGCAGGCGATACGTTGTGGCCGGAACTGGATTTGCCCTGCCAATTACAGAAAAGAGGGTTGTGCCTGCACTGGTGGTACTGCGAGAGGTAGGAGCGCTGCGGCCATTGGTCCCACCATGCGGGACTTGCCCGGCCGGATTACTGGTGGGCCCCAAGTGATCTCTCCAGTCTCTTGGATCATGTGGTGGTGCGGACTGGTGGAGTCAGAGTGCAGGCCACTGGGGGCTGGCTCTGGGGCAGTCTGGGAGTTTGTTACTAGAGGCACCATTGAGAAGGCCTGTGGGAGAGGGGATGTGCAGCCGGTGGCCTGGTGGGCTATAGCCCTGGACTTTGGGGAAAGTTTGACTCAGGCTGCTGCTAAGCGGAGGATCCGGGACCGCATGGTTGGATGGTGATGGTTCGGCCCACCTAGCAGCTGGTGGTGATCTTGGGCAGTGAAGAGGGCCTGTAATGGGGTCCCCACTGGCCACCTGGCTTGCTGTGCCCTCAGCTGCTGTGGTGCCTGACCAGAATGGCTAGATAGGGTCCCCTGTGGATGGATTTATTGATTGGAGGAAGAATTTGCACCGGGACTGTAGCCCTAGGATGCCCACATGGCCAAGCACAAACCATCAAAACCAATTCAGGCTAACAAAATTGCTAACTATGCCCAGCCTCAGCCTGTGCAGTGAGTGGCGGGTGGACAGGTGAAGCCAGCCCCCCCCCCGGAGGAGCAGGGAGCACCCACGATGGTGAAGATCCTGGCAGTGATTAGGGGGTCCAGGGAGATCACTCCCTCAAAAAACTGACACTATGGCACTTGAGGTGGATTTGCTCTGCGTGAATTTCTGCAAAATGTCTGAGAGGGTCTCCGCGGCAGAGGATAATGCGTAGTTGCTGCAAACTGAGGTGGCGGCCCTGAAACGAACCGTGTCTGAGCTACAGACTTTATCAGCTAGAATGGATGACAGACTTGAAGATACAGTAAGGTGCTCCAGAAGGAACAACCTTCGCTTTGTGGGTTTCCCTGAGAGAATGGAGGGTCAGTCCGTGGAGTTGTTCTTGGACTACTGGATCACGAACACCTTGAGGCCAAAAAGACTTTCAAAATTCTTCACAATTGAACGGAACCACCGAGGGCTCCGCTGCCCAAGCCGGGTGCACCACAGCACACCATCATAGCATGCTTGTCCAACTATAGAGATAGGGACGGGATCACGGAGCCCCCCAGTTTGAAGGACAAAACAGTATAGTGTTCCCCGATTACACCCGCAAAGTGCAGGACCTTCGCAGGTACTTTTTTCAACCAAGAAATGGCTATGTGAAGGGGATCTCCATTACAGCCTTATATTTCCTGCGAAACTCAGGGTGCAACACGAGGGGAATGTTTATTTCTTTGTCACTCCCGGTGAGGCTAATGACTGGCTGCATTCACTGAGGGGGCCCCCTTGGTGAGGACCCCCAGACCATGCTGGTGCTGGGAGTAGTGACAAATGTTAGAGAACTAGAACTCCCAGACACTCAATGGACTCACTATCACGCTCTAGAGTCTGTCGTACTGGGCGAATTTTGGTATGTTCAGATGGAACTGTAATGGAATCGAATTGTGTTCCTGATACCCGTGAATCCTTCACATCACACAGGGATACCAGAGATTATCAGAGTGTTGCCACAGATCAGGAGTGGGGGTGATGCATGGAATTGTGCATGCATATTGTGTCCTTCAGCTGATTGAGCATATACCTAGTTATAATTGTCTCCAGATCTCTTCACAACATTCATACATGGGATGGGGTAAACTGGTCTACAAAATGTTCCTACCATTCTGTGTGTGGGGGTGTGATTGTAGTTTTTATTTTTATTTCCGCCATATGTCTGCAACGTGGTAAGTGTGTTGGTGGGAGGTCAAAGTGGGCCACAGTCTAATCAGGCGGGTTGAGAGCCTCTGGCCTCACCAGCCTGGTGGGATGCTTGGTCCTTTGCTTTATGGGTTTTACTCAGTTGAGGTGTTTACCTCTATGGGGGGGTTAGGCAGTGGGACCTACGTGTTGGCCATGTTGGGTTTGGCCATCGTAGTTTGGACTCACAGCCTGCAGGTGGGGGAAGTTGCCTGTCGTTTTGGGCTCAAGTGTTTGACTGGGGAATTGAGGGAGTCTGGCTCTAGGAAGGTACCTATACATATACATCACAGTGCATGTTTGAGGGGAGCAGGGCATGGCAAGTGTGGGGAGTAGGGTGGGATGTTGGTGCACAAGGTGTCAGCTTGATATGGCTACCGGATGGAAATTAGTGACCTGCACTGTTCGGGAACTGGGCCAGTCTAGCAATCAACAAAGGGTTTACTCCTATCTCCATCGGTATGGGGTCTCCATAGCCTTCCTTCAGGAGGCACACACATGGGGAACGTGTATAAAGCACCTTCAACGCAGGTAGCGGGGACAACTCTTTTCAACATCATATTCAAGCTATGCCAAAGTGGCTTTGATTTGGAAAGCGCCTAGTGCTCCTTTTGCGGGGAAGGGGGTGAAACTAGATCCTGAGGGTCAGTACATAATCATCTCTAGGGTACTGGATGCACGAGATGTTTGTTTGGTGAATATATACTCCTGTTGTGTAGTTCCTATATATAACCTATACAGAATCCGCGCACTCGGATAACATGAACTGTGGGCTTGGTGGCAGACTGACTCTGAACACCCCCACCGAAAATGTTAGCCTGTTTGCATTAGCTAGCTCACAGTGCCACTAGTGTCTCCTCTTATCGGGGAGAGAATAGTTTCTGGCAACCTCAGAACATGACAACCCTGATTCCTCAGGATCGTGGAAACAATGTACTACGTTTCGCTCAGTCACTCGTGCTCACTTGTTCGGTCTCAGAGAGTTACACAGAAGAAACAGTTGGGCGTGTTACAATAAGAATTTATTGCTCAGTTGTTCTTCTAGTGTAAAATAGGTGTGCTGTAACAACTGTTAGACAGTAGCAGATATATATGATTAGCAGTACAGTGAAAATAAAAGGATAGTACAGTTCTACCATCTTGCAATAATCATGGATACATACATGAATATAAAATGCATGATAAAAGTGCGTGTACTCCTACGATGCCTATCTAGATGTACCTAAGTGTACCTAGCATGTGAGTAGTTGTGAAGCCTAGAATCCCTCTAGGATTTGGTTGAACCCCATTACCTGGAGAGAGAGAGTGTGGGACCCCGTCCTGGTCTCGAGTTGGATACCCCGCAAGGGATGTGTTAGACCACTGTCAGCTGGAGCGTCTGCATGCAGGAGCCTCAGTGTCTCTGGTCAGTGTGTCGGCCTGGAAGTCTCGGTTCCCTCTACTAACCCTAGCAAGATGTGCTGTATTTATACAAAAAGTATCTAGGGTTTCTTTGTCCCTTGTTTCTTGTATTAGCCATTGCTGGATTTGAGGATGACATATGGGATGAACCTTGTACTTAGATATTATGCAAGTGGTGTAGCCCCTGCCTGGTTTCCAAGAACCTTCATGAATATTCATTCATACTGTATGAGTCCATTGATGAAGTTATAGGACGCTATTGTTCAGGGAAAACCCTCCTACTGCACCCAGGACTAGAACTAGGTAAAGGTTCAATCCTAAAGGCTCGTTACTGTGTTGTATAAGGGAGATAATGTAGGTGAAGGTGTATGATATTATCCGGGCCTATATTAGGGTACCTAAATGAAACATAACACCCACTCCTCTTCCGAACAGTCAACAATGATAAAAATGCTATCGAACTACTGGTTTTGCTAGGTAACAGCGCATAAAACTATCAGTGAGCTTCATAAAATATTGTCATTAAAACCATTTAAAAACAGTCTAATCGGGGAGGAGAAAGAAAATTATTTTCGAAAGCTAGTATTGGAAATGTCACTTTAAGCCAAAGTCCTAGTTGAGTTCGTTTATGGAAGCCGAACCACTACAAGCGTTAGAAGGCCATGCTTTTCCAGCAAAAGTGTCAATTTGAGGAAGTCTTCCAAATTTAGCTGAGGCTTGAAATTAAAAAAGGAATATTCTGAATTCTTTCCCAGCTCACGATGAGCCAAACCTGAGTGCTAGTGGAAGAGCTGATGCTCAACCCAGTTGTAAAAGGCACCTGCGGATTCTCGAGGAATGCAGCCATCAATATGGAAATACGCTGGGGACATTGCCGAGCATGGGCCCTCAGGGGTTCCAGCCTGGTATTCAAGTCCGCAGGCGTGTCCGATGCAAGTGTCAGACAGAGATCCAACACGCATTCTTCACCCCAAAACAGGCATCGAAGAACAGGTAAGATGCAGTCCATCCAGACTGGTCTAAACGATAGGAAGCAAGAGGCACTCAGTTCCCGTAGGCAATGTTGTACCATGCGCACACGGTATTAGCGCTCCAGGAGCGCTTTTGCCATCTCGTTGGTGATTGGGCTGTCCATTGCGGAACAGAAAAATGACAATCAGGATTCCTGCGATAGAAAGCAGGCTCAGCGGAAGACCTCCAAAAACGCTTCCCAATACGGAGTGTATAAAATTTGGAATAACTCCGAGGATTGTCTGAAAGGTGCTTAGAAATCCTGACCCTATGGTCTTAAATAAGTGTACAATACCACTCGTATCAGACATATTAAAGATACGACCCACCATTTCTGCGAAATGAAAGGGGCAGTTTGTACGTATAAGTGCCTGTATCTCAGTCGAGGTCCTTGCGATTTGAAGATCAAAGGTCTCTCGAGCGGAGGTTAAGGGTACGGTTTGCTGTAAAAGCATGGCTTTCAGTCTGCTCAAAGTATCAAACAGTATAAAGGAAACATTCAACGAAGGCCATAACCCCGCCTCCCTGACTGTATTCATTGAGGGAAACAATGCTTGCATACAGCAAGTAACCCTGGAGTTCACAGTGACCAGATAGGCAATGCCCGGAAGCATCCCACAACAACCTTAATAGTTCAGCATCAAGTGACTCCCATTCGACAGCAGCTCGAATACCAGGGTAATCACGGCTGCTGGAGTCCCTTTCATGTGGCAGGACAAGTTTGCTACTGAACCGTTACAAGCACCGTGCAGGGAAATATCTTGGCACATGAGCGAACCACTCAAAGTGCTCTTGCAGTTTGTACCCCTGAGAAACACTTCTCGATCCCCATTCCGGCACCGAAATCTGTATGGTAACTCCCAAGATTCCTTTATGTATTCCTTACCCATCCTCTCATATTTGCCTGCCTGCCTTTGCTCAAGGCAATATTGAAACTGAAAAGTAGTGACCGGTAGAGTTATGTGGCCATGGATAAGCCACTCAGTGGACGGCGATTCTGCTACCGTGAATGGTAATGCCATTTCCATCTGTTTATCTGTTAGATTGCATTCAGAAAACAGAGACGTACTGTTGATAAAACGTCAAGGCACATAGCCTGCAAGCAAAGATTGCAGCGTCCAGCTTAATAACATAATAGAACGTAATTGAGATTGCCCGTGTTGTAATATGGCTAAATCCTGTTCCAGTATGTCTATCGCAGAAGATACAATGTTGCCTAAGGAATATATCCTGGAGGTTAAAGTTGTTAACCCATTATCCACTACTGCTAATGCCTTTTCTAAGATAATACGGTCTATTTCCTGTATTCTCTCTGTGGCCTCTTGTTGGGATATTTTCCAGTTTTCATTGTAGGCAGCATAAATGCCAGCATATATGAAACGTTTCTGACGGGGTTTCCTGGGACCTAGTAAAATATCCCTAAGATCCATGTCTTGTGTGAGTAAGGTCAAGTGTTGTTTCACTTCTGTAAGTGTTGAGGTCTCTAGCCAATCAAGGCACAACTTCCCAACACTGTAGGACGTCACTACCCCTGGATGTTCTCTTTGTACATAGCGTGAGTCTGGCCTGTGGATATTGAACCCTTCGGTTATACCCCAGAATCGTTTCTGACATGTGTTCGTGTCTAAGTGCCAAAACACCCATTTCTTCCAATTAGGGTCTGATCTATTGTACTGTAAAATGTCATCTACTGTTGCCCCTTCTTGTGAAGTTGAATTTTGCCACCCCTCCATCTGTGATGGTGTTGGAAACCGAGGTGTGTTCAGGTCCTTGTTTTTGGCTAGTCCAAGACAGGACGTCTGTTGCACAATGTCATTTAGAAATATCATCTGCTGTGGAATGAGGCACGCTCTAAATAGCGCCTCTGTTCCCTGGACTTGCCAGTCTCTAGAACCCCAGATTGATTTTAGGTCTATTGTGTCCTTCCATAGGTCAAAACCCTGTTCAGACAATTGAGTGATAAAGGAAGCAGAGTATATCTGTTTGGTGTTTGTCAACATAATTTTCAGTGCTGATGTCGGTGCAACCTTGTAATAATACGAGGTCGGGTCTGTGGTGTTAAACCCTGAAAAATATGAAAATTTCTGTGCAAATGTTTGCGAATTACTTTTTGGTGGTGTAGGGCAATGTTCCCACTGGTGGTACTCAAAAACATTTCTAGGTGATATAGATTTGTGCAAGAAATGATGACCATAATGTTGGTAACAGTACAAAGTGTCATAGTCTGAAGTACCTTCTAACATTTCAGTGTTCGGAAATGCGGCAGTTTTCTCTAAATCAGACAACACATCATTACCAGTTTCAGAGTCCCAATCCTCAGAAAATGTACTCGAGGTAATGATATCACTCAATGAAATTTTAAATACATGAGAAATTTTTAAAAGTTCAGTTGGACCGAATATATTGAAATCAACCTTGTCCCAGACTATACCATCCTGTATAGGAACTGCTGTAATGTTCACTGATGACAAGTCTCTTTGTTCACAATGTGAGGACTGATGTGGTTTCAGAATCAAATTTACTGTTTCGTCTGCAGGTCTTTGTTGAAGGTATCATCCATTAAAAAGTATGCTAAAAGTTATAACCAAGCCTAGCCAGAAAAGAAAAAATAGTATCCCAGTAATTACCCAGAGTTTTAACCAAGGCGATACCAGGTAAGTCTTTTTGAGAAAGTTCAGAAAGTCTTTAGCTTGGTGTTTGCGTGATATTTGGGCTGGCATTGTTTCGGGTTCACTTGGATCCAAAGAAAACATATCAAAGTTCATGAAGTAGCCAGAAGCAGTTCGATCAATTGTAGGAATTGCATCAGGATTTGTTGAAATCGCATTTTGCTCTTGTCGAGGCATGTTGACGTAGACGTCTGTATTTGGTCTAATTGCAACTTGTGTGTTATTTTGAAGATGAACTTCCGGTTCAAGGGGAACGAGTTCCATAGCATTGTTGCATAGTCCTTCATTCCGTACAGGAGGTTCTTCGAACGTGATGAGTCTTTCTGTTTGAACTTCTTGGATGGTAGCTAGAGGAGGGTGTCTGCTACTGTGGAGTCCACGAGGCCTACTGTTCAGTATCGGCCACATAGTGTGGTTTGATTAAGTCGATTGAGACAAATCTTTTCTCCTTTTTCCCGGCAAGAGGTGGCAAAAGTACAGTTCTTGTTCCTTGAACTGCTAGGTCAGGTACAGGTTTTCTGTATGATGGTCCAAATTCTTTTTTGTCCGCTATTTTCTCTCCGACCAGATCCCCGACCTTTGGGATCCAGACAGGTCTTGCCGTGTTTGCCTTGAATTCCCCAGTGGAGGACGTTACTTTGTTGTGTCCTGGATTCATTTAGATCCTGTTAAACAGCCAAACGATCATGCATATCAAATGGTTTCTCATCCGCCACTGTGCCTTCACAATCAAGATCCGGTACTCACATTCTCGTCCCAAATAGGACCTCGTAAGGAGTGACACCCTCTAGAGAACTTCTTGGCTGGTTATTAAGAGCTCGTTGTACCCCATATAGATGATTGACCCAACTACCACCCTTGCCTAATACCCTAGCTGTTAAAGATTGCTTTAGGTCCCAGTTCTTCCTCTCCACAACCGAATTTCCCTCAGGATGGTACGGAGAGGAGTACTACAATGCTACGCCCATACTTTCCATGGCCTCTTTGTAAGCCCGAGAGCTAAACGCCGGGCCACGGTCAGAATGTAATGTGCCAACTGCGTATGTCCCGATAAAGACTCGCAAATCTTTGATAACAGTTCGAGCGTCAGCCGAGCGCTGAAGCCAAACCCATAGGAATCTTGAGCATGAACCCACTGCAACCATGAAATACTTGTAAGCCCCATCTGAATGTAAGGGGCCGCAGTGGTCCAGATATACTCAAGCGAGAGGTCTGTCTGATTTTAATAACTGTGTCTGTGCCGGGCATGCTATGGTGGAGCCTTTCATCTGCTGGCAGATGTCACATTTCAAGACGTAGTCTTTAGTTTGTTTTATCAGACCTGAACACCAATAGCGCTGTTTCAACAATGAAATAGTCGCTGTAACGCCTGTATGCGCAGAGCCCAAACCCTTGTGTGCTGCAATAATCAACCCTTGTCTACGATCCATATTTGGTATTACGCTGTCCCCCAGTCCAGGAATCTGAGCATATGGAATGTTGTTTGATTCTAACTTGCAGGAGTACTTGAGTGGAAATTTCTTTGGTACTGCTCCGCTGTTTTTGCTTGAAGCAATAACAGCCACCAAAATCTCACAGTCTATCCTCGTTTTTGAACGAGTGATTGCAGCTACGGAAGCCGTTCGTACAGCCCCCTTTGCAGCTTCATCAGCCAATTAATTCCCTTCAACGTGAACGCCATCACATTGATGACTCAGTGTATGAATAACGTGAGCCCTCGGTACTTTGTTCTTCAACTCAACTACCTGTTCCCATAGCATTTTATGCTTAATTTTGCCACCTTTTGCGTCTTTGAACCCGTTTTGTTCCCAATGATGTAAATATTCATTGTATGATTGCACACAGTAAAAAGAATCACACACTATCAGTGTGGGGAATTTGTGAACCGTATTCACCAGTGCTAGTATCAGTGCTTTTAACTCTGCCAGCTGAGCAGTGCAGTCTCCTAGAGATTGCGTTTTGGTGCAACTTGGATGGAATTTTCCATCCTGCATGCGACCTTTAATGATAGCACATGCTGCGCATTGTTGCTTACTCCCTATGGCTGGTTGAGCAGATCCGTCAGTGTACATTATATATTCATACTGATCTAGAGGCAAGATTTCATTTGGTAGAGGATATTATTGTTCGTAATGCAGAAATGCCTGTGTTTTTAGACTTGGATCAAATCTGTATTCAACATCCGTTGCAGTGAGAGAATTAGCCCATTGTATCCATTTCGGATGTAAGACTTTTGAATTTGGAATGCTAGCCTTTGTAACAGCTTCTAAAGCTGGTACTGGGGTCACGACTATTATGCGTTCTCCCTGAGCCAGGGCTCTTTCTCTTGCTACAGCGGTCTGAACTGCTGTCAGGATTTTTTCTGTTGAAGTGAAACGCACTTCTGCATTAGTGTACAGGTGTGATTTGTAAGCGATTGGTACTGTTTCGCCTTCATTGAAGGTTAAGTAAGTGTACCCGCATTGACCCGCTATTACACGGATCACTAAGTTGCGTACGTTTACTCGCGTCTGTAGGTGTTTTGAAGCTATCATGTCTTCTTGTAGTGAACGTAGGATGTTTGTGTGTTCCTGTGTCCATTGTCTAACTGAAAAGTCAGGTTTTATTAAGTCGTAGAAAGGTTTTACTCTTTCCAAGTAATCCAAAATGTATGTTCTGCTGAAATTTAGGAATCCCAGTATTGATTGTAAATTTTTTAATGATTTTGGAGGTTGGAGCAGAGCACACTTTTCTAAAAAGTTAGCTGCCAGACTTTTTCTTCACTTGAAAGCTCATATCCTGAAAACAGGACATTGAAGTGGGCGATTTTTGATTTTTTTAAATTAAATTTGTAGCCCTCAGAGGCGAATCCCATAATTATGGTGCTCACCCTGGTCAAGTGCCTTTTTAAGTCATCGTCTATCAGATAAATATCATCCACATAGGACAATGCTTCCTCATCAAAATTTTGGAGTAACTCAGTTACTCTTGCTATTCTTATACCCTTGAGGGAGACGACAAAATTGTCGCTGGGACCCCAACGCTGAGAATGCGGTCAAATACCTGCTTTCAGGCGCTATATTTTGGCAGAAAAATCCATTTGAGATACTAGGTGTAGTTTTGTATTTTTTACCGCACAATGTTATTCATTAATGCGGCACTGTGTGCATTTTGAACAGCGAACGTCTTAGTGCAAGTGTTTAAATGTCTGTAATCTAAAACTAGACGATATGAGTTGTCCAGTTTTGATACGGGAAACAAAGGATTGTTCATTGGTGAGGTGCATGTTTCAATCACCCTTTGGTATTCAAGTTGATCTAATATCTCCCTGACCTGTTTTTTAGCTTCTTGCTTTATTGGATACTGTCTCTGTGCATTTGGTGAAAGTTTTAATGGGATCACATGGTGGGTTGAATCTTCATCCCATCCGGCATGATTTTTGTAAAATGCTGGAGCTAGGGCAACTGCCCACTCCCGTGCATATGCATGTTTATGATGAATGGGACCGAGGTCGGAAAATGCTGGAAAAATTACTGTTTCTCCCCTAGGGCACTCCATAACGAATGCTGGAGGCCAATCTTGTTCAGCTAATAGGATGTCATAACCAGATGATAGGTTTTTCCAAAAGAGACCTTTAACTTTCATGGGCTTGTCCCCCTCCATTTGGAGTGTTATTTTGTGTAACTTATGTGGGACGCTCACCCTTGTGTCTGGTGTTTCCACCGTGATGTAATCATTCAAGTCCGCTGTCACCAGAAATTCCATCAGGTTCTGACGAGCTATTGTTACTTCTGCCGCACTGTCTAGCATCGTCTGAGCCCATTCTTGTTCAGAAGTTGTGTCCTCAGAATTCTGGGCATGTCTGATCTTTAGACCTGCAACTTTCTTCTTTTTAAACTGAGGTTTTGATTTTGGCTTTTCTTCATTTTTGGAAGTATAGTCTTGAGCGTGCTGCTTCTCTCTGGACTTTGTACGCTCTTCTTTGTGTTCTGACCATCCTTCTCTCTCGGAGTTTTTTGACAAGCCCTGAAAGGAACGAGAGGAATGTGTATCAGTATCCTGATACCTGTCAGGTTTCCTAATATTATCCCTATTTCTGAGGTTGTACCTCTTTTCAGAGGGCTCCTGTGGGGGAGATCTGCCTCGGGATTGAGATCCGTTTCCTTTAAAGTTTTGCTCTTTTTTATTATCCCACTTCTTTTTAGAAGAAGCAGGTGTCTGCTTGGAATTGTCCTTTTCAGGACCGCCCATCAGTTGGGGTTTTAAAGCTTTCCCACCCAAACTGTCTCTGCCTAATTCTGCATATGCAGTTTCAATTATTTTGGGCAGTTTGTGTTGTTCATCTAACGGACTGTACTCCGTTAGTCTTTGGCGGATTGCCACTGAAGCTGCTTCTCCTTTAATATTAGCTAGTATTATGGCTGATACCTGGTCATAGTTATTTAGTAACTTCATCCCTAAGTTCAGAGCCGGTTCTGCTCCGTACTCGTTTTGTATTTGTCGTAATACATCCGGTATCACCGCTAATGAAGGAATCCCATGAGTCCTGGTATAAATGGCAGCAAAGACTGTACCCCACGTGGTACAATCTTCTACTTGTGGTGTTATCCCCATTGGCAAGCAGATTGTTAGCATTCTGTGTTTTTCATATGGGGTAGTATTCGGGAATACTGCCTCTGAGCTACCCAGAATGGCATTTGTTCACGTTTCGTGGGCATTTTACCCATTACTGCGTGTAATGTTTGTGGAGTGATTTTAGTTGCTGTACCCTGAGACTGAGTACCATTTGTTGCAACTGTTGCTGGTTGGACTGTGAAAGTCCTCATGACGAATTGTGTCAAGTTTCTGTAGATTTTAATTAAATCTTTGTGTTGTATGAGTAAGTCTGCCTGTGGCATTGTGTCAATGTCAGGATGTGGTGTGTAGGCCGCTAATATCGGCCATGTTGCCCCCTCTCCTCTGAGCGGGCCTAATCTTTCTCTACTTCTTATGTGGGGTAGGGCGTCTTTAAACCAGTATAAATGTTCCTGGTATGTGAGTGGAACCTCTATGTCCTCGAACGGACCATGTTCCACTGGTGCATCTCCTTCTGTATAGTAGTGAAATGTCTGTGTTCTTGCATCTGCTGCTGGGAATGTAACCCACAAATAAAATACATCTGTTTTATTTAATTTGTGTGCCTCAATCATGAAAACTACTAAGCCACCACTAGCTGATAAACCATTTTCTACTAGTTTCAGGGTGATAGTACGTCTGAATTTAGGTGCAATTTGAATTGCGTTTGAATCTTCTTCTCCGTCTGAGACGCGTAGATTTACTACTGGGTTGTTTTCTCCCTCAGTCATTTTTGTAACAAAGAAGTTTGTTCAAGGGAACTAAGATAAGGTTTTGTTTGCACAATTTTAGGAACACTTTTTTCCTTCAAGCTTGATTAACCAACAGCTAATAAATAGGATTTTTCGCCTACTCAGCTGTGGCTGAATTTGTGCCCACCCACTCCAGACGTCTCTGGCGTTTTGTGAGTAGGGGTCTCTGAGAATAGCACGACTGAACTACTCAGATTCTACTGTTAAATAAGTACCCAACCAACATTGGCGGCACCATGTTGTGTAGTTCCTATACATAACCTATACAGAATCTGCGCGTTCGGATAACATGAACTGTGGGCTTGGTGGCAGACTGACTCTGAACACCCCCACCGAAAATGTTAGCCTGTTTGCATTAGCTAGCTCACAGTGCCACTAGTGTCTCCTCTTATCGGGGAGAGAATAGTTTCTGGCAAAGTCAGAAAATGACAACCCTGATCCCTCAGGATCGTGGAAACAATGTACTACTTTTCGCTCAGTCACTCGTGCTCACTTGTTCAGTCTCAGAGAGTTACACAGAAGAAACAGTCAGGTGTAGTACAATAAGAATTTATTGCACAGTTGTTCTTCTAGTGTAAAATAGGTGTGCTGCAACAACCGTTAGACAGTAGCAGATATATATGATTAGCAGTACAGTGTAAATAAAAGGATAGTACAGTTCTACCATCTTGCAATAATCATGAATAAATACATGAATATAAAATGCATGATAAAAGTGCGCGTACTCCTACGATGCCCATCTAGATGTACCTAAGTGTACCTAGCATGTGAGTAGGTGTGAAGCCAAGAATCCCTCTAGAATTTGGTCGAACCCCATTACCTGGAGAGAACGAGTGTGGGACCCCATCCTGGTCTCGAGTTGGACACTCCGCAAGGGATGTGTTAGACCACTGTCAGCTGGAGCGTCTGCATGCAGGAGCCTCAGTGTCTCTGGTCAGTGTGTCAGCCTGGAAGTCCCGGTTCCCTCTACTAACCCTAGCAAGATGAACTGTATTTATACAAAAAGTATCTAGGGTTTCTTTGTCCCTTGTTTCTTGTATTAGCCATTGTTGAATTTGAGGATGACGTATGGTATGAACCTTGTACATAGATATTATGCAGGTGGTGTAGCCCCTGCCTGGTTTCCAAGAACCCTCATGAATATTCATTCATACTGTATGAGTCCATTGATGAATTTATAGGACGCTATTGTTCAGGGAAAACCCTCCTTCTGCACCCAGGAATAGAACTAGGTAAAGGTTCAATCCTAAAGGCTTGTTACTGTGTAGTATAAGGGAGATAATGTAGGTGAAGGTATATGATATTACCCGGGCCTATATTAGGGTACCTATATGAAACATAACACTCCCAATGTTGATGATTCTGAAGTTTTTGTGGCAGTTATGAGTACGGTCACGGAACATGTGGGATCAGAAATAATTCTGGCTTGTGACCTTGATTGTGTGCTAAATGGTGAGATAGATTGACACCAAGCCTGCAATGATGAGCGCTTTTGGGAATTGATGGGGGGACTGGGACTGCAAGATCTACGGAGGGTGCACTTCCCACAGAGCAGAACTTAATACTGCTATGTACCTGCTACCTGGACGCATAGCCACACTGATTATTGTTTGGTATCGGGTGCCTTGATGCAGTGTGTGAAAAATGCTTATTATTTGGTGAGCTATCTGTCTGATCATTCACCGCTATTAGTCTTTTTCAGAATGAACAAGGAGACTTCTAGGGTTTTGCTATGGAGGATGAGAGGGGATGCGCTGTCGGACCTGGTGTTTGCGGATGTGGTGATGGAAGTCATTGATCTCTTTTTTGCTGAAAACTGGGGTTGTGCGACCATGAGAGCTTTGGAATGGGACGCAAAGAAAGTAGTGCTGCATGGTGAATGTATGAAGGTCACATATGGTGTCAAGCAACAACTAACCAGGTCCTTAGATGGACTTGAGTGACAGCTTGGTATCCTGGAACTTGAAGTGGTTGAGCAACCTTTTCAACTGCCTGAAGGGAAGGAATGCAAACAGGAGTTGCTAGAAACCTGGGAAAGGTTGGATAAATTTGTCTGTTCCAATTACAGACAGCGTCTATGTGGAAAGGGGCAAATCTAGCAGAATGCTTGCCAGGATCATTCGAGGCGAGACCCGTTGATCGTCCATGGTGGGATTAGGGGACGCACCGTGGCGCATGGTGAATTTGCAACAGGGCATCACCGAGGTATTTGCATCCCATTTTCAGGGGGTGTACAGAGCACCACTGGATGGTGGCACACAGGCAAGGGTCACTTACTTGGCCAATATACAAATAGCCTCTCTGCCCCAGAAAGAGAGGGTCAGTTTGGATGCCTCCATCACTAAGGAAGGAATTATGGCAACAATAAGAGCTTTGAAGACAACCAAGGATCCAGGGGGAGATGGCCTGCCAGCTGAGGTTTTTCAAAGTAGGGTGTAGGAATGGCTGTTCGGCTGCTGGAGGTATACAATGAAGCATTCGGAAAGGAAGTACTCCCTGCCTCCATGAGGGAGATGCTTATAGTTGTGCTCCCCAAGCCTGACAGAGATAGTACAGTGGTGACATCCTAACACCCTTTGTCGATGCTTAATGCAGAAATGAAAATACTTAGTAAAATATTGGCTATGCGATTATTAGAGTACCTGCCTCAATTGATCGCAGAAGATCAATGTGGGTTCGTCCCTCTAGGAATACCCTTTGCAACTTGAGGAGACTGTCTTTTGTAATGCATTCCCCTATCCCTGAAGACGACCAGTATGCGCTAGCGTTGCTGGACATTGAGCAAGCATTTTATTCCCTGTTGTGGGAGTTTCTATGGGAGGTGCTGCACAAGGATGGTATCGGGGGACCTACATTAAATGGGTGCAACTGTTATATTGTGCCACCTAGGCGAGGGTGCAGGTGGGGGACATGGTGTCAAGAAGCTTTGATTTTAGCCGGTGGACCCGACAAGGGTGCCCCCTGTCACCACTGCTCTTCACCTTGGTGATGGAGCTCCTGGCTTGCTGACTGCGGGCTGTGTTGCAGCAGTGGGGCATACAGATTGGGGAGACCACACATGTGGTTTCCTGATATGCTGACGATGCTTTGCTAAACTTGCGCAGTCTATCGTATTCAGTCCCTTCATGTTAGTGGTCCTAGCTGAGTTTGGTGAACTAACCGGGCTACATGTGAATCACACTAAATTGAAACTGTTTCCATTAGGGATGTTGGCGGTGGGCCGGGGTAGAACTTGCCATGGCTGGACCTCCCATGGAAGACCGAGATGGTGAAATATCTGGGGATGAGGGCTACGCATGGGGCCAGGGAGTTTGAAGCAGTAAATACAGGTAGAGTGATAGATGAATTGAAGCCCACAGTCAAAATTTGGAATTCACTTCACCTCTCCCTGATGGAGAAGCTGACATTGGTAAAGATGATAATACTACCTCGCTACCTGTATATTTTCCAGGGGACCCTATTTGAAATCCCAAAGAAGTTCTTTCTGGACCTTGACAGGTTGATAGTGGAATTATTATGGGCTAATGGGAGAAAGAGAGTTAGCTTGGCCACTCTGAAGCGTCCCTGGTGTAAGGGAGTTCTCGAGTTACCCTGCCTGGAACTCTATTATCTCTCTGCACAACTACAGCATGCGGCCTACTGGTTGGACGACCATGAGAATTGGGAACGCTGACTACTGAGGGACACCTGCAGTGGGGTTCCACTGCCAAAGTTACTGATGATGGAGGAGAGAGACCTACCTACCCTACTTTATGTGGTCAGACAAGTGTGTGGGGCAAGGGAGAAGGCAGTCAAGATAGTGCTGAAGAGAGCTCAATTTGTGCCCAATATGACCATCTGGGCATTGCGCCCATTTAAGCTTATTGAACAATCTATGTCCATAGATAAATGGGGGGCTGGCAGTTGTGATACTTTGTGGAATTTATATCTGAATAATAGGTTCATTACCCTAGCAGATGCCATGGATACCTTTCAGCGTGGAACGGGAGCATTCCCTCAGTTAGCTAAAATAGAGGCAACTGCACCCGGGATATGGCGGTCCTTCCCTGAGATCCCATAGACTTCCCACACTTTGGAGGTTCTGTTGGCTATGGCAGGTGGAAGGAGGCTGAACTCCCATATCTACAGGGATCTGAGGGAGGAAGCTCCCTTGGCTGGGCTCTCAGCACAGCACAAATGGCAAGAGATTTTGGAGAGTCCGCACTCAACGAAAGACTGGGAGGGAATACATGAGTGAGTGAAACCTACGTCCACCAATGCACAGTTGAAACTGCTGCAAAATAATGTGATACTTCAGGTTTTTCTTACCCCTAGTAGGTGCCATGCTTTATGCCCGGAGCGCTCTTCAGGTGCCCTAGAAGCAGAGGACTGGGTGCAAACATCATACATATGTTTAGGGAGTATCCGACCTTGAATGAATACTGGGAGGTGGTTCTCGCGTCCTTGAGTGCTGTCTCGGGCTGGACAGTCCCCAGGGAGGTGGGCCACTGTCTATTGGGGTGCATCCCCATTAAGAAAAAGAAGAAATTAAGTAGGAAATTTCTTATCCTGGGTCTGGTGTTGGCAAAGCGTAGAATTGCTATAGGGTGGTTGTCACCAATTGCTCCTAAACTTACTAACTGCCTGAGAGACATGGCCAAGTGAGAGAATGATGAGGAGAGCCACATGCTCAAAACACGCAGAGACAATAAACTTGCAGATGACCTGCAGGCCTGGGAGGCAATGGTCTCCGAAATGTTGGCTCCTCTGGATGAGTTTCCTCCTTAGGAATGTGAGCAGCTGCTGATGCAGATATGGCAGGGTCATGATGGTGATTGTAAGATGACTTCTAGCTTATGCCTTATAAATGTTATCCGCTAATCGTTACTGTGAGAGGTTGGCTTAGTATATGATGCTCACTTATGTAAGAGTAGTGCCCGCCGCTAATCCATATTACCCTTATGGTGATTTTAGTGGTTTAGACAACCTTAGAAAGGCTCTCTAAGTGGTAGCTGTGGAGAGCAGCCTTCAGGCTTAGTCTAGGAGGAGTGTAAAGCAGCTCGGTTCACCAATATCCAATCTTTAGTATGGGTAAGTAAAAAAGAACCACAGTTTAGATATAAAAAATGTTTATTTATTACAGTCACTATACAATATCTCCTGCCTGGAGATATACTGACAATACACACAAGACTTGAAAATAGAACAGTAAGAAGCACTAATACACAGTCGTCCCCAGGGGGAGACCAAACCATATGCAAAAATAGTGGAAGGCGAACCACGACAGTAGATGAGACTGGACCCAGAAGGTTTAGAGAGTTGGGCACCCAAGATACCACCCCAGGTGAGTGTCTAGGTACCCCACGATAGTTGTATGCCAAGAGGATACACAACAGCGTACTCAATACTACTCAGGGTACGTTGCGGTTGCAGTCTTGAAGAGGAAAGACCCTTCCCAGTGGACCTTGAAGATACCCCATGGAAGACAGAAGGTTGAGATGGCACCCCACCCGTGGATACCCTCGTAATCAGGATACCTACAACCACTGTCGAGCACACTCGAGGACTTCATGACGAGACCGCTGTTGCAGAAGGATGAAAGAGTCTGTTGGAACCCGGGCGCTAGTTCGTGTCGAAAGGTACCTGAAAGCAGAGGGGATAGAGTCTATGCCACTCTGGGTTGTCCAGGAGGCAGAGAAGATGAAGGCCACTCAAGTTCAATGAAATCAGGTCAGTTGATGAAGAGGCTTCAAATATGGGTACACCGAATCAGTAGCTCTATCCAAGCCACCGTGATGCTGAAAACAACAGAATCCATCCGCCAACCAACCTCGTCGGTCTGGGTCAGTAATAGTGAGGACAGACTCATCAACAGAACCTTTCGATGTGTCTGAATCCATTGACATGAGTCGGTCATGGTAATCGATGCAGTTACCGTCTGATGAATCGATACAGTAATGTGGTGAACAGGGGTTCGGTTGCAGGGCATTCAATGAGGGATGCTGGCCTTAACTCGACAAGAGGACAACTCAGGCCTTGAGGGAATGCAGAACCATCACCTGTGTTGCTAAACCTATTGGAGTCCGTTGGAGCCCAGATTCGGCAGACCAGTCGATTGAGTTGCGGTGCCTGTGGATGCAGGGGAGTGACACCTTCACTCCAAGGGAGATTCCTCTGGATGTCTTTAGAGTTCCACAGGCCCAGGACCAAACCTGTATGGAGCAAGGACACTGATGGTGCAGCGGGTTTGCAGGACGATGAGGTCAGGGGCAGACAGAGTCTTCTCAGTTGCAGTCTCGGTTGCAAAGGACAATGCGAGCAGTACGACATGGATGTCCAGATGGTCAAAGATGAAGTGGAGTTGGAGCTGAATCGAATCCCATGATGAATCTAGAGTCCCACCCACAGGTAAGCTCTTAAATACCCTCAGGAGAGGGTTGGGATGATTCAGGGGTCCCTCCCAGAGGAGGGGCTGGACAGAGGGGAGGATATTCCCATGTCTTTGTCCAGTTTCGCACCAGAACGGGAGCCAACGGCTCCCTGAGCTGGTTTGATCTAGAGGTATGGAAGGAGGGTACCAAATGTGCCCTTCTAGCAGACTATTTGGCACTGGCCAGCGCCCCCACCCCGACCTAATAAACTGAATCCTGTCTGGGAGGTGGTCACACCTCCCTGTGACATGAAACCTATTGTCCTACCTTCCTCTGCTCGGGCTTGGCCCAGCAGCAGGAGGACAGAATCATGTCTGTGGTCGGCAGCAGCCCTAGGTTGCTGTCAGGCTCTGTAAGATCAGTCCTGGGAGCATGGAAGGCTTACCGGAGGTAGGCCTGGGTGGTAAATTCCGCTCCGCTCGCGGAATTTGTGGAATTATGGCAATTCCACGTTGCGCAGAGAACGCAGAATTGCCGAAAATTCCGCGATCCGTGGCGTAGCGGAATTTTTTCCTTGTTTGCGCTTTCAAAATGCGTGTTCGAGCAACTTAGCGGGATCCCTGCGTTTGCCGACGAGTTTTCCTATCCGTTCGCGTGCACCACGAGATTTTGGTAGCCGGCCGCGCGATCCCGCGAGAGTGTGCGATCGCGAACACGTCCTTCGGATGCGCCATCGGACATCTGCGTTCCCGAACAGGAAACACGCATCGCGAGAGGGCGGGACAAGTGAAACAAGATGGCCGCGCCAATTGGCGACCGCATGGGCAAGTTTGCGAGATATTTCCCCCCGAGCACGCAAACAGCATCCCCGAACAGGAAAAACGCATCGCGAACGGGCGGAACAAGCAATTCCGTGTCCTCGCGGAATTCTGCGTAGCTCGCGGAGATTTTTTACCATTTCGCGGAATTTTGCGTAACACTACTACGCAAATTCCGCCCACCTCTAACCGGAGGGGCACTATCGTGGATGGAATCACAGTTTTGATTATAATACAAAATGGCGTCTTCGAGAGCTAAAATGGTGGCACAGATGTCAACATAACTAACATAACGTCTGCACTTTTTGATTACGTATGCGCACAGAGAGAACTAATAATGAATTAGCTATATAAATGCTAACACAGCATCGAATAAAATGCGAATAATATGGTACTAATGCTTCAATAATTTAACAGTAGCCTCCCGACAACCCTCTTCGTTATCGGACGCTATCAAAATGTCATCCACATACTGCAATAATACATTACCTGCGGGAAGAGAGAGAGAGTCCAATTGACCTTTCAAAGCTTGACTATAAATACTGGGACTTTCTGTATACCCCTGAGGAGCTCGACAGAATTGGAAACTCCTACCAGCCAAGGCGAAGCCAAAAAGATACCTACTGGCTGGATGAATAGGGATACAAAAAAAAATATTTTTTAAATCAATCACAGAAAATAACTTAGCTGTGGAAGGAATCATTGTCAAGAGACCAGTAATATCTGGTACCACCGGGAACAGAGGAACCACAATGTTATTAATTTCCCGGAGGTCAATCACAAATCGATAAACATCAGGATGTGCATCAGGGGAATCCAACGGTGCTTTCTTAAGAATAGGAAGAATGGGGCTATTGCATACATTCGCTACTGTCTCCTCAACCACCCCTGATTTGATCAGGTCCTGTATAATCTGCATCAAAGCCTGTTCCCCTGCTTGTGATATTTTATACTGGGGAATACGAGGGAGCACAGCATTCTCCTTAACCTTTATAGAAACTAGTGGTATCTAACTCAAACCCCACATCCGTAACCCCTGTGGCCCACAATGAGGACGGTACATCCTTGAATTCAACAGGAAGCGGGGCATCCTTTGCCAGACACTGTTTTGCACTACCCACATTAGGTCCAATAGTCATATAAACACCATCCAGAGAACAAGAAATTGTAGCATGTAACTTTTTTAATAAATCCAATCCTAATACATTTTCACCACAATTCGCCGTTAACAAAAATGGAGAGTCCACAGTAAAAGGACCAACAGTCAAAGCTAGAGGTTTAGAAATAGGGCTCACAACCGGTATGCCTGAAAAACCTACCGAAACATTATTACGGCCAGACAGGACTGCCCCGGGGACCAGCGAATGAGAAACAGAGCTGTTCATTGCACCTGTATCCACCAAAAATTTCTGTGCTGAACCATGCAAATCTACTGTGACATAAGGACAACGCTGATCTACAGGAATTTGGACTGGTCCCTTTCCCTGTCCCTGGCTGTCCTAACCATAGGACATCCCTGCAGCGTCGCCCATATCATAATCATCATGATAGTACTGCCTTCCCCTGGGGTCATCAAAATAGTTCTGATCAGAATGAACCCCCGAGGATGCATCTACTTGATCCTCCTCCCGACCAATCTCATAACAGCCCCTTCCTCTCGAACCTCGCCCACTAGGAACTGCAAGTTTTTGTAATAAATCTGGGCACTCACTTCGCCAGTGTCCCTCCTTTTTACAATACGCACACTGATTCGGCCCTAGGGGTGCACCACCTCTACCAGCACCCCGTGAACTTTGAGCCGGACCAGTGCCCGTCCCCTTCTGGACCCTCTTGCAACTTGCTGCAGCAACACCCTTGTTTTCAAATCCTTACTTTTCTTATCCACCTTATCCTTTTCCTCATTTTATCGATGCTCATAGTACTGAGCCATACTCAATATCACCCAAGGGGAGGAGGTAGTCCAAGTGCTCTCTGAAGCCTGCAACCGGGCTGCAATCTCCAGAAGCAAGTTTGTGACAAACCTATTAACAAACAAACGAACACCACCTTCAACTGACGAATCCTGTCCACTAAAATCCAGGAAAACCCCTTCAAACCTAGTAAAAAAATCAGAAACACTCTCTTCTTTCTTCTGACGACAAGCCGTCAGCTTATCCCAATCCACTCGTCTGGGTGGGATAAGAGAATGCATATAAGTGATGATATGACTCGGCAAAGCCAGGATCTCAGCTCTAAGTTTCTCACCGGGCTTTCGCTCCTTATCCCATTCCTTAATCTCATCCCAAGAGCCACCCAATTCCAACCTGTGATCCTGCGTATGCACCTGACTCCATATGTCTACCAAAAGACACACAATTGATGGACGGAATGCAGAACAAATCAAAACATTCACCCCCAGTCAAGAGATCTGGGTTAAATCCATCATTCTTTTGCTCACCATGCCACCCCAGTTTAGACCTGGCCATATGCAAATCAGTCTTGACCCTGTGCCTCATGGGAACAGTCCAGCCCGAACTGCCAAGCCAGGTCCTCCCTGGACCGGAAACAAGCATCCTAGGACCGGTTTCAGAGTTTCACCCCTCTTCAGCAAGGATAGCTTGATTCCAGTGGCACAGTGAGCCCAGGACCCACGTCTGGGCATACCTGGCGCACATAGGGCGAGAAAGCAAAAGACACACAATTGATGGACGGAATGCAGAACAAATCAAAACATTCACCCCCAGTCAAGAGATCTGGGTTAAATCCATCATTCTTTTGCTCACCATGCCACCCCAGTTTAGACCTGGCCATATGCAAATCAGTCTTGACCCTGTGCCTCATGGGAACAGTCCAGCCCGAACTGCCACTTTCTGGGGTTTCACCCCTCTTCAGCCAGGATAGCTTGATTCCAGTGGCACAGTGAGCCCAGGACCCACGTCTGGGCATACCTGGCGCACATAGGGCGAGAAAGCAAAAGACACACAATTGATGGACGGAATGCAGAACAAATCAAAACATTCACCCCCTGTCAAGAGATCTGGGTTAAATCCATCATTCTTTTGCTCACCATGCCACCCCAGTTTAGACCTGGCCATATGCAAATCAGTCTTGACCCTGTGCCTCATGGGAACAGTCCAGCCCGAACTGCCAGATAGCTGGGTTCAAACTGGAATGGCATGGTGAGCAAAAAAACGATGGATTTAGGGCCAGATCTCTGTACTGGGGTGAATGTATGACATTGTTCTACATTCTGTCCATCAACTGTTGTTTTTGCATTTGTCACCCCGATTGGGATGGGTATGCCCAGACGTGGGTCCCGTGCTCTCCATGCCACTGGAATCAAGCTATCCTGGCTGAAGAGGGGTGAAACCCCGAAACCGGTCCTAGGATGCTTGTTTCCAGTCCAGGGAGGACCTGGCTTGGCAGTTCGGGCTGGACTGTTCCCATGAGGCACAGGGTCAAGACTGATTTGCATATGGCTGGGTTCAAACTGGAATGGCATGGTGAGCAAAAACGATGGATTTAGGCCCAGATCTCTGTACTGGGGTGAATGTATGACATTGTTCTACATTCTGTCCATCAACTGTTGTTTTTGCATTTGTCACCCCGATTGGGACGGGTATGCCCAGACGTGGGTCCCATGCTCTCCATGCCACTGGAATCAAGCTATCCTGGCTGAAGAGGGGTGAAACCCTGAAACCACTCCTAGGATGCTTGTTTCCAGTCCAGGGAGGACCTGGCTTGGCAGTTCGGGCTGGACTGTTCCCATGAGGCACAGGGTCAAGACTGATTTGCATATGGCTGGGTTCAAACTGGAATGGCATGGTGAGCAAAAACGATGGATTTAGGCCCAGATCTCTGTACTGGGGTGAATGTATGACATTGTTCTACATTCTGTCCATCAACTGTTGTTTTTGCATTTGTCACCCCGATTGGGACGGGTATGCCCAGACGTGGGTCCCGTGCTCTCCATGCCACTGGAATCAAGCTATCCTGGCTGAAGAGGGGTGAAACCCCGAAACCGGTCCTAGGATGCTTGTTTCCAGTCCAGGGAGGACCTGGCTTGGCAGTTCGGGCTGGACTGTTCCCATGAGGCACAGGGTCAAGACTGATTTGCATATGGCTGGGTTCAAACTGGAATGGCATGGTGAGCAAAAACGATGAATTTAGGCCCAGATCTCTGTACTGGGGTGAATGTATGACATTGTTCTACATTCTGTCCATCAACTGTTGTTTTTGCATCCATATGTCTACCGGCACCAACAGCCCAAAAAAACCATCTCTATATCCGCAAGGGTCATAACTGACGAAGAGGCAGCCTCTGTTAACTCTTTAAAATACGCCGTAAGGCTTTTCTTTGGATCCGGTAACTGACTTTTAAGAGCTAATACCTCACTTCTATTCCACAGGGTATAAACCCACTGTTCCTCAAAATGAGCCGCCACCCATTGTTGGACCACCTCATTTCTTTGGTTCCGCTTCTCTGGAATCTCGGGATGAAAAATAGGGTGTACCTCCCTCATCGGAAATTGGGACACATTAGTCAGAGTACGATGATGTAATCTTTCTCGATAACTGGGTAGCGTCCCAACATTACCAAGAACTTCCACAGGGGCCATACCAGCTGAATATACACGATCTCGAATATCATAAATAATTTGAGGGGCTGTGCCTCCAATACACTGTTCCCACAAACTAATCAATGTAGCCGACATATACTGAAGGGCATGCTGCTGTACAAACGGATCAAAATCTTTCATCACACTCCATATATCCTCCACATTATAAATCAGATTCCGGGCCCATTGTGCTGCCTGATTTGCAAACATCCTTTTCCCCTCTTCACCTACATTAGATCAAGTCAATACCTGCTCCATTCGCTCCTGTACTGCCGCCCAATTCCCTCCATCCGACCCTCACACTGGTGTCTCAACACTACTCAACACTGCAGATGAAAGACTTGGGGAAGACACTAGAGATACAGACATAGGGGACAGTGTAAACAATGACTGTGTGGTAGGAGTAAGATAAGGAGGAGAAACAGGAGAAGAAATAGCGGATGGTGCGGGGGTGCCTGCAGTCACCACACTCGCAGCTTGTAGAACCGGAGGGGAGATAGACAGGGCTGGAGCCGAGGCTGTTGAGCCCACAGGAAGAACAGAAGAGAGCGGAGAAGCAACGGAAAACTGAGACGACGGAACAGCAGGATATATTCTCTGCGGGGCATAGGGAGGTGGGGGACGCGTTTCCAACAGATCCTCCACAAAAGGATCCTCATACTCTCTAACCACATAAGACTTATTACATTCTAATCGAAACTTCCTATCAGCACACTCAATACCTTTCTCTGTTTGTTCTTTATCATAAGCTACAGCTTTCTGCACCACTGTCTGCATTGCCTTCCTAGACGCCTTCTCGGACCGTATACGCCTCTGTTTAGCTTCCTTCTGCCATACCTGCAAAGTATCAAACATCGACTGTCTACTTCTTCTAGCAAATAATTTGTCCTGTAAATGATTCAATTTTTTTTCATCAAAAGTACCATCCACTGGCCACTGAAGCTCAGCATTGTCCCTCGTATATTTGTGCCACAATGTACGAAACATAATAGGGCCAATACCATGCGTCACATACATCTCAAAATTTGAAGTGCCTTCTGGAGACGCAGGCTGCTGTTCCTCCAGTCGATGCTCAGCAGAGCAACAGCGACACCCGAAGCACCACATTTTACTCCAACAAGACATCTTAGCATCAGACACATTCACTATCCACTCAATCAACACACACAAACGCAGTAAAAACACACACAAACAAAGAGCTCTCAAAAGCAGTCCGTAAACTGCACCAAGACAAGTCAGTCCTCAGACTGCACCAAGACAAGATAGGCTCTAGCCCCAGGCCTTTTCAAAACTAAACCAAATTCAACTAGTGGCCTGGTAGAACGTTCATAAACGCTCCATATCACAAGGGCCCACAGACCCACCAAGTTAATCAAGACGGCGCCGCTCTTACCAGAGATCACAATGAACTCACCTGGTGCACACAGGTCAAACAAGATTATTCTCCACTGCCGACTCTTCAGACCAAACGGTCAGATCCAAGGGTTTCGCCTTCTCAGAACCCCAGCCAAGATGACCACTAGATGAGGACCCGCCCGATCAGACAGGCGGGGCAGCCACGAGAACCAAGCTCTATCATATGGGGATCCCCGATCCGCCTATCCGACCAGACCCAACCCCGACCCCGACCCCACAGCCCGACTACGGGCGGGATGGGTCACCTGGTGAAGTCCCCGTTCGGGTGGCAACTGAAGGAAGTGATCCGATTAGGGCCACCCGGGTCACTCTCGACCTCATCTAGCCTTCCATTTAATGAAGAGTCAATGACGCAGTAGAGAACACAAGCAAACTAGTTTATTCACAAAGTACACTGCAGTGGAGTCCAGTCTGACCAGCCTCCTATGATGGCTGATGAGGGACTGACTCTAGCAAAATACAGTTACATTATGTAGGTTGCGGAGCCCACAAAGACCCGCCTACTATGGAAAAATACTGGTAGCTGTCGTAATACAATGGGGGTACAGAGCACAAGTTTAGATTCCGCAGCCTGGCACAAGCTATCTACTGCCCAAGGTCGTCTGGCTTATCCTCCCCACTAGAAAAGTGGAAGAAGGCCTTAATGTAATAGAAAAGGCATGTGTTAATGAGCAAGATTCAACATTGAAGAAACGAAACTCAGCAAGAGCCATTTCTCGTAAATGACCAAGTAACAGTTTCGATTATAATACAAAATGGCATCTTCAAGAGCTAAAATGGTGGCATAGATGTCAACATAACTAACATAACGTCTGCACTTTTTGATTACGTATGCGCACAGAGAGAATTAATAATGAATTAGCTATATAAATGCTAACACAGCATCGAATAAAATGCGAATAATATGGTACTAATGCATTTCAATTCTAACAACTGTGCATATCCCGTTGTGTAGTTCCTATAAAAACTATATAGGGTCTGCGTGTTTAGACAACATACACTGTAGGATTGATGTCAGACTAATTCTAGACAGCCCCACCGGGTATGTTGGCCTGTATACCTGCTAGCTCACAGTGCCACTAGAAACTCCTCTTACCAAGGAGAGAACAGTTATTGGCAACTATCGAACATGACAACCCTGATCCCTCAGGACCGTGGAAACTGTGTACTACTTTTCGCTCAGTCACTCGTGCTCACTCAGTCTTCAGAGAGATACACAGAATAAACGGTAAGGAAGTTTTTCAATAAGTATTTATTAAACAGTCGTTATTCTAGTGTAAAATAGGTGTGCTGAAACAACCATTAGACAGTAACAGATATACATGTTTAGAAGCACTAAGAAAGTAAAAGGATGGTAGATTTCTACCATTTTGCTGTAACCATGAATATAGGCAAGTATCTAAAATACATGACAATAAATTTGTCCTATGATGCTACCCTAACTAGAAGTACCTAAGTGTACCTAGCATGTATGTAGGTGTTAAGCCAAGAATCCCTCTAGGATAAAGTAAGTAAGTAAGTAAAAGTTTATAAAGCGCTCGAATGCTGAAGCGTCTTGGCGTTGGAGGGAGCAAAGGAGAAGAAGTGGAGCCCGGAAAGTCAGATCGTTACTAAGTGGGAAAGTGCCAGGTTTTCAGTAGGC
This sequence comes from Calotriton arnoldi, assembly GCA_963921515.1. NCBI lineage: Eukaryota > Metazoa > Chordata > Amphibia > Caudata > Salamandridae > Calotriton > Calotriton arnoldi. The sequence goes on along the minus strand of CAWUFW010011244.1, from coordinate 25,812 downwards.
CTGGGAATTTCGACCAAACTGGCTGGGATCTGATGTGTGGAGGCAGCTTGTTCCAGAGTTTGGGAGCTAGATAAGAGAGGTATCTACCTCCCCATTTAGATTTCTTAATTTTAGTGACATTTACCAGTGCCTGATTGGCTGATCTTGATGAGCGTCTAGGGGTGTACCATTGGAACAATTTATGGTATTCCGTTAGACAGCCTCCATACAAGGTTTTGTGAATCAGACACAGTGCCTTGAATTCTATGCGCTCTTTGACTGAAAGCCAGTGAAGGTTCCTGATGGCCCCCGATATCCGATTGAATTTAGGGATATTCAATAAGGTACGGGCTGCCGCATTCTGCAGAGATTGAAGTTTTGTTAACTGCCGTTCATCAACCCCAAGGTAGAGGGCACTGCAGTAGTCAATCCGGGACAACACAAGTGCTACCACAATGGTTTTCCTTCAATTCCATTGGAAGAAACGGTAGGATTTTTCACAGTATCTTTAGTGTGAAATAGCAGGCTGAAGTGACCTGGTTAATCTGACCTGAGAAGCTGAGCTGTGTGTCACAAACAATGCCCAGGTTTCTTACTTTGACCGCTGGTGTAGGACAGGCTCCTGCTGTTGCCGGCCACCACGCAGAGTTCCAGATGGGAGAGCCAGTACCAAACTCCATGACTTCAGTCTTCTGCGTGTTTAGTTTCAAGTAGTTGAGGTGCATCCATTGTATGATGCGATCGAGGCAGCTATGGAATCTAGCCGACGGCGCGTCTTCCCTGGAAGCTATGGAAATTATAATTTGTGTGTCGTCGGCGTATGACACAAGCGAGAAGCTGTGGTCTTTAACTAGTTTGGCCAGTGGAGTCACATATATGTTGAATAGTGTGGGTGAAAGCGCGACCCCTGAGGGACTCCACAAGGGAGATGAAATGTGTCCGATTTAAGATTCTCCCAGCTGACCTTATGTTCTCTGCCTGACAGGAAGGAGGTGAGGAGGGCCAGTGCGCTGTCTCGAATCCCACTTGCCTTCAGCCGTTGCATTAGAACTGAGTGATTGACCGTGTGGAACGCGGCTGACAGGTCAAGTAGGATCAGGACAGCCCTGCCACACCTGTCAATTTGCCAGCGGACTTCCTCCGTGGCTATGACCAGTGCAGATTCAGAGGAATGATCTGAGTGGAAGCCATGTTGTGAGCTATCGAGCAAATTATTGGAGTTTATAAAAAGATTCAGTTTGTGATTTATAGCTTTCTCCAACACCTTAGCCGCGAGCGGCAGGCAGGAGATTGGCCGATAGCTTGTGACGTCCCCTGGGTCCAAGGAGAGTTTCTTTAGAATGGGTCTAACGCATGTATTTTTTCCAAACAGATGGAAAAGTCCCAGACTTTATGGTAGTGTTTAGGAGGGGGGTGAGTGTTGTGCTGATTAGTTCCGAGACCCCGTGAATGATATTCGGTGGGCAGGGGTCCTCTGGTGAGCCCGACTTGGTAGTCAGTATGAGATCATTCACAGAGTCTGGTGTCAGTAGCGAGAAGTTGGTCAGGAGATTGGGGGCTACTGATCCCTCCTCCGTATCCCGCAAAAGTGAGTTTTGGGGAGCGGAGTCCAAACTTTCCAGTTCCCTGTAAATAGTTTGGACTTTCGATTGGAAGAACGAGTCCATTTGATCACACAGGTTTTGATCAGGGGAGAACCGATTTCCCTGTTGGAGCTTGGATATCTCTGAGACAGTCTTAAAGAGCTCTCTAGTAGAGTTCCTAGCCTCCTTTATCTTACTCGTATAGAATACCTGTTTGGCTATAATAATAGCCGCTTTGTACTCAGTTAGTGTTTTATTATAGTTATTTTTAGCCTCAGCGCTGTAGTCCATCCTCCAATCATGTTCACTGTGCCTACATTTAGATTTTAAAGTTTTTAGCTCTAAGGAGTACCAAGGCGCAGTGAGTTTGTGTCTCTGTCGGGGAGCCGATCTTAAAGGAGCCACTTGGTCTATGGCAGATCTGACCCAGTTATCATATTTGTCAACATCAGTGTTGGAATTAGATGCTAGCATCGGTACATTTTTGGCCAGCAGGTTGTTAAGGGCACCAGGGCAGATATTCCGCCAGGACCGTGTGAGGATGGGGGGTGGACGCCTTACTGAAGGGGTCAGGGTGAGCTCAACAGGGAGATTAAAAAATATTGCCCTGTGGTCTGTCCAGGTAAGCAACAATATTCTGTCAATCTCAATTGCTGTGTGGTTGGTGAAAATACCATTCAGTGTGTGTAGCACATTATGTGTAGGGCCCACTACTATCTGAGATAGACCATGTCTAGAAGTGTCGCAGTTGCGGGGTCAGTGAGAAGCTCTAGGTGAAAGTTAAAGTCACCAAGTATAGTGAAAGAAGGGGTATCTATTACCCCATTACCTGAAGTGAGAGACTGTGGGACCCCGTCTTGGTCTCGAGTTGGACACCCCGCAAGGGATGTTTAGACCACTGCGAGCTGGAGTATCTGCATGTAGGAAGCTCAGTGTCTCGCATCAATTTGTGTCGGCCGGGAAATCCTGATCTCCTCTCTCTGGCTCAGCAAAATTTGATGTTTATATACCCAAAGGTCTCCCCGGGGGTTCTACCTTGCTGTGCCACTTGTCGGACTTAGGATGACTTCGGGAATGAACTTTATACATAGTTATTATACAAGAGATGGTAGTCCTGCTGAATTTACAAGAATCCTCATGCATAATGTAAGAGGCTTTTACCAGGGAAAATCCTGCGTTCTCTGTGCAGTGTTGTATCTAGGCAAAAGGTCAGTCCTTAAGAACCGTTATGTATGTAATGTAAGGAAGAATTTAGGTGAAGGGTTAGGATGTTACCTGAGCCTATATTGGGGTACCTATATGGAATATAACACCCACTCCTCATCCTGGACAACATAATTAAATTCTAACGTACTACTAGGCTGTCTAGGCACTGGTACGCAAACAACTATAGTAAAACAATAGTTTTGCTAAAAAAAATTGTTAAAAAGTCTAAAATATGCTAAAAGAAAAAATTGTCACTCAAGCAATAGCTCTAATGCATCCGTATATATATAGTTCGAATTACTACAGCCATGCAGGTCATAAAAAGTGTCAATTGTTTTGGAGTTCCAACTTGAGTTTGTTTTAAGAAAAGGCTGAATTTTTCCCAGCACACGACGAGCCAAATGTTTATGTGTCCTGGCTGGTAGACGCAACATTGCTGTTGCCTGACTTCGCAGATGACGATCCCTGTAACACCTTGCAGATTACGTCAATTGAGCACAGATGATCTCCCGTACTGGCTGCAGCCGATGCTAGGGCAGCCTGTGTGCCATCCAAGGCCCGGGTGTCAGTGGAGGAGCCGGTATCCATTCCAACAGGAACTGAGACTTCCTGTGGAGGCTCTAGGAATGCCGCCACCAACATAGGAATACGCTGGGGACACTGCAGAACATGGGCTGTTATCGGGTCCAGTAAAGCATCAACGTCCGGTTGCGCAACTGATGGAAGTGTCAGACAGAGATCTAACATGCATTCTTCTCCGCAGAACAGGCATCGGAGAACAGGTAGGATGCAGTCCATCCAGACTGGTCTAAATGACAGGAACCAAGAGGCGCTTAGTTCCCGTAGGCGAGGTGTGCCCAGATGTTGTACCATGCGATCACAGTATTTACGCTCCAAGAGTACTGTTTCTATCTCCTTGGCGACTGGGACGTCCATTGCGTAGCAGAAAAATTATAAACAGGATACCTGCTATTAGAAACAGGATCAGCGGAAAATGCTTCCGAATACGGAGTGTATAAAGTTTGGACCGTCTGAAAGGTGCTTACCAGTCCCGAACCTATGATCTTAAATAGGTGGTCTATACCCGTCGTATCAGACATGTTAAAGATACGATTTATCATTTCTGCAAAATGGAAGGAGCAGTTCGTACGTATGAGTGCCTGCATCTCAGCTGAGGACCTTGCGATCTGGAGATCAAAAGTCTCCCGGGCGGGAGGTTAAGGGCACGGTTTTCTGTAGAAGCATGGCTTTCATTCTGCTCAGAGTATCCAACCGTATAAAGGAAACATTCAACGAAGGACATAGCGGCGCCACCCTGATTGTGTGTGTCGGTGGAAACAATACTTGCATACAGCAAGTAACCATGGAACTCACGGTGACGAGATATGAGATGCCCAGAAGCATCCCACAACAACCTTGATCTTTCAGCATCAAGTAACTCCCATTTGAAAGTAGCCTGATTACTGGAGTAATCACGGCTGCCCGGGTACCCCTCAAGTGACAGGATAGGTTTGCAACTGAACCATTGCAGGCCCCGTGTAGCATAATATCCTGGAATATGAGAGATCCACTTAAAGCGTTCTCACAGTTTGTACTGCTTAGAAGCACTTCTAGCTCCCGACTCCTGCATCGAAATCTGTACGTTAATTCCCAAGATTCCTTGATGAATTCCCTACCCATTTCTTCATATCTGCCTGCCTGTTGTTGTTCAAGGCAGTACTGAAACTGGAAAGTTGTGACCGGTAATGTTATATGGCCATGGATCAACCACTCTGTGAATGCTGATTCCGCCACAGTAAAAGGTAATCTGTCCAGTTTTTCCATACACAACTTGGTATATTTTGCTCCCCTCTGTGCCATTTTCGTTTGTTTTTCCATTAGATTGTATGCAGAAAACAGTGACGTACTGTTGATGAAACGCCAAGGCACATACCCTGCGCACAATAATTGCAGCATCCAGCTTAATAACATAATAGAACGCAATTGTGATTGCCCGTGCTGTGGTATGGACAAATCTTGTTATAGTACATCAATAGCAGAAGATACAATGTTGCCCAGTGAATAAATCCTGGAAATTAACATAGTCATGCCATTGTCAAATACTGCTAACACCTTTTTTAGATTGATCCTATCTATTTCTTGTAGTCCCTCCGCTGTTTCTTGTTGGGAGATTTTCCAAATTTCATTATAGACAGCATATAAGAAACGTTTTAGACGTGGATTTCTGGGACCTAATAAAAAATCCAGTAGGTCCACATCCTCTGTAAGTATGGATAAGTGTTGTTTCGCCTATGGTAGTGTTGAGGTCTTTAGCCAATCGAGGCATAACTTCCCAACACTGTATGATGTCACCACCCCTGGATGTTCTCTTTGTACAGAAATACAAAATCAAAATGAAACAAGAACCGTCTACATGTTCAACAAAACCTGCGGAATTACCGAAGATAGATCAAACTGCATCTGGCTATTTCATTTACTTCGATACCTTTTCCTTGGAAAGTAGAAGGAATAGCCAGATGCAGTTCGATCTATCTTCGGTAATTCCGCAGGTTTTGTTGAACTTGTAGACGGCTCTTGTTTAGGCATGTTTACGTAGACATCAGTGTTAGGTCGAATTGAAATTTGTCTTTCATTTTGATTTTGTATTTCTGTATCAAGAGGAACTAGTTCCATGGCATTATTGCATAGTACATCATTCCGCATAGGTGACTCTTCAAACATGATGAGCCTTTCTGTCTGAACTTCCTGTATGGCAGTGAGAGGAGGGCGTCGGCTACCTAGGAGTCCACAAGGCCTACTATTCAGTATCGGCCACATAGTGTGGTTTTATCAGATCAATGGGGACAAATCTTTTCTCCTTTTTTCCGGCAAGAGGTGGCAGAAGTACAATTCTTGTTCCTTCAATGGCCAGGAAAGGTACAGGCTTTCTGTATGATGGCCTGTTAGACCTGTCAGCCCTAGGGTGGTCTTACCCCGTTTTTTTCTATTTGCGCCTCATTTTTGCCACTACCTTTTTGTTGGACCTAGGTCTCTGGGCGCCTTACCACTGCCAAACAGTGCTGAGGTGCAGGTGCTCTCTCCTAATAAGATGGCTGCCACAGGCCCCTGCTACGGCGGAGTGGCCATTGCGCACGCACATACTAGTAGTCAGGATCAGGGACATAATGATACAGTATCCATGCCGTCCCCGCCTCTGGGCCTCATAGCCAGACATGAGGGAAGCTTATAGAACCTTCCAGCTCGGGGAGGAGTTATGTTTTGCCGCCTTTAGGAGGGTCACCTGACCTAGGGGTATAAGAGGTTTGGAGGGAAACCTAGTTAGTCAGTTGGGGCACCACTGGACCTGGGGGAACCTCTGCCGGAGTACAGGCTGTCGGGCCTAGGGGGGAGACCTACACTACTGGTACTGACTGGGCTTAGGCGCTGCTGTGCTAAGCTAGCTGAGGAACACCTTCCACCTACTGACCTGGGCCAGCGTGAGGGGACCCAAGGAACTACCTCCAGTGTGCCTGCAGGGAACCATCCTGCCTTTATGCCCACCAACTCAACCCCCTTCCCCCCAAGTTAATGCAACCAAGCAACTGCAAGTGTTGATACAGCAACCAAGAAACCACAAGCCAGAAACTGCGTTAAAGGAACCACCACTAAGAAGCTACAACTTCCTGCGCTGAGGACCCTGTAAGCGCAACTGCTACTGGGGGATCACCAGGTAAAGTGCTGGACTGTCACCTCTTTGTGTCCTGCTGCAAGCGCTGTTCTTCCCTAGTGCGGTGCTATCCAGAAGCGCTGCCCGTCAACGCTCTATCAGCTACTGCCTGCGCTGACCCCCCCAGGAACTGCTGCTGCCTGCTGGAGCGCTGTGTCTGAGAAACGCTCCAGCGCTGAAGGGGCCTTTCCCCCCAAGCGCGGTGCCCTGCACGCTCCACATTGGAAGAAGCGCTGCTGTGTTTGAATTCACCGCCGCAGCCCAGGCGCCGTTGAGGTAGAGGACGCTGTGGGTGGACTCACTGCCGCCTGTCCCAAACGCTGCTGCGGCCCCTGCGCTGTGAGGGAGAAAGGAGGAGCGCCGGCCGCCCAAGATCACCGCCGCGGCACGGCCCAGGCTGCGCCGGGCCTGGGAGCGCGTGGAGGGGTGTCGCTAGGCAACCGGGGCGCCGCCGCGTCACCGGCCACGCCCCCCAGGAGACCGCACACTGATTGGCTCCCGGCCGCCGGACCCTTCGGGAAGCCCGGGACTCGAGCAGACACTCGCGAGAGGGGCTCCAGGAAGTGGGGAGAGCCCCCGGAGCCACCAGGTCGTTGGCCCTACGGAAGAGAGCCTAAGATCACGTGGGGAAGATCCGCCCACCCCGTCAGAGCCCTGAGTGCAAGGAGGAGCGGGCTGACTGGGGGTAGGGGCGTCCCGCGCCTGCCAGAACCGGCGCGGAAGCAGGAGACGGATCCCTTCTCCCTCCGGGACTGAGGTGGTGAGTGAAGGGGATCGGGGCCTACGCTCCCTGGGAGGCCCCTTTCACGGACAGCGGGGAAAGCCCCAGGGGACCCTGGGGGCCGGTTACCTACGAAGGCCTAAAACCTGCTGCCTAACAATTCTAAATGGTGTAATGCACCCGAGTGATTAGCAATGTTTAACCTCTGCATGAGGGTGTTCACCTATGATGCCTACAGTGATTACACACCTGCCTAGGTTAATGCTCCCGTTATGTGTCTAAGGGAGTGGGGGTATTCGCATTAAGTCTCCTAATGAGGGAAAGGGTTTCAGTGTTGTGTGATTTACCTGCATTAGGTTTCTAATGAATTGAATGTACCTACATGAATTGAGCCTGTGTTCACCTGCCAAGAGTTAAAGTGTTCCTATGTTGTAGGTCTACCTGCTTTGCGACACCCACTGTACTGAATGTGGTTGCGCCTAGGTTGATACAGGTTCCTCCTCATCTACAGTGTTATGTGCATCTAAAGTCTTGCTACTTGAATGTCGCTAAATGCGTTGAAGTCTATGTTTCGACCTACAATCTATGACCTACAGTGTTACCTACTTGTCAATGAGGTTATTGCTACTGCCCTTTTAATGGCGTAACGTTTTACTGTTATAATGTGCTTAAATGAATTTACGCACTGGTTTTGAGAAGCTAAATGAATTGAAATGTTGCCTAAGATTATCTGCCTCACCTACTTCTGAATCAAATTAGATAAAGGATCTTGTTTTTATACAAAAGCCTGGTGTGGTGTCTCCCTTATTGTGTGCGCATTACTGAGTCAGTGTGAGTGTGTGCTGCCCAAGTGCTTAACACATTGCCTTCGGGTGCCTTCCTCCCTCGCGCCAAGCTACTGTGTCAGAATCGGTGACCCCGCTTCTAACATTGGTGTTCAGCGGTGGGATAAGGACTTGTGCTTGTGCAGCACCCTACAGGGTTTCAGTGTGCGCCACAATTGGACACCTATTTATATGCAAGCCTAACAATTTGCCCTTCACTACCTGACTGTACATGCTCCTGTGTTAACCTGTTGCCTACGTCCTAGGAGTTTTCCCTTAAGTTGTCTGGGGCCCCACCTGTCAGGATGGAGTTCGAGCTAGCCAACCTAGAAATGTATACGGTGGCGCAGCTGAGGGAGTTCTGTCGGGGGATGGGGGTGCCCGTCAAGCGAGGCGCCAAGAGAGAGGAGCTTCTGAAAGTCTTGAGGGCATGGGTATTGGCCCACCCAGAAGGGAGTGTGGGCGAGGAACAGGGGGAGCTGGAGGCTCCAGGAGAGCTAGACCTACTGCACATAGACATCAGTGAGAATGTGTTGCCAGGGAGACGTTCCAGGGCAGGCAGTAGTGTGTCAGCGAGCAGTGTGTCTGTGGAGGAGTACGAGGACAGGAGGGAGGAGAGGCAATTGAAGCTAGAGCTTGCTAGGATGGACAAGGAGCGAGAACAGGCGAGGCTAGCCATGGAAGAGAGGAAGCTTTCGCATGAGCTTAGCCTGAAAGAATTAGAGCTCCGAGCCTTGCAGATGGAGACGCAGGGCAACTTGAATGGTGGCAGCGTACCCGCTGAGGTTCCACGAGAGCCCAAGTTTTACCTACCGAAGGAGGTGATGGCCAGTTTCAGTGTAGGGGATGACATTGATAAGTGGTTGGCGGCATATGAGGTGTCTTTGGTAGCCCATGGGGTGCCTGAGAAGAACTGGGGGGGAGGCCTGTATAGGTACATACCTCCGTTGGCAAGGGACACACTCTTGACTTTAGATAAAGGTGATCAGACAAATTACCCTGTCATGAAAGAGGCACTGCTTAAAAAGTTTGGCCTCACCCCAGAAAAGTATCGCCAGAAGTTCCGCAACAGCCACAAGCTTCCCACACAGAACTGGGTGGATTTTTTCGATTATGCCCGTAAGGCATTGAGGGTTGGGTGTGTGGCAGAGAAGTGAGTGATTATGAAGGGCTGTACAATCTATTTTTAAGAGAGCACCTTCTTGATAAGAGTTTTCCAGAGCTGCGCCAACACCTGGTGGACCGCAAGCTGACCGATCCTCGGGAACTTGTGGAGGAGGCGGATACCTGGGTTAGCACTCGGTTGTCCCACAAGGGATCCGGGGGAGACCCCCCGAAGGGTGGACAGAGTTTTCCCCAGAAGAGAGAGGGGGGAGATAAAAAGAAGGAGTTCTTTAAAGGCCCCCAAAATAGACCGCATGGGAGAGGGGTAGGTTCCCCACCCCAATCTGGATTCTAGAAACCCACTTACCCTGACAAGAGTCAGCAGCCCAGAACTGTCCGGTGCTACGAGTGCGGGGAGGTTGGACACTATAAGGGGGATCCCCAGTGTCGCAAGAGGACCCCAGCCCCCACAGGAGGTAAGAGCCCCGGGGTGGCCAGTGTAGCGCTTGGGGAGGAGTTGGCCATAGGTAGGGGAGGTGAGTGGACATGCTTGACCTTAGTTTCCCTGGGGGATAGAGAGATGATCCCACAGGTTCAGGTACCCTCAAACACTGCCAAGTAACGGCAGAGGGTCCTGGTGAATGGGGAGGAGGTGGAGGCTCTGAGGGACACGGGTGCCAGCATGACGATGGTAAGACGTCAGCTGGTGTCCCCAGAGCAGGTGATTCCTGAAGTATTCCACCCGGTTGTCATGGCTGATAATAGCCTGGGTCATTACACCGTGGCCCAAGTTCCCATTGAGTGGGGAGGAGTCTCAGGCCTGTTGAGAGTTGCGGTGAGCCCTGCCATGCCAGTTGACTGTCTGCTCGGGAATGATTTAGAACATACTGCCTGGAAGGAGGTGGAGTTCAACGCCCACGCTGAGATGCTGTGATTACCAGGGTGGACTTGCGTGGTCACGCGGTCCATGGCTGCCCGGCAAGGAACTCAACCCGGGTTGGAGCCTGAAACAATGGCCCAGCCCACTGCTGGACAAGAAGACATCCTTGAGGATGCACCCTGCAAGATGGATGGGGAGCCCGCGGAGGTGACCCCGGAGTCTGCTGAGGTGGATGTCGTTCCCGTGGGGGACATGCCGACCCCAGCAGAGTGGCAGGTAGAAGGAGGGCCTACCCGGGAGGAATTCTGTCGGGCGCAGAGAGAGTGCCCAACGCTTGAAGGCATGCGGCAGCAGGCCGAAGCCCAAGCAACTGGTAAAGAGACCGGTAATTACCATGTCTACTGGGAGGATGGTCTCCTTTACAGTGAGCCTAAGGCTCCGGTGCATGGGTCATCAAGGGCCTTAGTGGTCCCCCAATGCTACCGAGCCTTCCTGCTGGAATTGGCACATGAGATACCACTGGCAGGACACCTGGGCCAGGATAAGACATTTGCTCGATTGGTCCCACATTTTTATTGGCCCAGGATGAGAGTTAACTCTGACACCTTTTGTAAGACCTGTGTGACTTGTCAGGCGAGTGGCAAGACAGGGACTAAGTTGAAGGTCCCTCTGGAACCGCTCCCGGTTGTCGGTACCCCTTTTGAGCGGGTAGGTATTGACATTGTCGGGCCAATGGACCCGCCAACTTCTTAGGGACATAGGCTCATCTTGGTGTTGGTGGACCACGCCACCCGGTACCCGGAGGCAATCCCTCTGAGGACCATCACTGCACCTGTGGTGGCGCGGGCCTTGATGGGGATTTTTACCCGTGTGGGATTCCCCAAGGTCGTGGTGTCAGAAAGGGGCACGAATTTCATGTCGGCCTACATGCAGGCCATGTGGAAGGAGTGCGGAGTGACCTACAGGTTCTCCACTCCTTACCACCCCCAGACTAACGGGCTCGTGGAGCGCTTCAATAAGACCCTGAAGGGGATGATCCGGAGCCTACCCGAGGACTTGAGAAGGAAGTGGGACGTCCTCTTACCCTGTCTGCTCTTCTCCTACCGAGAGGTGCCGCAGAAGGGGGTCGGTTTCAGCCCCTTTGAGCTGCTCTATGGCCACCCCGTTAGGGGCCCCTCAGTCTTGTGAAGGAGGGGTGGGAGAAGTCTTCTAAGAAGCTCCCCGTGATGTGGTCAGCTACATGCTGGCATTCCGCAGCCAGATAGCCAAGCTGTGGAAGGAAGCCTCAGACAATCTGGAGGCTAGTCAAGCCGTCATGAAGGAGTGGTATGACCGGAATGCTCGGACGGTGGAGTTGGACGCTGGACAGAAGGTGTGGGTCATGGAGCCCGGAGAGCTTAGCGCCCTCCAGGACCGGTGGACTGGACCGTATGAAATTTTGGAGAGAAGAGGCCAGACCACTTATGTAGTAGACCTCAAGACCCCCCGTCAACCCCACAGGGTGCTCCACGTCAACCGCCTTAAGCCACACCAGGAGTGGTCAGAACTTACCCTCCTGATGGTGACGGATGGAAGTGAAGAGGAGGAGAGCGAGCCTCTTCCGGACCTTCTGGCGGCCAAAGAGAACGATGGATCGGTGGAGGGAGTGGTTCTCTCCCCATCCTTGACCCTTGAGCAAAAGGGGGACTGCCGCCAGGTATTGGAGCGGTACTCCTCGTTGTTTTCCCTCACTCCTGGGATTACGCACCTGTGTACCCATGATGTGGACACAGGGGACAGCCCGCCTGTGAAAACCAAGTCTTACCAGCTGTCCGACAAAGTCAGAACCAGCATCCAGAGTGAGGTGGCCAAAATGTTGGAGCTGGGAGTGATTGAGCCTTCCAGCAGCCCTTGGGCTAGTCCGGTGGTGTTGGTGCCGAAAGCGGCCCCACCGGGCACCACACCAGAACTTCGGTTCTGTGTGGACTACCGTGGTCTGAACTCCGTGACCAAGACCGATGCTCACCCGATCCCTCGGGCGGATGAGCTCATTGACCGACTGGGAGCAGCTCGGTATCTGAGTACCATCGACCTGACGTCAGGATATTGGCAGATTGCCATGGCGGACGGAGCGAAGGAGAAGACTGCGTTCTCCACCCCCGAGGGCCACTTTCAATTTCGGGTGATGCCCTTCGGGCTGAAAAATGCTCCGGCCACTTTCCAGCGGTTGGTTAACCAGGTACTGTCTGGCCTAGAGGCCTTCTCTGCTGCCTACCTGGATGACATAGCTGTCTTCAGCAGCAGCTGGGAGTACCATCTGGAGCATCTCCAGGAGGTGCTACAGGCTCTACAGCGGGCTGGCCTAACCATCAAGGCTAGCAAGTGCCAGATTGGACAGGGATCTGTCGTCTACCTGGGGCACCTGGTGGGCGGGGGTAAGGTGCAACCCCTCCAGGCCAAAATTGAGACCATCTTGGCCTGGGAGCCCCCAAAACCCAAACGGAGGTCCGGGCCTTCCTTGGCCTCACGGGTTACTACCGCCGGTTTGTTAAGGGCTATGGGACCATCGTAGCCCCCCTGACTGAATTGACGTCCAAGAAGCAGCCACGCAAAGTCATCTGGACGGCTGCCTGTCAAGAAGCGTTTGACACTCTGAAGCACGCGATGTGCACCGCTCCAGTGCTTAGGACTCCAGACTTTGGAAGAGAATTCATTGTGCAGACAGACGCCTCTGTGCATGGCATTGGAGCTGTGCTCTCCCAACTGAATGATAACGGCCAAGACCAGCCAGTGGCCTTTATTTCTCGAAGGCTACTCCCCCGGGAATAGCGGTGGAGTACGATAGAGCGAGAAGCCTTCGCTGTGGTTTGGGCTTTGAAGAAGTTGAGGCCATACCTCTTTGGCTCTCACTTCCTAATTCAAACCGACCACCAACCCCTTCGCTGGCTCATGCAGATGAGAGGCGAAAACCCCAAATTGTTGAGGTGGTCCATTTCCCTCCAGGGGATGGACTTTCGGGTGGAACATCGACCCGGAGTAGACCACGCCAACGCTGACGGTCTCTCCCGGTTTTCCGCCTTAGCGATGAGAACTCCCTAGAGGTTGGGAAGCTCTCCCCACTTTCGGCTGGGGGGACGCATGTTAGACCTGTCAGCCCTAGGGTGGTCTTACCCCGTTTTTTTCTCTTTGCGCCTCATTTTTGCCACTACCTTTTTGTTGGACCTAGGTCTCTGGGCGCCTTACCACTGCCAAACAGTGCTGAGGTGCAGGTGCTCTCTCCTAATAAGATGGCTGCCACAGGCCCCTGCTACTGCGGAGTGGCCATTGCGCACGCACATACTAGTAGTCAGGATCAGGCTGGGACATAATGATACAGTATCCATGCCGTCCCCACCTCTGGGCCTCATAGCCAGACATGAGGGAAGCTTCTAGAACCTTCCAGCTCGGGGAGGAGTTATGTTTTGCCACCTTTAGGAGGGTGACCTGACCTAGGGGTATAAGAGGTTTGGAGGGAAACCTAGTTAGTCAGTTGGGGCACCACTGGACCTGGGGGAACCTCTGCCAGAGTACAGGCTGTCGGGCCTAGGGGGGAGACCTACACTACTGGTACTGACTGGGCTTAGGCGCTGCTGTGCTAAGCTAGCTGAGGAACACCTTCCACCTACTGACCTGGCCCAGCGTGAGGGGACCCAGGGAACTACCTCCAGTGTGCCTGCAGGGAACCATCCTGCCTTTATGCCCACCAACTCAACCCCCTTCCCCCAAGTTAATGCAACCAAGCAACTGCAAGTGTTGATACAGCAACCAAGAAACCACAAGCCAGAAACTGCGTTAAAGGAACCACCACTAAGAAGCTACAACTTCCTGCGCTGAGGACCCTGTAAGCGCAACTGCTACTGGGGGATCACCAGGTAAAGCGCTGGACTGTCACCTCTTTATGTCCTGCTGCAAGCGCTGTTCTTCCCTAGTGCGGTGCTATCCAGAAGCGCTGCCCGTCAACGCTCTATCAGCTACTGCCTTCGCTGACCCCCCCAGGAACTGCTGCTGCCTGCTGGAGCACTGTGTCTGAGAAACGCTCCAGCGCTGAAGGGGCCTTTCCCCCCAAGCGCGGTGCCCTGCGCGCTCCACATTGGAAGAAGCGCTGCTGTGTTTGAAGTCACCGCCGCAGCCCAGGCGCCGTTGAGGTAGAGGACGCTGTGGGCGGACTCACCGCCGCCGCGTGGACACTGCGGCCTGTCCCAAATGCCACTGCGGCCCCCGCGCTGTGAGGGAGAAAGGAGGAGCGCCGGCCGCCCAAGATCACCGCCGCGGCACGGCCGAGGCCGCGCCGGGCCTGGGAGCGCGTGGAGGGGTGTCACTAGGCAACCGGGGCACCACCGCGTCACCGGCCGCGCCCCCCAGGAGGCCGCACACTGATTGGCTCCCGGCCGCCGGACCCTTCGGTAAGCCCGGGACTCGAGCAGACACACGCGAGAGGGGCTCCAGGAAGTGGGGAGAGCCCCCGGAGCCACCGGGTCGTCGGCCCTACGGAAGAGAGCCTAAGATCACATGGAGAAGATCCACCCCCCCCGTCAGAGCCCTGAGTGCAAGGAGGAGTGGGCTGACTGGGGGTAGGGGCGTCCCGCGCCTGCCAGAACCGGCACGGAAGCAGGAGACGGATCCCTTCTCCCTCCGGGACTGAGGTGGTGAGTGAAGGGGATCGGGGCCTATGCTCCCTGGGAGGCCCCTTTCACGGACAGCGGGGAAAGCCCCAGGGGACCTTGGGGGCCGGTTACCTACGAAGGCCTAAAACCTGCTGCCTAACAATTCTAAATGTTGTAATGCACCCGAGTGATTAGCAATGTTTAACCTCTGCATGAGGGTGTTCACCTATGATGCCTACAGTGATTACACACCTGCCTAGGTTAATGCTCCCGTTATGTGTCTAAGGGAGTGGGGGTATTCGCATTAAGTCTCCTAATGAGGGAAATGGTTTCAGTGTTGTGTGATTTACCTGCATTAGGTCTCTAATGAATTGAATGTACCTACATGAATTGAGCCTGTGTTCACCTGCCAAGAGTTAAAGTGTTCCTATGTTGTAGGTCTACCTGCTTTGCGACACCCACTGTACTGAATGTGGTTGCGCCTAGGTTGATACAGGTTCCTCCTCATCTACTGTGTTATGTGCATCTAAAGTCTTGCTACTTGAATGTCGCTAAATGCGTTGAAGTCTATGTTTCGACCTACAATCTATGACCTACAGTGTTACCTACTTGTCAATGAGGTTATTGCTACTGCCCTTTTAATGGCGTAACGTTTTACTGTTATAATGTAATTAAATGAATTTACGCACTGGTTTTGAGAAGCTAAATGAATTGAAATGTTGCCTAAGATTATCTGCCTCACCTACTGCTGATTCAAATTAGATAAAGGATCTTGTTTTTATACAAAAGCCTGGTGTGGTGTCTCCCTTATTGTGTGCGCATTACTGAGTCAGTGTGAGTGTGTGCTGCACAAGTGCTTAACACATTGCCTTCGGGTGCCTTCCTGCCTCGCGCCAAGCTACCATGTCGGAATCGGTGACCCCGCTTCTAACATGGCCCAAATTCTTTTTTGTCCAGTATCTTATCTCTGACCAGATCCCTGATTTTGGGGACCCAGACAGGTCTTGCCCTGACCGACTTGACTTCCCCAGTGGCAGTCTGCTTTACCTGCACATTGCTCTGTAATGTTTCTTGATGTCAAAGGGTTTTTCATCCGCCACTGGGCCTTCACAATCGAGATCAGGTACCCACATTCTCATCCCAAATAGGACCTCATAAGGAGTGACACCCCCTAGAGAAATTCTTGGCATATTGTTGAGGGCCCGCTGTACCCCATAAAAGTGATTGACCCACTACCACCCGAACCTAATACTCTAGCTGTTAAAGATTGCTTTAAGTCCCGGTTTTTCTTCTCCACAACCAAATTCCCCTCAGGATTGTACGGAGAGGAGTACCGCAATGCAACACCCAAACCTCCCATGGCTTCCTTGTAAGCCCTAGAGCTAAACACGGTGCTACGGTCAGAATGTAATGTGCCAACTGCATATATCTTGTCGTGTAGTTCCTATATTACCTATACAGGATCTGCGCGTTTGGATAACATAAACTGTGGGATTGGTGGCGGACTGATTCCGTGCACCCCCACTGGATACGTTAGCATGTCTGTATTAGCTAGCTCACAGTGCCACTATAATCTCCTCTTATCACGGAGAGAATAGATTCTGGCAACCTCAGAACATGACAACCCTGATCCCTCAGAATCGTGGAAACAATATACTACCTTTCGCTCAGTCACTCGTGCTCACTTAGTTTGTCTCAGAGAGTTACACAGAATAAACAGGCTGGGCGTTTTCAATAAGTATTTATTGAACAGTTTTTATTCTAGTGTATAATAGATGAGCTGCAATAACCATTAGACAGTAGCAGAGATATATGATTAGCAGTACTACGAAAGTAAAGGGATGGTATAGTTCTACCATCATGCAGAAATGATTAATATATACAAGTACATAAAACACATGATAAAAAGGGCGTACTCCTACAATGCCTCCCTAACTAGATGTACCTAAGTGTACCTAGCATCTGTGTAGGTGTTATGCCAAGAATCCCTCTAGGATCTAGTCAACCCCATTACCTGAGAATGAGAGAATATGGGACCCCGTCCTGGTCTCGAGTTGGACACCCCGCGAGGGATGTTAGACCACTGCGAGCTGGAGCGTCTGCATGCAGGAACCTCAGCGTCTCTGGTCAGTGTGTCAGCCGGGAAGTCTCGGTCTCCTCTATCATCCTAAGCAAGATGTGCTGTATATATACCCATAGGTCTCCCCAGGGGTCCTACCTTGCTGTGTTACTGTGTCGGCCTAAAGGATGACGTTGGGCCTGAACTTTATACAGAGATATTATACAGCAGATTTTAATCCTACTGTTGGTCCTGCTGTGCTTCCAAGAAGCCTCATGCATAATGTATAAGAATCGAACAAGGGAAAAACCTACGTTCCGAATGCAGTGTCATATCTAGGTAAAAGGTCAGTACCCAAGAACCGTTATATATGTAATGTAGGGAAGAATATAGGTGAAAGGTTACAAGGTTACCTGTGCCTATATATGGTACCTATATGGAATATAACAGTCCCTATAAAGACTCGCAAATCTTTGATAACAGTTTGAGCGTCTGCCGAGCGCTGAGGCCATACCAATAGGAATCTCGAGCAGGAATCTACTGCAACCATGATATATTTGTAAGCCCCATCAGACTGTAAGGGGCCGCAGTGGTCCAAATAGACACACACGAGTGGTCTGTCTGATATTAGCAATGGTTTCTGCGCTGGACGTGTTATTGTGGAGCCCTTCATATGTTGACAGATGTCGCACTTTAAGACATAATCTTTGGTCTGCTTCGTTAACCCTGGCCACCAATAGCGTTGTTTCAGTAAAGAAACTATCGCCGACCCTCCTGCGTGCGCAGCTAAAATTAAGCCTAATCTGCAAACCATGTTTGGTATTACTCGAACACCAAACCGGGAATATGAGCAAATGGAATGCTATTTGCATCTAACTTGTAGGAGTACTTGAGTGGAAAACCTTTCAGCAATGCCTTATTGTCTTTGCATGAAGCAATGACAGCCACCATTATCTGTCCGTTTATTCTCGTTTTTGAATGAGTGATTGCAGCTACGGACTTGGTTCGTACTGCCCCCTTCCCGGCTTCAACAGCCAATGAATTCCCTTCAATGTGAACGCCATCACGTGGATGACTCAGCATGTGTATCACGTGAGCTCTTGGTAGTTCGTTTTTCAACTCAGCTACCTGTTCCCATAGCATTTTATGCTTAATTGTGCCACCTTTTGAGTCTTTAAACCCATTTTGTCCCCCAATAGTGAAGATATTCATTGTAGGACTGGACACAGTAAAAAGAATCGCACACAATTAGTGTGGGGAATTCTCGATCCGTATTTATCAGTGCCAGTAATAGAGCTTTTAATTCTTCCAGCTGAGCCGTGCAGTCTCCTAGAGACTGTGTTTTTGTACAGCTTGGATGGAACTTTCCATCCTGCATATGACCTTTTACAATCGCACATGCGGCACTGTATTGTTGTTTACTTTCAATGGCCGGATGAGCAGATCCGTCAGTGTAAATTATGTATTCATACTGATCTAGAGTAACCCTGGGCAAAGCACTACGCTACGCTCGCGTAGTTTGCGAAGTTTGCGCTACTTCGCACAACGCGAATTGCACGTAGCACAGTGCAAACACGCGTAGAGTAGTGCAGCGGTCATTTTTTGCTTGCTCGCGGTCCTCAACGTCAAGTTGGCGACCGCGAGCAAGCAAAATGACATCCCGGCGAGACTTTTCCTCGTTCGCGATCAGCAACATCAAGTTGCCGATCGCGAGCGTGGAAAATAAACCTCCCGGCGAGATTCTCAACGCGGGGAGGTCAGGTTTCTCATTGCGAGTGGTCGCGTATGCTCGCGACCGCTCGCGATGAGAAACTACCAGTCCGCGTTGAGAAAGCTGCCGCTCGAGTAAAAATCTACTCGAGCGGCAGTAAAAGACAGCTCGCACTGTGCAAGATGCCGTTTTCAATGATTGCACAGTGCGGACAAGCATCCGGCACTGTGCAATCATTGCGAACAGTGCACTACGCAGTTCGCGTAGTGCTACGCGTAGCTCGCGTAGTGCGAACTGCACTTTGCGTAGCTTCGCGTAGCGTTACTTCGCGAACTACACCCAGGCTTAATCTAGAGGCATTATTTCATTTGGGAGAGGATATTCTTGTTCATATTGCAGAAATGCTTGTGTTTTTAGACTTGGGTCATATCTGTATTCCACATCTGTTGCAGTGAGAGAATTAGCCCATTGTATCCATCTGGGATGTAAGGCTTTAGCATTTGGAATGCTTGCCTTTCTCGCAGCCTCTAAGGCAGGTACCAGAGTCACGACAATTATTTGTTTTCCCTGTGCCAGAGCTCTTTCTCTTACTACAGCAGTCTGGACTGCTGTCAGAATTTTTTCTGTTGATGCAAAACACATCTCAGCATTTGTGTATAAGTGTGATTTGTATGCTATGGGTACTGATTCTCCTTCATTTTATGCTAGGTAGGTGTACCCAGATTGACCCGCAACTATACGGATTACTAAATTGCGAACAATTACGCGTGTCTGTAAGTATTTGGATGCTAACATGTCAGTTTGTAGGGAACAAAGGATATCTGTATGTTCCTATGTCCATTGCCTATCTGAAAAATCAGGTCTTATGAGGTCATAGAAAGGTTTAACCCTTTCTGCGTAATCCAAAATGTATGTTCTACCAAAATTCAGGAATCCCAGTATGGATTGTAAATTTTTCAATGATTTTGGAGGTTGGAGCAGCGCGTATTTTCCTAAAAAGTTGTCTGCCAAGCTTTTTCCTTCATTTGAAAGCTCATATCCCAAAAATAGGACATTGAGGTGGGCTGTTTTTGATTTTTTGAAGTTAAATTTGTAGCCCTCAGAGGCGAATCCCAAAATTATGGTGCTCACCCTGGTCAAGTGTTCCTCTAGGTCATCATCCGTCAGATAAATATCATCTACAGAGGACAATGCTTCTTCATCCAGATTCTGAAGTAACTCAGTTACCCTGGCTGAAAACAACCCTGGGCTGTTCTTATACCCCTGGGAGAGTCGACAAAATTGATGCTGGGACCCAAGCGCTGAGAATGCTGTCAAATATCTGCTCTCAGGCGCTATATTTTGGCAGAAAAATCCATTCGAGATATCTAGTGTTGTTTTGTATTTTTTCCGCACAATGTTATGCATTAGTACAGCACTGTGTGCGTTTTGTACTGCAAACGTTTTTGTGCATGAGTTTAGATGTCTGTAGTCTAAAACTAGACAATATGAATTATCGGGTCTTATTACGGGAAACAAAAAATTATTGATAGAAGAGGTGCAAGTTTCAATCACACCCTAATATTCAATTTGATTCAAGATCTCCCTGACCTGTTTTTTCGCTTCCTGTTTTATTGGATACTGTCTTTGTGGAGTTGGAGTAGATTTTAATGGCATCACATGGTGGGTTGAATCTTCATCCCACCCAACAAGGTTGCGATATAGTGCGGAGGCAAGGGCTACCGCCCACTCCTGCTCGTATGTGTGTTTTAAATATTGGGGAACGAGGTTGGAAAAAGCTGGCATTAGTACCGTTTCCCCCTTTGGGAAATCCATGACAATAGCAGGCGGCCAATCTCTTTCAGCTAAAAGAATGTCATAGCCAAAAGTCAGGTTCTCCCAAAAGAGACCTTTAATTTTTCTGGGCTTGTTCCCTTCCATTTGTAGTGTTATTTCATGTAACCTATGTGGGACACTTACCCTAGTATCAGGCGTTTTCACTGTGATATGTTCACTCATCTCCGCTGTCACCAGAAATTCCATCAGGTACTGGCGAGCTATTGTTACTTCTGCTGCACTGTCTAGCATCGTCAGAGCCCATTCCCCGTTCAGTAGTTGAGTCCTCAGAATTCTGGGCATGTCTAACTTTGAGACCTGCTACTTTCTTCTTTTTGAATTGAGGTTTTGCTTTAGGCTTTTCTTCTTTTTTGGAAGCGTAGTCTGAAGTGTGTTGTGCGTCTTCTTGTCTGTGTTCTGACTGTCCTTCCCTCTCCGAGTTTTTGGATGAACCCTGAAAGGAACAAGAGGAGCGTGTATCAGTGTCCTGATACCTGTCAGGTTTTCTAATGTTGTCCCTATTCCTAAGGTTATAACTCCTTTCGGAGGGCTCCTGTTGAGGAGACCTACCTCTGGATTGAGATCTATTGTCCTTATTCTTTTGTTGTTTGTTATTATCCCATTTCTTCTTTGAAGAAGTGGGTGCTTGCTCAAAGGTATCTTTTTCGGGACTACCCATCAGTTGAGGTGTTATTGCTCTACCCCCCAAACTGTCTCTGCCTAATTCTGCAAAGGCAGTTTCAATTATTTTGGGTAATTCATGTTCCTGTTGTAGAGGAGAGAACTCCCTTAGGCGTTGGCGTATTGCCACCGATGCTGCTTCCCCTTTAATATTTGCTAAAATTATAGCTGATACCTGGGCGAAATTACCTAGTAACTTCATCCCTAAGTTGAGAGCAGGTTCTGCTCCATACTCGTTCTGTATTTATCTTAATACATCTAGTATTACTGCTAATGAAGGGATACCATGAGTTTTGGTATATATAGCAGCGAAAACTGTACCCCAAGAGGTACAGTTCTCTATCTGGGGTGTTATCCCCATGGGCAAGCAAATTGTTAACATTCTGTGTTTTTCATGTGGGCTGGTGCTTGGAAATACCACCTCTAGCTGTGTTATTTTTTGAGCCACCCAAAATGGTATTTGTTCATGTTTAGTGGGCATTTTACCTATCACTGCGTGTAATGTTTGTGGTGTAATTTTAGTAGTTGATGTTTGAATCGGACCTGTTGGTGTAGCTGTTTCTGGCTGAACTGTGAGTGTTCTCATCATGAACTGTGTCATTTTTCTGTAAAGTTTTTTTAGTTCATTATGAAGTGTAAGTAAGTCTCCTGCTGGCATTGTTTCAATGTCAGGATGTGGTGTGTAGGCTGCTAATACTGGCCATGTTGCTCCGTCTCTTCCGAGCAGACCGAGTCTTACTTTATTTCTTATATGGGGTAGGGCGCCTTTAAACCAGTATAAATGCTCCTGGTAAGTGAGCGGAACTTCAATGTCCTCATACGGACAATATTCGTTCGGTATTTCATCTTCTGTGTAGTAATGAAATGTCTTTGTTAGAGCATTTGCCTGTGGGAATGTAACCCATGAATAGAATACCTCTGTTCTAAATGATTTGTGTGCCTCAATCATGAAAGTTACTGGCCCACCCCTAGCTGTTAAACCATATGAAGCTAGTTTTAGGGTGATGGCATTTCTAACAATTTCTGTAATTTGTATTGCATCTGCATCTTCTTCTTCGGCTGAGAGATGTAGGTTATGCACAGCGTTATCTGCTTGCTCAGTCATTGTTTTTAGTAAGAAGAGTTTTGCAAGGGAACCAAGATAAGGTGTTATGAACAATAGGAACAATATGTCCTTCAAGCTTGATTAACCAACAGCCAATACATAGAATTTTGCCTACTCAGCTGTGGCGGATCTTTGCACCATTCCACTCCAGACGTCTTTGGGAAAATGTGAATAGAGGTCTCTGAGAATAGCACAACTGAACTACTCAGATTTGACTGTTAAATAAGTACCCAACCAACATTGGCGCCGCCATGTCGTGTAGTTCCTATAAAACCTATATAGGGTCTGCGCGTTTAGACAACATACACTGTAGGATTGGTGTCAGACTAATTCTAGACACCCCCACCAAGTATGTTGGCCTGTGTACCAGCTAGCTCACAGAGCCACTAGAAACTCCTCTTACCAAGGAGAGACTAGTTCTTGGCAACTATCGAACATGACAACCCTAATCCCTCAGGACCGTGGAAACAGTGTACTACTTTTCACTTAGTCACTCGTGCTCACTTACGGGCCTATTATGATGGCGGTCGGAAAACCTCCCCGACCGCCATGGTAGTGGGAAAAGACCACCCGCATGGACCGCCACATCACCGCCGGTCGAATTACGTGACCCGCGCTCGAAATCCGACCGCAGCGTTCTGATCGCGGGCCTTAACATTGCGGCGGTTGCTGCTGCCCACAGCACTGCCGCAATGCCGAAAGGAGCATGTCCTGCATTTCCCTGCACTGCGTGGCAGGCACTGCACAGTGCCTGCCACCTGGTACAGGGGAATGTAGAGGGGGACCATGGGTACCCCCCCATTGCACCCCCCTAACACATTGGGGGCCCGCAACGGGCCCCCGGAAGACAATCTCTGCATGCCTTTCCATGGCTGTTTTGACCGCTGAGGAAAGGCTGGCTACCACCGGCATCATAATCCTGCCGGCGGAGACTGCTCTGCACCGTCACCATTATCCCGGTCCTGCTCCGTCTGCCAGGCAGGAGTGCGGATGGCAACCGGCGGAAAAGCGGCGGTCGGAATTTCCCACCGCCGCGTTCACCACCGCCATCCTAATTTGACCAGCGGTTTTCTTGGTTGCGATCGCGGGCGGATGTCCACCGCCGGTCCGGCAGGCGCCACCGCCGGCCCGGCGGTGGACATCCGACCGCCATCGTAATAGACCCCTAAGTCTTCAGAGAGATACACAGAATAAACAGTAGGGACGTTTTTCAATAAATATTTATTTAACAGTCGTTATTCTAGAGTAAAATAGGTGTGCTGAAACAACCATTAGACAGTAACAGATATAAACGATTAGAAGCACTAAGAAAGTAAAAGGATGGTAGATTTCTACCATTTTGCTATAACCATGAATACAGGCAAGTATATAAAATACATGACAATAAAATGCGTACTCCTATGATGCTACCCTAACTAGATGTACCTAAGTGTACCTAGCATGAATGTAGGTGTTAAGTCAAGAATCCCTCTAGGATAAAGTCAACCCCATTATCTGAAGTGAGAGACTGTGGCACCCCATCCTGGTCTCGAGTTGGACATCCCGCAAGGGTTGTTTAGACCAGTGCGAGCTGGATTGTCTGCATGCAGGAACCTCAGCGTCTCGCGTCAGTGTGTGTCGGCCAGGAAATCCTAATCTCCTCTCTCTGTCTCAGCAAGATGTGATGTTTATATACCCAAAGTTCTCCCCGGGGGCTCTATCTTGCTGTGCCACTTGTTGGACTTAGGATGACGTCGGGAATGGACTTTGTGCAGGGAAAATCCCGCATTCTGTGTGCAGTGTCGTATCTAGGTAAAATGTCATTCCCTAAGAACTGTTATGTATGTAATGTAAGGAAGAATATAGGTGAAGGGTTAGGATGTTACCTGAGCCTATATTGGGGTGGGGCACAGACAAAATATCGATTTTTAAATATCGACCTACATTAATATCGAGTTTTAAATATCGTAGAGACAGTATATCGACATCAAGAATATCGGTGACCAGAATAACGACCTGAAGGTAAGAAATATCGTTTTTGTTAATATCGAAGTTATTATTATCGATAGTAAAAATATCGATGTTAATAATATCGATGTTTATGTTAGTGTTATGTATTTTAGAATGTATTTTATATGTATGTGTTCCACATGTTTTGTTATGTTTTTATTATTTTTTTAAATATATGTATTAATTGTTTAGAAGTTAGTAATTTTTTTTTAAAGTAAATTTTGCGTTTTAGTACCGTAGCGGGTTGTGGGTTTATAGGGGAATAGGGTGGGAAGTAATTTAATTGTAGTAAATTAATTCATAATTTTTAGAAATTATTAATTATTTTTAATTACATTTTGCATTTTAGTTCTGTAGCGGGTTGTGGGTTTATAGGGGAATAGGGTGGGAAGTAATTTAAAAGTAATTAAGGGGGTCATTACGATGGCGGGCGGAAGCACAACCGCCATGCTGGCGGATGCAAAAACCACCAGTTACCGCCGGCACGCAGCAGTCCACACGCCCGCCCAATTACGATGCGAAAAGTAGGCCAAACACCGCCGGCAAGCCAGCAACACCGTCCGCCATCAAAGTGCGCCCGTACACGTAGCGGCGCAGCCTAACTGACACACACCGTCCGACGAAAACACGTCCCGCCCGGCGCATAAATTACGATGCCGCAAACAAACGGCTCCCACGGCCAAGAGATACCGTACGACAAACCGAAGCGGTAACACGGACGCCGAGCACGGACAACGAAGAAGCGGCTCCCCCGAGCATGAATCCAGCACTGCAGGCCCTCCCCATGCTCTTGCTGATGCACCACCAAGGACGCAACGTACCGCGGAGACGCAGGTAGGCACACACACAACAAGTGCACGCAAACAGCGCACACAGTGCAAGGGCGGAAAAAGCGGACAACCCCCCCAGCGCGTGTACACTACACATCCACCATTGCATCCACATATGACACACAGGCCAAATCGTAACATCGCGTAACACATGTGTACACACCACCTGGGACTAGGAACCAACGACCCCGTCACGGCCCCAAAGCGGCGATGACGCCGCCACACATGCGCACAACGCAGAGGCCAACCGCAGCGCCATGCATGCGTCGCACACAGACACAGGGACACAACCAAGCAGCACACACATCAGCCCCACCCCGAACGCACATGACACGTGACAGGCCTGCCACAGACATGTCCCCAACGCCCAATTCACGGACAACACCCAACGCCACACAACTGACGCACACATGTCAGTGAAGTCACGCAACAGCAGGACACACCCCAGTGTAACAAACATGGCGAAGCACACAGCGGCGGCAACACCAACTAGGAGAAGCAGGGCCCCTTCGGGAAGAGGAACGCCAGTACCACACTGAAACACCCATACCACCCTGCACATATGAACAAGACATATAAAACGGAACACCAAAGAGCCCGGGGACCGACAACAGGTGGCCCAAGAATAACATTCACACACAAGGCCCAACGCAGAGCGGAAAGGCAGCCTGCCGCCCACACAAGGGAGAGCAGACAGCACTGAATGACCTCCCATTCCAACTCCGAAACCACAGCCCTACGAAAGAAGCCGGTGAATACAGCCATTGTCCAAGAAAAGACCAACACAGGCATGCCGAGGAGACCGACCACAGGGCAGATAGCGCATATCACAGAAGCACACAACGGATGGGGAAGAAAGAAGAAAACACTCCCCCATGTCGGCCACATGCAAGTTAATTGGAAGGAGTCACACATCACTGACCTTGAACTGTCTGAGAAGCATGTGGGATGAGGGCCCGTGTCCTCCAAACAAGCCAACAGAACACAAGTCCTGTCC